>CM076571.1:663063257-663530667 GCA_034641835.2 Pinus albicaulis
CTAAATCTGGTGGGATTTGCTAATTTTAGTGCCATTTAGCCCGATTTCGCACCAGTTACCTAATTTTGGGGAGGAAAATGTGGGAAAACTAGGAGAGGTCATAACTCCCAAAGTTTTCGACCAAATTGGAAGCAAAAAGAGGCTAAGGTATCATTTTTGAGTGTTATGAACTCATTGGTGATGGTTTCAAGAGTAGAAAATCATTTTAAACACATCATTTTGTAAATTTGAACATAATATAGAGGCCCAAGCCATGTAAGCTGGACCAAGGAGATGTAGTTCAGGAGGGGTGAACTCCTTAATCAAATTCCTGTATTGATGTGTTGTATGGTGATGTACTGTACTTTTATTTTCTGTTGTTCAATATTTATTTTATGTTAAATTATTCATAAAAATTACATAAATATGACTCATGAGACTCAGTAACTTGCAAGATAACTTGAACCCTTAAGCACATGTAAAACATTTGTTTCAAAATTTGAAAGAGGAATTAGCACAACATTACTAACATACCTTAATTAGATCATCTTGTCTCATTGTTTTCTATGTTTTCGTAATTTTTTTTATGAAAGGAACACAATAATAATCAAGTTGAAGAAGAATCTAACTAAGAGAAGTAAAAATTCATCACAAGAAATTATTAGAGAAAGAGAAATCA
Source organism: Pinus albicaulis (assembly GCA_034641835.2). Taxonomy (NCBI): domain Eukaryota; kingdom Viridiplantae; phylum Streptophyta; class Pinopsida; order Pinales; family Pinaceae; genus Pinus; species Pinus albicaulis. The sequence continues at coordinate 663,063,916 of CM076571.1, forward strand.
CCTACACTTGCTCCCCCTAGATTTCTCAATATGGCTTTCCTCTAAGGTATGTTGCCACTAAAATATTGTTAAGAAGGTTGATAAATTTTCTCATATTTTTTGTACATAAGAGAGAGGAGAGGGACCCTAAGAAGGAGATATATAGACGGTACTAATGGTTGTAAAGTGAAAATATTCTATGTATATGTCAGTCCTGAAGCGCACTATTTATAGCCTCTAGTAACTGTACATAAGTGAAAATTTATGGGCAGAGTATATGGTTGATATAGTGAAGGGAAATATGGGTCAACGTGGATTAGTCTCAGTGGAAAGAAAGTTGTATTGAATTAGTTGGATAGGAATATTCTAAAAGACTTAGGAAAATAATTTTGATAAGCCCTAGACTTGTGAAATTTGAGGAACAAATTTTCGAATAGAGGGTAGTAAGTTTGTATCCCTAGATCATTCATGTAGATGACTGTAAGTGGGAAGATCAGAAAGCATGAGAATTATTCACAAACGAAGTTGTGAACAATGCAGGAACAATTCCAGTTGTAGTTGAGGATCTAGTCCAGGTCTAGGACATAGTTATTAGCAGCGTGTGTATAGGTGGCAGGATTGTTAGAGGGATGCTAGAGGAGCCCTAAGTACATTTCTGGTGAATGACTATTAAGTTGTTAGAAGGGAAGACTTATTAGAGCCTAAGGAGATGAACCTTGAAGGAGGCGAGGGAAACCAAGAGGGCTAGTGAACCAGCCCTAATTCACTATGTTGATAAAGACATCTTCAGTGGAAAGTGGGAAACCTCCTTTGTCCTAAGACTTGTATTTTGTGGAGCAGTGACGAGGAAAGTAGTGGACAAGTTGAATACCATATGAGTTAGCATCCTTGATGGACAAAGGAGCAACTAGAGGGCAGTTTTTTTGGGCCAAAGTTCAATTACCTGAAGGATATTTGTTCACTAATAGTGGCAGATTATGGAGCTAAAGATGCACACTTTCATAGGGAGAAACAAGACAAGAAGTTCTTAGAATAGAGAAGTGATAGCTTTGCAAAACATTTTGGGAAAGAACAGTTATTTAAAGCAAGTTCCCCAGAAGAAATCAAGGAAGCCTTCTAGTTCAGAGGGAGAAACTACAATAGTAGAGAGCATGGTAATGTTGGAGATAGATCCAGGTGGATAAGGTTCTTCCAGGAAAACCTTCCTCGCTAAGAGGGAGTGTTGAAAATGTTAGCGATAAAGGGTTCCTTGATTTGTGCCTTAATCAGAGGAACCACACTGAATTTCTCCTTGAGCATAAAAAAGTTCCTATGAGTTAGGAGCTAATTCCTAATAAGTTGGATGAGCTCCTAGGATTTAGGGTGAATTCCTAAAATTTAGGAGTGCAAAAAGCATTTGTCTAGGGTTAATTAGTGGAATATTTATTTTTTTGTCTTCTATGCAAGTTATTTTTGGTAAAGGATGAGTTAATTGAGTTAGGCTCCTAAATTACCGAGGGCATGAGTTAACATAATTAGTGACATTTTGTTAACTAGTCAATCAATAGTTCGACTTTCCTCAAATATATTTTTCTAGTAGTAGCTTATTCAAAGTGATTATAGTGAGGAAAAAAGGCACAACTTGATTGTTGTCTTGTGAGAACGAGTTGGTGAGACAAGATAATAGAGCTCACAATTTTGTGAGAAGGTTCCACAAGTTTGTGCATAGAGCTTGTGACAAGAAGAGTATGCAAGAGAAGCTTGTGGACAAATTGGTAGAGGGAAAAAAAGATCAACAATATTACAAGGGTATTGCAATGGTTTCAGAGAGAGAGAGAGAGAGAGAGAGAGAGAGAAGGGAAAGATAGAGAGAGAGAAGGGGATGATAGAGAGGGAGAGGAAGAGGGAGAGAGAGATAGATAGATATGGAGAGAGAGTTTGTATGTTTTGGGGGTGAGAAGGAGAGATAAGGGGAGATATATATATGTATGGAGATGTATGGAGGGGGGAGAGGGGGAAGAGGGGGAAGAAGAGAGACACAAAGAGAGAGAGAGAGAGAGAGAGAGAGAAGGGAAAGATAGAGAGAGAGATAATGGGAGACAGAGATATGGAGATACGGGGTAGAGAGAGAGAGAAGGAAGGAGTAAAGAGGTAGAGGAAGAGGGAGCATAGATAGACATATAGATATGGAGAGAGGGAGAGTGTGTGTGTGTGTGTGTGTGTATGTTTTTTGGTTGAGGCGAGAGAGAGCGAAAGAAAGAGAGATAAAGAGAGGTATAGATATAGATGGAGGAGGGAAGAAGAGATAGACAAATAGAGGGAGGAAGGAAGAGAGAGAGGTATGCAGAGAGAGAGAGAGAGCATGACATGTGTTTAAGCGACTGAGATAGAGAGACAAAAAAGGAGAAATGGAGGGAGTTATAGATATATATGGAAAGGGGAGAGAGGGAAGAAGAGAAAGACAGAGAAAGGGAGGGAGAGGAAGAGAGAGAGAGAGATGAGGGGGAGAGGAAGGGGGAGAGAGAGAAGGATAAATGGAGGGAGATAAACATCGAATGGAAGGTGGAGAGAGAGGAAAGAAGAAAGAGACACATATAGACAAAAACATACATAGAAGTTAGATCTAGAAAGTCATGAATATTTTGGTTTTTCACTAAAATAGATGTATTCATTTTAGTGTAGTTGTTGATTTCTAATCCTATTTGATCGCTTGCACTAGATATATTGATTTAAATGTAAATGTCGATTTCTAATCCTATTTAATACCTTACAATAGTGCATTGATTTTAGTGTATATGTTGATTTTTACTCCTATTTGATTGCTTGCACTGGATGCATAATGCATTGACTTCAATGTAGATATTTATTTCTAATCCTATTCAATCACTTGCACTAGATGCATTGATTTAAGTGTAGATGTTGATTTCTAATCCTATTTAATAATTTCACACTAAAAATACTTACGTGTAGACCTTAATTTCATACTCATATTTCAATATTTTATGACTTGTATTGCAGTTTGGTTTTGTGCAGATAATATCAGTCCTATCCATTTACCCCAGAAATTAGATGCATTAATTTTATGTAGATGTTTCATTCTTTATCTTATTTATTACATTACACTAGATGCATTGATTTTATGGTAGATGTTTCGATTTATTAATTTCCATTTTATTGCTCAGACTTGATGAAATTAGGTTTCAATATACATATTGATTTATAATCCTATTTGATTGACGACACTTTTGGGATAGTGCATGAAACTAAGTGTAGATATTTATTTCTAATCCTATTCAATCACTTGCACTAGATGCATTGATTTAAGTGTAGATGTTGATTTTTTATTTGATGCAAGTATATGCATGATGTAGATTAATTTCAAAGTAGTTAGATTAATATTGTATATTTATTTCAGTGTCAGCACATCTTTGTCCCCTCCATCTATATATATAGCTCCCATTGACTCTCCTTCTTTATCTCTCTATCCCACTGCCCTCACATAAACACACTCTCGCCATATATATCTATCTATTGTTAATTGTCACTTTGCACTCAAATTTTTTATTTCATCATTTTTCATCATTTAAGTTACTATCAGTCTCTCTAATCTCAACAAACTGAGGCATCTAAGCAAATTTAAAATTAAATTGACCAAATTGATCTTAGACATATTTAGCATATTTAAAATGATCAAAATAATTAGATGTTCAAAAAATTGTGTATGACTGTGCACGACTGAAACCAACCTAGATCCATCTTAACCTTAGATCTATCAAGCGCCAAGAGGGGTCAAATCTCTCGAGGTGCAAACCTTTCCTCAAGTTTTGCACTCAAAAAAGAGGTTTACACCTCGAGTGATTTGATCCCTCTTGGCACTTGATAGTATTAGGTTATGATGGATCTATGTTGGTTTATTTATTGTGCTGTGACGCGTTCTATAGCCCAATATGGGGTATATGTCAAGCGTAAATGTTTAACATTTAACGTTTAACGTTTAACGTAAATGTTTAACATTTAACGTTTAACGTTTAACAATTTAATATATTGCCAATGTCTGTGTGTAAGTGTAAATGTTTAACATTTACATAAACATTTAACATTTATATGTCGGCTCAATTTATAAAAAAAAACATTAAAAGTAATAAACAAAATGTTAAAAGTAGTAAATAAAAAGTTAAAAGTAATATAAAGCAAAACCTAATGCGTGTAAATATTTAAATGTTGGTTGAATTAATAATAAAAAGGTAAAGTCAATTTGTTATATTTCTATTTTGTAATTAACTTGTGAATATGTTTTGTTACAATACCATGAGCCAATATCATGTCTTATCAATACCACATGCCCAAAAACCACAACTTATTTCACAATCAAAATATTTTATAACAATATGAGACAATTCTTAACCATGAATATTCTCCCCCAATTTACGGTGAATATTATTAACATGTAAATAGGATTTGTTACACTATCATGGGCCAATACCATGACTTATTAATACCACATGCCCAAAAAACATAACTTATTTCACAATAAAAATATTTTATTTTAATTTATTATAACATTTTTTTAATTAAATCTAAAAGGAAAAAGGTTATAATTACTATTGAGATATATCTAAACCAGACTAAAAAGATTTCCATAATCAAGGTTTTAATAAAATTAAAAATGAGAATACTATAAATGTAAAGATGTGAAATTTATATAATATAAATAATATTTTTAAGAACCAACATAAATCCATCTTAACTAAGGATCCAAGCAATGAGAGAAACCAAATTGACTAACAATAATATAGGAAAGATAGTCCATGATTGTTTTAAGTTTTTCATTTTTGTATCCAAAAAATAGGTGTAATATTTTGCAACCAATTGAGTTTTTTAAAATTTGATACTTTCAACACAATATCATGGAATCAAATTTAAGATATTGAGAGAGAAGAGGGGTGAGAGGGACCAAGAGAGAGAGAGAGGTGGGGAGATAGTGACAAAGTTGGAGAGGGGGGGTGGAGAGGGAGGTGGGAGAGAGAGAGAGAGATGGAGTTGGAGGGGAAGATAGAGGGAGGAAAGAACAAAGACATAGAGATATAGCAGTGGAGGGAGGGGGGAGAGAGAGAGAATCAAGTGTCAAGTGCCAAGAGAGATCAAATTTGTCGAGGTGGAGAGAGAGAGAGAGAGAGAGTATCAAGTGTCAAGTGCCAAGAGGTATCAAATTTGTCGAGGTGCAAACCTTTCCTCAAGTTTTACACTAAAAAAAGAGTTACTCTAGGCATTTGATCACTCTAGGCATCCGAGGTTAAGATGAATGTATGTTAGTTTATTTATTTTTATGTAATTTGACTTAGTCAAAATGTTAAACATTACATTACAACATATATACCATACTAGGCTCTAACAACTTAACAAAATTGAAATTGTGAAAAACTTATTTTAATATAAATTACTTATTAAAATAAAACTCCAAAATAATTAGTCAAATATTTTCTTTTACATTATATTTTATAAATATAACATTTTTTATTACATTAATAATACATATTTATTTATAAAGTTTGACATTAAAAATATATACAAATAAAAATATATATATTAATAATAACTAAAAAGATAAATCAATTATTATATATTCATTTAACTTTTTCATTATATTAAATTGATTAATTTTTTGGGATAAAAAAAGGTTAACCCAAAAAAATAAAAAGAATAGCAATAAAAATGAAAAGGAATAGCAATAATAATAAGCACAAATCAGAATCGGTGGTTGAGTATTTAGGAGAGTTTAAAATCTGATTTTAAAAAAAAATAAAAAATAAAAAGTAAGAGTATTTGAATCTTGTTTCTATAATCTCTCATTTGCATGTTGTATAGAAAGACCCCGAACTTAGTTGTGTTTATGTTTCAAAGATGGGTAGTCTAATTAAGCGTCATATTTTTCCAAAAACTAAAGAAATTCTAGCTAAATTTTCATATATTTTGACAGAAAATTTAGAAAACCTAAGTTACAGTTATCAATACTCAATATTTCTAGTGTTACAAGTGTTTTATAGTGCTGAATCCATTTTCACCAAAAATACAAAAAATCAATCACTTTTTAATTAAATCGGTTTGGACCTGCCCTACATTAAATGTCTACGCTGATGATGAGGTCACGGATTCCGTAAGACTGAGCGAAAAACGGGCCTCAAAATCTAGATACGAAGCCACCAAGGAACCTTCAACAGCGATGACAAGGCCCACACGCCCAGCGAATCTCAACTTGCGGAGATATATTGATGACAACCTTTAGACCACGATTAGTATTCAACACATCGCCTATATTGGACTTTACTTCCAAGTTCCCGGAGCAACATGTGCGAGACAAATATATAAATGCCTTTAAACGCGTGTTTTTTATTTGTTTAAGCTAAAAAGATCTCTCTTATTTTTTAACACAAGCCCCGTTCTTTTTTCAATTGCATTCCAAGCATTGCTCTCCACTTCGGTGTACGGGATTCCTTTAATTTTATTTTTTTAATTCTGCACTTTTGTGTAGTATCCTACGAGTCTTATTGGAAGGAGATAGTTGTTAAATTTGAACATGGTTATTTTGCCTCAACTTAATATAAACGTGCATGGCACTATGAGGGGATTGTTAGTATATTTATTGGTGTAATTTGGTGCATTATAGTTGTAAAATTTTATACTTCGTGCGAGTCTTTGTGCATTATTGTTGTAAATTTTAACATGGTTATTGCCGCAATTTTGTTGGGTCGTTGATTCAATCAAACATGATAAGGTAGTAATGAGATTTTCCTAGAGATACAGCATAATCGATAGATTGACAAGAGATTGGTTTTGTAAATCGAGATTAAATGTATATTCATTTCAGAATAAATTGAATAGATCTTGCAAATGGAACCATGGAAATGATTCATTTCAGAACCGAGAATAACACGACGTTGCAAATGGAATCAAATTTGTAGTGGGTGGATTTTTCAAACTTATGAACATAGCAGAGGGAATTTTTAAAACTTATGAACAAACTATGGCAGCCCAAAAAAAAGATGATGAGTATGACTATGAACCACATTACTTGTTCAAAGGGTTTTGATAGCAAAAATTGAAATGTGATTTATCAGAAGTATTGTCTCATAACATTATGAATTACAAAAGTTTATATTCTATAAAAAAAAAAAATAAGAAAGAAAAAAGATGAGCAGTTATATAGTATTTAATGTTACAGTTGGTAGTATATTGACTGAACTAATTAGAATTTGATGAACTATAAACCATGTGCTATAATGTAATGTGGATATTGGCTAAAAGGAGTCCTATATTTTTTAGAAAACAGTGATGAGTATATTGATAAAGTGAAAGTAAATGTTAATAACAATATGTTTTAAGAAATCTTTCAATTTGAAGCTTAGTTTTGATGGTATTTGTAAAAATTCAATAATATCTTTTTTTTTGGTGGAATTGAAATTTGAAATGATTTAATTGTATGTTTAATGTTCAAATAAATTTAATAAAAGAAACCATTAAAATAATAAAATTATATAATACAACTCAAATTCAAAATTTTAGCAATTCATTTATTATTAATAATTAAAAAAGAAAGAAACACAAACGAATTACACCACGCGAATTCAAATACGTTTGAAAAACCTACAATAAGGAAGAGAAAAGTTTATTCAAAGAATTGCATTAGACATGCCTCCCTGTGTGAGCTTGAGGTGTGGAAGGAACATCTATGGTGTTCGAAGAACTAATTGCTACAAATTTTGTCTAGAGTAACATAAGACATGGAGATCCTTCCTTCAAGAAGTTTTCAATGGGATTTTAAATGTGCGCATTATTATGGAAGATAAGGCTCCATGTAGTTCCTAGACATCGTAGTTAAGGAAGGGAGTGGGATTTCCAATGTGTGCATTATTATGGAAGATAAGGCTGCATGTAGTCCCTGGACATCGTAGTTAAGGAATGGAGTGTTGTATAATATGCTTGAAAATATTTCTTCATCACAAAGGTACTTTCACCAATTATATTCTTTCATTTCAAGTTAGTTTTATTAGTTGCGACTTGTGAGTTACTTTGATTTTTGAAAGCATACTTTATATTTTGTAGGTAAAATATTTATATGAATATAAAAACCTAATTCGTTGTCATATGTATTAATTAAAGCTTTTTTTTTTACTTAATATTTTGAATTATAAAATAGGTAGTATAAAGTTTTAGTTCTAATTGGCTTTGAGTATTTCTATCACCTCAATGATCATTAACTAGTAGAAATGGACATGACAAAGGGTTGATGGTGAGAAGAGTTGGTTTAGGGTGCCCTTTCATGATGACAAGGGGCACCACATACATGTTGAGTACCCTACTCAAATGAGGCACATCATAGACGTTGGTAGCTCGCATTAGTTAAACATACTAAGAGAAGCCTGGAAGGGAATTTGGCTAGGAAGGGAAAAGTGGGGGTTATATTAGATGAAATTGTATAATTTGACAAGTATTATACATGATGGACAAGATTGGCATAGAGAACTTGACTGGATTTTATAGAATTAGGAGTTTATATACATAAGGACCCAAGGAATTGGGCTTTCCACACATGAAGATTGTGAAAAATAGTATAAGTTCCTTTGGGCACAGACATCATCAATGTGTAATCATGGGACACATGCATTGGGAACACATCCATCAAGCACATATCCATCAAGAACATATCCATCAACTTGGGCACCTTGGGTGCATGACACTTAGGACACAACACCATTGGAAATTGCATGTTGAGCGAACAAGTCATGCAGGGGATAGAGGAATCATCAAGCACAGTTGAAGTTGGAAATGTAAGAACTTGGGTCCACCTTAGTGTCACGAGGATTGCAAGTGCAAGACAAACCTCATATAAAAACGAGGACCCCTAAAAAGTGCTAATGCATAGAAGGAAATCATTCAAGAAGTCATTGAACATTAGTGTATATATATGTGGTATGTGCTAGTATTAGAGGTTGGCATAGTAGGGAGAGATGCACTTGATGAGCGAGTAGAATAAGAAGAAATTACCTACAAGATTGGGCCCACCATTTCTTTAGGGTTGGATCGATAATTCTTATATGTAGTTGTATCTTATGTAATTATAATATCTAAATGAGACACATGTAATTGGTCTTGCTATTCTATTATGCATTGTTACATTCTTTGCCTAAAAAAATTTAAAGCACTTGCCTTAGGTGACACCTATAAATGAGTTTTGTGGGATCTTTAGATGTTGGATGTTACTATTCCTTATTTTTCTTATGTTTGCTATGTGTTGAAATATTGGCAAAGTACTAAATTATTGATGGGATGTTTTAAAGGTCATGGCTATTCTTGAAATAACTTGGTTAAGTAGGACATAGTTGTAATTGATAGATTGTAACTTAAGGTGAAGTTACAGGTAAACCTTAAGTAAAGTAGTGTAGTTTGGATGTAGTAGGTATAGGTTGGCCAAGCCCCTACAACTAAGGTGAGGTAGTGTCACATGACCTTAAATGCCAAAATAGACTCGGGGAAACTCAAGTTTACCAAAGAAAAACATAGGTAAACCATAAGACTATGATAGGTGGTATCAAAGTAGATTTTGAGACAGTTTTGGTGCTCATCACCATTTTCACCACCATGATAGTTGATATTAAAGCATTATTCATCACAGTGAAATGAACTTTAAGAAAAGGAATAGGAGTTGGGAAGAATTGTTAGGAATTTGAGTGAAGTGCCAATGATTGACTTAGAGCTAGAGATAACTTCACATGATAAAGGTAACAATCGTGGATAGGTTACTAAGTCTCCAAAGGTGAAGACTAGGCTTGCAACCTCAAAAATAAATATTGAAAAGATGACAACCTATCGTTTAAGCATGGAGAAAAGAACCCCTTGGAAGTTGAGATGCCACTACATGCACAAAAGCTTTAACAATGTCATAAATGAGTGTTAGAGGACTATAGACTTGATGACTATATATCTCAGCATCGATGTTGATGACCAATTGAAAGTGGTGGAATACTTGTAGAGGTCTATTGTAAAACAATTCAAAGACTTGAAAGACACCATTAACTTGTTGAAATGAGTTCTTGTCAGTGAGCATAGTTCATTGGTATCTATGAGGATAAATATCAAGGGACTAGAACCATATGATGGCACTTACAATGCTAAGCTACTTGATAACTTTGATTAGGATATTGAGTATTACTTGGATCGAAGGAATAGAAGTTCATTTGATGCCAAGGTGAATGTTGCAGTAATGTTCTTGATAGGTACTCTAAATATTTGGTGGAGAAATTGAGTGGAGAATGAGGTAGTTAGATGCACTTTAGAGAAGATTGATAATTGGGAAAACATGAAAATATCCTTGAAGGGTGATTTTTTGGTCAGGAAATCACCCTTAGATTACACAAAATCAATTATTGGATCTTAAGCATATAATATGGATTCAAGCTTACATCAAGGAGGTTTTAGGCCTCATCTTAGAGATTAGGGGCATGTGTAAAGAAGATAGATTGTTCCACTTTATGAATGGATTGTAAGCTTGGGCATAAAGTGATACATTACACCAAAATCTGTAGACCCTTGTGGCAACCATCGCCATAGAAAACAAGTTGTTAAGCTATATGGTAGAGGAAAAATTAGGTCCAAAGAGAGGTGAGGATGCTTTAAGAGAGAAGTAGGTTGGGAAGAACATGAAGAAAGAAACAGGGAAGGTGAAGCCTTATGGGAAATTTGGTGAGGAAAAGACCAAGAAATTGGATAACATAAGGGAAATTGTAATCATATTTCTTATTGGATTTATATAAATATAATTATGCAAAAAATTATCTAATGAAGAAAAAAATTTCCACCATGGAGCAAGTGGGAAAAACCTCCATCAGTATCTTGGAAAGCTTGGGTGTTGTGTTGGAAGAAAAGTCTGCAATAAGCCAAGAGTAAAACTTCACAAGACTTTGTTATGTTCTAACAGTCTTGAATAGAAGATCAATTGATTCCATGGTTAATAATTCATGTCCCATAATTTCATGAAGGAATATGTTGCAAGAGAGCTTAGGTTGCAACTTGACTTGGTATAGACTTCTTTCAAAGTAGTGAACACATACACATAAGTGGAAAAGGTGGTTGGAACAAAAAATGGAGTCACCTTAAAGCTTGGAGATTAGAGTGGAACTATAAATTTCACCATTGTGGCTATCAATTATTGTGAAGTTGTCTTGGGGAAATAACTCTTGAGGAAGGAAAAGGTAGTGCTTATGCCTCACTTAATTTGTTTGGTCATATTTTCATGGAAATATCATGTCATCAATACAGTCATAGGAAGTAGAACAAAGTTGTTGGCATAATGAATTCCTTCATGCGCATGTTTTCCATAACCAATGGAAGCACTTATTGGGTGCACCTTTGTTGGATGCACTTGGGTGCGGCCCTATTGAGCCTGCACAACAAACCCCCCATGATGATATGGAACCTTCATAAAATAAAAGGGACCCTTCTAGATTTTTACTTATTTTCAATTTTCAATTATTGAAATACAATTTCATTACCTTTGTATATGGTTTGATTTAGTTTGTTTTGAAGTTTTTGATGAATTATCTAAGTTTGTTTGTACTCATTTGAACTTGTTTTAAGAGTTTTCGCTTTGAAAATTATTATTTTTTTGAATTCAACTTAATCTTGGAAGAAATATTTTTTCATATTGTTTAAGTTTGAAAAGGGAAAACCAAAATAAAAGATAATCCAAATCTAAGATCAAAAGAAAACTTGTTGTTATATCCTTATCCAAATGCTGAATGAAAGACTTTTGTAATCATATTTGAATGAGTCCTCAACAAATTATTTAGACCAAAGTAGATTCTTGGAACCACGATGACTTTGAAATTGATATTACAACCATATACAAGACAAATATTAGTGGAGAAACATATTTTTTTATCTGGAGGCCTATATCTTGGATGACTCTGCACCAAATATCACATTTGGAATTGAGAGAGGCCTCCATGGTGAAGCTTTTGTCCAAATAGATGTTCAGATCCCAAATATATTCATGCTTAAAATCACATCAAGATAAGAAAGGTTCATCGGGAAGTGCTTCTAGTCAGTACTATATACTCATATGTATCAATATCCATATAACAATGGTATCTTGATTCCTTCCATTAACAATTAATGTGAATTTCCAACTATTCCTACCATGTTCTCAGATCTTATCAATATGTCATGACACTTGTATGTTATTATACTCAAGGTTAAGTGGTAGTCATAATTTTCATTTCGAATGCAGGTAACGTTAAAATTTAGCTAAATAACTCATTATACACTATGTAACAACCCCTAGTTGATTGTCTATGTAAATAAAATAAGACCAAGGTCATGGGACACGTATTAAAAGATGAATATTGGGAAAATCCATTGTGATGGGTATCATTGGTGTTTAATTTGTGGGTATCTTAAGAGTAGCTAGTTATTCACTAAGACTCCCAAGAATATATGTTTTGAAATTGTCAAGAAAATTGCCTATTTCAACTCTACTTAATATTCCAATTGCAGATTTATTAATTCTATACATAACATGATCTCTTGGATTTTTCTCAGTTCTATCCTTACCCCTTCAAATATGTGTACACAGATCACAAATTTCTCCAAATGAAAGCTCAAAAAATCTCCTTTTCCCATTAAATTGAAGAGGTCAATCCACTCATCTCTAATATATTTTAGAAAAGAGCTTTCAGAGTTTCATCATCTAAATTATACATCTTAGCCCTTTAATGTTATAGGAAAAAATTTCAACTAAGTCTTCAAGACTTTCATTCTCTTTATGTATCATTTTAAAGAATTCATCCTTAAGGTTATTGGGCATACAATAATCCTTATATTTATCTAAAAACAATTTTTTCATTTCTCCCATGTTCTCATTGAATGTGTTCCCAATCCCATAAACCATTTAAGTGCTCCATATTTAAGAATATCTGGAAACAATTTTAATTTTTGAGGATCAAGCAAGTAGTCATAAGATCTACACAAGACTTCAAACTCCAAAATAAATGTTTCAGGGTCCTCATGACACTTAGGCCATGGAAATTAGGGAGGATGGAGGGTGATATGTTTTTCATTGTGGTTGTGGTATCTTTATCAAAGACTGGAAATCCAAAAATATTTGGTTCTCCTCTACCACCTCAACCACCTCTACCTCCACTTCCTCCTCTATTTCCTCCCCTACCTCTTCCACCTCCAATCTTAAGTTCACTATTTACATTATGTACTTATCCTTCCCCTTCCCCCGCTATTGTAGATTCCTTAGAGCTAATATAAGGTTCTATGATTGGATTATCTAGCTTTTCTTCTGGTTCTTCCACTAATGGCATATTATAATAAGTTTCCTCTTCTTCTTCACTAGGAAATTCTAGTTCTTTTCCTAGAAGTTATTCTCAAGTAGAAGATAGAAATATTACTCCTTATGTTGGGGATATATTTTCTTCAATTACAACTTCAGTAGAGGAATTTGGTGAATCTCTAGGTTGGATTTCAGATCTATGGACCTCAGCAAGTCTACATCTACCTACCAATGATGGAATGTGAGTTTCATTGGGTGGTGTTGCACTACGAGATCTAGTTGGAGTGAGTAGTGATGTTGGAATTGAATTTCTACCTCTACTTACAAATCTACCCCTAGAATCCCTTTCTCTATGCATAAATATTTTTTTTATCAAAGTTGAATGTACGTAAAATGACAAATCAGGAATGGAATTCTATATAGACTTCCCCGACAATGGTGCCAAAATGTTTGGTAAATTATTTGTTCTTAATTTACTTCATTAATTTTCAGCCAAGATTCGTGTAGTTATGAAATGTATGTGCACTATCTATGCTAGGGTTCTTTTTATGAATTGATTGATTCTAGAAATGAAATTAATTCAACAAAATTTGAAGAATAATTATGCACATGTTCTTTCAATCTAATTTTATATTAAATCCTCATTAACTGAATTGAAACTCACTAGTTTGTAGAAATTGAAAATCTATCTAAATTGCAGAATTCAAACTTTCTTTTAATTGTATGAAAGGAAAATGCTTAGAAACCAAATTTCAAGAAAGAAATAATCTAGTTCTATTTTTCAGAATTGAAAACATTCGACACTAACTTGCAGAAAGAAAATATTATGCTAAATCGCAGTAAGAAAACTCTATACTAATTGCATGAAAGAGAATTGGCACTAAAAATAATCTAATTCCTACTTGCAGAAAAAGGAATTAAAAACTTTACAACTTGATAATGATTAATTATGTGTGTATTTAACCTCTAAAGAGTATTTCATTACCAATTAAGAAACCGAATTTAGCTATGAAGCAATAAGTGTTGGAAAGAAGATGGTCCATGATCAAGAGGGAGCAACAAGGAAGAGTTGGAGAGAGAGTAAGAAAGAGAGGAGAGCAGGAGGTAAGAGAGAGAGGAGGGAGAGGGAGAGAGAGAGGGAAGAGAGAGAAAGATAGATACGGAGAGAGAGTGTGCATTTTAGGGGGGTGAGATAGAGAGAGGGAATAAGAAAGAGACACATAGATATAAATATAGATATTATATAGTATTATATAACCAACCTAGATTCATCTTAATCCCAAATCTATTAAGTGCCAAGAGGCATCAAATCTCTCGAATTGCAAACATTTCCTCAAGTTTTACATTACAACATCTCTACCATACCATCTAGCAGTAACAAAATTGAAATTTTGAAAGACCTATTTCAATATAAAAATGAAAAAACAAACTTAATAATAATTAAAAGATAAATCAATTATTATATATTCATTTAAATTTTCATTATATTAAATTGATTAATTTTTTTGTAAATAAAAAAATAAATAAACCGAAAAATAATGAAAAGGAATAGCAATAATAATAAGCACAAATAATAATGTGAGCTGTTAAATTTGGTCGAAGGGTTCAAAATGTAATTCTTAAAAAGAAAAGTAGGAGTACTTGAATCTTGTTTTTGATGGTGGAAATGGATTCAGCACTATCAAAAAACTTTGAGCATACAAAATCTTGAATCTTGAATCGGATTTCCAAAAATTTATGACCATACCAAAATTTTCATGGTTTTCTTTTAGCATGGGTAAACTTTAAACTAAGATAATAAGAATTTGTGCCACATTTGAATCTATCATCTGCATGTTGTATAGAAGACTCCAAACTCAATTTTTTCTATGTTCTAAAGAGCCGAAGATGCTTAGTCTAAGGAGGCTTCAAATTTTCCCAGAAAATCATAGAAATTCTTTCATAAAATTCCACATAAATTTTGGAAAATCTAGGTTATAACTATCAAGTTTCAAGATTTTGGGTACCCCCAAATATTTAGGCCGATTAGGCCTTTTCTTTTGAATCAACTCATTTTTTTTTCATCAACCATTTCATTTTGGTAATGACACATATGCAAACGTCAAAACTTTCTCCCATTACTCGGTTCCGACTTTTAGGCCGATAGGCACTTGAATGACAGTCTGGCACACACCTTTTAGGCCTACTTTCTCTCTTGGATTCACATCTGGTTGTTCTATCTTCAAACCGGCCAGTGGCAATCTTTTAATGAAAGCCGTTGAGCAGAGCAGTCTTCCGTGGACAGCTTATGGGCTGCAATATTTTAATGAAAACCGTTGAGCAGTCTCCGGTGGACAAGATTTGCAGGCTTACTACAAAGAACGCCTTGCTGTTATTCAGCATGAATTATTGCTACGCTGTGCTAGTATTCAGTATGAATTATCATTGTCCTATAAAATCTGTTGCCATGCAACAATAAAATATTGTAGGGTACTGCTATGCGAGTTCTGTACTCTTAATCATACCATGGAGGGCACACTTAAAGTTGTTATTTAAGTGTTATTGATGTCATCTAGAAGGATTCATGTTTGTCAATGGATGGATATGGTACCCTACAAACCTGGGATTGTAATAAAATACACCACACATACCAGAACCGTACAAGGAAAGGAGATGCTCGCTGGATCCAAGTTCTCAGGGGTGGCCGAGGGGAGGACTGTGGCAAGCTCAAAAGAGGGTCCATACCCAGAGTTGTGCATGAAAACCTAGAGTTGTGCATGAAAACGACAGAAAAAATATCGACTCCCAAACGAATTATTGTTGTTTGCCTATTTACATGATGCATCTCTTTTGTTTCTCATGAGGATTTTGGGGCTTTTAATGAATGTATCGCTAGTTTTTTACGCATTTCCATTTCAATAAATTGAACTGTAACTCGAGGCTTCTTTGTGTATTCTGATGGTTCTGAAGTAGTGTTTGGGGTTTTTTTGTGTCAAATTATATCAAGTATGTGGTGGTGATGGCTTTAATGATAATGACTGCAATTAACCACGTATTTTTTTTCCAGGTGGATATCGGTGGCCACCCACCTATTCCATCTGGACCAGCACTATCAATTCTTGCAGCTTTTCACATTCAGCACAACTTACTATTTTTAGCAGGTTTTTGGGTCCTCCACTCTCGGAGCCATTTTGGGGGCTTAATGATCCAGGTGGATATTGGTGGCCACCCACCTATTCCATTTTAACCCCCATCATCAGTTCTTTCTGTTTTCAAGTTGCAACAAAACTTACTATTTTTAGCAATTTTTCGAGTCCTGAACTTCCGGAGCCGTTTTTTGAATGGAATGAAATTCGTCCCGAAAGTTGTGGTCCTCGGATAGATCTTTCTAACGAGCTATTGAGCGCGTCAAATGGAGATTGGATGCCAAAGTTACGCCCCCGGGAAGTTGAACCACCAATTTACCAAACGGGCGCCCACAGTTTTGGCGCCTCATCTCCTACGGTTAGGTTTTTTGGACGTTTCGAATTCTACATTGTTTCTCAACAATAAATAGGCCCTCGAGCCTCATTGTAACACATTTCAGAGGTCTATAGCCACCACATCTCTTCTCAGAGATTCGCTACTAGCACCCTAGCTATTGTATTTCCATCATGTCTGTAAGCATATTTCTGTTATTTGATATTAATGAAATGACGCATTATTTCCGCTACATCTCTATGTTTATGGTTATTTCTGTATTCTGTTGTGTTCCTGCATAAATCCATATCAATTTTAGTGTTAATTATATTTGAATTTGCAGGTTTTTGTTAAGACTGTTGGATAGACATTCCTAGAGTGAACAGTTGGAAGCTATCGTGGAAGTTCCAGTTTCTGGATCATTGACAGCAGTTTCACAGTTTTTCTAGAAAATGCCTCAATCTGACGAACCTAATCTTCCTTTCCGTGGAAGAAAGGTTCCACTTTGGCGAAAATATCTGGCAAAGGTGTTCTATTTCCATCAGTCAGGTGGAACTATGGACATGCAATTTCCAAGGTTGTGGTTTTCAGAAAATTTTGCTCTGTGCTACTACATTGTCGTAGTCTAACCAGGCCAAAAATTTGCTTGGAAAATAATGGTTTTTCTTAGAAAATAATGGAAATTGGAAATTCTGGCATGATTTAAAAATTCCTGGCGAAAATTTCATTGAAATCCTAGAAAGTTTGTTCATTGAAATCTGGCCTCTAGAGTTTTGGTATTTGGAATCGATTTGCAAGTAAAATACCCATGTTTGGAATCGATTTGCAAGTAAAATACTCGTGTTTGGAATCAATTTGCAAGTAAAAGACCCGTGTAGTTTGCATCTCCTTCACTGAGATATCGTGTTACCTTGATATTGTCCTTCCTCTATCATTATTGATAACACGGTTATCCACTTTACAGATGGTTTTGTGGGCCTTGGGCTTTTCATGTTTGTATTTGATTTCTGTAATGGTGGCATATCGTTGGGGGATGGTATTTTGACTTTGTTGCTTCTTTCCTCATTGAGAAGAACTTTTACATTAATATCCTCCTCCTCCTCCTGTTAGTTTTGATAGCACCGTTATCCACTTTACAGGTGGTTTTGTTGGTGCTGGGTTTTTTCTGTTTGTATTTTATTGTTGTAATGGTGTCAAATCCACAAATCGTCATTGGGGGCTGGTATTTCCTTTGCTGCTTCTTTCCTCTTTCGAGTTGGTAGGGAAATTTTGAGACGTCGGCTGGAAGAAAAGTTTCCCACTACTCTAATTTGATGCTAAATGTTCCCCCTTCCTCTTACCACATATGCTTTGAAAGGTATTCACTACCTACTTCTGGAATCCAAGCTAGTGGGCTTACGGCTTCCTCAGAATTGCTTTTTCAGTTACTTTTTTTGAATGTGGTGTCACCGCCTTTTCAATTCATTTTTTCACATTTATCGTTAAAATGGTTAATGGGATTTATTTATTGTTAATAGAATTTATTCATTCAATTTGTCTGCTAAATAAATAAAATGGCTTTTGAACTTCATTCGGGAAATTCTAAGTGTCATATGGTGTTGTATGTGTTTACTTGTACATATTGTAATTTAGAATCATTTTGAAAATTTATACTATGTGTCGTCATTAATTATTCCTCTTAGCAGATAATCAAGACATAAATGTGGAACTATGCTTTTCATATTATTACTTTAAATTTTAATAACTGTGGAACTATGCAGTCTTTTTATCTTATTACGTTAAATTTTAACAAATGTGGAACTATGTCGTCTTTTCATCTTATTACTTTAAATTTTAATGTTACAGTAGTGATTTTTACTTTTCTATTTGTTTCTTTTCTCTTTATCATTACAATTTTTAATTAATAACATAATTTTATCATTATGATTTTTAATTATTAACATAATTTAATTGAGTGAATGGCAATGTGTATATTTTATATATTTGGATCCTTTTTTCATTATATTTTATATCTTTGGATCTTTGTTTCATTATAATGGTTATCTGTGCATCCTACATCTCTACTTGTAGTGAATGGCAATGTGTATATTTTATATTTTAGGATCTTTATTTCATTATAATGGTTACCTATGCATCCTACATCTCTACATCTCTGCTTGCAGTGAATGGAAATGTGTATATTTTATATCTTGGGATCTTTATTTCATTATAATGGTTACTTGTGCATACTACATCTCTATTTGCATTATAATGGTTACCTGTGCATCCTACATGTCTACTTATATCTCTACTTGCATTATAATGGTTACCTGTGCATCCTACATGTCTACTTACATCTCTAATTTCATTATAATGCATTCTACATCTCTACTCTACTTGCAGTGAATGGCAGTGTGTATATTTTATATCTTTGGATATTTGTTTCATTATAATGGTTACCTGTGCATCCTACATCTCTTACTTGCATTTTTTTGGTTACCACTACATCCTACATCTCTACTTTGTTTCATTATAATGGTTACCTGTGCATCCTACATCTCTACTTGCATTTCTTTGGTTACCTTTGCATCCTACATCTCTACTTGCAGTTATCTCTACTTACATCTCTATTTTGTTTCATTATAATGGTTACCTGTGCATCCTACATCTCTACTTGCATGTCTTTGGTTACCTCTACATCCTACATCTCTGCTTTCATTTATCTCTACTTACATCTCTACTTTGTTTCATTATAATGGTTACTTGTGCATCCTACAACTCTACCGGCATTTTTTTGGTTAGCTGTGCATCATACATCTCTACTTGCATTTCTTTGGTTACTTGTGCATCCTACATCTCTGCTTGCATTTATCTCTACTTACATCTCTACTTTGTTTCATTATAATGGTTACCTATGCATCCTACATCTCTACTTACATTTCTTTGGTTAGTTGTGCATCCTACATCTCTGCGTGCATTGCATTTCTTTGGTTACCTGTGCATTCTATATCTCTGTTTGCATTGCATTTCTCCTACATCTCTACTTGCATTTCTTCTCTTTATTAACAGTGATATTTATTTTTTTTGCCATTTTCCATTAATTATTCTTGCATTTTTTCCATCCTACATCTTTGCTTGCATTTCTTTTCTAATCTTTATTAACAGTGATATTTATTTTTTGGCCATTAATTATTCTTGCATTTTTTTTCTTTATTAACAGTGATATTTATATTTTTTCCATTAATTATTCTTGCATTCTTTTCTTTATTAACAGGGATTTTTTTTCCCTTTTTTGATATTTTTTGTTTTGCCATTTTTTGGCCATGAATTATGTAGTTTTGCTTTTTCCCATAGTTTGTCTTTTTTGGCATGAATTACTTAGCTTTGATTTACACTACTAGGGTAACTATTAGATAGCTTTTCTGAGCTCTAGTGGTCGCTTCTAAGAAGTAGCGTTGCTTCGAAATCAGTCTTGAATTCTCTGGATCACCTTCAGGCGAATATTTACCATGAAAGAAGGATTTGACGGCTTCATTGTGGTGGTAAATATTTATTTACAATGAAAGAAGGATTTTATGGCTTCATTGTGGTGGTAAATATTTATTTACAATGAAAGAAGGATTTTACGACTTCATTGTGGTGGTAGCTAGATTGCGTTGTGGTATTTAATGAAGAACTAGCTGTCAAGGAAGGTCAACCTCTGCATTTCTATTTTTACATCACGCTTTAATACCGTATGATCCTGGAATATAATTCTATTTTTACCTTAATGAAACCGGGTAGACTCGGAATCATGCTACTAAAGCTTGTCAAATGAAAAGAAGAGGCATCGGTTAACTTTTGAGCGAGTTTCAACCCTCTGCATTCTATTTTATGCAAAATATCAGGTTCAACCATGTTTTCACCATTGTCAATCTTATAATGTAAATCTAACCAAATGTCATTGAGATTCATATATATAAGACATATTTCATATTTGATATTTTTGACTGCAAAGTTAATGCATAGTTTTTGAAATTTTATGTACCATCCCTCTGATGCTACATGTAATTGTGTTAATATTCTCTGAGCCTCCAAGTACGAAAGAATCTACACAAAATCCTCCCCCAACATCAAAGAATCGAACGAGTAGTACCTCAGCAACCTTGTCAAATCTTTGCCCATAATCCAAAATGAGAATATACAATATATTTAGGGGTTTACTCCAATTGAACTCAAAACAATACTTAAAATGTTTTTGCGGATTTAAAAGAAACAAATGAGAAATAAATAATAACAAGATCAATAACCTAAACAAAGCCCACCCGGAGCCATCTTCACAAACCCATTGCCAAGCCAATGGCCAAAATCGTTTGTCAGTACTACAAGCAATCCCTAATGTTCTTGCAGATAGCATGTAGCCTATTTTCCATGTGGATCACTCCAACCAAAATATATGTTGTTGTTGCAACAAAATATGAATATGAATGTGAAATAAAATTAGACGGAATGATAATGGTTACAATGATAAGGATTTATGTACACTTTTCTACCCATCTATCAAAATTGAGTCGCAGAGAAAAAAATTGAGTTCTCTCCTCGAATTAAACTGGATGGGCATGAGAGTCATAGGTAATATCTCGTAGCATTGTATATTCCAAACAGAGTCGAAATAAGTCGCAAATCCGATGCATATTTACATACATCTTATACACCAGTGGCTGGATGCAAACAAAGCAACCTTGTCTGGAGTTTTCCTTGATGGGGGTTTCATTACCTAACCCTGAAATGCCATTAATTAACCCATTGAAATGACAAATGCGGTTGGACATCTAGAATTTAACTCTCATGGCGAGGCATGACGATGGATGTGGGCTTTGGATTATACATCTGATGTCCCCTCATGTTAAATACATGCGCGTGGGGTGGCGAAGAGCAAATCTGAGCTACAACAGAAGTAAGCTATGCCACCCTCCTCCATGCTTATGGTTTCATGGTAATATGCAACGAGGTGTTAATGGCATATATTACAACATGTGATATACCTCCCATTTAGTGTTGATTGTGGCGGTAATTCTAGGAGCTTTCCCTTCCATCTTTGTACTCGATCTTTCTCAATATGATTCTCTTCTCATTTACTCGAAATGTTCGTTGGTTCAGATTATACACATGAAAGGCATTATTTTTTCATGTGTGATATTTGTTGCATTCTAAATTAAGAGGTATGGCATAATCCATATTTTACACTCCTCACTATTGTTGTGACAATAATGTGAGAGATTATGGATTAACATATAAGATAGCTATTCAGTTATTCTTAAGTGAGTGAACTTGGCACAACTAAATATTGATCCCTATATTTGTGTTTGTTTACCATTACCATCATGCTTCTAATATATGTTTGACTTTGGAACATTTTCTTTCAATATTTTTTGAGTGTTAAATTAAAATTCTCAATTCCCACTTATAAGGTTGTTGTGACTGAGAAATTGTAAAATTTGTGGTTTAGTGATTTGGATTCCATCCTACAAAAAAACAATACTAAAGGAAGCATGATCCATTTCTCGACCATATTTTTAGAGGCTAATTAATTTCCTTCAATTAGGCACCAAGTGAACAATTGAAACTTAGGTTCTTACTTATGTTTAATCCTTATTGGTTCTTGTTATACAATGTTTGTCAAGCCACATTTTTGTGCAACCAGAACTATGTTTATGTTTTGCAAAGATAATATGTAGATCAAGTAAAAAAATCAGATAATTATCCATATTTGTCACCTTGAGAAATTGGCATAAATAAGTATAAATGAGTATAATTATAATAATGAGTTTAATTATTATTTCTTAATCATGAAAGCCAAAGTATAATTTTTTTAATTTAAAAATCTTATCCGCCTTTCATTGCACCTCTTGGGGCAACTGCTAGTTTTATAGTGTTGAATCCATTTTTACCATCAAAACAAGATTCAAGCATTCTTATTTGTCAATTTTTTTTGAAAAAAAAAAAAAAAAATCCCGGCAAATTTAGGAGTCAGACAACGCCTTTCAAAGATACATGTCTTCTATGCATAGCGCCGACGACGCGTCCACGGCAGCACATGTCACACATTAATGAAATTTGTTTGGACTCCACCATACATTAAATGTGTAAGTTGATGATGAAGTCACGGAATGCGTAACACTGAGTGAAAAAAGGGCCGCAAAATTTAGGTAAGCCGCCATGAAAGAACCTTCTCCAGTGATGACAAGGCCCACGATTATGGAGTTGTCTACCCAGGCAACGAAATAGCTCGAACGACAGTTTTTTGCCGGAATCCGGGCAACTAAAATTCAAGAAATCAGGTAGTTAGAGTGTTTTGAATCCATTTCTGATAGTGGAAATGGATTCAAAACTATCAAAAACCCTTAGGGCACCCAAAATACTAAATTTTAACAACTATAAACAAGATTATGATAAAATCTTTGCCGGATTTTTAAAAAATATTTGTCGGATTCTGGGCCAAAACATTGCCTAGGAAGACTACGACCACGATTATTATTCAACACATTGCTATATTGGACTTTAATTCCAAGTTCCTGAAGCAACATGTGATATATATATATGTGTGTGTGTGTGTTTTAAACGGGTTAGATTTTAATTAAAATTAACTAAAAAAATTAGTCGTGAAAAAAAATATTTCGTTTATAAATTAAACTGTACCTTTTTTATATACCTATATCACTTAATTTATTGTAACTTGTGCTAATTAATATTAAATAACTTTTTCTTGATAGAAAAGCTCATACTATACCCAGTTTTTCAGACTAATCAATATTGATTTTTTTTAATTTTTTTAATATTCGTAGGAAAAAAAAACACTATATTATATAGAAGTATATAAACTGTACATTAATCTTTATGGGAAGTGTCATAGCTCCTTCTACAATATGAAGGAATTGTGTAGAAGGAAAGGCTTGACAATTATCAGTCCATGATTATCATGCCTATCATTACTTAAATACATCACAAATGTAAAAACAATTATCAATCCATGATTATCGAGCCTATCATTACTTAAATACATCAATCTGTAAAAACATGAACATATACATAGACCCATCCTATCGATCCCTAATATCCAGGATATAAGGATGAATACAAACTATGATCAGCGTGCCAATTACATGATAAATTTTTGAAAGATAGAGTAAAAACTTGCTATTCCTTAATGGCATAGAGACCTCCCCATGCAATGGATAGTCAATAACAGGCTCACTTGATATGTGAAAAAAATAGCAGGCTCGCTTGTCATGATCCTTGCTCCTCGTTACCGATCCTTCAGCATGCGTGCCCATCTGATTATCATATATGGTCAGAAACAAGATTCCTTATTCAGGCTATGAAGAGTAGACTCAAACAGGCTCGCTTGATGTGCAGCAAGAGAATAGCAGGCTCGCTTGTAATGACCCCAAAACAACCAATGAGAAACAAAATACACATGATCGCTTGAGAAAAACGACAAGCTCGCTTGATGTATTGCTGATAAAAACTTAAGAGAATGGAAAAACTATATGAAAGAAGGATAAAACATAAGATGTGAACCACCAAAGGTTCAGAAGTCTCACCAACCACCATAAAAACCCAAGTCAAGGAATAGGGATGTTAGTAGTCCAGATTTTGTTGTTGCCTTTGTATTGAGATACCTGTAATATGCCAAATTCCATATCCACACCTTTTTTTGATAAACAGTAAGCCCTAGTGTTATTTTCCCTGTAGATATGGAGAATAGGTGGAAAATTCAACCTTTCCCACAAGTTTTTAGTCCTATTGAACCATCCGTGGGAGGTAATAGTGGAGAGGCAATATCTACCCAACAATGCATCAATGACCAGCTTGGAATCCCCATATATGGAGACTTGTCGGAGACCTAGATTACAAGTAGCCAACAGCCCGCACCAAAGAGCCATTAACTCTGCAAGATTATTAGTGCCCCTTCCCCCATTCCAGTAGATGTGAATCCTTTCTGCTTTTGATAACTTGATCCAAGCCCCACATCCCATAATCCCATCCCGACAGGCTCCATAAAAGTAGATAGCCGGCAGGGAGATGGGATGAGGTCTGGTTTGCCTGGATTCATCATGAATAGTGTGTACCTGCGGCTTTCTGTCCCGAATCCATGTCATGATAGCATTGAAAATGTGGTGAGTAAAAATCAGAGCATCATTGAAGATATGTATGTTCCTACATAGCCAAATCTCCCAAATGAAAAAAAAGGAAGGGATTGAAAACGTCCCTCGACAAGGTCCCAATGGTGTGCAACATCTATGAAATTTGTTGGAGACCATGTCGAGCTCAGAAGAGACTTGCTGAAAAGAGACCATAAATGAGAAATCATGGGGAAAGTAAAGAAAATGTGATTGATGGATTCCTCTGCCTTCAAACAAAATGTGCATCTGCTAGGCCCCTGAAAACCCCTTCGGATGAGATTGTCCCAGGTCAAAATCTTCTCCTTCCAAACCAACCACCCAAATAGGAGAATTTTGGTCGGCAGTTTCCTACTCCAGAACCTTTCAAAGCCCATAGTCATATGCTCCAAAGTATCGAACAAATTTATATTAGAATATATTTTCTTGACAACCAAAGCTCCCTCCTTCATGGCCCTCACCCATACCAGATTGTCTCCCTCCCTACTATAGGATAAACTAGCACTTTGGAGACCTACCTAAAATATAGCCCATTCCTCAGCGTCCAGTCCCGATAGGTGGAGTTGGACAACCGTTTTGAATATAGCCGCATTGTGCTCCTAATGGTCAATTAGCTGAAAAAGATATAAAATACCTCTGATATTTAAAACATGTAACAGCCTTGCACTCATAAATTGTATAGATGCCATAACATATAGTTTTTCCCCGCTCAATAATATTCTGTGATCGCTACCAAAAACCCAAACTAGGCCCTCAGAAAGAATGTGATAAACCTTTTTGAAGTTGTTCCATATAGCTGACTTGCATTGGGGAAATGTGATCTGCTTGCAATATATAAAACGCAAGGCCTCCTGAGGCAGATATTTAACTGTTATGATGTCCGCCCATATACCATTACCGAACAGAGCTCGCCATAGAGATTTAACAAGTAGAGCCAAATTGAAGGCACGTGGATTTAGAATACCCCATCCACCAATTTTTTTCGGACAATAGAGAATCTCCATTTTACACAAGTGGAATTTCTTGATAGTATCAGATCCCCCCCATAGGAAATGAGCCATGATGGAATTTATCTGGGATATGATACCCTGCAGTATGAAAAATAGGTGTCCCTAGTAAACTATGATCTGTGACAAAACAACCTGAACCAAAATGTAGCGTCTGCCCAGCGATAAATATTTGTGAGTCCATTTAGAAATTTTGTGTTTGAATTTCTCCACAATCCAAATCCAGTCCTTATTTCTATAAGCAGTGGGCTTGATTCTAAATCCCAGGTAGAGAAAACCATCAACAGCCGGTCTTTTCTCAACCCCTAGAAAGCTAGCAATAAAGGATATCTCCTCCCCATCCCCAGAACCATATATAATGAAATATTTTGCTTTGTTTATACATAGACCAGTGGCAGTAGCAAATCGAATCAATAGATAATGGATATAAAACTAATGATTCCTAATGATAGTTCCAAAAATGAGCATGTCATCAACAAAAAGTGAATGTGTGATACTCACAGAATTGGAAAAGGAGAAACCTGCAATGTATCTAGCCCGGGACGCCATGTCCATAAGGCAACTGAAACCATTCATGATCAGGATAAAAATAAGCGGTGATAGAGCACATCCTTGCCGTAATCCTCTTTCAGCTCCAAAGAAATAAGTGGGCTTTCCGTTAATGATGACAACAAATCTGACTGTCATAATACATCCCATTATCCATCGAATGGCCACCATAGGTACACCCACCTTCAGCAGAAGCATTCGAATATAATACCACTTCGCTCTATCATAGGCCTTGAGCAAATCAATATTCATGATGATGCCATCCTTTTTCCCTTCATGCATGGAGTGTAAGACCTCCTGAGCAATGGCAACAACATCATGAATGGATCGTCCCTTTAAAAACCCATATTGTTCCTTGGCAATGGTACTAGATAGGAAACTCTTGATTCTATTGGCTATGATCTTCAAACATATTTTATATATCAAATTACATAAGGAAATGGGTCTGTAGTCATTGAATGCCACGGGTGCCAAGATTTTAGGTATAAGGGCCAGAAAAGTGGCATTCATATTAGAAGGAATATGCCCCAAAACTCTGCCTTGTTCCACAATGGCTGTGATTTCATCCCCCACGATCTCAAAAAAATGACAATAGAATTCGGGTCGGTGATCCGGATTTTATGCGTGAACGCAATGTATTACGTATATAACCATAAATACGAGAGATGCGGCGGAAATAGTGCTTCATTTTATTAATAAATGAATGACCGCAATAAGCTTACAAACATAATGGAAATAAGCTAGGCGCTCGCGCACATCTACGAGAAGAGATGTGGCGTACGCAGTGCCTCGAACCGTGTTACATTGAGGCTCGCAGCCTATTACGTACATAAAGGAAATAAATGAGCTAGAAACCGGCATCGTATCCCCGAGAAGAGATGTGGCGGCTACTGCCCACCGAACCGTGTTACAATGCGTACATGATGGAGATGCGGCGAGCTAGGCACCGGGTAGCGCTTATCCCCGAGAAGAGATGTATCGGCTCCCGCACCCCCGAACCGTCTTACAATGAGGCTCGAGGGCCTATTTATTGTTGAGAAACAATGTAGAATCCGAAACGTCCAAAACCCTAACCGTAGGAGATGAAGCGCCAAACCCGTGGGCCCCGTTTGGGTAAATTGGTGGTTCAACTTCCCGATGACGTAACTTTGGCATCCGATCTCCGTTTGACGCGCTCAATAGCTCGTTAGAAAGATCTCGTCCGAGGAGTACAATTTTTGAACGAGCAACATCGGTCCATGGACCCATGTTGCTCTCCATTTTCCCAAAAACGTCGTTTAGGGCCTCAAAACGGCTCCGAAGTTCAGGGACCCGAAAAATCAGCTAAAAATAGTAAGTTGTGCCGAAACTTACAAACCGAAATAACCGATGGTGGGGGTTCAAATGGACTCGATGGGTGGCCACCAATATCCACCGGGATTATTAATGCCCCAAAGCGGCTCCGGGTGTGCAGACCCGAAAACCCGCTATAAATAGTAAGTTGTGGCCGAAGCCGAAAAACCCGAAAGAATTGATGTCGTGGGTCCAAATGGAATAGGTGGGAGGCCACCGATATCCACTCGAATCATTCCTCCCTCCTTAGGAAGCAATGGTCTCCATTGCGTTAAGTTCCTCCATGGGGGAGGGAATTTTGCTAAACTTGGTGTTGGCAAAGCGCGTGCCGGATGTAGATGTGCCACCGCCGCGCGCCATTGAAGGATCCGAAAAAAAATTTGTCCATCATCGCGTTCCTTCCGTTTCTCGAGGGCATCCTCGAGCAAGATTTTGACAGATCTCCTCGCTTCCCTCGTCTTTCTTTCCTTCCGCCATGGGGGGGGTCGTCTGGGGTTGCGAGGTTGAACTCCTTATACCCCGGCCGCATTGGGGATATGAAGAGAACAACTGCAGAAAGAGCGTGACCCGCTCCGATACCACGCGATCCGGATTTTATGCGGGGAACGCAACGTATACGTGATATAACCATAAATACAGAGATGCAAAGGGAAATAGTGCTTCATTTTATTAATAAATGAATGACCGCAATAAGCTTACAAACATAATGGAAATAAGCTAGGGCCGGCGGCGATATCTCCGAGAAGAGATGTGGTGTACGCGAGCCTCCGAACCGTGTTACATTGAGGCTCGCAGAGCCTATTACGGACATAATGGAAATAAATGAGCTAGGAAACCGGCATCGTATCCCCGAGAAGAGATGTGGCGGCTACCAGCCCCTCGAACTCGTGTTACAATGCGGACATGATGGAGATGCGGCGAGCTAGGGAACTCTGGTAGCGCTTATCCCCCGAGAAGAGATGTATCGGCTCCCGCCCCCCGAATCGTCTTTACAATGAGGCTCGAAAGCCTATTTATTGTTGAGAAACAATGTAGAATCCGAAACGTCCAAAACCCTAACCGTAGGAGATGAAGCGCCAAAATCGTGGGCCCCGTTTGGGTAAATTGGTGGTTCAACTTCCCGAGGACGTAACTTTGGCATCCGATCTCCGTTTCGACGCGCTCAATAGCTCGTTAGAAAGATCTCGTCCGAGGAGTACAATTTTTGAACGAGCAACATCGGTCCATGGACCCATGTTGCTCTCCATTTTCCCCAAAAACGTCGTTTAGGGCCTCAAAAACGACTCCGAAGTTCGGGACCCGAAAAACTCGCTAAAAAATAGTAAGTTGTGCCGAAACTTACAAACCGAAATAATCGATGGTGGGGGTTCAAATGGACTCGATGGGTGGCCACCAATATCCACCCGGGATTATTAATGCCCCAAAGCGGCTCCGGTGTGCGAGACCCGAAAACCCCGCTATAAATAGTAAGTTGTGTCAAGCCGAAAAACCGAAAGAATTGATGTCAGCGGGTCCAAATGGAATAGGTGGGAGGCCACCGATATCCACCGAATCATTCCTCCCTCCTTAGGAAGCAATGGTCTCCATTGCGTTAAGTTCCTCCATGAGGGGGGAGGGGGAATTTTGCCGAACTTGGTGTCAGCAACCGTGGCCGGGATGTAGATGTGCCACCGCTGCAGCCCATTGAAGGATCCGAAAAAAAATTTGTCCATCATCGTGTTCCTCCGTTTCTCGAGGGCATCCTCAAGCAAGATTTTGACAGATCTCCTCGCTCCCTCATCTTTCTTTCCTTCCGCCATGGGGGTCGCGGGGTTGCGAGGTTGAACTCCTTATACCCCGGCCGCATTGGGGATATGAAGAGAAAAAACGAGAGAAAGAGCAGGACCCGCTCCGATACCACCGATCCGGATTTTATGCGGTGAACGCAACGAATCACGATATATAACCATAAATACGAGAGATGCAGCGGAAATAGTGCTTCATTTTATTAATAAATGAATGACCGCAATAAGCTTACAAACATAATGGAAATAAGCTAGGGCGCCGGGCGCAGATCTCCGAGAAGAGATGTGCCGTACGCGAGCTCTCGAACTCGTGTTACATTGAGGCTCGCAGGCCTCATTACGGACATAATGGAAATAAATGAGCTAGGAAACCGGCATCGTATCCCCGAGAAGAGATGTGGCGGCTACCGCACTCGAACCGTGTTACAATGTAGACATGATGGAGATGCGGCGAGCTAGGCACCGGTAGCGCTTATCCCCGAGAAGAGATGTATCGGCTCCCGACCCCTCGAACCGTCTTACAATGAGGCTCGAGGGCCCTATTTATTGTTGAGAAACAATGTAGAATCCGAAACGTCCAAAACCCTAACCGTAGGAGATGAAGCGCCAAAATCGTGGGCCCCGTTTGGGTAAATTGGTGGTTCAACTTCCCCGAGGACGTAACTTTGGCATCCGATCTCCGTTTGACGCGCTCAATAGCTCGTTAGAAAGATCTGTCCAAGGAGTACAATTTTTGAACGAGCAACATCGGTCCATGGACCCATGTTGCTCTCCATTTTCCCAAAAAACGTCGTTTAGGGCTCTCAAAACGGCTCCGAAGTTCGAGACCCGAAAAATCGCTAAAAATAGTAAGTTGTGCCGAAACTTACAAACCGAAATAACTGATGGTGGGGGTTCAAATGGACTCGATGGGTGGCCACCAATATCCACCCGGATTATTAATGCCCCAAAGCGGCTCCGGTGTGCGGGGACCCGAAAACTCGCTATAAATAGTAAGTCTGCTTCGAAGTCGAAAAACCGAAAGAATTGATGCTCAGCGGTCCAAATGGAATAGGTGGGAGGCCACCGATATCCACTGATCATTCCTCCCTCCTTAGGAAGCAATGGTCTCCATTGCGTTAAGTTCCTCCATGGGGGGAGAATTTGTCGAACTTGGTGTTGGCACCGTGCTCGGGATGTAGATGTGCCACCAGCCGGCGACCATTGAAGGATTTGAAAAAAAAATTGTCCATCATCGCGTTCTCTCGTTTCTCGAGGGCATCCTCGAGCAAGATTTTGACAGATCTCCTCGCTCCCTCGTCTTTCTTTCCTTCCGCCATGGGGGGGGTCGTCGGGGTTGCGAGGTTGAACTCCTTATACCCCGGCCGCATTGGGGATATGAAGAGAAAAACGAGAGAAAGAGCAGACCCGCTCCGATACCACCGATCCGGATTTTATGAGGAACGCAACGGAATACGTGATATAACCATAAATACGAGAGATGCGACGGAAATAGTGCTTCATTTTATTAATAAATGAATGACCGCAATAAGCTTACAAACATAATGGAAATAAGCTAGGCGCCGGCGTCGTATCTCCGAGAAGAGATGTGGCGTACGCAGCCTTCCGAACCGTGTTACATTGAGGCTCGCGAGCCTATTACGTACATAATGGAAATAAATGAGCTAGGAAACCGGCATCGTATCCCCGAGAAGAGATGTGGCGGCTACCACTCGAATCGTGTTACAATGCAGTACATGATGGAGATGCGGCGAGCTAGGCACTGGTAGCGCTTATCCCCGAGAAGAGATGTAGTCGGCTCCCACCGAATCGTCTTACAATGAGGCTCGAGGGTCTATTTATTGTTGAGAAACAATGTAGAATCCGAAACGTCCAAAACCCTAACCGTAGGAGATGAAGCGCCAAACCGTGGGCCCCGTTTGGGTAAATTGGTGGTTCAACTTCCCGAGGACGTAACTTTGGCATCCGATCTCCGTTTGACGCGCTCAATAGCTCGTTAGAAAGATCCGTCCCGAGGAGTACACTTTTTGAACGAGCAACATCGGTCCATGGACCCATGTTGCTCTCCATTTTCCCAAAAAACGTCGTTTAGGGCCTCAAACGGCTCCGAAGTTCGGGACCCGAAAAATCGCTAAAAAATAGTAAGTTGTGCCGAAACTTACAAACTGAAATAACCGATGGTGGGGGTTCAAATGGACTCGATGGGTGGCCACCAATATCCACCCGGGATTATTAATGCCCCAAAGCGGCTCCGGTGTGCGGGACCCGAAAACCTCGCTATAAATAGTAAGTTGTGCCGAAGCCGAAAAAACCGAAAGAATTGATGTCATGTCCAAATGGAATAGGTGGGAGGCCACCGATATCCACTGGATCATTCCTCCCTCCTTAGGAAGCAATGGTCTCCATTGCGTTAAGTTCCTCCATGAGGGGTGGGGAATTTTGTCGAACTTGGTGTCAGCGACCGTGCCGGATGTAGATGTGCCACCGCCTGCGCCCATCGAAGGATCCGAAAAAAAATTTGTCCATCATCGCGTTCCTCCGTTTCTCGAGGGCATCCTCGAGCAAGATTTTGACAGGGATCTCCCGCTCCCTCGTCTTTCTTTCCTTCCGCCATGGGGGGTCGTCTGGGGTTGCGAGGTTGAACTCCTTATACCCCCGGCCGCATTGGGGATATGAAGAGAAAAACGAGAGAAAGAGGCATCTGCCCGATACCACCGATCCGGATTTTATGCGAGAACGCAACGTATCACGTATATAACCATAAATACAGAGATGCGAAAGTGGAAATAGTGCTTCATTTTATTAATAAATGAATGACCGCAATAAGCTTACAAACATAATGGAAATAAGCTAGGGCGCCGGCGTATCTCTCGAGAAGAGATGTGGCGTACGCAGAGCCTCCGAACCGTGTTACATTGAGGCTCGCGAGCCTATTACGTACATAATGGAAATAAATGAGCTAGGAAACCGGCATCGTATCCCCCGAGAAGAGATGTGGCGGCTACCGCCCCGAACCGTGTTACAATGCAGACATGATGGAGATGCGGCGAGCTAGGGCACCGGTAGCGCTTATCCCCGAGAAGAGATGTATCGGCTCCCGGCCCCCGAACCTGTCTTACAATGAGGCTCGAGGGCCTATTTATTGTTGAGAAACAATGTAGAATCCGAAACGTCCAAAACCCTAACCGTAGGAGATGAAGCGCCAAACCGTGGGCCCCGTTTGGGTAAATTGGTGGTTCAACTTCCCGAGGACGTAACTTTGGCATCCGATCTCCGTTTGACGCGCTCAACAGCTCGTTAGAAAGATCCGTCCGAGGAGTACAATTTTTGAACGAGCAACATCGGTCCATGGACCCATGTTGCTCTCCATTTTCCCAAAAAACGTCGTTTAGGGCCTCAAAACGGCTCCGAAGTTCAGTGACCCGAAAATCGCTAAAAATAGTAAGTTGTGCCGAAACTTACAAACCGAAATAACCGATGGTGGGGGTTCAAATGGACTCGATGGGTGGCCACCAATATCCACCCTGGATTATTAATGCCCCAAAGCGGCTCCGGTGTGCGAGACCCGAAAACCTCGCTATAAATAGTAAGTCATGTCAAGCCGAAAACTCGAAAGAATTGATGCTGCGGGTCCAAATGGAATAGGTGGGAGGCCACCGATATCCACCGGATCATTCCTCCCTCCTTAGGAAGCAATGGTCTCCATTGCGTTAAGTTCCCTCCATGGGGGGGGGGAGAATTTTCTGTCGAACTTGGTGTTGGCGTACCGTGCCGGATGTAGATGTGCCACCGCCGGCGGCCTATTGAAGGATCCGAAAAAAAATTTGTCCATCATCGCGTTCCTCGTTTCTCGAGGGCATCCTCGAGCAAGATTTTGACAGGATCTCCTACTCCCTCGTCTTTCTTTCCTTCCGCCATGGGGGGTCGTCGGGGTTGCGAGGTTGAACTCCTTATACCCTCGGCCGCATTGGGGATATGAAGAGAAAAACGAGAGAAAGAGCAGACCCGCTTTGATACCACTAATCCGGATTTTATGCGAACGCAATGGTAATACGGATATAACCATAAATACGGAGATGCAAAATGGAAATAGTGCTTCATTTTATTAATAAATGAATGACTGCAATAAGCTTACAAACATAATGGAAATAAGCTAGGCGCCGCGCGCGTATCTCCGAGAAGAGATGTGGCGTACGCGAGCCTTCGAACCGTGTTACATCGAGGCTCGCAGCCTATTACGTACATAATGGAAATAAATGAGCTAGGAACCGGCATCGTATCCCCGAGAAGAGATGTGGCGGCTACTGACCCCGAACCGTGTTACAATGCAGACATGATGGAGATGCGGCGAGCTAGGGCACCGGTAGCGCTTATCCCCGAGAAGAGATGTATCGGCTCCCGGCCCCCGAACTGTCTTACAATGAGGCTCGAGGGCCTATTTATTGTTGAGAAACAATGTAGAATCCGAAACGCTCCAAAACCCTAACCGTAGGAGATGAAGCGCCAAAACTGTGGGCCCCGTTTGGGTAAATTGGTGGTTCAACTTCCCGAGGACGTAACTTTGGCATCCGATCTCCGTTTGACGCGCTCAATAGCTCGTTAGAAAGATCCGTCCGAGGAGTACAATTTTTGAACGAGCAACATCGGTCCATGGACCCATGTTGCTCTCCATTTTCCCAAAAACGTCGTTTAGGGCCTCAAAACGGCTCCGAAGTTCAGACCCGAAAAATCGCTAAAAATAGTAAGTTGTGCCGAAACTTACAAACCGAAATAACTAATGGTGGGGGTTCAAATGGACTCGATGGGTGGCCACCAATATCCACCTGGATTATTAATGCCCCAAAGCGGCTCCGGTGTGCAGGACCCGAAAACTCGCTATAAATAGTAAGTCTGTGTCTAAGCCGAAAAACCCGAAAGAATTGATGCCGGCGGGTCCAAATGGAATAGGTGGGAGGCCACCGATATCCACCTGGATCAGTCGGCCATCCATTCGGACCAAGACATTTGTCATGATCAAAAGACTTCCTCTTTGTAACTTCAACGTTAATATTCCTACAAGCCCTCTTCATCAAAACAGCTTTGGGATATATTGCAATACCCATTTCTAACCGTCAACGCTCGATCCCCGAATTAGCTTTATAGAATTTAGAGAAGTGTTTAAAAGCTTCCATTCTAATTTCCTCCTCCGTATATGCCATATTCCCATCCTCCTTTTTTGATATGCTAGATAGTGTTATTGTTCCTTCCGAGCATTTGATTTTTTTGTGAAAAAACTTTCTATTCATATCCCCCTCCCTTAACCAATTTATCCTACTTTTGAGCTTCCAGGATAATTCCTCAATCCCGATAATCTCAAGTCTTCTATGTTGTAGAGACTCCATATACCCGTAAGTTTCATTATAGGGGTCGATTGAGTGAAGCAAGACCGAAGCACCGTCGACTTGGAATTTATGTCTACCATCTCGACTCATAGTTCCTTTTTCTTTTTTTATTTCCCACTCTTTAGTCATGTATTTAATCTATTGCATCTTGCGATGGAAACCCCGCCCATCCACCCGAATCCATCATGGAGGGGCTCATAACCCACTTCTCTCTAACATACCTCGTCATACTCCGGATCCAACAACCATGCACGATTAAATTTGAAAGGTATAGCATGGCTTGTTTGAGCCCCCTTCCATGACGTATAAATGGGTCTATGATTGGATATGTCCAAAATCAGAAAACCCGATGAAATGTGTCCTAATACGGAGAAAAGAGCTACATTCACCATAGCACAATCCAATATTTTAGCAATGAAATTGTTCCCCATTCGATGATTATTCTAGGATGGCTCTATAGGCGAGGAACTTATGTCCCGTAACCGAGCCGATTCCCATAATCGTCCCTATAGAACCCGCCAAAGGATCCATCCTTGATTTTTGGCCCCAAGACTCATAAAATTTCAAAGTTGCATTGAAATCGCCCATTACCACCCGTAATATGAAGCCCGAGAATGCCGTAACTATTGAGTTTATCCTAGAAAGTGGCCCTATTGTGACATGGAGCGTACGGATTAATAATGTTAACATCAACATTTACACCTCTTATTTTCCCGCATACGTAAAATTCCCCCCAATAAAACTAAAAGCCCAAAAACACAACACATTTAGGGTTCCGGAATGCAACAAGGCTCCCCGGAATGACCCATGGCTTATACCCCTCGCAAATGTCCCACCCATGGCATATTGATAAAATAGATTTAATGGCCTTATACCTCGTCGCATAAGGTATCCTATAGTAATACAATCACTCGGATTGGATTCCTTAAATAATTTCCTCGAGCGCAACATTTTAGAGGGGTCGCCCATCCCCCTTAGATTCAAATATAAGATGTAGGTCATTTTGAACCCTCTCGAAGGGCCAAATGCTCTAAGTTCCCCGAATTCATTAGTCGAGGATACCAGTACCTCCGTAAGGTCGAGGAGTTCAATCTTAAAAAGGGATCGGTTCTTTTACTCTCCCCTAAAATGGTGAGACCTAGAGATCGACTTCTTTTCTAACAGTGATATTGCTACCATAGGTGTGAGAAATGATAGGTACAATGTTAGAATTTGGCGGAATTTTGTCAAATACTAGTGAGAGCGGCCAAATCAAGATCCGGGTTGGAAAATAAGGCATCAAAAATCACTCCCGATAGTATTTCGGGAGAGTCCCCACAGTGCGTCCACATTACACAATGGAGAGGGTGGCAATGAAGGGGGCGAAGCCCACTCAAGAGGCGGGATGGAAGGTGAGGAAATGCCCCGAGTCGAAGTGGATGCATGATGAGATCCGACAAAGTGGAGTAATGGGGACATGGGCCATATTGCTCGGTCAGTAGTGGGAAAGGGTGGTGAAGACTCATTCACTCGAAGAGGATTGGATGCCACCTAGTCAAGCTTCTCATTATTACCAGCTGACTTGATGATAGACCTATGACGACCAAGAGTGTGAGATACCCCCGAGGAAAAACCGGGAGATACCAACAAGGAAGAATCCACAATAACGCAATCCAATTCATCGGATAGCCGAGAACGCCGAAGAGTGGGGGACTTATATATAACCGACGCAAGGGTTGGTTCGGAGACATCATGGGAGGCCCCCGTAATGACATCCATAGGTCCATAGATGGGCCTAGTACCCCCCGAAACAATAACGGAAACATTAAAGGGTCTCAGATGGTTCCGCACGGTGTTTGTCAACTTAGTATTTTTCTTTCTCATGAGAAATGGCAAAAACATCCATAGGAGTAGATACCATATCGTACGATGAAATAATTGGATCACCAAAGGGTCCGATCCCCCATCAATATCGACCAAGCCTTCTACCAAGTTATTAGAAGGAGAAATACCCGATTGATTAGCTTCCACACGCCCGTATGAACGATCGCTATGTTCCACCATCTCAAAGAATCGAGCCATCCCCGTGCGGTGTTCCGAAACCACATGGGGAAGTTGTTCCTCAAATGTCCCATTTGATGGCATATCATACATCGAAAGGGGACTCCCCAATAATCGACCCGCTTTTCGATGTATTATGCGTCCCCATACCAAGTCAAGCTCCACAACCAGGCCACCAGAGAAGCTCACCTCAACCAAAATCCAAGCAATGCGCTTGTCGCTTCTCCAAGAATAATTGGGTCAATGTACCTCGTGCACCCAATAGAGTCCCCAATAGCTCTAAGAGCTTTGAGTGTCCGAACTCCAAGGGGAGTCCAAGCAGCTTTTACCCACAACATCCGATTCATCGGAGCCTCCATGATTGGATTAAAACCCAAATACCATGGGAGAAATTGAAGAAAAGCCTTTCCTTGACCTATGCCTTGTTAACAATCAACGCAACGTCCTTCTCGTCCCGTGAAAATGGATGCTTATCCAGCTATTGAGAAGGAGGCCGACTTTGGAGTATATCCCATCATGGGATTCCAGGGAACTCTTAGCCCATTCCACCATGTTAATTTCCCGCCCGTCCGCGAATAGCCATCTACCTATGAGGTCCTTTTTCCCGCAAAATTATGACGCTCCCCCACAAATCGTTATGCTCCATCACAACCTCTTTAATCTCCATGGTCGGCTTATAGCAGAGCGAGTATCTTCCCCTTATGTAAGTGCCTACCAACATGCGCAGGACTACACTTGCCGAATGGAGCCCTTTGGAACGACGGTTCGAATAGTGCAGAAAAAGCGGGCGAGCAATAACCGATTGTCTAATGAGAGAGACCTATTCTTCAAATTCCTTTTGTCTATCTTGATCGGCCACCCTCGTGGAATCAATATGGGCCTCCTATGCCGACGTGTCCGAGGCCAAGACATCCATAGACATTTGCGAATCATCCGGGCATCGAGAAAGAGGATTGAACCGACAAATCCTACCCACCCCGATTGAAAATGAGGAGTTGTCGATGGCTCAAAGCAGACGAAATGATGGAAGTGGTACAAAAGTAATAAAGAATTTCCCCACTCGTCGGGATATCATAAATGATTTCCAAGCGAATGAAACCGGATATGATTCACCCGTGAGGGAATTTTGATCGATACAGGCACCTATCGTAAGAGCGGTTGTAAGAATTATATGGGGAGGCGCACCCGTATACATTTACCAAAGGCAAAATGCCATAAAGAACATAATCCTCCGCCCCATTGTACGGATTGGGAAATCCCCAAATACAAAGTGCGTATTACTCCTCCTCAAACATCCATAAATGGTAGCTGCTGATGTGAAAGATCCCGTACCAAAAATAGCCACCCTCGAGGACAAGATGCACATCAACCAAAACCAACGTAAATGTGCATGGGAAGATGAGATGAAACTTTTTCGTGCCTCCGGTCATCCAAATCACCAATTTAAATTTTCCGGCAAGAAATATCGTTCGCTAGCACGTAAAAACAAGAACTGCGCTCTCTGAATAACCAGATCATGATATGAAAAACCTAAATGTGGCAAGCAGACAACAAGCACATGCATCCGGGCGGCTCCACCATCTATCAAATAGACGAAAACCAAAATTTTTGCATGGCTTGGATATAATAAAAGAATCAATCCATTTTCGCCACAAGGAATACCACTTGGAAGAATTCCATCCCTATTCGAACCTCGAATACGTGGTCAGTTCCCTCGTAAAGGGAGCTTATCTCCTTGGTCTAGCGTTTTCATTGATGATTGTTCCGTATGATTCCTTCGTAATCCAAATAGCCAGTAAATAGTAAGGTAGTAATAAGGCAAATCTTAGTTACCTCCGAGTGTACCATCACATCATTCCCGAAAGCACATAACCAGCTCTCTCGGCAATAGAACCTACCTCCCCCTTCTCCTCAACCCCCAAAGTGATCGATCCTTACCGATACGATTAGAGACAACTTGTTTGTCATTGTATTTGGCACTACTACACAGTGAGGGGGATTTTAAGGTAGTTGTTTAAGACAAAAGAAATATTTTGTCTTAAAAATTTCGATATGAGGCGCTAGTAAAAAAGGATTACGGGTTTCGTCTTTATGTTGTTGATGGGTTTCTTAAGGAAGAAGAGCGATGAAGGCCGATAGGAACTAATGGGATTTAGGGCGATGGAAGCCGAAAAAAAGAGGTGTTTGGTGAGAGGAACAATTGAGGCACTTTCACTAAACATGATATGCAAGTAACATATTTGGAGTACTTTTTCGGGGTCTCCATTAATTGTGTTTTAATATGTGTTTTTTTAATGTTTCATTTATTTTGAACGATACTTATATCTTTTGTTTGCTTTCTATCAAGTACATTGTTGTGCTGAAACTTCGATCGTCATCATCAACATGGATTAGATTCACTTGAAGGATGGTGGAGGAAAATTAAAAAATATTCGTTGCCAAACAATATCCCTACTTCAAAATGTCTATGACAAACTTTTGCGAGAAGAAATCAATCGAGATAAAACATTAGATTGTGGAAGCATTAGTCACAAAATTCACAAGGGCGGTAAATTTGGTTGCAAGTGTGGAGGTACATGGATTAAATGTAGCCTTCGTTGGTGCAATTGTTGGTGTTGTTGGGTGAAATGCATCTAAGCATAACTATCTCAAACCCGATTCAATTTTTTATCTTGATTATGGATGATATCGTGGATCTCTACTAGTTTTTTTTGTTTCAAGGTACACTAATAACAATATATTTTCCACTCTAGTTGTTAGTCTACTCTATGGTCTATTTGAGACACGTTAGTCGGTTTTTTACGTAGTCTTTCTTCCCGAACCTTTTTCTCCCGTGGATCTTCCTACTCCTTCTCTAGTTTGGAATTGGTCGATCAAGGGGATTTTTCGAGGATCTTAGCCGCTACTTATTGGTCTTCTCAGTGGTCTATCCGAGACAGACCGGATGGTTGTTTTACATGGTATTTCTTATGAAACTTTTAACCTATGGATCTTCTTGCTCGTCTATGGTTTGGGATTTGTCGATAGGAGGATTTCCAAGGATTTTTACCGCTACGTAAGTGCATTAATTTCGTTGGTGGAATTGCTAACATATTTGAATTTTGAATTTGAACACAAAGGAGTCTCTTGGGGGTCATTAATTAGTTTGGGGGGGGGGATATTTATTTTCCCGTGTTGGCCATTGATTATATTAGGGACAATTCATTGATGGTTTGTGTCGTCATTGAAGATATTTTCTCGATTGTGTGCTTGATGATATTTTTTCGAAGGACACTGGTCGATGGTGATTTTCCGCCTATTTTATTTGAAGGGGTGTCCTAGTGGATTGAGATGGTGACAACCTACATCGAGTGGGATCAATATTTGATAAGTGACATTAATTTACCTCATCTACATATTTTATCGATGTTTTTTCACACACTACTACATAAGGTATTTTTTGGTAATGCTCTCTACTTTGGTGCCCATATAGGCAAGATTGCGTAGTGTTGGTAGTGTCCGTTGTACAACCGGAATTTACATATATCAGTAGGGATGTCCCTTGATACCGAAGGAACCCGAGGCGGTGACATGCTATTACTCTATGCATTGGTACATGCGACTAATGAGGTAGAGAGTCGTGGCTACCCCAAGTTGGGAGTCTAGCCCTTTGGGACATCTCTTGTACATGCACTATACACATGGATTTGAAAGTTTTGTCATCCCAATTGGTTATTGAACCTAAATGTGGTAATCCACGTAAAAATGTTTTTTCTAATGTTCACGTAAAAAATAAGGAAGTTAAGGTTGATCTCGAATTATCCGAAACTCGTTTTTTGGTTCCGATGTTTTTTGGGACCAAGTGGTAGGATTACAAGAATGAGCTTTGGTGGGTAAGTGGTTTTATCTCACGAATGGATGGCTCTTAGATGGCGTCCTAGGTTAAATAACATTGGTACCCTATTCTTACGTACTCTCCTTTTTTTCAACAATTTATACAATCAATGGTTTTGCTTCCACTTTATTAATGATGATGAAGTCTACAAATATTTTGGGATCATATTGGTTTCATGGTTGTGGTTTCCTCTCTTTACATCACCGACATGTGGTCTTTAATCCATACCTATAATTTCCATGAAATAAATTGGTTACGAGCTAAACTCCATGATTTACCCCTCGTATTTTGGTCATGTGAATCACTAATGATGATCGGAAATTCCACTCGGTAAATTTGCTTTCCTGGAGGAAGAAACCCTCGTTACGCAGAGATAAACATATCACATGGATTTTGGTGGAGGTGGAATTAGTTGTTTGCCTTCGTGCAAAGGTGGAGCTCAATTAGGGTGGCTTCTTTACTAGGAAACGAATTGACTATTTGGAAATTCTTTTTTCACTATCTCGGGTTGTCAAAATGTTAGAAATTTTATTGCCGAGTTCCCACGTAGATTTGGAAATCATCGAAATGGAATATCAAATACTATTTGTGATGGGGGTCGTCCATTAACATCTATACACTTTCTCGACAACTTTCAGAGATTGGTCAACACTTCTCGTCGAGTAAGATTAAAATCACAACACCTATGACATGTCTTGAGCAACATATTCGTAATGATTTGGTATCGAGTGTTATTTCTCTTATTAATTCTACTTTCCATCCTTTACGTATTGTTTCTCCACATATTTAGTTGTTACATTATAATTTTATTGAAGATTCTTCATTGTTATCCGTACCACAAATTACTCCTTGTTCTGGACAATTTTGAATCTACCCACACTCTATCTTTTTTATGCGAATGGGATGACCTCCACTATTGATGACTCATTGAATGTTAGCCCCTGACCCTCCTCACATCAATTTGGGACATTTTTTCTAGAGACATTTCTCCTACTAATTCGATGGGGAGTGATATCGATTTTCTCCTCCTTCACCCCGATATCCATCTAGATACCCCGTTGATTCATTCATCTTCCTCTTCTAAGATCTCTAACAATCTCAATTTTAGTTGTAATGTGACCAATAGGAAGGAACGATGTTTGAAAACTTCAAATAATTTGAATGGGAGTTGATACCGATCTTCACAATCTTTTCGCAACATTGGATCCTCGGTCCATCATCTTCTAGTACATCACCTTATGTTTATGCTTTATCTCCTATTCGGAACCTTAGAGATTATTTTCCCAATTATGAGGGCTTACCATGATAATCATCTCCTTAAACAATAGGGGCTTGGGGGAGTGCCAGAAAATTCCCTCGTACTTCAAAGCACTTGATTGGGGTTAATCACCTCATGGAATGGCGGTTAGGGTGGCCTAGAGGGAAGGCAACGAGATCCATTTATAGGGAACCCCCAATAGTTGTTATAAGGAAATTAGGAGCCCATTATCACAACCCATAAGACCCTTAATCCATAATCATTAAATTCCCTATCCCCTTAACCCCCAAATACATAATCCCTTAACCCCCTACAACCATAACTCACAACCCATTAACCCCTTGATCCCTTAAACCCTAAGCCACTAACCCCTTAACCCATAACCCTTTAACTTAGAATTATTGTAGCCCCCTAATCCCTAACCCCTTATCCTATTAAATCTCACCCTTAACCCTTTATCCCTAACCCCTAAACCCATTAACCCCTTAACCTATTGACACCTATATCCCATAACCCTTAAGAACTTAACCCTTAAATCCCCTAACCCCTTAAGCCCTTGGTTCTTAACCCTTAACCCTTGAAGACCTTACCATTAATTCATTAAAATCTAACCCCTAAACCCCCATAGACCTCGACCCCTTAATCCAGTAAACGACCTATGACCCTAACCCTTTACCCTTTACCATTAACCCTTGACTCCTAAACCCCTTAACTCCTAGAAACACTAAGCCTTTCTCCCAAATAATAGGTGCTAAAACATTAATATTCTTTGTCATATTAGGTTTTTGTCCACTAACCTCTCAAATGAAACCTCCAAGCACTACTAGGGTCCAAGGAAAAGAGCCACAAGGTCCCCAAATCTAATCTAAATTTTGTGGACAATCACATCTCCCCCCAAATATCCTCCACGTATTTTCTTTCAAAGGGAAACAATATGGTCTTCTAATGTCCACAAATGAATTTAAGTTCAAAGGAATAAAGTAAGATTCATCCCCATGCATGAACCAACATAGTTCATGTCCCCTCAAAAGAAAAAAGAGGATATAAGGATGCCTCTTTAACTATCATCATCCTTTAACATTGGTCCATTCTCTTACCAAATGTATGGATAACAATCCCATCCAAGTACTATTGGCATGAATAAATGAGTTTCTTGTGCCCAAAGTTGACTCCATCTTATAACCTTGGGAAGTGCTTGGTTGGGTCTTGTGATACCTTATGGAGAATTGAATGTAGCTCTAGACCACTATATATTTTGATTACACAAAGACCCTTATATTGAGACTTATGGAGATCCATATTTGTTGTGAAGTTATTCCTCCGCCAACCCCTCATCCGTAGTAAATTATGATAACAATTCAAACTTTTTACATGATCAACCAGGATGCCCTTTAGGTCATACATTGTGGATGGTTACATGCCACAATTACACGTTGAAATTTAGAGGTCGAAGAGGATGAAATTGTACTCAAATTTGCAGGTCCGAATTGTTGGTCAAAGGTGAAGTAGGAGCAACTCAAAGGCAAGCTTGAATTGGATTGAGAAAGCACTTCAAGGAGATAATTTGACTTGGTCTCTGAGGAGTGTTTTGGTCAAGGGTCTAGGTCTTGATTTTTTTTCAATTGAAGTTTCTATAAGAAGAATATTTCTTATGGGTTTTCCTCTCATATTGGAGAGGTTTTCGCCCCCAGCTTGATCACCTATATCTTGTGTCCTCTTGTGATCAAGTGCTCTGAATTATGCTAAAAAATCAAAGTTATCGTAATGACTCTAAACTTGAACGACCGCGTAGTGTTCGTCGTTCGAATATGACGCAACGCGTTTCATGCGAAATGGACTCGCATGGCTTCGTAAATGAGTTATGTCCATTTTCATAAACATACAAATTTTGGTAAAAAAAATGCAGACAGGGGAACACACTCAGCAGTCCATATCGCCGATGTGGCATGCAAACCGGGTAGGTCAATTTTTTGGTCAAATATTTCCTCCAGATGAATGGGTGGATCGCTAAGTGGCAAGGTGTTGGTTGGCGCAATTTAAGGTGTGTTGGAAGTTTTTCATTGGCAACAGTTGGGCCAATGAGGAGGGGGGCACGTGGCTCACTCTGGGCCACCATGTGTCCTCCTCATGGCGTGGTAAAAGTTTGTTATGGACCGAAGGATCGAGCAGTGGGGTCGAACATGAGACCTTTGCCCTCGCTAACAAGACACGCCACCACTCCGCCTACACCAAGTTTCTTAATTATATGCTTCACCACATATATTTGAAGTTTAATGTGCACACAGACAGGGGGGGAATGGGGGGTCAGCCCCCATGGGTCCAACCCCCAAGACACATGACGAAAAACCCGTGACCATGATGGAAGAGCAGAGGCGTTTATCCATAAGCGTGATTACTCATCCTTAACCCCAGCTTTAATTAACCTTAATCTACAATCAATTAATGCTAATATATATTGATTAAACGGGTGTCGGTTTAACCACTAACCAAGTTTAACTAGCGCTAATGCGGATTTGTTAATTTAATTCAGCATTTAACCGGAGGTTCCGCCAAATACGGTGGGATTTTCTACTTTTTAGTACTAGTTAGCCCGATTTAGCGCCAATTAGCTAATTTTGGGGAGGAAATTGTGGGCAAACTAGGAGAGGTCATAACTCCCGGATTTTTTCGAACAAATTGGAGGTA
This sequence comes from Pinus albicaulis, assembly GCA_034641835.2. NCBI lineage: Eukaryota > Viridiplantae > Streptophyta > Pinopsida > Pinales > Pinaceae > Pinus > Pinus albicaulis. The sequence goes on from CM076571.1 coordinate 663,108,696, forward strand.
GAAAGAGGCTAAGGTACCATTTTTTAGTGTTCTCGAACTCATTGGTGCATGTTTCGTGAGTAGAAAATCATTGTAAACACATCATTTTGCAAATTTGAGCATAATATAGAGGCCCAAGCCATGGAAGCTCGACCAAGGAGATGTAGCCCAGAGGGTTGAACTCCTTCATCAAATCCCTATGTTGATGTGTTGTACGGTGATGTACTTGTACTGTTGTTTTAGTCTTTCTTTTTATGTTAAATTTTTCATAAAAATAACATAAAAAATCACTCATGAGACCCAAGAACTTGCAAGAGAACTTGAACCCTTAAGCACATGTAAAATATTTGTTTCACAATATGAAAGACGAATTAGCACAACAATACTAACATACCTTAATCGGATCATTTTTTGGTATCAAAGCTTTTAGGTTTTTTGTGCAAGAAACGATCTAATTGTTTTCAATTTTGTGTCATGCTTACTGTGTTAAAACTCAAAAGAGGAGAAGGGAAGCTAGTTGAAAGCCCCGTAGTTGGGTGAAGAGGAAGAAGGGAAAGGTTTCCAAAGTCTTGGGGCAAGAGGAAGAAGGGCAAGGTTTCCAAGGTTTCCAAAGTCCGAGATGGTAAAGATCCTCTATGAGGATAGGAATTTAAGGATGCAAGGAGAAAGTTCTAGCCCTCTAAGAGGAGAGGGTTCTCCAGGAGGAGGAGGTCATGGAGATGGTAATAAACCACCATCCACTCTACCATCATCCTCACCACCATCTACACCTTCCTCTTCATCATTTTCCACTGCCACAACCTTTCCATATTTTCATACACATACTTCAAAAGGAACCCGGTAAATCACCCTTACTTAAACTTGATGTTAAATTTGAGCTTTCGATGTATAATGGTGAAGTGAATGCAGTAGAAGTTGGATAATTGGATTCATCAGCTTGGATGTTTATTTTCAGAATTCAGAATCTTCAAGAGGATGACATAAATATTCAATTTGCTTCTTGAGAATGGAGGATGCAACACTTGTATGGTGGGAAGCATGGACACAAGATGAGATTAAAAAAATATGGTAAGATATCAATTTCTTGGTCTGATTTCATTGCTGCCATTAAAAGGTAATTTTACCCTCTAGCTTACATGAAAAAAATCCATTATGGACTAGAAAAAAATTTAGACAACTAAAGGGACAAAGTGTTCAAAATTATACACAATAATTTAGGAGAAGAGCACTAGTTTTGGGTGTCAATTTATCTTCTCAAGAAACTTTGTTAAAGTATATTATGGGTTCACACAAACTCGTCTTAGAAATACTATTCTCATGTTCAATCTCACAAACTTAGATGAGGTTTGTGTTCAAGCCACGCATCTAGAAGCAAGAGGGAAACGTAGTGCAGATGATAAAAATGATAGTTTCCATAAGTATGAAGGTAAATGAAAGGGTATGTTTAATGTAAAAGGAAAGAAAAATAGTTCTCATTAAAATAGAGAAAGAGAAACTCACATGTAAACATTTTTTCGAAAAAAATTCCAATGATGAAGACCATTGTTGGAAACTCCATCTAGAGTTGAAGCCCAACAAACTTAAAACCAAAGAGAAGGAGAAAATACTTGCAATCATTGAACATGCCTTAGGTTTAGATTCCGGAGATGAAACCAAGATTACAACAATGGGTTTGAAAGGTAATAACATATCAAGCACTAGTTCTTTAATTTTTTTCTAATGTAACTCGAGATGATGATACAAGAATTGAACTCTTCCATATTAGAGTTGTTTCAAAACATACCAAAATAGACACACTATTTGTTAGTGGTTCTCAAGCCAATTTGATTTTCTGAAGGCTTAGTTAAGAGGTTAAATCTAGAAACCGTACACATCCAAGACCTTATCCTTTATGATGGATATGCAAGAATGCAAACTTGCAGTAACAAGGAAGTGCATCCTAAGGTTTGCAATCAATTCAAACTTTCTGATGAAGTTGAACTTGATGTAGTTCCGCCCTGAGATTTTAGAGATTGTTTTTGGGAAGTCCTTATCTTTATGATAGGAGGGCAGTATTTCATCACCATGAGAATAAGTACCACTTGTTCAAGAATGGAATTGATTCCATAGTTAGAGTGCATAAGAATAAGAGGTGTTTGTCTCTTATACATGTAGGAGAAATGAAGAGAATAATGAATGCAAGTCAAAATTTGGCTTTATTAATGTTTAAGCATAGTGATGTTTGAATGACACCTTTCAAAAAAGATGCATTAAATTAACAATATGATTTCATTTAAGTTGTTAATGTCCGTAATAAGATGTTTCAGGGGCTCTAACTTGTTGCCTTTGAAAAGAGGTAAACAAGATGTGAAAGATTTGCAGCAAATTCATATCGTTGTTGAACAATGATGGAAACAAGATACCAAAGTGTTGAATGGTGCAAAAATCAAAGAACACATGCCAAAGATGAAAAAGAAGGCATAGGCTCCACAAGTACTTATTTTTGGTTTCGAAATGGTACATGGCAATGGCTAAAACACTTGGTCAAAATTCAACACAAGTACAAGGCAAGACAAGCTAAAAATTTCCATGTTGACAAGGTGTTCGAGGTGAGAAAGTTTTCAAGTTTCCATTGATTGACGACCGAGGTGGGAACAAGTTTTTTTTCTTCAATGATAGATTTTTTTTCCGCAAATTCTAGGAAATTTCAGCATGCAGTGTCTACAACAACAAGACAAGGTATTTAGAATCAAGGAAAAATATTTTTTTTTATGAAAAAACTCAAATTGTTGAATTTAGGAAAATTCCAGTGGATTGAGACTCGGAAGGGTGAGGGAACTATACCCTCATCCACATGTTCAATAATGAAAGATATTTTGGGGTCCTAGAGCTTCTAGTGGGGAGGAATGATCAGCTTCTCGAAATTATGCTAAAAAAATTAAAGTTCTCTCGAATGACTCGAAACCCGAACGATCGTGTAGTGTTCGTTGTTCTCAATCTGGTAAAACTCATTTCGGGAAAAATGGAGTCCATATGGCTTCATAAATGAGTTCGTATGTTTTCATAAACAAGTTAATTTTGGACGAAAAATGTAGACAGTGGAGCCTAGTCAACAGCTCGTATTGCTGACGTGGCATGCCGACCGGGCAGTGTCAATGTTTGGTCAACTATTTCCTCCAAATGAATGGGTGACCGCCAAGTGGCGGGGGTTGGTTGGCGCAATTTAGGGTGTGTTGAAAATTTTTCATTAGTCATAATTGGGCCAATGAGGAAGGGGCACATAGTTCAGCCTGGGACCGCAACGTGTCCTCCTCATAGCATGGTAAAAGTTTTTTTGTTATGGATCGGAAGGACCGGGACAGTGGGTCGAACACGAGACCTCCCGCCCGATAAAAAGACGCACCACCACTCCACCTACCGGAGTGGGGGGCTGCATCACAAGACACATGACGAAGACCCGTGACCACTGTGGAATATTAGAGGCACTTATCCATAAGTGTGGATTACTCAACCTTAACCCGCTTAATTAACTTTAATCCATAATCAATTAACGCTAATTCGAATTTGTTAAATGGGTGCCAGCTTAACCACTAACACAGCTTTAACTAGCACTAACGCGATTTATTAAGTTAATCCGAATTTAACTAGCGGTTCCGCCAACCGTGAGATTTGCTAATTTTAGTGCCAGCTAGCCCGATTTCAGCACCGCTAGCTAATTTTAAGGGAGAAAATGTGGGAAAACTAGGAGAGGTCATAACTCCCAAAGTTTTCACCAAATTGGAAGCAAAAAGAGGCTAAGGTATCATTTTTGAGTGTTATGAACTCACTGGTGATGGTTTCAAGAGTAGAAAATCATTTTAAACACATCATTTTGTAAATTTGAACATAACATAGAGGCCCAAGCCATGTAAGCTGACCAAGGAGATGAAGTCCAGGAGGGGTGAACTCCTTAATCAAATTCCGTATTGATGTGTTGTATGGTGATGTACTCGTACTTTTATTTTCTATTGTTCAATATTTATTTTATGTTAAATTATTCATAAAAAATTACATAAATATGACTCATGAGACTCACAGAATCTGCAAGATAACTTGAACCCTTAAGCACATGTAAAACATTTGTTTCAAAATTTGAAAGAGGAATTAGCACAACATTACTAACATACCTTAATTAGATCATCTTGTCTCATTGTTTTCTATGTTTTCGTAATTTTTTTATATGAAAGGAACACAATAATAATCAAGTTGAAGAAGAATCTAACTAAGAGAAGTAAAAATTCATCACAAGCAATTATTAGAGAAAGAGAAATCACCTACACTTGATCCCCCCTAGATTTCTCAACATGGCTTTCCTCTAAGGTATGTCGCCACTAAAATATTGTTAAGAAGGTTGATAAATTTTCTCATATTTTTTTGTACATAAGAGAGAGGAGAGGGACCCTAAGAAGGAGATATATAGATATGGGGAAATAATGGTTGTAAAGTGAAAATATTCTATGTATATGTCACTCAAGCGCACTATTTATAGCCTCTAGTAACTCGTACATAAGTGAAAATTTATGGGCAAGTAGTATATGGTTGATATAGTGAAGGGAAATATGGGTCAACGTGGATTAGTCTCAAAGGAAAGAAAGTTGCATTGAATTAGTTGATAGGGAAATATTCTAAAAGGACTTAGGAAAATAATTTTGATAAGCTCCTAGACTTGTGCAAATCTGAGGAACAAATTTTTCGAACAGAGGGTAGTAAGTTTGTATCCCTAGATCATTCACTGTAGATGACTGTAAGTGGGAAGATCGTAAAGCATGAGAACTATTCACAAACGAAGTTGTGAACAATGCAGAACAATTCCATTGTAGTTGAGGATCTAGTCCACATTTAGGACATAGTTATTAGCAACATGTGTATAGGTGTACAGTGATTGTTAGAGGGATGCTAGAGGAGCCCTAAGTACATTTCTCGTGAACAACTATTAAGTTGTTAGAAGGGAAGACTTATTAGAGCCTAAGGAGATGAACCTTGAAGGAGGCGAGGGAAACCAAGAGGGCTAGTGAACCACCCCTAATTCACTATGTTGAGAAAGACATCTTCAGTGGGAAAGTGGGAAACCTCCTTTGTCCTAAGACTTGTCTTTTGTGGAGCAATGACGAGGAAAGTAGTGACAAAGTTGAATACCATATGAGTTAGCATCCTCGATGGACAAAGGAGCAACTAGAGGGCAGCTTTTGTTTTGGGCCAAAGTTCAATTACCTCAAGGATATTTGTTCACTAATAGTGGCAGATTATGGAGCTAAAGATGCACACTTTCATAGGGAGAAACAAGACAAGAAGTTCTTAGAATAGAGAAGTGATAGCTTTGCAAAACATTTTGGGAAAGAAATAGTATTTAAAGCAAGTTCCCTCGTAAGAAATCAAGGAAGCCTTCTAGTTCGCAGGGAGAAACTACAATAGTAGAGAGCATGGTAATGTTGGAGACAGATCCAGTGGACAAGGTTCTTCCATGAAAACCTTCCTCGCTAAGAGGGAGTGTTGAAAATGTTAGCGATAAAGGGTTCCTTGATTTGTGCCTTAATCAGAGGAACCACAATGAATTTCTCCTTGAGCATGAAAAAAGTTCCTATGAGTTAGGAGCTAATTCCCTAATAAGTTGGACGAGCTCCTAGGATTTAGGGTGAATTCTTAAAATTTAGGAGTGCAAGAAGCATTTGTCTAGGGTTAATTAGTGGAATATTTATTTTTTTGTCTTCTATGCAAGTTATTTTTGGTAAAGGATGAGTTAATTGAGTTAGGCTCCTAAATTATCTAGGGCATGAGTTAACATAATTAGTGACATTTTTAGTTAACTAGTCAATCAATAGTTTGACTTTCTCAAATATAATTTTTCTAGTAGTAGCTTATTCAAAGTGATTATAGTGAGGGAAAAAAGGCACAACTTGATTGTTGTCTCGTGAGAACGAGTTGGTGAGACAAGATAATAGAGCTCAAAATTTTATGAGAAGGTTCCACAAGTTTGGTATAGAGCTTGTGACAAGAAGAGTATGCAAGAGAAGCATGTGGACAAATTGGTAGAGGGAAAAAAGATCAACAATATTACAAGGGTATTGCAAGTGGTTTCGTAGAGAGAGAGAGAGAGAGAGAGAGAGAGAGAAGGGAAAGAGAGAGAGAGAGAGAAGGGGATGAGAGAGAGGGAGAGGAAGAGGGAGGGAGAGATAGATAGATATGGAGAGAGAGTTTGTATGTTTTGGGGGTGAGAAGGAGAGATAAGGGGAGATAGTATATATGATGATGGAGGGGGGAGAGGGGGAAGAGGGGGGAAGAAAGAGCACAGAGAGAGAGAGAGAGAGAGAGAGAGAGAGAGAAATAGATAGATATGGAGAGAGAGTGTGTATGTTTAGGGGGCTAAGATAGAGAGATAATGGGAGATAGAGATATAGATGGATGGGGTAGAGAGAGAGAGATAAAAGTGTGTGTATGAGGGAAATGATAAAGAGGGAGAGGAAGAGGGAGCATAGATAGATATATAGATATGGAGAGAGGGAGAGTGTGTGTGTGTGTGTGTGTGTGTATGTTTTTTGGTTGATATAGAGAGATAAAGAAAGAGAGACAAAGAGAGGTATAGATATAGATGGAGGGGTGAGAGGGAAGAAGAGATAGACAAATAGAGGGAGGAAGGAAGAGAGATAGGTATGCAGAGAGAGAGAGAGAGCAAGACATGTGTTTAAGCGACCGAGATAGAGAGACAAAAAAGGAGAAATGGAGGGAGTTATAGATATATATGGAAAGGGGAGAGAGGGAAGAAGAGACAGACAGAGAAAGGGAGGGAGAGGAAGAGAGAGAGAGAGATGAGGGGGAGAGGAAGGGGGGAGAGAGAGAAGGATAAATGGAGGGAGATAAACATCGAATGGAAAGTGGAGAGAGAGGAAAGAAGAAAGAGACACATAGAGACAAAAACATACATAGAAGTTAGATCTAGAAAGTCATGAATATTTTGGTTTTTCACTAAAAATAGATGTATTCATTTTAGTGTAGTTGTTGATTTCTAATCCTATTTGATCGCTTGCACTAGATATATTGATTTCAAATGTAAATGTCGATTTCTAATCCTATTTAATACCTTACAATAGTGCATTGATTTTAGTGTATATGTTGATTTTTACTCCTATTTGATTGCTTGACTCGATGCATAATGCATTGACTTCAATGTAGATATTTGATTTCTAATCCTATTCAATCACTTGCACTAGATGCATTGATTTTAAGTGTAGATGTTGATTTTTTATTTCGATGCAAGTATATGCATGATGTATGATTAATTTCAAAGTAGTTAGATTAATATTGTATATTGATTTCATGACGAAGACATCTTTGTCCCCTCCATCTATATATATAGCTCCCATTGACTCTCCTTCTTTATCTCTCTATCCCACGCCCTCACATAAACACACTCTCGCCATATATATCTATCTATTGTTAATTGTCACTTTGCACTCAAATTTTTTTTATTTCATCATTTTTCATCATTTAAGTTACTATCAATCTCTAATCTCAACAAACCAAGGCATCTAAGCAAATTTAAAATTAAATCAACCAAATTGATCTTAGACATATTTAGCATATTTAAAATGATCAAAAATAATTAGATGTTCAAACAAAATTGTGTATGACTACGTGACCATCGAAATTAACCTAGATCCATCTTAATCTTAGATCTATCAGCGCCAAGAGGGTCACCCTTCGAGGTGCAAAACCTTTTCCTCAAGTTTTGCACTCAAAAAAGAGGTTTACACTTCGAGTGATTTGATCCCTCTTGGCACTTGATAGTATTAGGTTATGATGGATCTATGTTGGTTTATTTATTGTGCCATGACGCGTTCTATAGCCCAATATGGGGTATATGTCAAGCGTAAATGTTTAACATTTAACGACGTTTAACTATTTAACATTTAACGTAACGTTTAACAATTTAATATATTGCCAATGTCTGCAGGTAAGTGTAAATGTTTAACATTTACATAAACATTTAACATTTATATGTCGGCTCAATTTATAAAAAAACATTAAAAGTAATAAACAAAAAGTTAAAAAAGTAGTAAATAAAAAAGTTAAAAGTAATATAAAGCAAAACCTAATGCGTGTAAATATTTAAATGTTGGTTGAATTAATAATAAAAAAGGTAAAAGTCAATTTGTTATATTTTTATTTTGTAATTAACTTGTGAATATGTTTTGTTACAATACCATGAGCCAATATCATGTCTTATCAATACCACATGCCCAAAAACCACAACTTATTTCACAATCAAAATATTTTATAACAATATGAGACAATTCTTAACCATGGATATTCTCCCCCAATTTACTATGAATATTATTAACATGTAAATAGGATTTGTTACACTATCATGGGCCAATACCATGACTTATTAATACCACATGCCCAAAAAACATAACTTATTTCACAATAAAAAATATTTTTATTTTAATTTATTATAACATTTTTTTAATTAAATCTAAAAAGGAAAAAGGTTATAATTACTATTGAGATATATCTAAACCAGACTAAAAAAGATTCCCATAATCAAGGTTTTAATAAAATTAAAAATGAAAATACTATAAATGTAAAGATGTGAAATTTATATAATATAAATAATATTTTTAAGAACCAACATAAATCCATCTTAACTAAGGATCCAAGCAATGAGAGAAATCAAATTGACTAACAATAATATAGGAAAGATAGTCCATGATTGTTTTAAGTTTTTCATTATTGTATCCAAAAAATAGGTGTAATATTTTGCAACCAATTGAGTTTTTTAAAATTTGATACTTTCAACACAATATCATGGAATCAAATTTAAGATATTGAGAGAGAAGAGGGGTGAGAGGGACCAAGAGAGAGAGAGAGTGGGGAGATAGTGACAAAGTTGGAGAGGGGGGTGAGAGGGTAGGTGAGAGAGAGAGAGAGATGGAGTTGGAGGGGAAGATAGAGGGAGGAAAGAACAAAGACATAGAGATATAGCAAAGGGAGGGAGGGGGAGAGAGAGAGAATCAAGTGTCAAGTGCCAAGAGAGATCAAATTTCGTCGAGGTGGAGAGAGAGAGAGAGAGAGAGTATCAAGTGTCAAGTGCCAAGAGGTATCAACTTGTGGAGGTGCAAACCCTTTCCTCAAGTTTTACACTAAAAAAAGAGTTACTCTAGGCATTTGATCACTCTAGGCATCCGAGGTTAAGATGAATGTATGTTAGTTTATTTATTTTTATGTAATTTGACTTAGTCAAAATGTTAAACATTACATTACAACATATATACCATACTAGGCTCTAACAACTTAACAAAATTGAAATTGTGAAAAACTTATTTTAATATAAATTACTTACTAAAATAAAACTCCAAAAATAATTAGTCAAATATTTTCTTTTTACATTAAATTTTATAAATATAACATTTTTTTATTACATTAATAATACATATTTATTTATAAAGTTTCGACCTTAAAAATAAATACAAATAAAAATATATATATTAATAATAACTAAAAAGATAAATCAATTATTATATATTCATTTAACTTTTTTCATTATATTAAATTGATTAATTTTTTTGGGATAAAAAAAACGTTAACCCAAAAAATAAAAAGAATAGCAATAAAAAAATGAAAAAGGAATAGCAATAATAATAAGCACAAATCAAGAATCGGTGGTTGAGTATTTAGGAGAGTTTAAAATCTGATTTTAAAAAAAATAAAAAAATAAAAAGTAAGAGTATTTGAATCTTGTTTCTATAATCTCTCATTTGCATGTTGTATAGAAAGACCCCAAACTTAGTTGTGTTTATGTTTTCAAAGATGGGTAGTCTAATTAAGCGTCATATTTTTCCAAAAACTAAAGAAATTCTAGCTAAATTTTCTACATATTTTGACATAAAATTTAGAAAACCTAAGTTATAGTTATCAATATTTAATATTTCTAGTGTTACAAGTGTTTTATAGTGCTGAATCCATTTTCACCAAAAAATACAAAAATCAATCACTTTTTTAATTAAATCGGTTTGGACCCTGCCCTACATTAAATGTTCTAAGCTCGATGATGAGGTCACGCATTCCGTAAGACCTAGCGGTAAACGCCTCAAAATCTAGATACGAAGCCACCAAGGAACCTTCAACAACATGACAAGGCCCACACGCCCAAATAATCTCAACTTTACGGAGATATATTTTTTTTATCAAATTTATTTAAACATTAAACATACAATTAAATCATTTCAAATTTCAATTCCACTCAAAAAAAGATATTATTGAATTTTTTACAAATACCATCAAAACTAAGCTTCAAATTGAAAGATTTCTTAAAACATATTGTTATTAACATTTACGTTCACTTTATCAATATACTCATCATTGGTTTCTAAAAAAATATAGGACTCTTTTTTAGCCAATATCCACATTACATTATAGCATATGGTTTATAGTTCATCAAATTCTAATTAGTTCACTCAATATACTACCAATTATAGCATTAAATATTATAAAACTAACCCATTTTCTTTTTTTCTTTTTTCAAATATATAAAATTTTGTGATTCATAATATTATGAGACAATACTTCTAGTAAATCACATTTCCTCAATTTTGGCTATCAAAACGTTTTCAACCGAGAGGGTGGTTAATCATTATACTCAACCCTCTTTTTTGCGCCGTCATAGCTTTGTTGATAAGTTTTAAAAATTCCCTTTTGCCATGTTCATAAGTTTGAAAAAAGCCACCCTCTACAAATTTGGTTCCATTTACACCGTCAGTGTTATTCTTGGTCTCGAAAATGAATCATTTCCATGGTTCCATTTGCAAGATCTATCCAACTATTCCGAAATGAATATACACAGCTTGGGACAGCTTGTTATAACTACACACATAAATCACATGGTTTGGTGAGCACACTCATTCGAGATGTTGTGCATAACCACAAGACAAACTTGCTACTTCAAGCACAACGATTAAAGACACATATTCCTTAATCTGCCTAGATGATCCGCCTAAATCTTCCATATCTTTGGTGTATCTTATCACCTTTAAGGGAAATTTATAGTTTAGATACTTTCAAAACACAATATCATGGAATCAAATTTAAGAGAGCGAGAGAGAGAGAGAGAGAGAGAGAGAGAGAGAGAAGGGGATGATAAGGAGAGAAAGAGAGAGAGAGAGAGAAGGGAGGGTGATAAGGACAAAGAGAGAGAGAGAGGGAAAGAGACATGGAGTCTGGAGGGGGAGATAAAGTGAGGGACGAAGAAAGACATATAGGGATAAAGGTGAGGATCAAGAAGGAGCAACAAGGAAGAGTTGGAGAGAGAGTAAGAAAGAGAGGAGAGGAGGAGGTAAGAGAGAGAGGAGAGAGAGGGAGAGGGAGAGAGAGAGAGAGAGAGGGAAGATAGAGAAAGATAGATATGGAGAGAGAGTGTGCATTTTAGCTGAGATAGAGAGAGGGAATAAGAAAAGAGACAAATAGATATAAATATAGATATTATATAGTATTATATAACCAACCTAGATCCATCTTAACCCCAAATCTATTAAGTGCAAAGAGGCATCAAATCTCTCTAAGTGAAAACATTTCTCGAGTTTTACATTACAACATCGTCTACCATACTAGGCTCTAGTAGTAGAATAAAATTGAAATTTTGAAAGGCCTATTTTAATATAAAAAATGAAAAAAACAAACCTCAATAATAATTAAAAGGATAAATCAATTATTATATATTCATTTAATTTTTCATTATATTAAATTGATTAATTAATTAATTATTTTTGTATAAAAAATAAAAATAAATCAAAATAAATAATGAAAAAGGAATAGCAATAATAATAAGCACAAATAAAAATGTGCACGCGTTAAATTTAGTTGGAGGGTTCAAAATCTAATTGTTAAAAAGAAAAGTAGGAGTACTTGAATTTTGTGTTTGATGGTGAAAATGGATTCAGCGACTATCAAAAAAACTTTGAGCATACAAAAATCTTGAATCTTGATCCCAAGATGCTTATCGTCAAGGAGGCTTCAAATTTTCTAAAAACCATAGAAATTCTTTCATAAAATTTCCACATAAATTTTGGAAAAATCTAGGTTATAACTATCAAGTTTCAAGATTTTGGGTATCCCAAATATTTTTATAGTATTGAAATCCATTTTTTAACCATCAAAACAAGATTCAAGCATTCCTATTTGTCAATTTTTTTTGAAAAAAAAAAAACCAAATTCTAGATAAATTTAGGAGTCAGGCAACGCCTTTTCAAAGATACACGTCTTCTACGCAGAGCGCCGACGTCGCGTCCATGGCAGCACATGTGACGCGTTAATGAAATCTGTTTGGACTCCACCATACATTAAATGTGTAAGCTGATGATGAAGTCACGGAATGCCTCAAAATTTAGATAAGCCGCCACGAAAGAACCTTCTGGTCTCCAGCGATGACAGGGCCCACGATTATTATTCAACACATCGCTATATTGGACTTTAATTCCAAGTTCCCGGAGCAACATGTGACATATATATATATATAAACGTGTATTTATTTATTTATGGGTAAAGGTAGACGCACAATTATTTGTAAATAACGGAGCGTATCTTTATTATTCGATAAAGTGGAAGACCCTTTAACCATCATAGTGTTATGTAACGCGTGACTTCATCTTCATCCCCATAAACATTGAATGTGTGGTCGAGACCAAATATCTCACTACCTTTGAAAAGTCAAAATTCATAGTAACTTGTGCTAATACTAACTAACTTTTTCTTTATAGAAAAGCTCATACTCTACCCAGTCGTTCAGACTCATCAATATTGATTTGTTGTTGTGGTGATTTATATGCAGGAATGGCAATCGACCAGGGAATTGCTTACATTCTCATGCTCGTGGCATTGCTACTCACATATGTTCTTCATTAATTATGAAGATTATCAAATTTTCATGGACTTCATCCATAGATTTGTTGTTACTTGGCCGGTAGGGTCAAACCCACCGACAACCACGTGGATGAAAGAGTTCTCCCCTTCTATTGCTGCAGTTCAAAATGCTTGATCTAATAGGTTTGCAGATTAGCAGACTTCAGCTGCAATACCTTTTCATCTAATGGATTTGCTGGCCCTTTTTCTTCTCTTCGCGTGTATCACAATTTTGGATACATATTCTGATTAATTCCATTTTTTCTATACTGATGACATGGTTGAAATTATAATAGATTTGAAATGTTGGAGGTTCAAATCCTTTTATTTAGTGGATTGCAGGTAGGGGTGTGGGTGTTCAAGCTCAACCTAATTATTAATTTCTTTAGATAATTTTTAAAAAATGAAAAAAAAAAACAAATAACTTTAAGTTGATGACATGATTGGAGTTTTAACAAATTTGAAATGTTGGAAGTTCAAATCATCTGATTTATTTGTGGATAATGAGTAGGATCTAGGTGTTATACAAGTACAATCCCAACTTAATTACAAATTTCTCTAAATACTTCCCAAAAAATAAAAATATCAACTTCAAGTTGATGACACAATTTTAACAAATTTGAAATGCTAGAGGTTTCAATTCCCTAATTTATGTTGTCACTACTATACGAAGGCATTTTTAAGGCATTTTTTTAAGACAAAAGAAATATTTTGTCTTAAAAAGTCACTTTTTATTTTAGTTATTTTACTTTAAAATTTAATATCAATTGAATTGTCTTAAATATAAAATTAAGACAAAAATAGTTTGAGACAAAAATATTTTAAGACAACTTTATATTTAAGAAAAAAACAGTTTGAGACAAAACTTTATATTTAAAACAAAAACGGTTTGAGACAAAAAATTATATTTAAAACAAAAAACAGTTTGAGACAAAAATATTTTAAGACAAAACTTTATATTTAAGACAAAAAAAATTTGAGACAAAATTATTTTAAGACAAAACTTTATATTTAAGATAATATCCACTTAATACAATGACAATTAAGATGAAACACATTTAAGATAATTAAGAATTAAGACAAAACCATATCAATTTAAGACAATACTATCTAACACCTACAAAATTGACTCTGATAGTGCGCCCTAAGTCCGCCAACTTGCAGGACACTATTGTCTTGCGCTTATACCGAGGTTGTTATTTCACTTACCAATCCATTATCTTATATAAAGACAACGATATGTTGGATTCTTCAATTTGGTGGGGTGGCTGACTCTGAAGAACGCAACAACTTTTCCTGGAAATATTTCTCGGACATCAATTCCTCTTTTGTCCCTTCGATCTCTACTGATACAATTAGAGACAACTTGTTTGTCATTGCATTCAGAACTACTACACAGAGGGGGATTTTAAGATAGTTGTTTAAGGCAAAAGAGATATTTTGTCTTAAAAATTGCGATATGAGGCGCTAGTAAAAAAGGATTACGGGTTCGTTTTTATGTTGTTGATGGGTTCTTCAGGAAGAAGAGCGATGAAGGCCGACAAGAACTAATGGGATTTAGGGCGATGGAGGCCGAAAAAAGAGGTGTTTGGTGAGAGGAACAACGGAGGCACTTTCACTAAACATGGATAGGAAGTAACATATTTGGAGCACTTTTCGGGGTCTCCATTAATTGTGTTTTAATATGTGTTTTTGGAATGTTTCAATTATTTTGAACGTTTCTTCTATCTACTGGTTGCTTCTACCGATACATTGTTGTGCTGAAAATTCTGACTGTCATCAGCAACATTGATTAGATTCACCTGAAGGATGGTGGAGGAAATTTAAAAAATATCCGTTGGCAGACAATATCCCTACTTCAAAATGTCTATGAAAACTTTTGCGAGAAGAAATCACTCAAGATAAAGGATTGGATTGTAGAAGCATTAGTCACAAAATTCACAAGGGCGGTAAATTTGGCTGCAATTGTGGAGGTGCATGGATTAAATGTAGCATTCATTGGTGCAATTGTTGGTGTTGTTGGGTGAAATGCATCTACGCATAATTATCTGAGCCAGATTCAATTTTATCTTGATTATGGATGATATCAGGGATATGTAATAGTTTTTTTGTTTCAAGCTACACTAATAAATATATATTTTCCACTCTAGTTGTTGGTCTACTCTGTGGTCTATCTGAGACACACTACCTGATTTTTTATCTAGTCTTTCTTCTGAACCTTTTCTCCTGTGGATCTTCCTAATCTTTCTCTGGTTTGGAATTGGTCGATCAGGGGATTTCTGAGGATCTTAGCTGCTACCTGTTGGTCTTCTCTGTGGTCTATCTGAGACACACTAAATGGTTGTTTTACATGGTCTTTCTTATGAAAATTTTCTCCTATGGATCTTCTTGCTCGTCTGTGGTTTGGGATTGGTCGATAGGAGGATTTCCAAGGATCTTTACTGTTACGTAAGTGCATTCATTTTGGTTGGTGGAATTGCTAACATATTTGAATTTTGAATTCGAACACAAAGGAGTCTCTTGGGGTCATTAATTAGTTTGGGGTGATATTTATTTTCCAAGTTGGCCATTGATTATATTAGGGACAATTCATTAATGGTTTGTGCTATCATTGAAGATCTTTTCTATTTGTGTGCTTGATGAGATTTTCTGAAGGACATTGGTTGATGGTGATTTTCCAGTCTATTGTATTTGAAGAGGTGTCCTAGTGGATTGAGATGGTGACAAACTACATCAAGTGGGATCAATAGTTGATAAGTGACATTAGTTTACCTTGTCTACATATTTTATCGATGTTTTTTTCACACACTACTACATAAGGTATTTTTTGGTAATGCTCTCTACTTTGGTGCACATATCGGCGAGATTGCAGAGTGTCGGTAGTGTTCGTTGTACAACTGGACTTTACATATATCGGTAGGATGTCCGTTGATACTGAAGGAAACTGGGGCGGTGACATGCTATTACTCTATGCATTGGTACATGCGACTATTGAGGCAGAGAATCGTCGCTACCCCAAGTTGGGAGTCTAGCCCTTTGGCACATCTCTTGTACATGCACTATACACGTGGATTTGAATTTTTTGTTATCCTAACTGGTTATTGAACGTGAATGTGGTAATCCACAGAAAATGTTTTTCTATCGTTCGCAGAATAAGAAGGAAGTTAAGGTTGATCTGAATTATCTGAAACTCGTTTTTGGTTCTGATGTTTTTTGGGACCAGGTGGTAGGATTACAACAACGAGCTTTGGTGGGTAAGTGGTTTTATCTGCGAATGGATGGCTCTCAGATGGCATCCTAGGTTAAAGAACATCGGTACCCTATACTTAAGTACTCTCCTTTTTTCAACAATTTATACAATCAATGGGTCCGATTACACTTTATTAATGATGATGAAGCTGCAAATATTTTGGGATCATATTGGTTTCATGGTTTTGGTTTCCTCTCTTTACATCACTAACATGTGGTCTTTGATCCATACCTATAATTTCATGAAATAAATTGGTTTCGAGCTAAACTCCATGATTTACCCCTCGTATTCTATTCATGTGAATCACTAATTATGATTGAAAATTCCACTGGTAAATTTTCTTTCCTAGAGGAAGAAACCCTGTTACAGAGATATAAACGTATCACATGGATTTTGGTGGAGGTGGACTTAGTTGCTGGCCTTCGTGAAAAGGTGGAGCTCAATCAGGGTGGCTTCTTTACTAGGAAACGAATTGACTATTTGGAAATTCCTTTTCACTATCTGGGTTGTCAAAATGTTAGACATTTTATTGCCAAGTGCCCACGTAGATTTGGAAATCGTCGACATGGAATATCAAATACTGTTTGTGATGGGGGTTGTCCATTGACATCTATACACTCTCCAACGCCTCGGGAGATTGGTCAACACTCTCTGTCAGGTAAGATTAAAATCACACCACCTATGACATGTCTTGAGCAACATATTCGTAATGATTTGGTATCAAGTGTTATTTCTCTTATTAATTCTACTTTCCATCCTTTACGTATTGTTTCTCCACATATTTAGTTGTTACATTCTGATTGTATTGAAGATTCTTCATTGTAATATGTACCACAAATTGCTCCCTGTTCAGAAAATTTGGAATCTACCCACATTCTATCTTTTTATGCGAATGGGATGACCTCCACTATTGATGACTCATTGAGTGTTAGCCCTGACCCTCCTCACATTCAATTTGGGACTTTTTTTGGAGACATTTCTCCTACTAATTCAATGGGGAGTGATATCAAGTTTCTCCTCCTTCACCCTAATATCCATCTAGATACCTCATTGATTCGTTCAACCTCCTCTTCTAAGATCTCTAGCAGTCTCAATTTTAGTTTTAATGTGACCATTAGGAAGGAATAATGTTCGAAAATTTCAAATAATTTGAATGGGGCTGATACAGATCTTCACAATCTTTCTGTAACATTGGATCCTGGTCCATCATCTTCTGGTACATCACCTTATGTTTATGCTTTCTCTCCTATCGGGACCGTAGAGAATATTTTCTTGATTATGAGGGCTTACCATGATAATCATCTCCTTAAACAATAGGGGCTTGGGGAGTGCCAGAAAATTCCTCGTACTTCAACACTTGATTGGGGTTAATCACCTCATGGAATGGGGGTTAGGGGGCCTAGAGGAAAGGCAATGAGATCCATTTATAGGGAACCCCCAATAATTATGATAAGGCGATTAGGAACCTATCATCACAACCTATAATCCCTTAATCCATAATCATTAAATTCCCTATCCCCTTAACCCCAAATCCATAATCCCTTAACCCCTACAGTTATAACTCACAACCCATTAACCCCTTGATCCCTTAAACCCCAAGCCACTAACCCCTTAACCCATAACCCTTAACTTAGAATTCTTGAAGCCCCTAATCCCTGACCCCTTATCCTATTAAATCTCACCCTTAACCCTTTATCCCTAACCCCTCAACCCATTAACCCCTAACCCCTAACCCCTTAACCTATTGACACCTATATCCCATAACCCTTAAGCATTTAACCCTTAAATCCCCTAACCCCTAAGCCCTTAGTTCTTAACCCTTAACCCCTAAAGAACTTACCACTAATTCATTAACCTCTAACCCCTAAACCCCATAGACCTCGACCCCTTAACCTGTAAAAAACCTATGCCCTAACCGTTTACCCTTTACCATTAATCCTTGACTCCTAAACCCCATAACTCCTAGAACCCCTAAGCCTTTCTCCCAAAGAATAGGTGCTAAAACATTAATATTCTTTTTCATGTTAGGTTTTTTTCCACTAACCTCTCAAATGAAACCTCCAAGCACTACTAGGGTCCAAGGAAAAGAGCCACAAGGTCCGCAAATCTAATCTACATTTTGTGGACAATCACATTTCCCCCAAATATCCTCCACGTATTTTCTTTCAAAGGGAAACAATATGGTCTTCTAATGTCCACAAATGAATCTAAGTTCAAAGGAATAAATTAAGACTCATCTCCATGCATGAACCAACGTAATTAATGTCCCCTCAAATGAAAAAAGAGGATATAAGGATGTCTCTTTAACTATCATCATCCTTTAACACTGGTCCATTCTCTTACCAAATGTACGGATAACAGTCCCATCCAAGTACTATTGGCATGAATAAATGAGTTTCTTGTGCCCAAAGTTGACTCCATCTTATAACCTTGGGAAGTGCTTGGTTGTGTCTTGTGATATATTATGGAGAATTGAATCTAGATCTAGACCACTATATATTTGGATTACACAAAGACCCTTATATTGAGACTTATGGAGATCCATATTTGTTGTGAAGTTGTCTCCAACTCTTCTGCCATGGAACTAGAATCCACAAAAAATTATTCCTCTGCCAACCCCTCACCTGAGTAAATTATGATAATAATTCAAACTTTTTACATGATCAACCAAGATGCCCTTTAGGTCATACATTGTGGATGGTTACATGCCACAATTACATGTTGAAATTTACAGGTCGAAGAGGAAGAAATTATAGTCAAAGTTGCAGGTCTGAATTGTTGGTCAAAGGTGAAGTAGGAGCAACTCAAAGGCAAGTTTGAATTGGATTGAGAAAGCACTTCAAGGAGATAAGTTGACTTGGTCTTGGAGGGGTGTTTTGGTCAAGGGTCTAGGTCTTGGAATTTTTCAATTGAAGTTTCTATAAAAAGAATATTTCTTATTGGTTTTCCTCTCATATTGGAGAGGTTTTGGCTCTGGTTGATCACCTATATCTTGTGTCATCTTGTGATCAAGTTCCTTGAATTATGCTAAAAAATCAAAGTTATCAGAATGACTCTAAACTTGAACGACCGCATAGTGTTCATCATTTTGAATCTGACGCAACTCTTTTCATGCGAAATGGACTCCGTATGGCTTCATAAATGAGTTATGTCAATTTTAATAAACATAAAAATTTTGGCAAAAAAATGCAGACGAGGAACACAATCAGCAGTCCATACTGCTGACGTGGCATGCAGACTGGGCAGGTCAATTTTTGGTCAACTATTTCCTCTAGCAAATGGGTGACTTCCAAGTGGCAGGAGTTTGTTGGTGCAATTTAGGGTGTGTTGGAAGTTTTTCATTGGCAACAGTTGGGCCAATGAGGAGGGGGCACATGGCTCAGCCTGGGGCCGCCACGTGTCTTCCTCATGGCGTGGTAAAATTTTTCTATGGACCGGAAGGATCGGGCAAGGGTCGAACACGAGACATTTTCCCCGCTAACAAGACACGCCACCAATCCACCTACACCAAGTTTCTTAACTATATACTTCACCACATATATTTGAAGTTTAATGGGCACACAGACGAGGGGAATGGGGATCAGCCCCGTGGGGCCAACCCCCAAGACACATGAAAAATACCTGTGAACAAGATGGAAGAGCAGAGGTGCTTATCCATAAGCGCGGATTACTCATCCTTAACCTAGTTTAATTAACCTTAATCTACAATCAATTAACGCTAATCCAGATTTATTAAACGGATGTCGATTTAACCACTAACCGAGTTTAACTAGCGCTAATGCGGATTTATTAATTTAATTCAGATTTAACTGGAGGTTCCGCCAAATCTAGTGGGATTTTCTACTTTTAGTACTAATTAGCCTGATTTAGCGCCAATTAGCTAATTTTGGGGAGGAAATTGTGGGCAAACTAGGAGAGGTCATAACTCCTGGAGTTTTCGAACAAATTGGAGGTAGAAAGAGACTAAGGTACCATTTTTTAGTGTTCTGAACTCATTGGTGTAGGTTTCGGGAGTAGAAAAGCGTCGTAAACACATCATTTTGGAAATTTGAGCATAATATAGAGGCCCAAGCCATGGAAGATGGACCAAGGAGATGTAGCCCAGGAGGGTTTAACTCCTTCATCAAATCCCTATGTTGATGTGTTGTATGGTGATGTATTGTACTTCTATTTTCTGTTGTTTAGTCTTTCTTTTATGTTAAATTGCTCATAAAAATAACATAAAAATCACTCATGAGACCCAGTAACTTGCAAGAGAACTTGAACCCTTAAACACATGTAAAACATTTGTTTCACAATATGAAAGACGAATTAGCACAACATTACTAACATATCTTAATCAGATCATTTTTGGTATCAAAGCTTTAGGTTTTTTGTGCAAGAAAGGATCTAATTGTTTTCAATTTTTGTGTCATGCTTACAAGGTTAAAAGTCAAAAGAGGAGAAGGGAAGCTAGTTGAAAGCCCTATAGTTGGGTCAAGAGGAAGAAGGGCAAGGATTCCAAAGTCTTCAACACTAGAACATCCTCAAGTTGAAGTTGAGTCTTCTGTGAGCATGTCTCATGAAGGAGAATCTACCATGAAAGAAGAGGAGAGAGAATTCAAAAAGACATTTTTTGATATGACTGAGATGGTAAAGATCCTCTATGAGGATAGGAATTTAAGGATGCAAGGAAAAAGTTCTAGGCCTCCAAGAGGAGAGGGTTCTCTAGGAGGAGGAGGTCATGGAGATGGTAATAAACCACCATCCACTCCACCATCATACTCACCACCATCTACACCTTCCTCTTCATCACCTTCCACTACCACAACCTTTCCATCTGTTCATACACATACTTCAAAAGGAACTGGTAAATCACCCTTACTTAAACTTGATGTTAAATTTGAGCTTCTGGTGTATAATGGTGAAGTGAATGCAAGGAAGCTGGATAATTGGATTTTTCAGTTGGATGTTTATTTCAGAATTCAGAACCTTCAAGAGGATGACATAAATATTCAATTGGCTTCTTGAGAATGGAGGATGCAACACTTGTATGGTGGCAAGCATGGACACAAGATGAGATTAAAAAATACGGTAATATATCAATTTCTTGGTCTGATTTCATTGCTGCCATTAAAAGGAAATTTTACCCTTTAGCTTACATGAAAAAATCCATCATGGACTGGAAAAATTTTAGACAACTAAAGGGACAAAGTGTTCAAAATTATACTCAATAATTTAGGAGAAGAGCGCTAATTTTGGGTGTCAATTTATCTTCTCAAGAACTTTGTTAAAGTATATTAGGGGTTCACACAACTGTCTTAGAAATACTATTCTCATGTTCAATCTCACAAACTTAGATGAGGTTTGTGTTAAAGCCACACATCTAGAAGCAAGAGGGAAACATAGTTCAGATGAGAAAAGTGATAGTTTCCTTAAGTATGAAAGTAAATGAAAGGGTATGTTTAATGGAAAAGGAAAGAAAAATAGTTCTATTAGAATAGATAAAGAGAAACTCACATGTAAACATTGTTCGAAAAATGGCAATGATGAAGATCATTGTTGGAAACTCCATCCAGAGTTGAAGCCCAACAAGCTTAAAACCAAAGAGAAGGAGAAAACAGTTGCAATCATTGAACATGCCTTAGGTTTATATTCAGGAGATCAAACCAATATTACAACAATGGGTTTGAAAGGTAATAACATATCAAGCACTAGTTCTTCAATTTTTTCTAATGTAACTCGATATGATGATACAAGAATTGAACTCTTCCATATTAGAGTTGTTTCAAAACATACCAAAATAGACATGCTATTTGATAGTGGTTCTCAAGCCAATTTGATTTCTGAAGGCTTAGTTAAGAGATTAAATCTAGAAACGGTTACAAATCCAAGAACTTATCCTTTAGGACGGATTTGCAAGAATGAAAATTTGCAGGTAACAAGGAAGTGCATCCTAAGGTTTGCAATCAATTCAAACTTTCTTGACGAAGTTGAACTTGATGTAGTTCCCCTTGAGATTTCAAGTATTGTTTTGGGAAATCCTTATCTTTATGATAGGAGGGCAATATTTCATCACCATGAGAACAAGTACCACTTGTTCAAGAATGGAATTGAGTACATAGTTAGAGTGCATAAGAATAAGAGGTGTTTGTCTCTTATACATGTAGGAGAAATGAAGAGAATAATGAATGCAAGTCAAAATTTGGCTTTGTTAATATTTAAGCATAGTGATGTTTTGAATGAGACCTTACAAAAAATATGCATTAAATTAACAAGATGATTTCATTTAAGTTGTTAATGTTTGTAATAAGATGTTTCAGGGCTCTAACGTGTTGCCTTTGAAAATAGGTAAACAATATGTGAAAGATTTGCAGCAATCCACATCAGTGTTGAACAATGATGGAAACAAGATACCAATGCTGAATGGTGCAAAAATCAAAGAACACACGCCAAAGATGAAAAAGGAGGCATAGGCTCCACAAGTACTTATTTTTTGTTTCAAAATGGTACATAGCAATGGCGAAAACACTTGGTCAAAATTCAACACAATTACAAGGCAAGACAAGCTAAAAATTGTCATGTCGACAATGTTCGAGGTGAGAAAGTTTTCAAGTTTCCTTTGATTGATGACCGAGGTGGGAACAAGTTTTTTTCTTCAATGATAGATTTTTGTTCTACAAATTCTAGGAAATTTCAGCATGAAGGTGTCTACAACAACAAGACAAGGTATTCAGAATCAAGGAAAAATATTTTTTTTTATGAAAAACTCAAATTGTTGAATTTAGGCAAATTCCAATGGATTGAGACTGGAAGGGTGAGGGAACTGTACCCTCATCCACATGTTCAATAATGAAATATATTTTCAGGTCTAAAAGCTTCTAGTGGGGAGGAATGATCAGTTGCTTAGAATTATGCTAAAAAATTAAAGTTCTCTGAATGACTCGAAACCTGAACGGTCGTGTAGTGTTCATTGTTCTGAATCCGATAAAACTCATTTCGGGAAAAATGGACTCCGTATGGCTTCATAAATGAGTTCTGTATGTTTTCATAAACAAGTAAATTTTGGCCAAAAATGCAGACAGGAAGCCTAGTCAGCAGTCCATATTGCTGGCGTGGCATGCTGACTGGGCAGGTCAATGTTTGGTCAACTATTTCCTCCTACAAATGGGTGACTACCAAGTAGCAGGGTTTGGTTGGCGCAATTTAGGGTGTGTTGACAATTTTTCATTGGCTGTAATTGGGCCAATGAGGAGGTGCCACGTGGCTTAGACTAGGGCCGCGATGTGTCCTCCTCATAGTGTGGTAAAAGTTTGTTATGGACTGGAAGAACCGGACAGGGGTCGAACACAAGACCTCTGACCCGATAACAAGATGCACCACCACTCCACCTACTCCAAGTTTCTTAACCATATACTTCACCGCATATATTTGAAGTTTAATGGATGCACCAACGGGGGGAGTGGGGGCCAGCCCCCAAGACACATGACCAAGACCTATGACCACGGTGGAATATTAGAGGCACTTATCCATAAGCGCGGATTACTCAACCTTAACCTGGTTTAATAAACTTTAATCCATAATCAATTAACGCTTATTCTAATTTGCTAAATGGGCACCAGTTTAACCACTAACGTAGTTTAACTAACACTAATGAAGATTTATTAAGTTAATCTAGATTTAACTGGCGGTTCCACCAAATCCAGTGGGATTTGCTAATTTTAGTGCTAGTTAGCCCGATTTAGCACCAGTTAGCTAATTTTGGGGAGGAAATTGTGGGAAAACTAGGAGAGGTCATAACTCCCAAAGTTTTCGACCAAATTGGAAGAAGAAAGAGGCTAAGGTACCATTTTTTAGTGTTATGAACTCATTGGTGTAGATTTCAAGAGTAGAAAACCATTTTAAACACATCATTTTGTAAATTTGACCATAATATAGAGGCCCAAGCCATGGAAGCTGGACCAAGGAGATGTAGTCTAGGAGGGGTGAACTCCTTCATCAAATTCCTGTATTGATGTGTTGTATGGTGATGTATTTTACTTTTAATTTATGTTTTTCAGTATTTATTTTATGTTAAATTGTTCATAAAAATTACATAAGTATGACTCATGAGACTCAGTAACTTGCAAGATAACTTGAACACTTAAGCACATGTAAAACATTTGTTTTAAAATTTGAAAGAGGAATTAGCACAACATTACTAACATACCTTAATCAGATCATCTTGTCTCATTTTTTTTCTATGTTTTCGTAATTTTTTTTATGAAAGGAACAAAATAATAATCAAGTTGAAGAAGAATCTAACTAAGAGAAGTAAAAAATCATCACAAGAAATTATTAGAGAAAGAGAAATCACCTACACTTGTTGCCCCTAGATTTCTCAACACGGCTTTCCTATAAGGTATGCTACCACTAAAATACTGTTAAGAAGGTTGATAAATTTTCTCATATTTTTTGTACATAAGAGAGACGAGAGGGACCCTAAGAAGGAGATATATAGACAGGGAATAATGGTTGTAAAGTGAAAATATTCTATATATATGTTAGTCCTGAAGCACACTATTTATAGCCTCTAGTAACTATACATAAGTGAAAATTTATGGGCAGAGTATATGTTTGATATAGTGAAGGGAAATATGGGTCAACGTGGATTAGTCTCAGTGGAAAGAAAGTTGCATTGAATTGGTTGGATAGGAATATTCTAAAGGACTTAGGAAAATAGATTTGATAAGCCCTATACTTGTGCAATTTGAGGAACACATTTTTGAATAGAGGGTAGTAAGTTTGTATCCCTAGATCAGTCACGGAGATGACTATAAGTGGGAAGATCAGAAAGCATGAGCACTATTCACAAACGAAGTTGTGAACAATGCAAGAACAATTCCAATTGTAGTTGAGGATCTAGTCCAAGTCTAGGACATAGTTATTAGCAGCGTGTGTATAGGTGGCAGGATTGTTAGAGGGATGTCAGAGGAGCCCTAGGTACATTTCTGGTGAACGACTATTAAGTTGTTAGAAGGGAAGACTTATTAGAGCCTAAGGAGATGAAACTTAAAGGAGGTGAGGGAAACCAAGAGGGCTAGTGAACCAGCCCTAATTCACTATCTTGAGAAAGACATCTTCAGTGGAAAGTGGGAAACCTCCTTTATCCTAAGACTTGTCTTTTGTGGAGCAACGATGAGGAAAGTAGTGGAAAATTTGAATACCATATGAGTTGGCATCCTTGATGGAAAAAGGAGCAACTAGAGGGCAGTTTTTTTGGGCCAAAGTTCAATTACCTAAAGGATATTTGTTCACTAATAGTGGTAGATTATGGAGCTAAAGAAGCACACTTTCATAGGGAGAAACAAGACAAGAAGTTCTTAGAATAGAAAAGTGATAGACTTGCAAAACATTGTGGGAAAGAACATGTCTTTAAAGCAAGTTCCCCAAAAGAAAGCAGGGAAGCCTTCTAGTTTAGAGGGAGAAACTACAACAATAGAGAACATGGTAATGTTGGAGACAGATCCAGGTGGACAAGGTTCTTCGAGGAAAACCTTCCTCGCTAAGAGGGAGTGTTGAAAATGTTAGCGATAAATGGTTCCTTGATTTGTGCCTTAATCAAAGGAACCACAATGAATTTCTCCTTGAGCATGAAAATGTTCCTATGAGTTAGGAGCTAATTCCTAATAAGTTGGATGAGCTCCTAGAATTTAGAGTGAATTCTTAAAAGTTAGGAGTGCAAGAAGCATTTGTCTAGGGTTAATTAGTGGAAGATTGAATTTTTTGTCTTCTATGCAAGTTATTTTTGGTAAAGGATGAGTTAATTGAGTTAGGCTCCTAAATTATCGGGGGCATGAGTTAACATTATTAGTGAGATTTTGTTAACTAGTCAATCAATAGTTCAACTTTCCTCAAATAGAATTTTCTAGTAGTAGCTTATTCAAAGTGATTATAATGAGGAAAAAAGGCACAATTTGATCGTTGTCTTGTGAGAACAAGTTGGTGAGGCAAGATAATATAGCTCAAAATTTTGTGAGAAGATTCCATAGGGTTATGCATAGAGCTTGTGAGAGGAAGAGTATGCAAGAGCAGCATGTGGAAAAATTGGTAGAGGGAAAAAAAGATCAACAATATTGCAAGGGTATTGCAAGGGTTTCACAAAGAGAGAGAGAGAGAGAGAGAGAGAGAGAGAGAGAGAGAGAAGGGAAAGAGAGAGAGAGAGAGAGAGAGAGAGAGAGAGAAGGGAAAGAGAGAGAGAGAGAGAGAGAGAGAAGGGAAAGAGAGAGAGAGAGAAGGGAAAGAGAGAGAGAGAGAGAGGGAGAAGGGGATGATAGAGAGGGAGAGGGAGAGGAAGACGGAGGGAGAGATATATAGATAGATATGGAGATATAGTTTGTATGTTTTGGGGGTGAGAAGGAGAGATAAGGGGAGATATATATATGTATGGAGGGGGGAGAGGGGGAAGAAGAGAGACACAAAGAGAGGGAGGGAGGAAGAGATATAGATATATAGAGAGGGAGAGAGAGATAGAGAGAGATATGGAGAGAGAGCGTGTATGTTTGGGGGCTGAGATAGAGAGATAATGGGAGATAGAGATATAGATGGATGGGGTAGAGAGAGAGAGAGAGAGAGAGAGAGAAGGGGAAGTGATAAATAGGGAGAGGAAGAGGGAGTATAGATATATATATAGATATGGAGAGAGAGAGTGTGTGTGTGTGTGTTTATGTTTTTTGGTTGATATAGAGAGATAAAGAAAGAGAGACAAAGAGAGATATAGATATAGATGGAGGAGTCAGAGGGAAAAAGAGATAGACAAAGGGAGGGAGGAAGGAAGAGAGATAGGTATGCAGAGAGAGAGAGAGAGCATGACATGTGTTTAAGCGACTACGATAGAGAGACAAAAAAGAAGGAATGGAGGGAGGTATAGATATATATGGAAAGGGGAGAGAGGGAAGAAGAGAAAGATAGAGAAAGGGAGGGAGAGGCAGAGAGAGAGAGATGAGGGAGGGGGAGAGAGAGAAGGAGAAATGGAGGGAGATAAACACAGAATGGAAGGTGGAGAGAGACATAAGAAGAAAGAGACACATATAGACAAAAACATACATAGAAGTTAGATCTAGAAATTCATGAATATTTTGGTTTTTCACTAAAATAGATGTATTCATTTTAGTGTAGTTGTTGATTTCTAATCCTATTTGATTTCTTGCACTAGATACATTGATTCCAATGTAAATGTTGATTTATAATCTTATTTAATACCTTACAATAGTGCATTTATTTTAGTGTATATGTTGATTTTTAATCCTATTTGATCGCTTGCACTCAATGCATAATGCATTGGCTTCAATGTAGATATTGATTTCTAATCCAATTCGATCACTTGCACTAGATGCATTGATTTTAGTGTAGACGTTGATTTCTAATCCTATTTAATACCTCACACTCGATGCATTGATTTACGTGTAGATATTGATTTATACTCCATATTGTTCGCTTGCACTAGATGCATTGGTTTCGGTATAGATATTGATTTCTAATCCTATTTGATCGCTTGCACTAGATGCATTGATTTTAGTGTAGATGTTGATTTATACTCCCATTTTATTGCTTGCCGCTGGATGAATTAATTTCAATATACATATTGATTTCTAATCCTATTTGATTTCTTGCACTAGATGCATTGATTTAAGTGTACATGTTGATTTCTAATCCTATTTGATTGTTTGCACTAGATGCATTGATTTCGATGTAGATGTTGATTTTTGATTTGATGCGAGTAGATGCATGATGTAGATTAATTTCAAAGTAGTTAGATTAATATTGTGCATGGATTTCGGTGTAAGCACATCTTTGCCCCCTCCATCTATATATATAGCTCCCATTGTCTCTCCTCCTTTATCTCTCTATCCCACTCCCCTAACATAAACACACTCTCGCCATATATATCTATCTATTGTTACATTGTCACTTTGCACTCAAATTTTTTATTTCATCATTTTTCATCATTTAAGTTACTAACAGTCTCTCTAATCTCAACAAAGCCGAGGCATCTAAGAAAATTTAAAATTAAATTGACCAAATTAATCTTAGACATATTTAGCATATTTAAAATGATCAAAATAATTAGATGTTCAACAAATTTTGTATGATTGCGCACGATTGAAACTCAACCTAGATCCATCTTAACCTATCGATCTATCGAGCGCCGAGGAGGGTCAAATCTCTCGAGGTGCAAACCTTTCCCTCAAGTTTTCCACTAAAAAAAGAGGTTTACACCTCGAGAGATTTGATCCCTCTCGCACTTGATAGTATTACGTTATGATGGATCTATGTTGGTTTATTTATTGTGCGGTGAGGCGCTCTATAGCCCAATATGGGTATATGTCAAGCGTAAATGTTTAACATTTAACATTTAACAATTTAATATATTGTCAATGTCTATGTGTACGTGTAAATGTTTAACATTTACATAAACATTTAACATTTATATGTCGGCTCAATTTAAAAAAAAACATTAAAAATAATAAACAAAAAGTTAAAAGTAGTAAATAAAAAGTTAAAAGTAATATAAAGAAAAACCTAATATGTGTAAATATTTAAATGTTGGTTGAATTAATAATAAAAAAGTAAAGTCAATTTGTTATATTTTGATTTTGTGAAAAACTTATTTTAATATAAAATTACTTACTCAAAAATAAAACTTACAGTAAAACTCCAAAATAATTAATCAAATAATTTTTTTTACATTAAATTTTATAAATATAATATTTTTTATTACATTAATAATACATATTTATTTATAAAGTTTGACATTAAAAAATACATACAAATGAAAAAATATAGCTAATAATAATTAAAAAAATTACATCAATTATTATATATTCATTTAATTTTCATTATATTAAATTGATTATACTTTTTTTGATAAAAAAATTAAAAAAAAATGAAAAGGAATAGCAATAATAATAAGCACAAATAATAATAATTAAAAAAATAAATCAATTATTATATATTCATTTAATTTTCATTATATTAAATTGATTATATTTTTTTGATAATAAAAGTGAAGAGGAATAGCAATAATAATAAGCACAAAAAAGAATTGGTGGTTGAGTAGTTAGGAGAGTTTAAAATCTGATTTTAAAAAAAATAAAAAAAATAAAGAGTAAGAATATTTGAATCTTGTTTTTATTGTGGAAATGGGTTTATTATTATAAAAAAACAGTGAGCATCTAAAATCTTGAAGCTTGACAACTATAATTGGATTTTCAAAAATTTCTATAATCTCTCATTTGCATGTTGTATAAAAAAGACTTTAAACCCAATTGTATTTATGTTTCAAAGATGGGTAGTCTAACTAAGCTTCATATTTTCCCAAAAAACTAAAAAAAATTCTAGTTAAATTTTCATTAATTTTAACTATCAAATTTCAATATTTGTAGTGTTACAAGTGTTTTTAGAGTACTAAATCTATTTTCAGCAGAAAGAACAAAGATTCAATCACTTTTTAATGAAATCTGTTTGGACTCTGCCCTACATTAAACGTCTAAGCTGATGATGAGGTCACGGATTCCGTAACACTGAGCCTCAAAATTTAGATACGGATGCCACGAAGGAACCTTCTACAGCGATGACAGGGCCCACACGCCCAGCGAATCTCAACCGGCGGAGCCGGAGACCACGATTAGTATTCAACACATCGCCTATATTGGACTTTACTTCCAAGTTCCCGGAGCAACATGTGCGAGACAAATATATAAATGTCTTTTAGACGTGTTTTTTATTTATTTATTTAATATATAAATGTTTTTTAAAAGTGTTTTTTTATGGAGTTGAGTTTAGTGTGATTTTTTGGATTTTAGGGGGCTAGAATTTGGTGAAAAAAATTTGAGATAAATTTTTTATTTCTGTTATTTAAATTGGTTTTTTGATTGTATATATGGATTTAGCACCCTAAAAAACCTTTAGGGCACTTGATTATGCAAAGTTATCCATCAAATTTCTATTTTAAATAAATTTTTTGCTTAATTTTTAGAGAAATTAGACCAAAATTTTTTATCAAAAAAACCCTTAAAAAATTTCACTACTCTAAGCAAAAAAAATCCCTCTTATTTAAACACAAGCACTTGTTTTTTTCTCAATTGCATTCCAAGCATTGCTCTTCACTATCTCCTTTAATTTTATTTTTTTCAATTTTACACTTTCGTCGCACTTCCTACAAGTCTTATTGGAATACAATAGTTGTTAAATTTGGAAATGGTTATTGGCTCAATTTTATATAAACGTGCATTGCACTATGAGGGATTGTTAGTGCATTTATTGGTGTAATTTGGTTATTGCCGCAATTTTGTTGGGTCGTTGATTCAATCAAACATGATAAGGTAGTAATGAGATTTTCCTAGAGATACAGCATAATCGATAGATTGACAAGAGATTGGTTTTGTAAATCGAGATTAAATGTATATTCATTTCAGAATAAATTGAATAGATCTTGCAAATGGAACCATGGAAATGATTCATTTCAGAACCGAGAATAACACGACGTTGCAAATGGAATCAAATTTGTAGTGGGTGGATTTTTTCAAACTTATGAACATAGCAGAGGGAAATTTTAAAGCTTATGAACAAACTATGGCAGCGCAAAAAAAAGATGATGAGTATGACTATGAACCACATTACTTGTTCAAAGGGTTTTGATAGCAAAAATTGAAATGTGATTTATCAGAAGTATTGTCTCATAACATTATGAATTACAAAAAGTTTATCTTCTATTATAAGAAAGAAAAAAAGATGAGCAGTTATATAGTATTTAATGTTACAGTTGGTAGTATATTGACTGAACTAATTAGAATTTGATGAACTATAAACCATGTGCTATAATGTAATGTGGATATTGGCTAAAAGGAGTCCTATATTTTTTAGAAAACAGTGATGAGTATATTGATAAAGTGAAAGTAAATGTTAATAACAATATGTTTTAAGAAATCTTTCAATTTGAAGCTTAGTTTTGATGGTATTTGTAAAAAATTCAATAATATCTCGGTGGAATTGAAATTTGAAATGATTTAATTGTATGTTTAATGTTCAAATAAATTTAATAAAAGAAACCATTAAAATAATAAAATTATATAATACAACTCAAATTCAAAATTTTTAGCAATTCATTTATTATTAATAATTAAAAAAAGAAAGAAACACAAACGAATTACACCACGCGAATTCAAATACGTTTGAAAAACCTACAATAAGGAAGAGAAAAGTTTATTCAAAGAATTGCATTAGACATGCCTCCCCGTGTGAGCTTGAGGTGTGGAAGGAACATCTATGGTGTTCGAAGAACTAATTGCTGCAAATTTTGTCTAGAGTAACATAAGACATGGAGATCCTTCCTTCAGAAGTTTTCAATGGGATTTTAAATGTGCGCATTATTATGGAAGATAAGGCTCCATGTAGTTCCTAGACATCGTAGTTAAGGAAGGGAGTGGGATTTCCAATGTGTGCATTATTATGGAAGATAAGGGTCGCATGTAGTCCCCTGGACATCGTAGTTAAGGAATGGAGTGTTGTATAATATGCTTGAAAATATTTCTTCATCACAAAGGTACTTTCACCAATTATATTCTTTCATTTCAAGTTAGTTTTATTAGTTGCGACTTGTGAGTTACTTTGATTTTTGAAAGCATACTTTATATTTTGTAGGTAAAATATTTATATGAATATAAAAACCTAATTCGTTGTCATATGTATTAATTAAAGTACTTAATATTTTGAATTATAAAATAGCTAGTATAAAGTTTTAGTTCGATTGGCTTTGAGTGTTTCTATCACCTCAATGATCATTAACTAGTAGAAATGGACATGACAAAAGGGTTGATGGTGAGAAGAGTTGGTTTAGGGTGCCCTTTCATGATGACAAGGGGCACCACATACATGTTGAGTACCCTACTCAAATGAGGCACATCATAGACGTTGGTAGCTCGCATTAGTTAAACATACTAAGAGAAGCACTGGAAGGGAATTTGGCTAGGAAGGGAAAAGTGGGGGGTTATATTAGATGACCTTGTATAATTTGACAAGTATGATACATGATGGACAAGATTGGCATAGAGAACTTGACTGGATTTTTATAGAATTAGGAGTTTATATACATAAGGACCCAAGGGATTAGGCTTTCCACACATGAGGATTGTGAAAAATAGTATAATTTCCTTTGGGCACAGACATCATCAATGTGTAATCATGGGACACATGCATTGGGAACACATCCATCAAGCACATATCCATCAAGAACATATCCATCAAGTACCCACATTTATCGTGACACACTCTTTTGGGTGCACCCTTGCTAAGTGCACTTGGGCACCTCGGGGTGCATGACACTTAGGACACAACACCATTGGAAATTGCATGTTGAGCGAACAAGTCATGCGAGGGATAGAGGAATCATCGAAGCACGAGTTGAAGTTGGAAATGTAAGAACTTGGGTCCACCTTAGTGTCACGAGGATTGCAAGTGCAAGACAAACCCCATATAAAAAACGAGGACCCCTAAAAAGTGCTAATGCATAGAAGGAAATCATTCAAGAAGTCATTGAACATTAGTGTATATATATGTGGTATGTGCTAGTATTAGAGGTTGGCATAGTAGGAAGAGATGCACTTGATGAGCGAGTAGAATAAGAAGAAATTACCTACAAGAGTTGGGCC
Organism: Pinus albicaulis; assembly: GCA_034641835.2. Classification (NCBI taxonomy): domain Eukaryota; kingdom Viridiplantae; phylum Streptophyta; class Pinopsida; order Pinales; family Pinaceae; genus Pinus; species Pinus albicaulis. Next base: position 663,141,498 of record CM076571.1, read on the forward strand.
CGCCATTTCTTTAGGGTTGGATCGATAATTCTTATATGTAGTTGTATCTTATGTAATTATAATATCTAAATGAGACACATGTAGTTGGTCTTTGCTATTCTATTATGCATTGTTACATTCTTTTGCCTAAAAAATTTAAAGCACTTGCCTTAGGTGCCACCTATAAATGAGTGTTGTGGGATCTTTATATGTTGGATGTTACTATTCCTTATTTTTCTTATGTTTGCTATGTGTTGAAATATTGGCTAAGTACTAAATTATTGATGGGATGTTTTAAAGGTCATGGCTATTCTTGAAAGAACTTGGTTAAGTAGGACATAGTTGTAATTGATAGATTGTAACTTAAGGTGAAGTTACGGGTAAACCTTAAGTAAAGTAGTGTAGTTTGGATGTAGTAGGTATAGGTTGGCCAAGCCCCTACAACTAAGGTGAGGTAGTGTCACATGACCTTAAATGCCAAAATAGACTTGGGGAAACTCAAGTTTACCAAAGAAAAACATAGGTAAACCATAAGACTATGATAGGTGGTATCAAAGTAGATTTTGAGACGGCTTTGGTGCTCATCACCATTTTCACCACCATGATAGTTGATATTAAAGAATTATTCATCACGGTGCAATGAACTTTAAGAAAAGGAATAGGAGTTGGGAAGAATTGTTAGGAATTTGAGTGAAGTGCCAATGATTGACTTAGAGCTAGAGATAACTTCACATGATAAAGGTAACAATCGTGGATAGGTTACTAAGTCTCCAAAGGTGAAGACTAGGCTTGCAACCTCAAAAATAAATATTGAAAAGATGACAACCTATCGTTTAAGCATGGAGAAAAGAACCCCTTGGAAGTTGAGATGCCACTACATGCACAAAAGCTTTAACAATGCCATAAATGAGTGTTAGAGGACTATAGACTTGATGACTATATATCTCAACATCAATGTTGATGACCAATTGAAGGTGGTGGAATACTTGTAGAGGTCTATTGTAAAACAATTCAAAGACTTGAAAGACACCATTAACTTGTTGAAATGAGTTCTTGTCGATGAGCATAGTTCATCGTATCTATGAGGATAAATATCAAGGAACTAGAACCATATGATGGCACTTACAATGCTAAGCTACTTGATAACTTTGATTAGGATATTGAGTATTACTTGGATCGAAGGAATAGAAGTTCATTTGATGCCAAGGTGAATGTTGCAGTAATGTTCTTGATAGGTACTCTAAATATTTGGTGGAGAAATTGAGTGGAGAACGAGGTAGTTAGATGCACTTTAGAGAAGATTGATAATTGGGAAAACATGAAAATATCCTTGAAGGGTAATTTTTTGGTCGAGGAAATCACCCTTAGATTACACAAAATCAATTATTGGATCTTAAGCATATAATATGGATTCAAGCTTACATCAAGGAGGTTTTAGGCCTCATCTTAGAGATTAGGGGCATGTGTAAAGAAGATAGATTGTTCCACTTTATGAATGGATTGTAAGCTTGGGCATAAAGTGATACATTACACCAAAATATGTAGACCCTTGTGGCAACCATCGCCATAGAAAACAAGTTGTTAAGCTATATGGTAGAGGAAAAATTAGGTCCAAAGATAGGTGAGGATGCTTTAAGAGAGAAGTAGGTTGGGAAGAACATGAAGAAAGAAAAAGGGAAGGTGAAGCCTTACGGGAAATTTGGTGAGGAAAAGACCAAGAAATTGGATAACATAAGGGAAATTGTAATCATATTTCTTATTGGATTTATATAAATATAATTATGCAAAAAATGATCTAATCAAGAAAAAAAATTTCCACCATGGAGCAAGTGGGAAAAACCTCCATCAGCATCTTGGAAAGCTTGGGTGCTTTGTGTTGGAAGAAAATTCTACGATAAGCCAAGAGTAAAACTTCACAAGACTTTGCTATGTTCTAACAGTCTTTGAATAGAAGATCAATTGATTCTATGGTTAATAATGTCATGTCCCATAATTTCATGAACGAATATGTTGCAAGAGAGCTTAGGTTGCAACTTGACTTGGTATAGACTTCTTTCAAAGTAGTGAACACATACACATAAGTGGAAAAGGTGGTTGGAACAAAAAAATGGAGTCACCTTAAAGCTTGGAGATTAGAGTGGAACTATAAATTTCACCATCGTGGCTATCAATTATTGTGAAGTTGTCTTGGGGAAATAACTCTTGAGGAAGGAAAAGGTAGTGCTTATGCCTCACTTAATTTGTTTGGTCATATTTTCATGGAAATATCATGTCATCAATACGATCATAGGAAGTAGAACAAAGTTGTTGGCATAATGAATTCCTTCATGGAAGCACTTATTGGGTGCACCTTTCTTGGATGCACTTGGGTGCGGCCCTATTGAGCCTGCACAACAAACCCCCCATGATGATATGGAACCTTCATAAAATAAAAGGGACCCTTCTAAATTTTTACTTATTTTCAATTTTCAATTATTGAAATACAATTTCATTACCTTTGTGTATGGTTTGATTTAGTTTGTTTTGAAGTTTTTGATGAATTATCTAAGTTTGTTTGTACTCATTTGAACTTGTTTTAAGAGTTTTCACTTTGAAAATTATTATTTGTTTGAATTCAACTTAATCTTGGAAGAAATATTTTTTCATATTGTTTAAGTTTGAAAAGGGAAAACCAAAATAAAAGATAATCCAAATCTAAGATCAAAAGAAAACTTGTTGTTATATCCTTATCCAAATCGTTTGAATGAAATAATTTTGTAATCATATTTGAATGAGTCCTCAACAAATTATTTAGACCAAAGTAGATTCTTGGAACCACGATGACTTTGAAATTGATATTACAACCATATACAAGACAAATATTAGTGGAGAAACATATTTTTTTATCGCGAGGCCTATATCTTGGATGAATACGCACCAAATATCACATTTGGAATTGAGAGAGGCCTCCATGGTGAAGCTTTTGTCCAAATAGATGTTCGGATCCCAAATATATTCATGCTTAAAATCACATCAAGATAAGAAAGGTTCATCGGGAAGTGTTTCTAGTCGGTACTATATACTCATATGTATCAATATCCATATAACAATGGTATCTTGATTCCTTCCATTAACAATTAATGTGAATTTCCAACTATTCCTACCATGTTCTCATATATTATCAATATGTCATGACACTTGTATGTTATTATACTCAAGGTTAAGTGGTAGTCATAATTTTTATTTCGAATGCAGGTAACGTTAAAATTTAGCTAAATAACTCATTATACACTATGTAACAACCCCTAGTTGATTGTCTATGTAAATAAAATAAGACCAAGGTCATGGGACACGTATTAAAAGATGAATATTGGGAAAAGCCATTGTGATGGGTATCATTGGTGTTTAATTTGTGGGTATCTTAAGAGTAGCTAGTTATTCACTAAGACTCCCAAGAATATATGTTTTGAAATTGTCAAGAAAATTGCCTATTTCAACTCTACTTAATATTCCAATTGCGGATTTATTAATTCTATACATAACATGATCTCTTGGATTTTTCTCAGCTCTATCCTTACCCTTTCAAATATGTGTACACGGATCACAAATTTCTCCAAATGAAAGCTCAAAAAATCTCCTTTTCCCATTAAATTGAGGAGGTCAATCCACTCATCTCTAATATATTTTAGAAAAGAGCTTTCGCAGTTTCATCATCTAAATTATACATCTTAGCCCTTTAATGTTATAGGAAAAAATTTCAACTAAGTCTTCAAGACTTTCATTCTCTTTATGTATCATTTTAAAGAATTCATCCTTAAGGTTATTGGGCATACAATAATCCTTATATTTATCTAAATCATTTCTCCCATGTTCTCATCGAATGTGTTCCCAATCCCATAAACCATTTAAGTGTTCCATATTTAAGAATATCCGGAAACAATTTTAATTTTTGAGGATCAAGCAAGTAGTCATAAGATCTACAAAAGACTTCAAACTCCAAAATAAATGTTTCGGGGTCCTCATGACACTTAAACCATGGAAATTAGGGAGGATGGAGGGTGATATGTTTTTCATTGTGGTTGTGGTATCTTTATCAAAGGCTCGGAAATCCAAAAATATTTGGTTCTCCCTCTACCACCTCAACCACCTCTACCTCCACTTCCTCCTCTATTTCCCCCCTACCTCTTCCACCTCCAATCTTAAGTTCACTATTTACATTATGTACTTATCCTTCTCCTTCCCTCGGCTCGTTGTAGATTCCTTAGAGCTAATATAAGGTTCTATGATTGGATTATCTAGCTTTTCTTCTGGTTCTTCCACTAATGGCATATTATAATAAGTTTCTTCTTCTTCTTCACTAGGAAATTCTAGTTCTTTTCCTAGAAGTTATTCTCGAGTAGAAGATAGAAAGATTACTCCTTATGTTGGGGGATATATTTTCTTCAATTACAACTTCAGGTAGAGGAATTTGGTGAATCTCTAGGTTGGATTTCAGATCTATGGACCTCGGGAAGTCTACATCTACCTACCAATGATGGAATGTGAGTTTCATTGGGTGGTGTTGCACTACGAGATCTAGTTGGAGTGAGTAGTGATGTTGGAATTGAATTTCTACCTCTACTTACAAATCTACCCCTAGAATCCCTTTCTCTATGCATAAATATTTTTTTTATCAAAGTTGAATGTACGTAAAATGACAAATCGGGAATGGAATTCTATATAGACTTCCAAACAATGGTGCCAAAATGTTTGGTAAATTATTTGTTCTTAATTTACTTCATTAATTTTCAGCCAAGATTCGTGTAGTTATGAAATGTATGTGCACTATCTATGCTAGGGTTCTTTTTTATGAATTGATTGATTCTAGAAATGAAATTAATTCAACAAAATTTGAAGAATAATTATGCACATGTTCTTTCAATCTAATTTTATATTAAATCCTCATTAAGCGAATCGAAATTCACTAGTTTGTAGAAATTGAAAATCTATCTAAATTGCAAAATTCAAACTTTCTTTTAATTGCATGAAAGGAAAATGCTTAGAAACCAAATTTCAAGAAAGAAATAATCTAGTTCTATTTTGCGTAATTGAAAACATTCGACACTAACTTGCGAAAGAAAATATTATGCTAAATTGCGATAAGAAAATTATATACTAATTGCATGAAAGAGAATTGGCACTAAAAATAATCTAATTCATACTTGCTGAAAAAGGAATTAAAAACTTTACAACTTGATAATGATTAATTATGTGTGTATTTAACCTCTAAAGAGTATTTCATTACCAATTAAGAAACCGAATTTAGCTATGAAGCAATAAGTGTTCGAAAGAAGATGGTCCATGATCAAGAGGGAGCAACGAGGAAGAGTTGGAGAGAGAGTAAGAAAGAGAGGAGAGCAGGAGGTAAGAGAGAGAGGAGGGAGAGGGAGAGAGAGAGGGAAGAGAGAGAAAGATAGATACAGAGAGAGAGTGTGCATTTTAGGGGGGGGTGAGACAGAGAGAGGGAATAAGAAAGAGACACATAGGTACAGATATAGATATTATATAGTATTATATAACCAACCTAGATCCATCTTAACCCCCAAATCTATTAAGTGCCAAGAGGCATCAAATCTCTCGAAATGCAAACATTTCCTCAAGTTTTACATTACAACATCTCTACCATACCATCTAGCAAGTAACAAAATTGAAATTTTGAAAGACCTATTTCAATATAAAAATGAAAAAACAAACTTAATAATAATTAAAAGATAAATCAATTATTATGTATTCATTTAAATTTACATTATATTAAATTGATTAATTTTTTTGTAAATAAAAAAAATAAATAAACCGAAAAATAATGAAAAGGAATAGCAATAATAATAAGCACAAATAATAATGTGAGTCTGTTAAATTTGGTCGAAGGGTTCAAAATGTAATTCTTAAAAAGAAAATTAGGAGTACTTGAATCTTGTTTTTGATGGTGGAAATGGATTCAACACTATCAAAAAAACTTTGAGCATACAAAATCTTGAATCTTGAATCGGATTTCCAAAAATTTATGACCATACCAAAATTTTCATGGTTTTATTTTAGCATGTAGGTAAACTTTAAACTAAGATAATAAGAATTTGTGCCACATTTGAATCTATCATTTGCATGTTGTATAGAAGACTCCAAACTCAATTGTGTCTATGTTCTAAAGAGCCGAAGATGCTTAGTCTAAGGAGGCTTCAAATTTTCCCGAGAAAATCATAGAAATTCTTTCATAAAATTCGACATAAATTTTGGAAAATCTAGGTTATAACTATCAAGTTTCAAGATTTTGGGTACCCCAAATATTTAGGCCGATAGGCCTTTTCTTTTGAATCAACTCATTTTTTTTCATCAACCATTTCATTTTGGTAATGACACATATGCAAACGTCAAAACTTTCTCCCATTACTCGGTTCTAACTTTTAGGCCGATAGGCACTTAAATGACGACACGGCACACACCTTTTAGGCCTACTTTCTCTCTTGGATTCACATATGGTTGTTCTATCTTCAAACCGGCCGGTGGCAATCTTTTAATGAAAGCCGTTGAGCGAGCACGGTCTCTGTGGACGGCTTATGGGGCTGCAATCTTTTAATGAAAACCGTTGAGCAGTCTCACGGTGGACAAGATTTGCAAGCTTACTACGGAGAACGCCTGTCAGTTATTCGAAAGCATGAATTATTGCTACGCCGTGCTAGTATTCAGGTATGAATTATCGTTGTCCTATAAAATCTGTTGCCATGCAACAATAAAATATTGTAGGGTAGCGCTATGCGAGTTCTGTACTCCTAATCATACCATGGAGGGCACACTTAAAGTTGTTATTTAAGTGTTATCGATGTCATCTAGAAGGATTTGTGTTTGTCGATGGATGGATATGGTACCCTACAAACTGGGATTGTAATAAAATACACCACACATACCGGAACCGTACAAGGAAAGGAGATGCTCGCCGGATCCAAGTTCTCGGGGGTGGCAGGGGAGGACTGTGGCAAGCTCAAAAGAGGGTCCATACCCGCAGTTGTGCATGAAAACCCGTGAGTTGTGCATGAAAACGACAAAACAAATATCGACTCCCAAACGAATTATTGTTGTTTGCCTATTTACATGATGCATCTCTTTTGTTTCTCATGAGGATTTTGGGGCTTTTAATGAATGTATCGCTATTTTTTTACGCATTTCCATTTCGATGAATCAACCGTAACTCGAGGCTTCTTTGTGTATTCGATGGTTACGAAGTAGTGTTTGGGGGTTTTTTTTGGGTCAAATTATATCAAGTATGTGGTGGTGATGGCTTTAATGATAATAGGTACGCAATTAACCACGTATTTTTGATCCGGGTGGATATCGGTGGCCACCCACCTATTCCATCCGGACCGACACTATCAATTCTTGCAACTTTTCACATTCAACACAACTTACTATTTTTTAGCGAGTGTTTTTGGGTCCTCCACTCTCGGAGCCATTTTGGGGGCTTAATGATCCAAATTTGGATATTGGTGGCCACCCACCTATTCCATTTGAACCCCCCATCATCGCTTCTTTCCGTTTTCAAGTTGCAACAAAACTTACTATTTTTCGCGGTTTCTTTCGGGTCCCGAACTTCCCGAGCCGTTTTTTGAATGGAATGAAATTCGCTCCCGAAAGTTGTGGTCCTCGGATAGATCTTTCTAACTAGCTATTGAGCACATCAAACGGAGATTGGATGCCAAATTTACGCCCTCGCGAGGAAGTTGAACCACCAATTTACCAAACGGGCGCCCCGGTTTCTGGCGCCTCATCTCCTACGGTTAGGTTTTTTGGACGTTTCGAATTCTACATTGTTTCTCAACAATAAATAGGCCCTCGAGCCTCATTGTAACACGGTTCGAGAGTGCCGTAGCCACCACATCTCTTCTCGTGAGATTCGCTAACAAGACACCACAGCTATTGTATTTCATCATGTCCGTAAGCATATTTCGTTATTTGATATTAATGAAATGACGCATTATTTCCGGTCGCATCTCTATGTTTATGGTTATTTCTATATTCTCATATGCGTTCTGCATAGATCCGGATCAATTTTAGTGTTAATTGTATTTGAATTTGCGCAGGTTTTTGTTAAAGACTGTTGGATAGACATTCCTAGAGTGAACAATTGGAAGCTATCGTGGAAGTTCCAAGTTTCTAGATCATCGACGAGCAGCCTCACGGTTTTCTAGAAAATGCCTCAATTTGACGAACCTAATCTTCCTTTCCGTGGAAGAAAGGTTCCACTTTGGCGAAAATATCGCGGGAAAAGGTGTTCTATTTCCATCGGTCGGGTGGAACTATGGACATGCAATTTCCAAGGTCGTGGTTTTCGAGAAAATTTTGCTATGTGCTACTACATTGTCGTAGTCTAACCAGGCCACAAATTTGCTTGGAAAATAATGGTTTTTCTTAGAAAAGAATGGAAATTGGAAATTTCAGCATGATTTAAAAATTCTGGCGAAAATTTCATTGAAATCTGGAAAGTTTGTTCATTGAAATCACGGCCTCTAGAGTTTTGGTATTTGGAATCGATTTGCAAGTAAAATACCCATGTTTGGAATCGATTTGCAAGTAAAAGACTCGTGTTTGGAATCAATTTTCAAGTAAAAGACCCGTGTAGTTTGCATCTCCTTCACGCGAGATATTGTGTTACCTTGATATTGTCCTTCCTCTATCATTATTGATAACACGGTTATCCACTTTACGTATGGTTTTGTGGGCCTTGGGCTTTTCATGTTTGTATTTGATTTTTGTAATGGTGGCATATCGTTGGGGGATGGTATTTTGACTTTGTTGCTTCTTTCCTCATTGAGAAGAATTTTACATTAATATCCTCCTCCTCCTCCTGTTAGTTTTGATAGCACCGTTATCCACTTGGCGGTGTGGTTTTGTTGGTGCTGGATTTTTTCGTTTGTATTTTATTTTTGTAATGGTGTCAAATCCACAAATCGTCGTTGTCGGTATTTCCTTTGTCATTTGCTTCTTTCCTCTTTCGAGTTGGTAGGGAAATGTTGAGACATCGAGCTGGAAGAAAAGTTTCCCACTACTCTAATTTGATGTTAAATGTTCCCCCTTCCTCTTACCACATATGCTTTGAAAGGTATTCACTACCTACTTCCGGAATCCAAGCTAGTGGGCTTATGGCTTCCTCAAAATTGCTTTTTCAAGTTACTTTTTTTTGAATGTAGTGTCACCTGCCTTTTCAATTCATTTTTTCACATTTATCGTTAAAATGGTTAATGGGATTTATTTATTGTTAATAGAATTTATTCATTACAATTTGTCCGCTAAATAAATAAAATGGCTTTTGAACTTCATTCGGGAAATTCTAAGTGTCATATGGTGTTGTATGCGTTTACTTGTACATATTGTAATTTAGAATCATTTTGAAAATTTATACTATGTGTCGTCATTAATTATTCCTCTTAGCGGATAATCGAAGACATAAATGTGGAACTATGCTTTTCACATTATTACTTTAAATTTTAATAGCGTGGAACTATGCGGTCTTTTTTATCTTATTACTTTAAATTTTAACAAATGTGGAACTATGTAGTCTTTTCATCTTATTACTTTAAATTTTAATGTTACGAGTAGTGATTTTTACTTTTCTATTTGTTTCTTTTCTCTTTATCGTTACTAATTTTTTAATTAATAACATAATTTTATCATTATGATTTTTAATTATTAACATAATTTAATTAAGTGAATGGCAATGTGTATATTTTATATATTTGGATCCTTTTTTTCATTATATTTTATATCTTTGGATCTTTGTTTCATTATAATGGTTATCTCATGCATCCTACATCTCTACTTGTAGTGAATGGCAATGTGTATATTTTATATTTTTAGGATCTTTATTTCATTATAATGGTTACCTGTGCATCCTACATCTCTACATCTCTGCTTGCGTTGAATGGAAATGTGTATATTTTATATCTTGGGATCTTTATTTCATTATAATGGTTACTTGTGCATACTACATCTCTATTTGCATTATAATGGTTACCCGTCCATCCTACATGTCTACTTATATCTCTACATGCATTATAATGGTTACTCGTGCATCCTACATGTCTACTTACATCTCTAATTTCATTATAATGCATTCTACATCTACTCGCTCTACTTGCAGTGAATGGCGGTGTGTATCTTTTATATCTTTGGATATTTGTTTCATTATAATGGTTACCTGTGCATCCTACATCTCTTACTTGCATTTTTTTGGTTACCTCTACATCTACATCTCTACTTTGTTTCATTATAATGGTTACTCGTGCATCCTACATCTCTACTTGCATTTCTTTGGTTACCTTTGCATCCTACATCTCTACTTGCATTTATCTCTACTTACATCTCTATTTTGTTTCATTATAATGGTTACCCCTGTGCATCCTACATCTCTACTTGCATGTCTTTGGTTACCTCTACATCCTACATCTCTCGCTTTCATTTATCTCTACTTACATCTCTACTTTGTTTCATTATAATGGTTACTTGTGCATCCTACAAATCTACCAACATTTTTTTGGTTAGGCGTGCATCCTACATCTCTACTTACATTTCTTTGGTTACTTGTGCATCCTACATCTCTCGCTTGCATTTATCTCTACTTACATCTCTACTTTGTTTCATTATAATAGTTACCTGTGCATCCTACATCTCTACTTACATTTCTTTGGTTAGTTGTGCATCCTACATCTCTGCGTGCATTGCATTTCTTTGGTTACTGTGCATTCTACATCTCTCGCTTGCATTGCATTTCTCCTACATCTCTACTTGCATTTCTTCTCTTTATTAACAAAGGTGATATTTATTTTTTTTGCCATTTTCCATTAATTATTCTTGCATTTTTTCCATCCTACATCTTTGCTTGCATTTCTTTTCTAATCTTTATTAACGGTGATATTTATTTTTTGGCCATTAATTATTCTTAAAATTTTTTTTCTTTATTAACGGTGATATTTATATTTTTTTCCATTAATTATTCTTGCATTCTTTTCTTTATTAACATGGATCTTTTTTTCCCTTTTTTGATATTTTTTTGTTTTGCCATTTTTTTGGCCATGAATTATGTAGTTTTGCTTTTTTCCCATAGTTTGCCTTTTTTGGCATGAATTACTTAGCTTTGATTTACACTACTAGGGTAACTATTAGATAGCTTTTTCCGAGCTCTAGTGGTCGCTTCTAAGAAGTAGCGTTGCTTCGAAATCGATCTTGAATTCTACGGATCACCTTCGTGCGAATATTTACCATGAAAGAAGGATTTGACGGCTTCATTGTGGTGGTAAATATTTATTTACAATGAAAGAAGGATTTTATGGCTTCATTGTGGTGGTAAATATTTATTTACAATGAAAGAAAGATTTTACGACTTCATTGTGGTGGTAGCTAGATTGCGTTGTGGTATTTAATGAAGAACTAGCGCTGTCGAGGAAGGTCAACCTGCGCATTTCTATTTTTACATCACACTTTAATACCGTATGATCCTAGAATATAATTCTATTTTTACCTTAATGAAACCGGGTAGACTCGGAATCATGCTACTAAAGCTTGTCAAATGAAAAGAAGAGGCATCGGTTAACTTTTGAGCGAGTTTCAACCCTCTCGCATTCTATTTTATGCAAAATATCGGGTTCAACCATGTTTTCACCATTGTCAATCTCATAATGTAAATCTAACCAAATGTCATTGAGATTCATATATATAAGACATATTTCATATTTGATATTTTTGATTTGCAAAGTTAATGCATAGTTTTTGAAATTTTATGTACCATCCCTCTGATGCTACATGTAATTGCGTTAATATTCTCATGTGCCTCCAAGTACGAAAGACTCTACATAAAATCCTCCCCCAACATCAAAGAATCGAACGAGTAGTGCCTCGAGCAACCTTGTCAAATCTTTGCCCATAATCCAAAATGAGAATATACAATATATTTAGGGGTTTACTCCAATTGAACTCAAAACAATACTTAAAATGTTTTTTAGCGGATTTAAAAGAAACAAATGAGAAATAAATAATAACAAGATCAATAACCTAAACAAAGCCCACCCCAGAGCCATCTTCACAAACCCATTGCCAAGCCAATGGCCAAAATCATTCGTCATTACTACAAGCAATCCCTAATGTTCTTGCGGATAGCATGTAGCCTATTTTCCATGTGGATCACTCCAACCAAAATATATGTTGTTGTTGCAGCAAAATATGAATATGAATGTGAAATAAAATTAGACGGAACGATAATGGTTACAATGATAAGGATTTATGTATAATTTTCTACCCATCTAACAAAATTGAGTCGCAGAGAAAAAAATTGAGTTCTCTCCTCGAATTAAACTGGATGGGCATGAGAGTCATAGGTAATATCTTGTAGCATTGTATATTCCAAACGGAGTCGAAATAAGTCGCAAATCCGATGCATATTTAGATACATCTTATACACCGGTGGTTGGATGCAAACAAAGCAACCTTGTCTCGGAGTTTTCCTTGATGGGGGTTTCATTACCTAACCCCGAAATGCCATTAATTAACCCATTGAAATGACAAATGCGGTTGGACATCTAGAATTTAACTCTCATGGCGAGGCATGACGATGGATGTGGGCTTTGGATTATACATCTGATGTCCCCTCATGTTAAATACATGCGCGTGGGGTGGCGAAGAGCAAATGCGAGCTACAACAAGAAGTAAGCTATGCCACCCTCCTCCATGCTTATGGTTTCATGGTAATATGCAACGAGGTGTTAATGGCATATATTACAGCATGTGATATACCTCCCATTTAGTGTTGATTGTGGCGGTAATTCTAGGAGATTTCCCTTCCATCTTTGTACTCGATCTTTCTCAATATGATTCTCTTCTCATTTACTCGAAATGTTCGTTGGTTCAAATTATACACATGAAAGGCATTATTTTTTTCATGTGTGATATTTGTTGCATTCTAAATTAAGAGGTATGGCATAATCCATATTTTACACTCCTCACTATTGTTGTGACAATAATGTGAGAGATTATGGATTAACATATAAGATAGCTATTCGAGCTTATTCTTAAGTGAGTGAACTTGGCACAACTAAATATTGATCCCTATATTTGTGTTTGTTTACCATTACCATCATGCTTCTAATATATGTTTGACTTTGGAACATTTTCTTTCAATATTTTTTGAGTGTTAAAATTAAAATTCTCAATTCCCACTTATAAGGTTGCTCTGTGGTCGAGAAATTGTAAAATTTGTGGTTTAGTGATTTGGATTCCATCCTACAAAAAAACAATACTAAAGGAAGCATGATCCATTTCTCGACCATATTTTTAGAGGCTAATTAATTTCCTTCAATTAGGCACCAAGTGAACAATTGAAACTTAGGTTCTTACTTATGTTTAATCCTTATTGGTTCTTGTTATACAATGTTTGTCAAGCCACATTTTTTGTGCAACCGTGAACTATGTTTATGTTTTGCAAAAGATAATATGTAGATCAAGTAAAAAAATCGAGATAATTATCCATATTTGTCACCTTGAGAAATTGGCATAAATAAGTATAAATGAGTATAATTATAATAATGAGTTTAATTATTATTTCTTAATCATGAAAGCCAAAGTATAATTTTTTTTAATTTAAAAATCTTATCCGCCTTTCATTGCACCTCTTGGGGCAAGCGCTAGTTTTTATAGTGTTGAATCCATTTTTACCATCAAAACAAGATTCAAGCATTCTTATTTGTCAATTTTTTTTGAAAAATTCCCGGCAAATTTAGGAGTCGACAACACCTTTTAAAGATACACATCTTCTATGCATAGCGCCGACGACGCGTCCACGCGCAAGACATGTCACACATTAATGAAATTTGTTTGGACTCCACCATACATTAAATGTGTAAGTTGATGATGAAGTCACGGAATGCATAACACCGAGCGAAAAAAGGGCCTCAAAATTTAGGTAAGCCGCCATGAAAGAACCTTCTCCAATGATGACAAGGCCCACGATTATGGAGTTGTCTACCCGAGCAACGAAATAGCTCGAACGACGACGTTTTGCGAATCCGGAAACTAAAATTCAAGAAATCAGGGTAGTTAGAGTGTTTGGAATCCATTTTTGATAGTGGAAATGGATTCAACACTATCAAAAACCCTTAGGGCACCCAAAATACTAAATTTTAACAATCGTAAACAAGATTATGATAGAATCTTTGCGGATTTTTTTAAAAAATATTTGCCGGATTACTGGGGCCAAAACATTGCCTAGGAAGACTACGACCACGATTATTATTCAACACATTGCTATATTGGACTTTAATTCCAAGTTCCCGGAGCAACATGTGATATATATATATATGTGTGTGTGTGTGTTTTAAACGGGTCGGATTTTAATTAAAATTAACTAAAAAAAATTAGTCGTGAAAAAAAATATTTCGTTTATAAATTAAACTATACCTTTTTTATATACCTATATCACTTAATTTATTGTAACATGTGCTAATTAATATTAACTAACTTTTTCTTGATAGAAAAGCTCATACTATACCCGAGTTTTTCAGACTAATCAATATTGATTTTTTTAAATTTTTAAAATTTTTTTTATTCGAAGGGAAAAAAAACACTATATTATATAGAAATATATAAACTCGTACATTCATCTTTATGGGAAGTGTCATAGCTCCTTCTACAATATGAAGGAAATGTGTAGAAGGAAAGGCTTGACAATTATCGACCCATGATTATCATGCCTATCATTACTTAAATACATCACAAATGTAAAAACAATTATCAGTCCATGATTATCGAGCCTATCATTACTTAAATACATCAATATGTAAAAACATGAACATATACATAGACCCATCCTATCGATCCCTAATATCCAGGATATAAGGATGACTACAAACTATGATCGGCGTGCCGATTACATGATAAATTTTTGAAAGATAGAGTAAAAAACTTGCTATTCCTTAATGGCATAGAGACCTCCCCCATGAAATGGATAGTCAATAACATGCTCACTTGATATGTGAAAAAAATAGCAGCTCGCTTGTCATGATCCTTGCTTCTCGTTACCGATCCTTCGACGCATGCTTGCCCATCCGATTATCATATATGGTCGGAAACAAGATGCCTTATTCGAGCTATGAAGAGTAGACTCAAACGAAGCTCGCTTGATGTGCGACGAAAGAGAATAGTAGGCTCGCTTGTAATGACCCCAAAACAACCAAGTGAGAAACAAAATACACATGATTGCTGGAGAAAAACGACAAGCTCGCTTTGATGTATTAGCTGATAAAAACTTAAGAGAATGGAAAAACTATATGAAAGAAGGATAAAACATAAGATGTGAACCACCAAAGGTTCGGAAGTCTCACCAACCACCATAAAAACCCAAGTCAAGGAATAGGGATGTTAGTAGTCCAGATTTTGTTGTTGTCTTTGTATTGAGATACCCGTAATATGCCAAATTCCATATCCACGCCTTGTTTTGATAAACGAGTAAGCCCTAGTGTTATTTTCCCTATAGATATGGAGAATAGGTGGAAAATTCAACCTTTCCCACAAGTGTTTAGTCCTATTGAACCATCCGTGGGAGGTAATAGTGGAGAGGCGAGATCTACCCGGCCAATGCATCAATGACGGCTTGGAATCCCCCATATATGGAGACTTGTCGAAGACCTAGATTACAAGTAGCCAACAACCCACACCAAAGAGCCATTAACTCCCGCAAGATTATTAGTGCCCCTTCCCCCATTCCGATAGATGTGAATCCTTTCTGTTTTTGATAACTTGATCCAAGCCCCACATCCCATAATCCCATCCCGACGAGCTCCATAAAAGTAGATAGCCGACAGGGGAGATGGGATGAGGTTTGGTTTGCTTGGATTCATCATGAATAGTGTGTACACCCGTGGCTTTCACGTCCCGAATCCATGTCATGATAGCATTGAAAATGTGGTGAGTAAAAAATCGGAGCATCATCGAAGATATGTATGTTCCTACATAGCCAAATCTCCCAAATGAAAAAAAAGGAAGGGATTGAAAACGTCCCTCAACAAGGTCCCAATGGTGTGCAACATCTATGAAATTTGTTGGAGACCATGTCGAGCTCGAAGAGACTTGTCGAAAAGAGACCATAAATGAGCAACCATGGGGCAAGTAAAGAAAATGTGATTGATGGATTCCTCTCGCCTTCAAACAAAATGTGCATCTCGCTAGGCCCCGAAAACCCCTTCGGATGAGATTGTCCCGAGTCAAAATCTTCTCCTTCCAAACCAACCACCCAAATAGGAGAATTTTGGTTGGCGGTTTCCTACTCCAAAACCTTTCAAAGCCCATAGTCATATGCTCCAAAGTATCGAACAAATTTATATTAGAATATATTTTCTTGACAACCAAAGCTCCCTCCTTCATGGCCCTCACCCTTACCGGATTGTCTCCCTCCCTACTATAGGATAAACCAGAGCACTTTGGAGACCTACCTAAAATATAGCCCATTCCTCAATGTCCAGATCCCCGATAGGCGGAGTTGGACAGTCGTTTTGAATACAGTACATTGTGCTCCTAATGGTCAATTAGCTGAAAAAAGATATAAAATACCTCCGATATTTAAAACATGTAACAAACCTTGCACTCATAAATTGTATAGATGCCATAACATATAGTTTTTCCCTCGCTCAATAATATTCTCGTGATCGCTACCAAAAACCCAAACTAGGCCCTCGAAAGAATGTGATAAACCTTTTCGAAGTTGTTCCATATAGCCGACTTGCATTGGGGAAATGTGATCTCGCTTGCAATATATAAAACGCAAGGCCTCCCGAGGCGAGATATTTAATTGTTATGATGTCCGCCCATATACCATTACCTGGACGCAGCTCGCCACGAGATTTAACAAGCGAGCCAAATTGAAGGCACGTGGATTTAGAATACCCCATCCACCAAATTTTTTCTGACAATAGAGAATCTCCATTTTACACAAGTGGAATTTCTTGATAATATCGGATCCCCCCCCCCATAGGAAATGAGCCATGATGGAATTTATCCGGGATATGATACCCTGCAAGTATGAAAAATAGGTGTCCCTAGTAAACTATGATCCGTGACAAAACAACCCGAACCAAAATGTAGCATCCGCAGTGATAAATATTTGTGAGTCCATTTAGAAATTTTGTGTTTGAATTTCTCCACAATCCAAATCCGATCCTTATTTATATAAGTAGTGGGCTTGATTCTAAATCCCGAGTAGAGAAAACCATCGACAGTCGGCCTTTTCTCAACCCCTAAGCTAGCAATAAAGGATATCTCCTCCCCCATCCCCGGAACCATATATAATGAAATATTTTGCTTTGTTTATACATAGACCGAGTGGCGCAACAAATCAAATCAATAGATAATGGATATAAAACTAATGATTCCTAATGATAGTTCCAAAAATGAGCATGTCATCAACAAAAAGTGAATGTGTGATACTCACGGGAATTGGAAAAGGAGAAACTCGCAATGTATCCGAGCCCGGGACGCCATGTCCATAAGGTAGGCGAAACCATTCATGATCGGGATAAAAATAAGCGGTGATAGAGCACATCCTTGCCATAATCCTCTTTCAGCTCCAAAGAAATAAGTGGGCTTTTCGTTAATGATGACGGCAATCTGATCGTCATAATACATCCCATTATCCATCGAATGGCCACCATAGGTACACCCACCTTCAGCGACGAAGCATTCGAATATAATACCACTCCGCTCTATCATAGGCCTTGAGCAAATCAATATTCATGATGATACCATCATTTTTCCCTTCATGCATGGAGTGTAAGACCTCCCTGAGCAATGGCAACAACATCATGAATGGATCGTCCCTTTAAAAACCCGTATTGTTCCTTGGAAATGGTACTAGATAGGAAACTCTTGATTCTATTGGCTATGATATTCAAACATATTTTATATATCAAATTACATAAGGAAATGGGTCTCGTAGTCATTGAATGCCACGGGTGTCAAGATTTTAGGTATAAGGGCCGGAAAAGTGGCATTCATATTGGAAGGAATATGCCCCAAAACTCGCCTTGTTCCACAATGGCTGTGATTTCATCCCCCCACGATCTCAAAAAAAATGACAATAGAATTTCGAGCTGGTGATCCGGATTTTATGCGAAAGCACGTGAATACGTGATATAACCATAAATACGGGAGATGCGGCGGAAATAGTGCTTCATTTTATTAATAAATGAATGACCGCAATAAGCTTACAAACATAATGGAAATAAGCTAGGGCGCCGGCGCGTATCTACGAGAAGAGATGTGGCGTACGTTGTGCCTCCGAACCGTGTTACATTGAGGCTCGCAGCCTATTACGGACATAAAGGAAATAAATGAGCTAGAAACCGGCATCGTATCCCCGAGAAGAGATGTGGCGGCTACCGACCCCGAGCGTGTTACAATGCGTACATGATGGAGATGCGCGAGCTAGGCACGCGGTAGCGCTTATCCCCGAGAAGAGATGTATCGGCTCCCGACGAACTGTCTTACAATGAGGCTCGAGGGCCTATTTATTGTTGAGAAACAATGTAGAATCCGAAACGTCCAAAACCCTAACCGTAGGAGATGAAGCGCCAAGCTGTGGGCCCCGTTTGGGTAAATTGGTGGTTCAACTTCCCGATGACGTAACTTTGGCATCCGATCTCCCGTTTGACGCGCTCAATAGCTCGTTAGAAAGATCTGTCCGAGGGAGTACAATTTTTGAACGAGCAACATCGGTCCATGGACCCATGTCGCTCTCCATTTTCCCAAAAAACGTCGTTTAGGGCCTCAAAACGGGCTCACGAAGTTCAGGGACCCGAAAAAACTGCTAAAAATAGTAAGTTGTGCCGAAACTTACAAACCGAAATAACTGATGGTGGGGGTTCAAATGGACTCGATGGGTGGCCACCAATATCCACCCGGATTATTAATGCCCCAAAGCGGCTCCGGTGTGCGAGACCCGAAAACCCTGCTATAAATAGTAAGTTGTGCCGAAAGCCGAAAAACGCGAAAGAATTGATGTTTGCGGGTCCAAATGGAATAGGTGGGAGGCCACCGATATCCACTCGAATCATTCCTCCCTCCTTAGGAAGCAATGGTCTCCATTGCGTTAAGTTCCTCCATGAGGGAATTTTGCTAAACTTGGTGTTGGCGAGCGCGTGCCGGATGTAGATGTGCCACCGCCGCGGGCGAGCCATTGAAGGATCCGAAAAAAAATTTGTCCATCATCGCGTTCCTCCCGTTTCTCGAGGGCATCCTCGAGCAAGATTTTGACGGATCTCCTCGCTCCCTCGTCTTTCTTTCCTTCCGCCATGGGGGGGGTCGTCGGGGTTGCGAGGGTTGAACTCCTTATACCACGGCCGCATTGGGGATATGAAGAGAACAACTAGCAGAAAGAGCGTGACCCGCTGCGATACCACCGATCCGGATTTTATGTGAACGCAACGAATACGAGATATAACCATAAATACGAGAGATGCAATGGGAAATAGTGCTTCATTTTATTAATAAATGAATGATCTGCAATAAGCTTACAAACATAATGGAAATAAGCTAGGCGCCGGCGCCGTATCTGCGAGAAGAGATGTGGTGTACGCGAGCCTACGAGCCGTGTTACATTGAGGCTCGCGAGCCTATTACGGACATAATGGAAATAAATGAGCTAGGAAAGCGGCATCGTATCCCCGAGAAGAGATGTGGCGGCTACCGACCGAAGCGTGTTACAAAGCGTACATGATGGAGATGCGGCGAGCTAGGCACTTTGGTAGCGCTTATCCCCCGAGAAGAGATGTATCGGCTCCCGGCCCCCGAATCGTCTTACAATGAGGCTCGAAAGCCTATTTATTGTTGAGAAACAATGTAGAATCCGAAACGTCCAAAACCCTAACCGTAGGAGATGAAGCGCCAAAGCGTGGGCCCCGTTTGGGTAAATTGGTGGTTCAACTTCACGAGGACGTAACTTTGGCATCCGATCTCCAGTTCGACGCGCTCAATAGCTCGTTAGAAAGATCCGTCCGAGGAGTACAATTTTTGAACGAGCAACATCGGTCCATGGACCCATGTTGCTCTCCATTTTCCCCAAAAACGTCGTTTAGGGCCTCAAAACGATCCGAAGTTCGGGACCCGAAAAACTCGCTAAAAAATAGTAAGTTGTGCCGAAACTTACAAGCCGAAATAATCGATGGTGGGGGTTCAAATGGACTCGATGGGTGGCCACCAATATCCACCCTGGATTATTAATGCCCCAAAGCGGCTCCGGTGTGCGGGACACCGAAAACCCCGCTATAAATAGTAAGTTGTCGTCGAAGCGAGAAAAACGCGAAAGAATTGATGCCGCGGTCCAAATGGAATAGGTGGGAGGCCACCGATATCCACTCGAATCATTCCTCCCTCCTTTAGGAAGCAATGGTCTCCATTGCGTTAAGTTCCTCCATGAGGGGGAGGGGGAATTTTGCTGAACTTCGTGTCGCGGTACCGTGCCGGGATGTAGATGTGCCACCGTTGGGCAAACCATTGAAGGATCCGAAAAAAAATTTGTCCATCATCGTGTTCCTCCGTTTCTCGAGGGCATCCTCAAGCAAGATTTTGACGAGATCTCCTCGCTCCCTCATCTTTCTTTCCTTCCGCCATGGGGGTCGCGGGGTTGCGAGGTTGAACTCCTTATACCCCGGCCGCATTGGGATATGAAGAGAAAAACGAGAGAAAGAGCCGGACCCGCTCGATACCAACGATCCGGATTTTATGCGGGAACGCAACGGGAATACGAGATATAACCATAAATACGAGAGATGCAAAGCGGAAATAGTGCTTCATTTTATTAATAAATGAATGACCGCAATAAGCTTACAAACATAATGGAAATAAGCTAGGGCGCCGCGCGCGTATCTCCGAGAAGAGATGTGCCGTACGCGAGCCTCCCGAACCGTGTTACATTGAGGCTCGCGAGGCCTATTGCGGACATAATGGAAATAAATGAGCTAGAGAAAAGCTGCATCGTATCCCCGAGAAGAGATGTGGCGGCTACTGCGCCCGAACCGTGTTACTGATGTAGACATGATGGAGATGCGGCGAGCTAGGCACCGGTAGCGCTTATCACGAGAAGAGATGTATCGGCTCCCGTACTCACGAACCGTCTTACAATGAGGCTCGAGGGCCTATGTTATTGTTGAGAAACAATGTAGAATCCGAAAACGTCCAAAACCCTAACCGTAGGAGATGAAGCGCCAAGACCGTGGGCCCCGTTTGGGTAAATTGGTGGTTCAACTTCCAGAGACGTAACTTTGGCATCCGATCTCCGTTTGACGCGCTCAATAGCTCGTTAGAAAGATCCGTCCAAGGAGTACATTTTTGAACGAGCAACATCGGTCCATGGACCCATGTTGCTCTCCATTTTCCCAAAAAACGTCGTTTAGGGCCTCAAACGGCTCCCGAAGTTCGAGACCCGAAAAACTCGCTAAAAATAGTAAGTTGTGCCGAAACTTACAAACCGAAATAACTGATGGTGGGGGTTCAAATGGACTCGATGGGTGGCCACCAATATCCACACGGGATTATTAATGCCCCAAAGCGGCTCCGGTGTGCGGGACCCGAAAACTCGCTATAAATAGTAAGTTGTGGCCGAAGCCGAAAAACTCGAAAGAATTGATGCTCAGCCGGGTCCAAATGGAATAGGTGGGAGGCCACCGATATCCACTGGATCATTCCTCCCTCCTTAGGAAGCAATGGTCTCCATTGCGTTAAGTTCCTCCATGAGAATTTGTCGAACTTGGTGTTGCTGGCCGTGCCTGGATGTAGATGTGCCACCGTCGGCGACCATTGAAGGATTTGATTGTCCATCATCGCGTTCTCTCGTTTCTCGAGGGCATCCTCGAGCAAGATTTTGACAGGATCTCCTGCTCCCTCGTCTTTCTTTCCTTCCGCCATGGGGGGGGTCGTCGGGGTTGCGAGGTTGAACTCCTTATACCCCGGCCGCATTGGGGATATGAAGAGAAAACGAGAGAAAGAGCGGACCCGCTTCCGATACCACCGATCCGGATTTTATGAACGCAACGGAATACGCGATATAACCATAAATACGTAGATGCGACGTGAAATAGTGCTTCATTTTATTAATAAATGAATGACCGCAATAAGCTTACAAACATAATGGAAATAAGCTAGGGCGCCGCGGCGTATCTACGAGAAGAGATGTGGCGTACGCGAGCCTCCGAGCTCATGTTACATTGAGGCTCGCGAGCCTATTACGGACATAATGGAAATAAAATGAGCTAGGAAACGCGGCATCGTATCCCCGAGAAGAGATGTGGCGGCTACCGCCCCGAACTCGTGTTACAATGCGGACATGATGGAGATGCGGCGAGCTAGGCACCGGTAGCGCTTATCCCCGAGAAGAGATGTATCGGCTCCCGGCCCCACCGAACTCGTCTTACAATGAGGCTCGAGGGTCTATTTATTGTTGAGAAACAATGTAGAATCCGAAACGTCCAAAACCCTAACCGTAGGAGATGAAGCGCAAACCGTGGGCCCCCGTTTGGGTAAATTGGTGGTTCAACTTCCGAGGACGTAACTTTGGCATCCGATCTCCGTTTGACGCGCTCAATAGCTCGTTAGAAAGATCCGTCCCGAGGAGTACATTTTTGAACGAGCAACATCGGTCCATGGACCCATGTTGCTCTCCATTTTCCCAAAAACGTCGTTTAGGGCTCTCAAAACGGCTCCCGGAAGTTCGGGACCCGAAAAAGCTGCTAAAAAATAGTAAGTTGTGCCGAAACTTACAAAGCTCGAAATAGCCGATGGTGGGGGTTCAAATGGACTCGATGGGTGGCCACCAATATCCACCCGGATTATTAATGCCCCAAAGCGGCTCCCGGGTGTGCGGGACCCGAAAACCCGCTATAAATAGTAAGTTGTGCCGAAGCTGAAAAAGCGAAAGAATTGATGTCACGGGTCCAAATGGAATAGGTGGGAGGCCACCGATATCCACCTGGATCATTCCTCCCTCCTTAGGAAGCAATGGTCTCCATTGCGTTAAGTTCCTCCATGAGGGGTGGGGAATTTTCTGTCGAACTTGGTGTTGGCGAGCACCGTGCCGGATGTAGATGTCACCGCCTGAGCGGCCATCGAAGGATCCGAAAAAAAAATTGTCCATCATCGCGTTCCTCTCGTTTCTCGAGGGCATCCTCGAGCAAGATTTTGACAGGGATCTCTCGCTCCCTCGTCTTTCTTTCCTTCCGCCATGGGGGGGGTCGTCGGGGTTGCGAGGTTGAACTCCTTATACCCCCGGCCGCATCGGGGATATGAAGAGAAAAAACGAGAGAAAGAGCGGACCCGCCCGATACTCACCGATCCGGATTTTATGCGAGAACGCAACGAATACGGATATAACCATAAATACGAGAGATGCGAAAGTGGAAATAGTGCTTCATTTTATTAATAAATGAATGACCGCAATAAGCTTACAAACATAATGGAAATAAGCTAGGGCGCGCGACGTATCTGCGAGAAGAGATGTGGGCGTACGCGAGGCCTGCGAACCGTGTTACATTGAGGCTCGCAGCCTATTACGGACATAATGGAAATAAATGAGCTAGGAACGCGGCATCGTATCCCCGAGAAGAGATGTGGCGGCTACCGGCCCCGAGCGTGTTACAATGCGGACATGATGGAGATGCGGCGAGCTGAGAGCAAACCGGTAGCGCTTATCCCCGAGAAGAGATGTATCGGCTCCCGGCCCACGAGCTGCCTTACAATGAGGCTCGAGGGCCTATGTTGTTGAGAAACAATGTAGAATCCGAAACGTCCAAACCCTAACCGTAGGAGATGAAGCGCCAAAAGCTCGTGGGCCCCGTTTGGGTAAATTGGTGGTTCAACTTCCCGAGGGACGTAACTTTGGCATCCGATCTCCGTTTGACGCGCTCACAGCTCGTTAGAAAGATCTCGTCCGAGGAGTACAATTTTTGAACGAGCAACATCGGTCCATGGACCCATGTTGCTCTCCATTTTCCCAAAAAACGTCGTTTAGGGCCTCGAAAACGGCTCGGAAGTTCAGGACCCGAAAATCACTAAAAATAGTAAGTTGTGCCGAAACTTACAAACCGAAATAACCCTGATGGTGGGGGGTTCAAATGGACTCGATGGGTGGCCACCAATATCCACTCGGGATTATTAATGCCCCAAAGCGGCTCGGGTGTGCGGGACCCCAAAACCTCGCTATAAATAGTAAGCCGTAGTCAAGCCGAAAAACTCGAAAGAATTGATGCTGCGGGTCCAAATGGAATAGGTGGGAGGCCACCGATATCCACCCCGGATCATTCCTCCCTCCTTAGGAAGCAATGGTCTCCATTGCGTTAAGTTCCCTCCATGAGGGGGGGGAATCTTTTGTTTCGAACTTGGTGTTGGCGTACCGTGCCGAGATGTAGATGTGCCACCGCCGGCGCCTATCGAAGGATCCGAAAAAAAAATTTGTCCATCATCGCGTTCCTTCTGTTTCTCGAGGGCATCCTCGAGCAAGATTTTCGACGAGATCTCCTACTCCCTCGTCTTTCTTTCCTTCCGCCATGGGGGGGTCGTCGGGGTTGCGAGGTTGAACTCCTTATACCCACGGCCGCATTGGGGATATGAAGAGAAAAACGAGAGAAAGAGCGGACCCGCTTTGATACCACTAATCGGATTTTATGCGAACGCAACGAGAATACGAGATATAACCATAAATACGGGAGATGCAAAGCGGAAATAGTGCTTCATTTTATTAATAAATGAATGACTGCAATAAGCTTACAAACATAATGGAAATAAGCTAGGGCGCGCACGCCGTATCTCCGAGAAGAGATGTGGCGTACGCGAGCCTACGAAGCGTGTTACATTGAGGCTCGCAGCCTATTACGGACATAATGGAAATAAATGAGCTAGGAAACCGGCATCGTATCCCCGAGAAGAGATGTGGCGGCTACCGACTTACGAACCGTGTTACGATGCGGACATGATGGAGATGCGTGAGAGCTAGGGCACCGGTAGCGCTTATCCCCGAGAAGAGATGTATCGGCTCCCGGCCCCCGAGCTCGTCTTACAATGAGGCTCGAGGGCCTATTTATTGTTGAGAAACAATGTAGAATCCGAAACGTCCAAAACCCTAACCGTAGGAGATGAAGCGCCAAACTGTGGGCCCCGTTTGGGTAGATTGGTGGTTCAACTTCCCGGGGACGTAACTTTGGCATCCGATCTCCCGTTTGACGCGCTCAATAGCTCGTTAGAAAGATCCGTCCGAGGAGTACAATTTTTGAACGAGCAACATCGGTCCATGGACCCATGTTGCTCTCCATTTTCCCAAAAACGTCGTTTAGGGCCCCAAAACGGCTCGGAAGTTCGAGACCCGAAATCGTAAAAATAGTAAGTTGTGCCGAAACTTACAAACCGAAATAACTAATGGTGGGGGTTCAAATGGACTCGATGGGTGGCCACCAATATCCACCCTGGATTATTAATGCCCCAAAGCGGCTCGGGTGTGCGGGACCCGAAAACCTCGCTATAAATAGTAAGTCATGTGTCTGAAGCCGAAAAAACCGAAAGAATTGATGTCGGCGGGTCCAAATGGAATAGGTGGGAGGCCACCGATATCCACTGGATCAGTCGGCCATCCATTCGGACCAAGACATTTGTCATGATCAAAAGACTTCCTCTTTTGTAACTTCAACGTTAATATTCCTACAAGCCCCTTCATCAAAACAGTTTGGGATATATTGCAATACCCATTTCTAAC
Organism: Pinus albicaulis; assembly: GCA_034641835.2. Taxonomy (NCBI): domain Eukaryota; kingdom Viridiplantae; phylum Streptophyta; class Pinopsida; order Pinales; family Pinaceae; genus Pinus; species Pinus albicaulis. The sequence goes on from CM076571.1 coordinate 663,167,254, forward strand.
CGTCAACGCTCGATCCCCGAATTAGCTTTATAGAATTTAGAGAAGTGTTTAAAAGCTTCCATTCTAATTTCCTCCTCTCGTATATGCCATATTCCCATCCTCCTTTTTTGATATGCTAGATAGTGTTATTGTTCCTCCGAGCATTTGATTTTTTGTGAAAAAACTTTCTATTCATATCCCCCTCCCTTAACCAATTTATCCTACTTTTGAGCTTCCAGGGATAATTCCTCAATCCCGATAATCTCAAGTCTTCTATGTTGTAGAGACTCCATATACACGTAAGTTTCATTATAGGGGTCGATTGAGTGAAGCAAGGCCGAAGCACCGTCGACCTTGGGAATTTATGTCTACCATCTCGACTCATAGTTCCTTTTTCTTTTTTATTTCCCACTCTTTAGTCATGTATTTAATCTATTGCATCTTGCAGTGGAAACCCGCCCATCCACCCGAATCCATCATGGAGGGGCTCATAACCCACTTCTCTCTAACATACCTCGTCATACTCCGGATCCAACAACCATGCACGATTAAATTTGAAAGGTATAGCATGGCTTGTTTGAGCCCCTTCCATGACGTATAAATGGGTCTATGATTGGATATGTCCAAAATCGAGAAAACCCGATGAAATGTGTCCTAATACGGAGAAAAGAGCTACATTCACCATAGCACAATCCAATATTTTAGCAATGAAATTGTTCCCCATTCGATGATTATTCTAGGATGGCTCTATAGGCGAGGAACTTATGTCCCGTAACCGAGCCGATTCCATAATCGTCCCTATAGAACCCGCCAAAGGATCCATCCTTGATTTTTGGCCCCAAGACTCATAAAATTTCAAAGTTGCATTGAAATCGCCCATTACCACCAGAATATGAAGCCCGAGAATGCCGGAACTATTGAGTTTATCCTAGAAAGTGGCCCTATTGTGACATGGAGCGTACGGATTAATAATGTTAACATCAACATTTACACCTCTTATTTTCCCAGTACGGTAAAATTCCCCCAATAAAACTAAAAGCCCAAAACACAACACATTTAGGGTTCCGTAATGCAACAAGGCCCCCGGAATGACCCATGGCTTATACCCCTGCGCGAAGTCCACCCATGGCATATTGATAAAATAGATTTAATGGCCTTATACCTCGTCGCATAAGGTATCCTATAGTAATACAATCATCTGGATTGGATTCCTTAAATAATTTCCTCGGGCGCAACATTTTAGAGGGGTCGCCCATCCCCCTTAGATTCAAATATAAGATGTAGGTCATTTTGAACCCTCCGAAGGGCCAAATGCTCTAAGTTCCCCGAATTCATTAGTCGAGGATACCAAGATACCTCCGTAAGGTCGAGGAGTTCAATCTTAAAAAGGGATCGGTTCTTTACTCTCCCCCTAAAATGGTGAGACCTAGAGATCGACTTCTTTCTAACGGTGATATTGCTACCATAGGTGTGAGAAATGATAGGTACAATGTTAGAATTTGGCGGAATTTTGTCAAATACTGGTGAGAGCGGCCAAATCAAGATCCGGGTTGGAAAATAAGGCATCAAAAATCACTCCCGATAGTATTTACGGGGAGAGTCCCCACGAGCGGCCCACATTACACAATGGAGAGGGTGGCAATGAAGGGCGAAGCCCACTCAAGAAGGCGGGATGGAAGGTGAGGAAATGCCCCGAGTCGAAGTGGATGCATGATGAGATCGCGACAAAGTGGAGTAATGGGGACATGGGCCATATTGCTCGGTCGGTAGTGGGAAAGGGTGGTGAAGACTCATTCACTCGAAGAGGATTGGATGCCACCTAGTCAAGCTTCTCATTATTACCGAGCTGACTTGATGATAGACCTATGACGACCAAGAGTGTGAGATACCCCCGAGGAAAAAGGCGGGAGATACCAACAAGGAAGAATCCACAATAACGCAATCCAATTCATCGAGATAGCCGAGAACGCCGAAGAGTGGGGGACTTATATATAACGCGACGCAAGGGTTGGTTCGGAGACATCATGGGAGGCCCCCGTAATGACATCCATAGGTCCATAGATGGGCCTAGTACCCCCCGAAACAATAACGGAAACATTAAAGGGTCTAGATGGTTCTCGCACGGTTGTTTGTCAACTTAGTATTTTTCTTTCTCATGAGAAATGGCAAAAAACATCCATAGGAGTAGATACCATATCGGACGGTGAAATAATTGGATCGACCAAAGGGTCCGATCCCCCATCAATATCGACCAAGCCTTCTACCAAGTTATTAGAAGGAGAAATACCCGATTGATTAGCTTCCACACGCCTATATGAACGATCGCTATGTTCCACCATCTCGGCGAACCGAGCCATCCCCGTGCAGGGTTCCGAAACCACATGGGGAAGTTGTTCCTCAAATGTCCCATTTGATGGCATATCATACATCGAAAGGGGACTCCCCAATAATCGACCCGTTTTCGATGTATTATGCGTCCCCATACCAAGTCAAGCTCCACAACCAGGCCACCGAGAAGCTCACCTCAACCAAAATCCAAGCAATGCGCTTGTCGCTTCTCCAAGAATAATTGGGTCAATGTACCTCGTGCACCCAATAGAGTCCCCAATAGCTCTAAGAGCTTTGAGTGTCCGAACTCCAAGGGAGTCCAAGCGGCTTTACCCACAACATCCGATTCATCGGAGCCTCCATGATTGGATTAAAACCCAAATACCATGGGAGAAATTGAAGAAAAAGCCTTTCCTTTCGACCTATGCCTTGTTAACAATCAACGCAACGTCCTTCTCGTCCCGGAAAATGGATGCTTATCCGAGTTATTGAGAAGGAGGCCGACTTTGGAGTATATCCCATCATGGGATTCCGGGAACTCTTAGCCCATTCCACCATGTTAATTTCCCGCCCGTCGCGAATAGCCATCTACCTATGAGGTCCTTTTTACCGCAAAATTATGACGCTCCCCCACAAATCGTTATGCTCCATCACAACCTCTTTAATCTCCATGGTCGGCTTATAGCGAGGCGAGTATCTTCCCCTTATGTAAGTGCCTACCAACATGCGCAGGGACTACACTTGCCGAATGGAGCCCTTTGGAACGACGGTTCGAATAGTGCGAGAAAAAGCCCGGGCGGAGCAATAGCCGGTGTCTAATGAGAGAGACCTATTCTTCAAATTCCTTTTGTCTATCTTGATCGGCCACCCTCGTGGGAATCAATATGGGCCTCCTATGCCGACGTGTCCGAGGCCAAGACATCCATAGACATTTGCGAATCATCCGGGCATCGAGAAGAGAGGATTGAGCGACAAATCCTACCCACCCCGATTGAAAATGAGGAGTTGTCGGATGGCTCGAGCGGACGAAATGATGGAAGTGGTACAAAAGTAATAAAGAATTTCCCCACTCGTCGGATATCATAAATGATTTCCAAGCGAATGAAACCGGATATGATTCACCCTGTGAGGGAATTTTATCGATACGGTACCTATCGTAAGAGCGGTTGTAAGAATTATATGGGGAGGCGCACTGCGATACATTTACCAAAGGCAAATGCCATAAAGAACATAATCCTCCGCCCCATTGTACAGATTGGGAAATCCCCAAATACAAAGTGCGTATTACTCCTCCTCAAACATCCATAAATGGTAGTCAGTCTGGATGTGAAAGATCCCGCACCAAAAATAGCCACCCTCGAGGACAAGATGCACATCAACCAAAACCAACGTAAATGTGCATGGGAAGATGAGATGAAACTTTTTCGTGCCTCCGGTCATCCAAATCACCAATTTAAATTTTCCGGCAAGAAATATCGTTCGCTAAAGCACGTGAAAAACAAGTACTCGCACTCTCGAATAACCGGATCATGATATGAAAAACCTAAATGTGGCAAACGAAGAACAAGACATGCATCCGGGCGGCTCCACCATCTATCAAATAGACGAAAACCAAAATTTTTGCATGGCTTGGATATAATAAAAGAATCAATCCATTTTCGCCACAAGGAATACCACTTGGAAGAATTCCATCCCTATCCGAACCTCGAATACGTGGTCGAGTCTCTGTAAAGGGAGCTTATCTCCTTGGTCTAGCGTTTTCATTGATGATTGTTCCGTATGATTCCTTCGTAATCCAAATAGCCGTAAATAGTAAGGTAGTAATAAGGCAAATCTTAGTTACCTCCGAGTGTACCATCACATCATTCCCGAAAGCACATAACCGAGCCTCTCAGCAATAGAACCTACCTCCCCCTTCTCCTCAACTCCCCAAAGTGATCGATCCTTACCGATACGATTAGAGACAACTTGTTTGTCATTGTATTTGGCACTACTACACGGAGGGGGATTTTAAGGTAGTTGTTTAAGACAAAAGAAATATTTTGTCTTAAAAATTTCGATATGAGGCGCTAGTAAAAAAGGATTACGGGTTCGTCTTTATGTTGTTGATGGGTTCTTAAGGAAGAAGAGCGATGAAGGCCGATAGGAACTAATGGGATTTAGGGCGATGGAAGCCGAAAAAAAGAGGTGTTTGGTGAGAGGAACAATTGAGGCACTTTCACTAAACATGATATGCAGTAACATATTTGGAGTACTTTTCGGGGTCTCCATTAATTGTGTTTTAATATGTGTTTTTTTTAATGTTTCATTTATTTTGAATGATACTTCTATCTTTTGTTTGCTTCTATCGGTACATTGTTGTCTTTGAAACTTCGATCCGTCATCATCAACATGGATTAGATTCACTTGAAGGATGGTGGAGGAAAATTAAAAAATATTCGTTGCCAAACAATATCCCTACTTCAAAATGTCTGTGACAACTTTTGCGAGAAGAAATCAATCGAGATAAAACATTAGATTGTGGAAGCATTAGTCACAAAATTCACAAGGGCGGTAAATTTGGTTGCAAGTGTGGAGGTACATGGATTAAATGTAGCCTTCGTTGGTGCAATTGTTGGTGTTGTTGGGTGAAATGCATCTAAGCATAACTATCTCGACTAGCATTCAATTTTTTATCTTGATTATGGATGATATCGTGGGATCTCTACTAGTTTTTTTGTTTCAAGGTACACTAATAACAATATATTTTCCACTCTAGTTGTTAGTCTACTCTATGGTCTATTTGAGACACGTTAGGCTGTTTTTTACGTAGTCTTTTCTTCTCGAACCTTTTTCTCCTGTGGATCTTCCTACTCCTTCTCTAGTTTGGAATTGGTCGATCAAGGGATTTTTGAGGATCTTAGCTCGCTACTTATTGGTCTTCTCGGTGGTCTATCTCGAGACGAAGTCTGGATGGTTGTTTTACATGGTATTTCTTATGAAACTTTTAACCTATGGATCTTCTTGCTCGTCTATGGTTTGGGATTTGTCGATAGGAGGATTTCCAAGGATTTTTTACCTGCTACGTAAGTGCATTAATTTACGTTGGTGGAATTGCTAACATATTTGAATTTTGAATTTGAACACAAAGGAGTCTCTTGGGGTCATTAATTAGTTTGGGGGGGGATATTTATTTTCCGAGGTTGGCCATTGATTATATTAGGGACAATTCATCGATGGTTTGTCTTGTCATTGAAGATATTTTCTCGATTGTGTGCTTGATGATATTTTTACGAAGGACACCGGTCGATGGTGATTTTCCGGCCTATTTTATTTGAAGGGGTGTCCTAGTGGATTGAGATGGTGACAACCTACATCGAGTGGGATCAATATTTGATAAGTGACATTAATTTACCTCATCTACATATTTTATCGATGTTTTTTCACACACTACTACATAAGGTATTTTTTTGGTAATGCTCTCTACTTTGGTGCCCATATAGGCAAGATTGCGAGTGTTGGTAGTGTCCGTTGTACAACTCGGAATTTACATATATCGGTAGGATGTCCCTCGATATCGAAGGAAGCCGAGGCGGTGACATGCTATTACTCTATGCATTGGTACATGCGACTAATGAGGTAGAGAGTCGTGGCTACCCCAAGTTGGGAGTCTAGCCCTTTGGGACATCTCTTGTACATGCACTATACACATGGATTTGAAAGTTTTGTCATCCCAATTGGTTATTGAACCTAAATGTGGTAATCCACGGAAAATGTTTTTTCTAATGTTCACGTAAAAAATAAGGAAGTTAAGGTTGATCCCAATTATCCGAAACTCGTGTTTTTGGTTCCGATGTTTTTTGGGACCAAGTGGTAGGATTACAAGAATGAGCTTTGGTGGGTAAGTGGTTTTATCTACGAATGGATGGCTCTTAGATGGCGTCCTAGGTTAAATAACATTGGTACCCTATTCTTACGTACTCTCCTTTTTTCAACAATTTATACAATCAATGGTTTTGCTTCCACTTTATTAATGATGATGAAGCTACAAATATTTTGGGATCATATTGGTTTCATGGTTGTGGTTTCCTCTCTTTACATCACCGACATGTGGTCTTTAATCCATACCTATAATTTCCATGAAATAAATTGGTTACGAGCTAAACTCCATGATTTACCCCTCGTATTTTGGTCATGTGAATCACTAATGATGATCGGAAATTCCACTGGTAAATTTGCTTTCCTGGAGGAAGAAACCCTGATTACGGAGAGATAAACATATCACATGGATTTTGGTGGAGGTGGAATTAGTTGTTTGCCTTCGTGCAAAGGTGGAGCTCAATTAGGGTGGCTTCTTTACTAGGAAACGAATTGACTATTTGGAAATTCTTTTTCACTATCTCGGGTTGTCAAAATGTTAGAAATTTTATTGCCGAGTTCCCACGTAGATTTGGAAATCATCGAAATGGAATATCAAATACTATTTGTGATGGGGGTCGTCCATTAACATCTATACACTTTCCGACAGACTCGGGAGATTGGTCAACACTCTCGTCGGGTAAGATTAAAATCACAACACCTATGACATGTCTTCGAGCAACATATTCGTAATGATTTGGTATCGAGTGTTATTTCTCTTATTAATTCTACTTTCCATCCTTTACGTATTGTTTCTCCACATATTTAGTTGTTACATTATAATTTTATTGAAGATTCTTCATTGTTATTCGTACCACAAATTACTCCTTGTTCGGACAATTTTGAATCTACCCACACTCTATCTTTTTATGCGAATGGGATGACCTCCACTATTGATGACTCATTGAATGTTAGCCCCGACCCTCCTCACATCAATTTGGGACTTTTTCTAGAGACATTTCTCCTACTAATTCGGTGGGGAGTGATATCGATTTTCTCCTCCTTCACCCCGATATCCATCTAGATACCCCGTTGATTCATTCATCTTCCTCTTCTAAGATCTCTAACAATCTCAATTTTAGTTGTAATGTGACCAATAGGAAGGAACGATGTTTGAAAACTTCAAATAATTTGAATGGAGTTGATACCGATCTTCACAATCTTTTTCGCAACATTGGATCCCTGGTCCATCATCTTCGGTACATCACCTTATGTTTATGCTTTATCTCCTATTCGGAACCTTAGAGATTATTTTCCCAATTATGAGGGCTTACCATGATAATCATCTCCTTAAACAATAGGGGCTTGGGGAGTGCCGTGAAAATACCCACTCAGTACTTCAGACACTCTGATTGGGGTTAATCACCTCATGGAATGGCGGTTAGGTGGCCTAGAGGGAAGGCAACGAGATCCATTTATAGGGAACCCCCAATAGTTGTTATAAGGAAATTAGGGAGCCCATTATCACAACCCATAAGACCTTAATCCATAATCATTAAATTCCCTATCCCCTTAACCCCAAATACATAATCCCTTAACCCCCTACGGCCATAACTCACAACCCATTAACCCCTTGATCCCTTAAACCCTAAGCCACTAACCCCTTAACCCATAACCTTTAACTTAGAATTATTGTAGCCCCTAATCCCTAACCCCTTATCCTATTAAATCTCACCCTTAACCCTTTATCCCTAACCCCCTAAACCCATTAACCCCTTAACCTATTGACACCTATATCCCATAACCCTTAAGAACTTAACCCTTAAATCCCCCTAACCCTTAAGCCCTTGGTTCTTAACCCTTAACCCTTGAAGACCTTACCATTAATTCATTAAAATCTAACCCCTAAACCCCCATAGACCTCGACCCCTTAATCGCGTAAACGACCAATGACCTAACCCTTTACCCTTTACCATTAACCCTTGACTCCTAAACCCCTTAACTCCTAGAAACACTAAGCCTTTCTCCCAAATAATAGGTGCTAAAACATTAATATTCTTTGTCATATTAGGTTTTTGTCCACTAACCTCTCAAATGAAACCTCCAAGCACTACTAGGGTCCAAGGAAAAGAGCCACAAGGTCCCCAAATCTAATCTAAATTTTGTGGACAATCACATCTCCCCCAAATATCCTCCACGTATTTTCTTTCAAAGGGAAACAATATGGTCTTCTAATGTCCACAAATGAATTTAAGTTCAAAGGAATAAAGTAAGATTCATCCCCATGCATGAACCAACATAGTTCATGTCCCCCTCAAAAAGAGAAAAAAGAGGATATAAGGATGCCTCTTTAACTATCATCATCCTTTAACATTGGTCCATTCTCTTACCAAATGTATGGATAACGAGTCCCATCCAAGTACTATTGGCATGAATAAATGAGTTTCTTGTGCCCAAAGTTGACTCCATCTTATAACCTTGGGAAGTGCTTGGTTGGGTCTTGTGATACCTTATGGAGAATTGAATGTAGCTCTAGACCACTATATATTTTGATTACACAAAGACCCTTATATTGAGACTTATGGAGATCCATATTTGTTGTGAAGTTATTCCTCTCGCCAACCCCTCATCGGAGTAAATTATGATAACAATTCAAACTTTTTACATGATCAACCAGGATGCCCTTTAGGTCATACATTGTGGATGGTTACATGCCACAATTACATGTTGAAATTTAGAGGTCGAAGAGGATGAAATTGTACTCAAATTTGCGGGTCCGAATTGTTGGTCAAAGGTGAAGTAGGAGCAACTCAAAGGCAAGCTTGAATTGGATTGAGAAAGCACTTCAAGGAGATAATTTGACTTGGTCTCGGAGGAGTGTTTGTAGTCAAGGGTCTAGGTCTTGATTTTTTTCAATTGAAGTTTCTATAAGAAGAATATTTCTTATGGGTTTTCCTCTCATATTGGAGAGGTTTTCGCCCCGATTGATCACCTATATCTTGTGTCCTCTTGTGATCAAGTGCTCCGAATTATGCTAAAAAATCAAAGTTATCGAATGACTCTAAACTTGAACGACGCGTAGTGTTCGTCGTTACGAATATGACGCAACGCGTTTCATGCGAAATGGACTCTGCATAGGCTTGCGGTAAATGAGTTATGTCCATTTTCATAAACATACAAATTTTGGTAAAAATGCGGACGGGGAACACAATCGGTAGTCCATACTCGCCGATGTGGCATGTCTACCCTGGGTAGGTCAATTTTTTGGTCAAATATTTCCTCCAACGAATGTGGGTGATCGCCAAGTGGCAGTGTTGGTTAGGCAATTTAAGGTGTGTTGGAAGTTTTTCATTGGCAACGGATTTGGGCCAATGAGGAGGGGGCACGTGGCTCGGCCTTGGGCCACCGTGTGTCCTCCTCATGGCGTGGTAAAAGTTTGTTATGGACCGAAGGATCGGCGGGGGGGTCGAACATGAGACCTTTGCCTCGCTAACAAGACACGCCACCACTCCGCCTACACCAAGTTTCTTAATTATATGCTTCACCACATATATTTGAAGTTTAATGTGCACACAGACAGGGGGGAATGGGGGGTCGCCCCCATGGGTCCAACCCCCAAGACACATGACGAAAACTCCGTGACCATGATGGAAGAGCGAGAGGCGTTTATCCATAAGCGTCGGATTACTCATCCTTAACCCAAGCTTTTAATTAACCTTAATCTACAATCAATTAATGCTAATATATATTGATTAAACGGGTGTCGGTTTAACCACTAACCAAGTTTAACTAGCGCTAATGCGGATTTGTTAATTTAATTCGATTTAACCGGAGGTTCCGCCAAATGCGGTGGGATTTTCTACTTTTAGTACTAGTTAGCCCGATTTAGCGTCAATTAGCTAATTTTGGGGAGGAAATTGTGGGCAAACTAGGAGAGGTCATAACTCCCGGATTTTTCGAACAAATTGGAGGTAGAAAGAGGCTAAGGTACCATTTTTTAGTGTTACGAACTCATTGGTGCATGTTTCGGGAGTAGAAAATCATTGTAAACACATCATTTTGCAAATTTGAGCATAATATAGAGGCCCAAGCCATGGAAGCTCGACCAAGGAGATGTAGCCCGGAGAGGGTTGAACTCCTTCATCAAATCCCTATGTTGATGTGTTGTACGGTGATGTACTTGTACTAGTCTTTCTTTTATGTTAAATTTTTCATAAAAATAACATAAAAAATCACTCATGAGACAAAAGTAACTTGCAAGAGAACTCGAACCCTTAAGCACATGTAAAATATTTGTTTCACAATATGAAAGACGAATTAGCACAACAATACTAACATACCTTAATCGAGATCATTTTTGGTATCAAAGCTTTAGGTTTTTTGTGCAAGAAACGATCTAATTGTTTTCAATTTTGTGTCATGCTTACCGAGGTTAAAACTCAAAAAGAGGAGAAGGGAAGCTAGTTGAAAGCCCCGTAGTTGGGTGAAGAGGAAGAAGGGAAAGGTTTCCAAAGTCTTGGGGCAAGAGGAAGAAGGGCAAGGTTTCCAAGGTTTCCAAAGTCCGAGATGGTAAAGATCCTCTATGAGGATAGGAATTTAAGGATGCAAGGAGAAAGTTCTAGCCCTCTAAGAGGAGAGGGTTCTCCGGGGAGGAGGAGGTCATGGAGATGGTAATAAACCACCATCCACTCTACCATCATCCTCACCACCATCTACACCTTCCTCTTCATCATTTTCCACTACCACAACCTTTCCATATTTTCATACACATACTTCAAAAGGAACTCGGTAAAATCACCCTTACTTAAACTTGATGTTAAATTTGAGCTTTCGATGTATAATGGTGAAGTGAATGCGGAGAAGTTGGATAATTGGATTCATCGGTTGGATGTTTATTTTCGAATTCGGAATCTTCAAGAGGATGACATAAATATTCAATTTGCTTCTTGAGAATGGAGGATGCAACACTTGTATGGTGGGAAGCATGGACACAAGATGAGATTAAAAAAATATGGTAAGATATCAATTTCTTGGTCTGATTTCATTGCTGCCATTAAAAGGTAATTTTACCCTCTAGCTTACATGAAAAAAATCCATTATGGACTAGAAAAAATTTAGACAACTAAAGGGACAAAGTGTTCAAAATTATACACAATAATTTAGGAGAAGAGCACTAGTTTTGGGTGTCAATTTATCTTCTCAAGAAACTTTGTTAAAGTATATTATGGGTTCACACAAACTTGTCTTAGAAATACTATTCTCATGTTCAATCTCACAAACTTAGATGAGGTTTGTGTTCAAGCCACGCATCTAGAAGCAAGAGGGAAACGTAGTGCAGATGATAAAAATGATAGTTTCCATAAGTATGAAGGTAAATGAAAGGGTATGTTTAATGTAAAAGGAAAGAAAAATAGTTCGTTAAAAATAGAGAAAGAGAAACTCACATGTAAACATTTTTTCGAAAAAATTCCAATGATGAAGACCATTGTTGGAAACTCCATCTAGAGTTGAAGCCCAACAAACTTAAAACCAAAGAGAAGGAGAAAATACTTGCAATCATTGAACATGCCTTAGGTTTAGATTCGGGAGATGAAACCAAGATTACAACAATGGGTTTGAAAGGTAATAACATATCAAGCACTAGTTCTTTAATTTTTTTCTAATGTAACTCGAGATGATGATACAAGAATTGAACTCTTCCATATTAGAGTTGTTTCAAAACATACCAAAATAGACACACTATTTGTTAGTGGTTCTCAAGCCAATTTGATTTACGAAGGCTTAGTTAAGAGGTTAAATCTAGAAACCGTACACATCCAAGACCTTATCCTTTATGATGGATATGCAAGAATGCAAACTTGCGGTGTAACAAGGAAGTGCATCCTAAGGTTTGCAATCAATTCAAACTTTCTGATGAAGTTGAACTTGATGTAGTTCCGCCCGAGATTTTAGAGATTGTTTTGGGGAAGTCCTTATCTTTATGATAGGAGGGCAGTAGATTTCATCACCATGAGAATAAGTACCACTTGTTCAAGAATGGAATTGATTCCATAGTTAGAGTGCATAAGAATAAGAGGTGTTTGTCTCTTATACATGTAGGAGAAATGAAGAGAATAATGAATGCAAGTCAAAATTTGGCTTTATTAATGTTTAAGCATAGTGATGTTTGAATGACACCTTTCAAAAAGATGCATTAAATTAACAATATGATTTCATTTAAGTTGTTAATGTCCGTAATAAGATGTTTCGGGGCTCTAACTTGTTGCCTTTGAAAAGAGGTAAACAAGATGTGAAAGATTTGCGGCAGTCCATATCGGTGTTGAACAATGATGGAAACAAGATACCAGGTGTTGAATGGTGCAAAAATCAAAGAACACATGCCAAAGATGAAAAAAGAAGGCATAGGCTCCACAAGTACTTATTTTTGGTTTCGTAATGGTACATGGCAATGGCTAAAACACTTGGTCAAAATTCAACACAAGTACAAGGCAAGACAAGCTAAAAAATTTCCATGTTGACGGTGTTCGAGGTGAGAAAGTTTTCAAGTTTCCATTGATTGACGACCGAGGTGGGAACAAGTTTTTTTTCTTCAATGATAGATTTTTTTTCCGCAAATTCTAGGAAATTTCAAAGCATGCAGGGTGTCTACAACAACAAGACAAGGTATTTAGAATCAAGGAAAAAATATTTTTTTTATGAAAAACTCAAATTGTTGAATTTAGGAAAATTCCGGTGGATTGAGGCTGAAGGGTGAGGGAACTATACCCTCATCCACATGTTCAATAATGAAAGATATTTTGGGGGTCCTAGAGCTTCTAGTGGGGAGGAATGATCGGGTTTCTCGAATTATGCTAAAAAATTAAAGTTCTCTGAATGACTCGAAACCCGAACGATCGTGTAGTGTTCGTTGTTCGAATCCGGTAAAACTCATTTCGGGAAAAAATGGAGTCCATATGGCTTCATAAATGAGTTCTCGTATGTTTTCATAAACAAGTTAATTTTGGACGGAAAAATGTAGACGGGGAGCCTAGTCAGCAGCTCGTATTGCCGACGTGGCATGCCGACCGGGCGAGTGTCAATGTTTGGTCAACTATTTCCTCCAGACGAATGGGTGATCGCCAAGTGGCGGGGGTTGGTTGGCGCAATTTAGGGTGTGTTGAAAATTTTTCATTAGTCATGATTGGGCCAATGAGGAAGGGGCACATAGTTCAGCCTCGGGACCGCAACGTGTCCTCCTCATAGCATGGTAAAATTTTTGTTATGGGATCGGAAGGACCGGACAAGGGGTCGAACACGAGACCTCCGCCCCGATAAAAAGACGCACCACCACTCCACCTAATCGGAGTGGGGGCCGACCACAAGACACATGACGAAGACCCGTGACCACGGTGGAATATTAGAGGCACTTATCCATAAGTGTGGATTACTCAACCTTAACTCGGCTTAATTAACTTTAATCCATAATCAATTAACGCTAATTCGAATTTGTTAAATGGGTGCCGGTTTAACCACTAACACGGTTTAACTAGCACTAACGCGATTTATTAAGTTAATCCGAATTTAACTAGCGGTTCCGAATTTAACTAACTTCAAAAGGAGCCCGGTAAATCACCCCTTACTTAAACTTGATGTTAAATTTGAACTTCGGTGTATAATGGTGAAGGAATGCGCAGAAGTCAGATAATTGGATTCGTCATTTGATGTTTATTTTAATCTCGTAACCTTCAAGAGGATGACATAAAGATTCAATTGGTTTCTTGAGAATGGAGGATGCAACACTTGTATGGTGGCAAGCATGGACACAAGATGAGATTAAAAAATATGGTAATATATCAATTTCTTGGTCTGATTTCATTGCTGCCATTAAAAGGAAATTTTACCCTCTAGCTTACATGAAAAAATCCATTATGGACTGGAAAAATTTTAGACAACTAAAGGGACAAAGTGTTCAAAATTATACTCAATAATTTAGGAGAAGAGCACTAATTTTGGGTGTCAATTTATCTTCTCAAGAAACTGCTAAGTAATATGATGCGTAGTGTTGTCCTTGAATGGAAACCCACTTGATGAAGATGATGGCAACCTACTTGATGAAGTTATGCTTGATGGAATATGTCTTGATGATCTTGTTAAATGATGTAAATCTGATGTATCTACAGTGAGTACAAAAGGTAATGAAGAAAGGAATTCAGTATGTGCTAGATCTATGATGAAAAGAGTATGTCTCAAGGCATACGCGGATTTGTCTAGGAGAAGTCGCGTATGCACGCGGGAAATAACGTGCCAAGTCGCGTATGGGCAAAAGCGCTCATAAAGTACAAAACCAGGGGTAACCACCATGGTATTGACCCATTGTATTGAGTAATGATTCGTCTATGTGACCTCGTCCAGGAATACCATCGGAAGTAATGTGGTTTTGGCTCATGGTATTGAAAAAGGGTAAACCTATATAAGGAGAAGAAATTCATTGTGCAAATGATGAGTGTGGGGGCAAGATGTCTGAGCTTGAATGAATACTTCTCTCTGAAGTATATCTGAATGGAAAGGGTTACAGTTGAATGATAGATCTGAATGCATGATGCACCAATGAAGAAAATGATGAAGAAGGGTATCTAGATCTGAAATGTATTTGTACTTGCTAGATTTGTTTATGGAATGATTAGATCTGAGATGAGGCGAACATCTGTCTGAAGTAAAGGGTAAAATCTGTGTGATGTATCTATTCTGAAGAATTGCAATGACCTAAATGTCTGAAGAACCATACGCTATTTCGTCGTAGAGGAAGCGTGTATATATGCGGGTTTGTTGAAGAGAAAGCGTGTATGGGCGAGAAATTAGTTCTGTAATATGTACAGAAGTATACGCAGGTTTGTATGGTTGAAGGCACGTATATATGTAGGATCAGTGAAAGAAAAGCGCATATGATAAACTAGGGTTTGCTAAAGTTGTGAGATGTCTGATCTGTTCTGCTCTCTTGCTGATATCTGTTTCTGATGTATTACTGCTATCTGTCTATGATGATCTGGGTTGTTCAAAGATTGATTATGCTGCTATAGAACAAGTGGTTGGTTGGATGAATGTTCCTTGAGCTTAATTGTGTGGGTTGGATCCAGTCTGAAAATTGATGAAACGTGGTCCATAAAGGTGCTGAGGGTTGTAGCCTTTAGTCAGGGGGTTGTAGCTCCCTTCCAGGTGAGGCTGGTAAACAAGATCAAGGGTCGGAGCTCCCTTCCAGGAGAGGCTGGTAAACGAGCGCAGGTGGGTGCCTGCGTGCTGGTCAAGTCTGCGCCAGCACATATGTTGTAAGATGTTTTCTCTATAATAAAATATTGAAGGGTGAGCAACTGCAGCGGTGGTTTTCTCCCGATTTGGGTTTCCACCTAAAAATCCTGGTGTTCATGTGTGATGCTTTGTGTGATGGTTTATTCTGTTCTTACTGCACATGTTTATTGTTTATTGAACATCTGATGAATGAATGATGGAATGATATAAGTGAAGAATTAATGACATAATTAGATCTCTGTGTATACGCGAGTTTCATAAAGGGTATCCGCGTATATACGCGAGTCTGTATCATGAAAGTAGCGTATGGGTTTTAGAAGCAAGAAAAAGTAAAAGTTTTGAATATGCAGTAAATACTGATTCACCCCCCCTCTCAGTATTTTTCCCAACAATTGGTATCAGAGCAGGTCCTTCTGCAGAAGCTTGATCGCTTGAAGGAGATCCATCGCAATGGGAAGTCATGAAGGAATAATGTCTATAAAGCCACCTCTATTCAATGGAAGTAATCTGATATTCTGGAAGGTACAAACAAAAGCATATTTACAAAGTCTTGGTGCAGAAGTGTGGGCAATCGTGGAAGAAGGGTATCCGTATCCAGCAAGTATTCCTACTGATGCAACAGAAAGGAAGAAATATGAAATCAATGCCAAAGCAGTCAATGTTTTATTGGGAAGCATGTCTGAACCAGAATTTTCCAAAGTGATGCAGCTAAATTCAGCAAAAGAAATATGGGACAAGATCATTCTAAGCTATGAAGGAGATACAAAGGTAAAAAATGCAAAACTCCAGACTCTCAGAATTGAATATGAAAATTTAAGGATGCATAGTAATGAGAGTATTGCCAATTTCTTTTTACGACTAGATGATGTTGTAAATCGAATGAGAAATTTGGGTGAAACTATAACTGATACTACTCTGGTGGAAAAATTCTTAAGATCTTTGACTTCAAAATTTGAATCTAAAGTATCTGCTATTGAAGAAAGGCAAGATCTGCAAACTCTTACTATTGTTCAACTACATGGTATCCTGACTGCTTATGAAATGAGACAAGGAGTTCCCTCTAAAATCAAAGAAGGTGCTTTTAAGGCGTGTGCAAGAGGAAAAGAAAAGGAAGATGTCAAGGAATCAAATTATATATCAGAAGAAGAAGAGGCAAATTTTGTAAGAAAACTCCAACTAGGAACTAGAAGATTCAAAGGTAAGCTCCCCTTCAAGTGTTTTGAGTGTGGAAGAGTTGGTCATTATGCTGCTAGATGTCCTTATAGAGAAAATCATGAAAAAGGAAAGAGTTATTATGCAAATAAAGATAATGATGAAGTATCTAATGAGGATGAAGAAGATTCTGACAAAGATCTGCTAGTGCTCATGGCAAAGAAGCAAAAGAAGAAGGCTACTCAAAAGGAGACATCTCAGAAAACATGTGCGGCCAAAAATAAAAAAGATAAAATAGGTACTTATTGTTGTTCTTGTGATTCATCTTCTTGTGCATGTAATAGTGAAGATAGTGAAATGAATGTTATGGATCTAGAAGAAGCTCTCAAGAATAAAGTTGAAGAACAACAAAGAGCATCTAATAAGCAAGAAGTTATCTACAATGAGATGATCGCTCAAATGAAAGGACAGATAGAAATACTGAATGAACAGGTAGACAAATATCAAAGGTTCCATGCTTATGCATCCAATCGAATTAAAAGACTAGAAGCAGAAATCGACGATCTAAATGCATATCTTGAAAAATCAAACAAGAAGAATGAAGGACTTGAAGCTGGAATCATCTCTATGCAAGCAGATCTTGAAGCATCAAGTAAGAAGAACGAGGAACGTCTACAATCATTTGAAAAGGAAGCTCTTGAAGCAGAAATCATCTCCCTCAAAGAAGATCTGGAAAAATAAAATAAGAAGAATGAAGAACTACTGCAAACATGTGAAGAACAAGAAAATTGCTTGAAGGAAGAAATTTTAAAATTGAATGATCAAGTTGAAGAAGGAAAAAGGGGTGAAGAAAGTATGAAGAAGCAATGCCAAAAATTGGAGGTTGAGGTAAACATTCTCACAGGTAAATTAGAAGAAAAGGATAAACTCTTGAGGTTTCAAGATAGTACTAAGATTCTGGACAATATTCTTAGTAATCAAAGATCTCCTGCTATTAAACTTGGTCTTGGTTTTCATGAAATTGTTAAAGGAGAATCTAGTTCACAAGGAAGTGCTAAAGATTCAAAGGATGTAAAAGCAAAACCTGAAGTGTTGAAAGAAACTAAAGGTCAACCTACAATCATGAATTCTCAAAGAAAATCATTCAATAATGTTGA
The DNA here is from genome assembly GCA_034641835.2 of Pinus albicaulis. Lineage (NCBI taxonomy): Eukaryota > Viridiplantae > Streptophyta > Pinopsida > Pinales > Pinaceae > Pinus > Pinus albicaulis. The sequence continues at coordinate 663,184,989 of CM076571.1, forward strand.
ATGTTTTAAATGTCATTATTATGGGCATGTTGCAGCAAATTGCAGAAGAAGATCATTTCAGTCACAATCAAATAGATTCTATTCAGAAAGGTACTCTGGTTTCTTCAAGGGATATTGTTTTTCATGTAACAAGTATGGGCATAAAGCAGCTGATTGCAATAGAAGAAAGAATAGAAGAACACACTATGATCCTTATGCTTACTTTTCTGGTCACATAAGATGTTATGCTTGTAACAAGTATGGACATGTGGAAAAAGAATGCAGGATGAACAGATATGAGAAATTGGATAACTTCCAGCCCGCAATAAGAAGTTTCAAGCAAAGCTGGAAAAAGAAGGAGGACCGGTCAGAAACGTAGGGAATACTGACCCTACTGCAGTCATCCACTTCTGAAGTTTACTTCTCTTATTGACTGCAGGAATGATGTGAATGTATCATCATAGGGGGAGCGATGTATGGTGATTTCCATGATTGTTTTGGTATGTGTATTTCTGACAGTGCATCTGGTGTGAAGAAAAGACAGGAACAGAAGGTACAATTGCAGGGGGAGATGAAGGTGTGAAATTTTCTATATTTCACTTTCCATACGCAGGTTAGATGAAACAAAGTCGCATATACACGCGAGTTCCAGTAGACACAGTCGCATATGCATTGATGATAAGAGAATTTATATGATAGCTGAAGATCTAGAGCAGAGGTTCAGGGGGAGCATCAGTCTGACTGTTAATAACTGTATTATTGACTCTGTATCAACTTATTTTCTCAGTTCTAAATAATGATGATATGATACTTGGTTTCTTATGTTGAAGATCATGGATGAGCCCGGATTGATGAAGAGTATCTGTTGGATGAGATGGAAGTCTTATGATTCAGAGATATGGACAGATCATGCAGAGTTTGTTGCTGATGACTTGCTGTTGAAGGTGTTCAGGTTGCACAAGTTAAGGAGGAGCCTTGGCCATATGGAAAGGGTGCATTGGATGCATAGCTTCAGGGGGAGCATTGGTCTTGATGAGTATAATGCATTGTTGGCATTATGATGATTCTGAAAAATGATCTCTTTCTTGAGGTCTTTCTGGTATTTGTCATGAAAAGTCATATTTGTAATTTGAAGAAAAGGTCATGATGAGACCCATGATGTAAAATTGTAATATTCAGTCATGTAAGGACTTGTTCAAATATGTAAACCCACATGGTTGGGTAGTTGAGTCAAAATGTGTAAACCCACTTGGTTGGGTACTTGAGTCTCATATGTAAATCCACTTGGTTGGATCTTTGATGTAAGTATGAGTCTTTGGTGATAGGAAGGTCATAGAGTCATGTACTTCATTGAAAAAATATGTTTGAATATTCAGCATGAGCTCAGGGGGAGCTTGGTCACTTCAGTGTACAACAGACCTGCAGAACGCTTCCTTCTACATGAGGAGAAAAACCTTGTGTTGGTTTTGATCTGCCCTTTGCCCTTGATGTCAAAGGGGGAGAGTGACATGGTGTTTGAATAAAGGAAAAGAATGGTGTCAAATAATGGGGAGAGTGACATGGTGTCATTGTATTCTTAATGTATCTACCTGTTGTAGTGATCAAACACCATCATGGTTGCCATCAAGTCCAAAGGGGGAGATTGTTGGCAATATGATGCAAAGTGTTGTCCTTGATGGAAACCCACGTGATAGAGTGTTGTCCTTGAATGGCAACCCACTTGATGAAGATGATGGCAACCTACTTGATGAAGTTGTGCTTGTTAGAATATGTCTTGATGAACTTGTTAAATGATGTAAATCTGATGTATCTACAGTGAGTACAGAAGGTAATGAAGAAAGGAATTCAATATGTGCTAGATCTATGATGAAAAGAGTATGTCTCAAGGCATACGCGGATTTGTCAAGGAGAAGTCGCGTATGCACGCGGGAAATAACGTTCCAAGTCGCGTATGGGCAAAAGCGCTCATAAAGTGCAAAACCAGGGGTAACCACCATGGTATTGACCCATTGTATTGAGTAATGATTCGTCTAAATGACCCCGTCCAGGAATACCATCGGAAGTAATGTGGTTTTGGCTCATGGTATTGAAAAAGGGTAAACCTATATAAAGAGAAGAAATTCATTGTGCAAATCATGAGTGTGGGTGCAAGACGTCTGAGTTTGAATGAATACTTCTCTTGAAGTATATCTGTATGGAATGAGTAACAGTTTAATGATAGATCTGAATCTGTGATGCAACTATGAAGAAATGATGAAGAAGGCTATCTAGATCTGAAATGTATCTTCTAGATCTGTTTATGAAATGTCTAGATCTGAAATGAGGTGAACATATGTCTAACGTGAAGGGTTAAATCTGAATTGAATATCTGATCTGAAGAAGAATGCTGCTCTATAATATCTGAAGATCTATACGCTGGTTTGGAATAGCGGAAGCGCGTATATACGCCGATTTGATAAAGAGAAAGCGCGTATGTGTTGTGAAGTTAGTTCTGAAGTTTGTGCAGATGTATACGCGGGTTTATGTGAATGGAAGCGCGTATATACACGATATTAGTGAAATAAAAGCGCGTATGAAAAGCTAGGGTTTGCTGAAGTCTGAAGTATAAAATGTTTGATCTGTTCTACTGTGTTACTGCTATCTGATGATGATAAATTCTTCTAATCTGGGTTGTCTAAATTGTTAAGTTTGAGCTTAAATGTGTGGAGTGAGTCCAGTCTGAAAATATGATGAAACATGACCTGCAAGTTGTGCTCTATTGAAGTTGTTGGATCCAGTGTGAAAATTGATGAAACGTGGTCCATAGAGATGCTGAGGGTTGTAGCCTTCAGTCAGGAGGTTGTAGCGTTCCTTTCCGTGAGGTCAAACGAGCAGGGTCAGCCCTTCCAGAGGTCGTAAACGAGCAGTGGTCCGTAGCTCCCTTCCAGGAGAGGTCAACGAGCCAGGGAAAGCCATGTTGTAGAGGCCGCGCCAAAGACATGTTGTAAGATGTTTTCTCTATAATAAAATATTGAAGGCTAAGACAACGGCAACAGTGGTTTTCTCCCGACTTGGGTTTCCACCTAAAATCCCGGTGTTCATGTGTGTTTCTTATGTGTGATGACTTATTATGTTCTTACTGCACATGTTTACTGTTTATTGAACATCTGATGAATGAATGATGGAATGATATATGTGAAGAATTAATGGCATAATTAGATCTCTGTGTATACGTGAGTTTCATTAAGGGTATCCGCGTATATACGCGATTATGTATCAGGAAAGTAGTGTATGGGTTTTAAAAGAATGAAAAAGCAAAAATTTTTGAGTATGCCCTAAATACTGATTCACCCCCCTCCCCCCTCTCAGTATTTTTCCCAACAGAATTGATAGCAATTGATATAGTAAAGGTGACACCATTTAAAGTAACTTGGTTGTCATGGATTCTAGATATGAAAAGTTTGGTCAACATGTGATGATGTTGGACCCTTTGAATCTGCTCATAGAACTCATAACAACCAACATGTTTGAAGCATGTCATAGTCATTGGAGAAGCCAATAGTTCCCTAGTGCTAGAAGTTTCAAGTCTGAGTGCTCTTCCCCCTTTATGTGGCCTCTTCACCTCTGTTTCCTCTCCCTCACTGTATGATTTGTTTTCTTCCTCTTATTCCATGGTGTTTTTATTAAAACACTAGGGAATCGGATGGTATGAAATATGTTCTTAGGAATGAGGAATGGGAAATTGAAAATGAAGGATATGGTGCTAGGGATGTATGAAATGGGGGAGGGGATAGGGAGTAATAGCATGATGGGATTTATGATTGGGATTTGGGGATTGGGAGCCTAGGTAAATGTAGCACCTAGGGATTAGGGTTTTGGGAAAAAGGGTTAGGGAAAGGGAATTTTATAAAACAAGGGTTTAGGAATTTGTATTTGGAATTGTAGGAAGGATATAAAGGTGTATGGGAGTGCAATTTGGTGATTTCAAGAGTGCAATGGGGATACTAGTGTTTTAAGATGATTTCAAACACCAATTTTTAACCTAAATTTCACAGCACTCAACACATGAACTTGATGAAGATGGTATTTAATGGCATTATCTCTTACTCATTAGCTGGAGGTCGATGAGTAGGTTGATGAAGCTTTGGAAATGATGTTTTGCCACTTGAATGTGTTTCTGGGGTTTCCTGGTCATTTGCGCAACCCATAAAGCATTTGCACCCTGACCAAAGTATTTGCGCCCTCATAGAAGCATTTGCGCTCTCTCTTAAGAATTTTCTCCCTCTGTTAAGAATTTGCGCCCTTGCTTAAGGATTTGTGCCCTCTGTTCTATTTTTTTGCCAATTTCTCCCACAAACTTGAAATTTTGTTGTCTTAGAGTGCTTGCTTGGTGTTTGGAGGAGACAAATGAATTTTGAATGATGTCAAGAGGTATTTAATACTTGAGTGAATTTGAATTTAGATAAAAAAACCCACTTTTCTAATGTTTCATTTCACCTTTTGAAAACATTGTTGATTACCCTTTTCCTTTGATTTTTCTTCTTTGCAGGATGATGTTGCTGGAGTTTGGCCCTTTTCACTTTGACTTTGCTTCTCTTCTGTTTGGCATGTGAATTTTGAGTTGGCAGCTTGGGACATAACTTATTATATATTATGAGCATAAATTACATAAAAATTAAAAATAAATTACATCTTTGTTTTGAATAAAATTACATTTTGGTATGAAAATCATACTCTAAAACAAAAATTACAACTTTAAAAATGATATTTACATGTTGATAAATCCTTTGCAGATGATTTAGAAAGTATTATTTGAGTCACTCTCACACCTTTGCTGACCATTATTGAGATAAAATGGTGTGTTATGAAACTTGAAAAATGAAACCTAATTGACCTAATGGGACCTTGGATGACCTGACTTCATGGTTAAAATGGACTGACATAATGACATAGTGAAATGAGATTTTAAGATTGTTTTAAGCTCAACAAGACATGAAGGTATGTCAGAAAATGTGAAATTTTGAGGGAGAGTGAGGTTTTATGACTAGGGCTACCATCAGTGAGTCAATTTTTTGCATGACCTAATGGAATGACAAAACATTTCTTGAGTGGGACCCCTAAAGTGAATATAAAAAGAGTGATTTTGATCACTGATGGTAGAATGAAAATTCTAACACTAACATCGGCTTTATTGGGGGTGGCATCTCCTTGGAGGTGTCAAGAACACCGTAGACCAAGTACCTAACCATTGGGCTGATACAGTAAAAAAAACTCAAACTGAAATGCATGACTAAATATTGACAACTCAATGACACAGACTGACTTTTAAATCTGACTGAAACAATGACTCAAAACTTAACTTACTTTTCTAAAAAACAAACTTGAAAATGGTAGAATATCAATAAAGCTCCATGGCCTTCACTTCGGGCTCTAAACGGCAGTGCTTTTACACTTCACACTTATAGGAATATCAAACTGATATATAAAATGGAGATGATAAAATTTTCACAATTTCAGATCAAAAAAGATAGTGCTTCAGGAATCTACCATTAACTGGCCCTCCTAAGAAATCTTGCCCATCCATTTGTTCCAAGATATATGAATTTTTTACACGAGAAGCTGCAATATTAAAAGGCCCTTTCCATAAATTATTGAACTTCTCGTGCTTACCCTTGTCTTCATTCATGGCATCCCAGCAGAGTACTACATCGTTGATCTTGAAATCATCTTGCTTGGTTTTTATGTCATAGATTTTCTTAATATTATCGTGGAGCTTGGAAGTGTTCTAAAACACTTCTTCTCTTGTATACTAGAGGTGAATCATTTGGTTTATTCTGCATTGTATGCCATTCTCTTTGCTTCTCGCTTCTTGTAAAAGTTTCATGAATGGGAGAACCAATGAAGAAGGGAAAACCGTGTCCACACCGTAAACTACCTAAAATGGAAACATGCCAATGGGTTTCTTGCTGCTTACTTGATCTGCCCACAGTGCATTAATTAGCTTCTTCTGCAAATTCTTCTTATTTTCCTCTAACATCTTTTTTATTATGCTAATCAAAGACTTATTGGAGGACTCTGCAAATATGTTTCCCTGTGGATAGTATGTTGTAAAATGTCCTAACTTAATGTTATACCTGTCACAAAATTCTGTCATCTTCTTTGATTTTAAGGTTGTGGCATTATCCGTGATGATATTTCTAGGACATCCAAACTGGGACAAGATGTTAGTTTCTAAAAACAGAATTATAATAGAGTTTGTAGCTTTCCTAGATGGGATCGCTTCGATCCACTTTGTGAGGTAATCTGTGACGGTAAGTATCCATATGTGTTGAGTGGATGAGGGTGGATGTATCTCACCAATGAAATCTAAGCCCCACTCCTAGAAAGGAGCTTCAACTGAAATGAGCTGTAATGGTAAAGGAAGAAGTTTATGTTTACCTTGGAAAAGTTAGCATTCATGGCAGCTCATAACCGTCTTGTACAAATATACAAACAATGTCGGCCAATAGTAACCCGCTCTTAGTGCTTTGTTGGCCATGGTCTTCTGGTATAAGTGACCTCCACAATCTCATTTTTTAAAATCCTTCATCACTTAATTTGACTCATCTTCAACCAAGCAATTGAGTAACACACCTCTAAGATCCTTCCAGTAGAGTGCACTGTCTAGTATGAAATATTTTGAAGCCTTAAGTTTCAAGGACCCGATCTTACTCTTTGACATAAGTGGAGGAGGGTTCAAATGTTGCAAAACATAAATGATATCAACATATTGTGGAGATGATGAAAAGAGATCTAATACGTGAATAATACTTACACCTTCTTCCTCACCAAAAAATTCTGATATAAGATTGATGTCAAGTGCATGTATATTTGACTCAACCATGAGCTTGGCTAAACCTTTCCCTTTGATAAAATTGGTCGGCTTGATCTAAAGGTCATACTCTAAGAGGGCTGCTATCCATCTACCTCTCCTTCCTTTTGGATATGTTTGCATGAGTACTTCTTTAACAACTACGTTTGGAACATATGCCAAAATATGTGAGTGCAAAATATAAACACGGAAATCCTTGAGTGCCTTAACCAAATCCAAGGCCTGTTTCTTGATAATGTTGTATCGAAGGGATACATCCCTTATTATGCGACTGAAGAATGTTATTGGAAGCTCTGTCCCATATTTTTTTTGCATTACTACCGCTGCCAAAGTATGCTCAGAAGAAAAACAAAATATAATGAAATCTAGTGAATAATCGGGACTTGTCAAAACTGGAGCAGTCGTTAAAGAAAATTTCACCAAGCTGAATGACATACGAGAATATTCAAACCATTTTACATCAGTCTCCTTCCTTAACATGTTATTTAACTCGCTAATATGCTCTGCTAAGTTGGGAATGAACCTACATAGGAAATTCATCCCACCGTTAAACGCTTGGACTTCCTTCTTGTTACGAGGGAAATCAATTTGTTGTATCGCTTCAAGTCTAGAAGGATCTATCTAGATCCCATCCTTTGAGATGATGTGACCCAAAAACTTTCCTTCTTCCATATCAAATAAACACTTTTTAGGGTTAAGAGATATCCCAAATTTTCTACATCGCTGGAACACAAATCTCAAATGGTGTAAATGCTCATCATCTGAATTTGAATAAACAGTCAAATCATCTAAATAAAAAACAAGGAGAACATTTTTATCTTTACCAAATTTTATGTCCATGGCACGCTGGAAAGTGGCCTCGACATTCTTCAAACCGAACGACATCTTATCATATTTAAACATATGCCATGGTGTAGTGAACGTTGTATTGTCCTGATCATCTTCATGCACAAGGATCTAATTTTACCCTAAGTAAGCATCTATCAATGACATCCTTGTGGCTCCTAAAAATCGCTGAATTATATGTTCCATTTTGGGCAGCGGGTAATTGTTTTTTAGCGACACTTTGTTTAGATTTCTGAAGTCTATACATAGTCGGATTTCACTGGTCTTCTTACGTACTGGAACCAAATTGGAAATCCAATGAGAAAATCTGATTGGAACAATAATACCTGCCTTATAGATCTTGTTTACTTCCTTCTCAATGGATAGCAACAACTTTGGGTTTATTCTCTTAAGCTTCTGCCTAAAATGATTTTGGTCTGGCTTTATCAGGATCATGTGTTGAATGATATCTTTATCGTACACCTTTAGATCTGAGTAATCCCAAGCAAAAACTTCAAAAAACTCAGTAAACAAATCAACATATTTATTCTTTACCTCGGGAGACAAATACGTTGAGAGCTTTATGAACTTTGGCTGATCCAATGTTCCAATATTAACATCTTCTATGCCTTTTTCTATGGGAACCAAGGTAGGTTCTCTTGCCATGTCATCTTGGTCAAATAATTCCTCCAAAGGTATGAGAACTTTTGGAATATTATTTTCCTTGAGCTAAAGTATGTCAATCTGATATGCCTCGATGACTTGGTCATCCTTGTCATACATTTCATCCATAGAACAGTTGTCAAACTCACCTTCACTTTGAAGGAAATTGTTCACCTGCCTATAGTCCCAAAATACTTGCCAAAATCGCAAGTTATTAGGAATGGTGGGCCTATGCTTCACATGAATCTCAAATTTTTTATTTAAAAAAATTGTAGTTCTAAAAGTACTTGCAGTAGTGGCTAATGAATTAGCGATTAGATTTTGCATCCTTGGAACAACTTTAAGTTTATATTCTGAAAACATTCTCAAAATTTCAAATGTTTCATTCCTATATTGCCTCATCCCTGGGTGATTAGCTTGATACTCACCTTTGACTTGTTTAATTACTAGCTCTGAATCACCGTAGATTGCAATTCTTATAGCTCCCAATTTTTTCAAAATTTTCAGACCGGTAATGACTGCCTCATATTCGGCATCATTGTTCATGCAATCGAATGATAATTTGTAGGAACACAATCTAACATTATTAGGGACTTTATTTTTCTGCTGAAATGGGCTATGGATCCATAAACCAATGTCAGCCCTGTATTTACCAATGGCACCATCAAAGTCCATTCTCCAAAGACCATCTTCTTCCTCAAGGTGTTGAAACTCTTGAGTCTGATTTGACACGGTTTTCTGATCTTATTCTTTATGTTGTTCTAAAATTTCATCTACCTTCTCTGATGGTTGTTCAGATATAGTAAAAAGATTCTCTTTCTCTTTTTCTAACATTGTTCTAATGCAATCTGAAACCTTAGGAACATCCTCTATTTCTATTAATTGACAATCTACATCATTTAATTCAGAATCATTGTACAAAATGAAGGACTTTAATTCTGTATGTACAACGTTTATAGGATGATTATTATTCCTTTCCTTGTTTGTGATTATGTATTTCATTTTAGTCTCATGGTATAGTTTTCTCATTTGACCGAAGACAGGAATAGTTGTGTAGGAAAATTCCAACTGCAGTGTACCTCTCAATTTATCCCCCTGGGATCTTGATAAAAACATACCAAAATGTGGCATAATGTCAACAACCACCACACCCATTAGGACATTTTTGGCCAGTATCTACTCTAGGGAGACAACTAGATCTTTGATTAGACCAAAATAATGTACATGACCAAAATCGAAAGAATATAAATCATGATATGGGTGGGTTATGTCAAGGCCAAGCTTCTCCATGATGGCTTTAGGCATGAGGTTGTGGGAGGCCCCAGATTCTAACATAGTATTATGAAGGATGAATTGGTGGCTTTTGATACTAAAGTAAGATGGAGGGACCTCACTATATTCAAACTAACCATCGATTGCGAGACTAAAAAATAGCTCAAGCTTATCATCTTCTATATTAACCATGTCGGATAAAGTGTCAAATTTCAAGGTTTTAACTACATGGGATTTATACTTATCAAATTTGACCAATTTAGTAAGAGGAATAGACACCTTTAACTTTGAAATTTCTGACTCTAAATTAAAAGGTATAGTTCTGTCTACCTCTTTTATGACGATATCCCTTTTCTCAACATGATCTTTTGGTGCAGCTTCTTTCCTCTGAAGATCTCTTTCTTTTACAGGTGCACTTGTAGAAGGTTGATTGCTTATGTTCTGATTTGAAGCTACAATCTCTTTACCCTTATTTTTATTGGCTTGAGAAGCTTGCTTTCATGTTACTTCTTTCTGCTGAACTGACTTCTTCGGAGGTGGATTGATTGGAACATCACGGCTTCTCAAGGAGTATTGCCTTTGCTGGGAACTCAATGCATTCAGGTATCCTCTCTGATAATCATCAGATTCTACATCAAACTCATGGTAATTTTCCAATATGAAGTCTTTATCACTGTGTAAGCTTGTTTTTTCCACATATTCTTCATCTTCAGTTAGAAAGACGGGTTGGCCATCAACTGCAAAAAGAATATTTTACTCTATTGTTGGTTCTTCCTCTTTATCACTCTGTGCATAGTTCTTTTGTAGTGGTGTCCGAATTTGTTGTTGTTGCTGTGTTTCAGGATATTTGTTCTCTCTTCGCTTTATCTGGAACTGAGGCTGCTGCTGCTGGCCTTGAAAGTTTGGATTTCTGATTTGTGGCTCCATCTGTCTATCTGAAATAGACATTTTATCGACCATCCTTTCCATGGTCCTAAGCAAACCATCAAATTTAGTATCGAATGAGGTGGAAGGTTCCTCTTTAATGGTCATTTTACATTCAATTTTGAGTTTTGACTTCTTAATCAAGAGGTTGGCCTCAACACTCATTGAATTTCAGATCATTTCTTATAGAGTAGTGGGATTTATCTCTTTCAATGAGTAGGTCATATCTGGGTCAAAAGCATCAGGATAATGCAAGAGGGCCAAACCAGGAGGTGGTTTTATTTCATTCATGATGGAGTTATAGATTCTAAGGTATCAGGAATTATACTCAAGGATAGATTCAATAGGATTGTGCCTCGGGGAGTCATACTCAAAAAGGATTTGTGAGGGGTTTTTCTTCTCATCCCACCTGTCTAAGAAATCATCAGTTAGTTCAGTAGGAGTCCTAATAGAATTAGCTGCTAGGGCACATAACCAAGTTTTAACTTCACCAGAAAAACTTTGTGATAATTTGCATCTTGGCATCATCTGCATCTAACTCCTCAAGATCTATGAAGGTTGTGATTTTGGCCATATGCTGATGGGCAGTGATTTCATATTTTTCATCGAAGAGGGGAAGTCTTTGGCCATATCCTTGTGGCAGATTAGCAAGCTCACTAGGGAGAACTAAAGGTCCAAAACAAGCCATAATTCATGCTGAATGTGGTAGAGGAGGGGGGGGGAAACGAAGGGTGGATTGATCTGAGGAGGTCCTTGAGGGGGAAGTTGAGATGATGATGGGATGGATGATTAAACATTAGATGTTTGGGAAACTTTGGGGATGTGAAGGGTTTCTTGCTGGTATTAAATGAGGTTTTTTTCAGCAGTATAACTTTAGTTGTTGGCTAACTGTTCGAGCTTGTGATATTGTTTCCAAATTTTGACATTAGTCTCGTTTGTTGCCTCAAAAAATGATGGGTTTAACTCTAATCTCCAAGGTTCAGGGAATATTGTATTCAAGTCAGTCTTGGATTTGGTTCTAAATAGTGACAACCCAAATTTGGTATCAAAAACTAAATCTTGAATGGATATCAAATCAGAAGATAATGAGAAGGATCTTACCAAATATCAAGGAGGAGAATCCAAAGAACTTGAAGTTAGTTGAGATATTTGTTTCCTTAGGATTCTTTTAGGATCTTCGATGAGAGAAACATGATCTAGATCAGGATTAGACCTGGTATACTTTCTTCGAGAAGACATATATGCTATGAGGCACTGCAATTATGAAATTACCCTTATGAAACTTGATCCTATCATCCAAAGGACCAGTTTTCGATAAATCTTTGTCATACACCCAAGGAAAATTTTTCTTTTTGTTCCCCGGCAATGACGCCAGAATGTTATCACTCTGCCAGATTCCTAAGGTTGAAGAAGGAATCCCAAAAGTGGTAACCACAGACCAAACTCTTGCCCTGGTAGCTAGCCCTACCAAGTCGGAGAGGGATCTCTCCACAAGGTCACAACCAAGAGGGCTGGAGGAATTAGGGTTTTTAGGTTATATATGAGTGCAGGGTTTGTTTTGATTTTATTGGGCTGGGCTTCACTGGATGAAGATATTAGGTCAAGGGAGCTAGGTCAGGGAAAATGAGATAGGGTTGCAGAGATTTAATGGGGAAAGGTAGGCATAAGGCTTAGCACTTTAAAGATTATTTTGACGAGATGGTTTTAAGACTGATGAGAAGCTAGGAAGAGCATGGGAGATGCATTTTTTTTAAACAGAGGAAAATGGACAAATTATGATATCTTTCCCTAAACAGAGCATGAGCAAGCATGTGTTATGCCTATAAACCTGAAAGAAATCATACAATAGAAATGTATTGAAATGAAGACGACACATTATAACAAATGAAACTAAAGGAAAAACAATGATAAACATCATACCACATGTATCCCAAAACAATAGCTGCAAATATTCTTTATTAACAAGCCAAACTGAGTACAATAGTTCCTTGATCAATAAGTTAACATACAAATTGATTCCAACCCTTGCTAAGAGTGAAGAAATGGATTAAATAGACATCAAAACAACATTCAGTCATCCTCAGGGCTCGAATCCATGAGGTGAGGAAGAGATCCAAAAAATATTGAACTGAAATTTGAAGTGTGGGATGGTCCAAATGACTCATTCCGAATTACATTCAAACTGATTCATTTGACTCAATGATAACTTTTACCCAATGTATCTACCCCTTGGTAACTTATCCATTGCATAATTACATTTACCATCATTAATTACATAGGTATAAACATAATTTTCTGAAGTAGTGTCAAAATTACAGAGAAATTTAAAAAATATCAACAAATGGCCATTTGTGCCCTCAGTGTGTCATTTGCTCCTTCGCTGTGTCATTTTCGCGCTCGATGTTCAAGGCCACTTTTGACTAAATTTTAGGTATCCAAATCAGGCCCAAGATGGCTTGTTGGAAAGCCCTTCAAGTCCTCTTTCTGAATATGCCTCTAGTTTTCAAAATGAAGCTGATTTTACCCCTGAAAATGTCATTCTCCCAATACTTCTCTATGTGCAGCGCCTAGGCCAAAAAAGGGGCAGAAATATGATTTTTGTGTATTTTATTAACCTTTTCACCTGTCAAATTTGCAAATCAAAGCTGGAAACGTGGTTTTCTAGAATTCATTTGTCCTTAGGAATCCTTTGGTGGTCTCCTTTCCCTCAAAACATGCCCTAAAAATTTGCGTAGTGCCTAGGGTGTTGGAAAAATGACCTAATTTTTGATAAATTCTTGTTCAGAAAAACTCAGAAAATCACCGATTTTTCAAAAAAGTTTCAAAATGCTTCAAAATTTGTAGAATGGCTAATGATGGTGTGGCTAGGCTTGGAGGGACGCCTCTGCAAGTATGCTGAATTTCTTCATCTCTTCCATGGTCAAATATTCAATCTTTGCATTGCCTCTTTTGAGCTTGGCCATCACAATTTTATCCTTTAGAGCATGGTGTTTGACCTTCCTCCTCAATAGGTCATTGTCTTTGTTAGCCTTTTCTAGAAGCTTCTCCAAGTGTTGATTGGCTCTATCAAGCCATGACTCTCTATTTTCACTGATCACTATGGCAAGTTGCTCATTTAGGGTTAATCGATGAGAAATCCTAGCCTCTTTTTGTCTTTCTAGAGCTAGAGCTCTTTTTAGCCCTCTAGTCTAGGTCTCTTTCTTGGTGCTTGTTCCTATTTTTCATCAATAAAGCCATACTTTTCAAGTATCTCATCTAGCATAACTTTGGCTTTTTCTGCCTCCCTTTGAGCAGTGATATACTTGACCTCATGAATGACCTGTTTAGTCTTAAATTGCTCATTTTCCTACTCAAGGAAGTTTATGACATATTTGTCCCAGTCAAGATTAGTTTGGATCTCCTTAATCTTGACATCATTTCCTTTGATGGCTGCATTAATTATTTTATCATTTTCATCCTCATCTAAGTTGAAATTCTTATTCTATTTCATGGAGTTCCTCCTCATCATGAATGAATGCCTTAATCACCTTTTATTTTCCTTTGTCCACCTGCTTTGTTGATGTAGAAGGAATGGCCCCTTCCATTGTGTGAAGCAAACACATGCCTGTGACCTCTCTAGTAGGTTTTTGGAAATGGTTCAACCTTAACCATACTAGCCCGCTTAGGCTCAATGTCCTCAGTCCTGCTAGTGACCCAATGTCATGATGATATGGAGATGAAGGAGGTGAAGGGGATTGATCTGATGATGATGAATGGGATATGGGCTGAGATGGAGTGATGGAAGTGGATGGTTGGGATGATGAAGGGAAATTTTGTGCATGTTGACTAGATGGCTCTTTGAAAATATCATTGGCTATGAAGGTACTCCATGCAATGTTTAGTTGATTGAGATGGTAGAGGAATATGATTTTAATGAGGGGATGATGGAAAAGACTTCTCATTTTATGTTCATACTCCTTTTTCTAGGCAATATATGCCATCTTATCTATGCTCCGGAAAGATAGAAGGGTATGTCAAGCGTCCTTGTTCTAGTAAAACACATTAAGAGCCAGATGTTATAGGAATAAAGACTTGAAAATATACCTTCACGTGAAAACTATTTCATGATCATCCTCATCATTGGTGCATATCTATCTAGTAGGTGAGAAAAAGGAAAGAGGCTCTTTGTCTCATTCTTGTATCTTGGTTTTAGGAAAATCTCAAAGTACTGTTTCTCCAAATCACCTTTCTTAAACCACTTCTCCCCAACATTTGGGATCCCAGTGGCAGCTGAAATGATAGCAGTTGATATAATAAAGGTGACACCAACTAAAGTAACTTGGATGTCATGGAGTCTAGATATGAAAAGTCTGGTCAACATGTGATGATGTTGGAAGCTCTGAATATGCTCACAAAACTCTTAACAACCAACATGTTTGAAGCATGTCATAGTCATTGGAGAAGACAAGAGTTCCCTAGTGCTGGTAGGTTCAAGTCTGAGTGCTCTTCCCCCTTTATGTTGCCTCTTCACCTCTGTTTCCTCTCCCTCACTATATGATCTATTTTCTTCCCCTTCTGCCATGGTGTTTTTATTAAAATCCTAGGGAAGTGGATGGTATGAAATATGTTTTTAGGAATGAGGAATGGGAAAGGGAAGATGAAGGAGATGCTGCTAGGGATGTATGAAATGGAGGAGGGGATAGGGAGTAATAGTATGATGGGATTTAAGATGTGGATTTGGGGATTTGGAGCCTAGGTAAATGTAGCACCTAGGGCTTAGGATTTTGGGAAAAAGGGTTAGGGAAAGGGAATTTTATAAAACAGGGGTTTAGGAATTTGTATTTGGAATTTTGGGAAGGGTGTAAAGGTGTAGGGGAGTGAAATTTGGGGATTTAGAGAGTGCAATGGGGATACTAGGGTTTTAAAAAAATTTCAAACACCAAATTCTAACCTAAATTTCACAACACTCAACACATGAACTTGATGAAGATGGTATTTAATGGCATTAGCTCTTACTCATTAGCTGGAGGTCGATGAGTAGGTTGATGAAGGTTTGGAAATGATGTTTTTCCACTTGGATGCATTTATAGGGTTTCTTGGTCATTTGCGCAGCGCCTAAAGCTTTTGCGCCCTGACAGAAGCATTTGCACCTTCTCCTCTATTTTTTTTTCCAATTTCGCCTAGAAACTCGAAATTTTTCTCTCTTAGAGTGCTTGCTTGGTGTTTGGAGGAGACAAATGAATTTGAAATTATTTCAAGAAGTATTTAATACTTGAGTGAATTTGAATTTAGATAAAAAAAACCCACTTTTCTAATGTTTCATTTCACCTTTTGAAAACATTGCTGATTACCCTTTTCCTTTGATTTTTCTTCTTTGCTGGATGATGTTGCTGGAGTTTGGAATTTTTTACTTTGAATTTGCTTCTATTCAGTTTGGCACGTGAATTTTGAGTTGGCAACTTGGGACAAAACTTATTACATATTATGAGCATAAAATTACATTAAAATTAAAAATAAATTACATCTTTTTTTTTAATAAAATTAAATTTTGGTATGAAAATCATACTCTGAAACCAAAATTACAACTTTAAAAATGATATTTACATGTTGATAAATCCTCTGCAGATTATTGAGAAAGTATTATTTGAGTCACTCTCACACCTTTGTTGACCTTATTGAGATAAAATGGTGTGTTATGAAACTTGAAAAATGAAACCTAATTGACCTAATGGGACCTTAGATGACCTGACTCCATGGTTGACTTTGACTGACATAATGACATAGTGAAATGAGATTTTAAGATTATTTTATGCTCAGAAAGACATGAAGGTGAGTCGGCAAATGTGAAATTTTGAGGGAGAGTGAGGTTTTATGACTAGATCTACCATCAGTGAGTTGATTTTTTGCATGACCTAATGGAATGACAAAACAATTCTTGAGTGGGACCCCTAAAATGAACATAAAAAGAGTGATTTTGATCACTGATGGAAGAATGAAAATTCTGAACCTAACATGAAGGTTGTATTATCATCAACTATCTTCCATCATGGATCTATCATGATTCCATTTCTAACACTTCCTATGGTTCTTCAAGGTGTTTTCAATAATTAGGGTTTATAACCATGGGTTTCTTTCACATGGCATGAAATTCCCATTGGGTCAATGGTTCTCAGTAGTACAAAGTTCTATTATTTTATAGAAAGGATATCTATCAGTGGCCTTAACTCACATTACAATGGATGTGTTATCACTTGGTAATTTTACTGGGCTCCTTTAGAAAAATGGCCAAGGTAACTATTTCAAACTGCTTCAGACTGGAAACTGACCTTTTCCAATCATAGAGGTATTTCTCTTTCCAAATTCACTCAGCTTAGAAAAACTGATGCTTAGGAAATTCATACAAGGGTTAGTTCTGTAATTTTAGGACAAAATCTCAGAGATGTAGGTGGTGGAGCTTAAGGGAAGTCAAACCATTGGTAAATGGACTCATGAGCTCATAAACATAATGAAAGACTCTCAGTGAATAGTTATAATACTCATGGAAGCAGAGGCATTAGAGCTAATGCTTGCTCAAATTAATTTCATGGTTGCAGCAAATGATAGAAAAAAAAATAAGAGCATATAGTGAACTGTTACAGAGAACCAAATTGGTGAATTCTATAAGTTAAGAACACAACAATTTCAACTATTATAGATAATCAAAGAAGATGAATTTTGTATATTTCCTTTTAGAAGAATGACAAAAAATAACTTGCATTGATTATCTGAAAGATGAATTCAGTGAAAGCTACTAGGATAAATACATATGTGTATTTGCTTAAATGAAATACAAATCATTAAACAATGAATTCTGTATATTCAGTCCATCAAATATTTAAACAGTTGCAAAACTCATAAGACGAAAACATACACTCATAAGCGAAAAAAAATATAATGAACATAACAACATTATCTCACTGAATCTTTGGAAAGAGCATACATACTTCTGCACTGAAAAAGAGTCTTAATTGATATCTCAAAAGTACAATACTCAGGTTTGCTTCTGAAAGTTCCCCCCCTTTCCCAAAGTGAAAAGGCTCCACATATATAGAGTGAGGCCTCTATTACAATCTTCTACCACCCAGGCTAGATTCGATACCTACCTAAGAGACCTATTTCTAATTGAATTTCAAAACAACGGAACATTTTTAGAGATATTTATGTTTTGCAATGTTTCAATAAAAATAAGAGTCTATCACCATTTAAGAACTTTAAAAAACTTTGCTAATGATCCTTATTGAATATAGAAAATTTCTGAGGTACCGGATTGCTGATGTGTCATCATGCCACGTGGATGTTGACTTGTTGACCCACTGAGCTATCTCCCCAAGTCAAATTTCAAATTTTTTGCACAAATCTGGCTAGTAAAAATTATGTAAAATAGGCCTCAAAGATAGGTGCATATTTCCCAAACCCTGATGGATGAGAAAAAACTAAGAGAGGATTTTTTATATGAGCTCGTGCTCAAGAAAAACCTCCTTCATATTTCCTAAATTCCTTCCCATTTGGTTAGAAAGTGAACTTGAAGTTTAATACTAAAAGAGCCATTTCCAAAATTTTCGTAGCAAAAATTTAGTAGAAAATGCCAAATCACTCTCCTGCAATTTATTTGATTCTTCTGACTATTCCAAGGTCTTATCTAATTTTTGTAAGCTAAACACATGATTTGAGCACTTCCATTGCTGAGATTTAAACTTGTCTTTTTCTCCATTGAAAGCTACATCAAATTTGTAGCAAATTATCGCCTTCAATATGGAGAGTTGCTACGAAACTTCCTTATTTCTAAGATTTTTATTTTCAATATTTTTCACCTCCAAAACACTTCTTATAGACTATACAAGCCTGTATATTACCAAACATATTGATTAGCCACATCATAAGAAAAAATTTATGGTCTTACCATATTCATGCAGTGTCATCAGTTTCAACAATGATCGTGAGACCTTTCTTGAAAAGCTCAACTTGTATCATTTAAATTTGTGTTTCTAAAGATTTGACTTGCACTTGAAATTTTTTCCTGTATTCTTGTAACCAACTATTCCTTTTGCACAAGTGTTTCATCATTCTATGTGAAGGCAATGTCTTCTTCCACTAGCTTCATATCCATGGGCTTGTACCTCACCACTGACCCTCCTTTATACTTCTTCCTTCGAGCTGCCATGACTTCAACACGTAGAGAGTTGCTTCATGCCACCTACAAATTATCCCATAGATAACTAGACCTGATATTAACACAAATAGACCTTCCCTAAAGACAACAATACCAACTAAAAAGACAACAAAAACAATTTGAATGATAACAAGACCGAGCTAAAGTGAAAGGAGAATGAGATAAGAAATGAAGCTATACGGTGAGGCATTTTGGGGATAATGGATAAAGGAAAAAAGCACGTATTTATGACCCATCGTGACTCTGACACGTATTTTTAAAAATTTGACCGTTACAAGCAACCACAGAGTTTCGTAGCAGAACATGTGGCAGAAATGACGTATTTTCTACAGAAGTTTCACAAAATTTCATAGCAAATACTTTGTTTTTTTAACTGGAGTTTCTATGGATATCTATAAAACTGTGAAAATACTAATTATGACCAGATAAGCCTGAGACACATGGAAATGTATTTTAACCTTGATGATTACCCCACATAAAGTCAAAATGACCCTACAAACTGACTATATGACCCAAAAGACTTTTGTACATATGATTTTATTTTGATAAAATTCCAAACCCTAACCATTTTAACCAATCAATTCAACGACTAATTCTAAGTGTTATCTTGGATTACAGGACATATCCATGTCATTGGATTATCTTCCTTGAAGAAGTCAACTACATTTCCTCATCATGTGTGTTTCAATGGCTACTCTAAATTTCTGTTAAATGGAAATCAATTTAATCCATAGGTCATTGTTTATGTTAAGATGGTATCAATATCTTCAATTGAAAATCATATATTTTTTTGGATTTGTCAATGCAATACTTGATGCCCCTTCCCTCTGATTAATACTACTCAGATCACGAGTCCCCAATCTATGAATATCATACATGGGATCCTAGGCATACGTCAAGGTGCACACATTCTAGGGATAACATCTCACTTATAGAAAGATGGCAAATAAGGTGACTTTACAACCACCAAAAAAATTGTAATGGTCCTATTGCACACACTCACTTTCACCTCCGTTCATTTGAAAATTTCTACACACATTTTATTTTACATGAACACTTATTGAACTCTTATGACATTTGGATTTTTTTTAAAGGGAATAAATACATTTTTTTCACCTTTTCCCATTTTCGAGAGTCAAGTTCAATCACCTACACTTGATGGGTATTTTTACTTTGGAATTATAGATTGCTTTAAATATAGAATGGTGTTTCTTGATAAATGTGTTATGTAAAATATTATGAGGTTTTTGGTTCGATTTACTCATTAACCCACGTCCACATTATAGGTAAGACTAGTGCACTTAATGGTTATAATGGTAATATATTGAACTATCCATGTCAAACAAGTATGAGATATATACATTCATAAGCCCTAGATAAATTAGTTTCAGTGGGGTTTAGTCCCCAATAGATCTTGCGGTCAAACCTCAAGATTAGTCAAGTGTAAGGTAAGTCTTCAAAAAGCTTTTTTTTTTATCAAACATATTTTATATTTTTATTTATTTTTAAATATGTGTGGTGTATATAATTTCGATAATAAAAAAAATTTGAATTATCACGGGTTTTGTTAACATTATTGATGAGCTTCCAAACTTTGTTTTTTCATGTTTTTAATGAGCATATTGTTTCATATATTTTTTTGTTAATTAGAAAAGTCACATTAATAAATTGGTTGAAATGCCTAGATAGACATCATTTTCCACCTTTTAATGTTGTTGATTGGCATATGGAATGTGGGAAATGATGTTGAACATGATATTTCAATCACTTGTTTAATGTGGTTGTGCTAGTTGTCATGAATGGGGAAGATTAGTAGGCCATGATTGAAAATGGTTGACTATGGATATAATAGATTTAAGCTATGATTGAGAAGGCCTTGCTATGGTGAATATACAATTAACTATGGTAGATCATGGTTTACTAGTTTGCCATTGATGGCTATGGTTGACTATTATTGACCTAGTAAACATAGCTCAGCCTAATAAGCCCAGTAAATATAAAAGATTTAGGTAACCCTAGCAAACCAAGGCCAACCTAGTAAACACAATAAATGTAATAAACTTTATTCAACTTAGTAATCCTAATAAACCAAGGTCAACATAGTGAGCCTAGGTCAACTTAATAAAGGTAAGTTAACCTAGTAAATATAAACCAACGAAGTAAACCTAGTAAGCCTAGGTCAACCTTGAATACTTAAATCAGATTAAAATTACACCTATTTCTTATTAAACTATTATGTTGCTTATTTGTCATCGCATATTGAATTCATTCACTCTTTATTACTTTGTAGTAATTTTTTTTTTTTGAATCAAATTTCATTATTGTCACATTGTAACATAATTTATTATTCAACCCATAAATAAATAAATTACACTTATTACATATCATTAAAAAAATATTAATTATAATAATTATAATAAATCACACATTAACCCATAACCCATCACAACCTTGCATACTCGTATAATAACTATGCATACTCCAAATTAACTATTAACTCATAAATTTTACCACCATAAATTCAGCATAAAATTTGAGCACATTCGAAAACAATGCATTGAACCATATTAAAAATGAATGACACCTTATTAGTCTTAAAATTAATCCAATTCCAATTCCAAAGGATATGTTTAATCAATGGGGCAACTTGTTTTTTCAAGGCTTCTCGCAGCTTATCCTATTCTAACTCGCGCATTGACGGTGGATGTCTAATTATAAAAAGCATATCTATCACTCATATTATCTTTTTGAATGATGTTCTCATTTTGGGGAGGTTGTGATATGCCAATGGAAACTTTTTATTACATTTTTTTTTTATGCTACTGCTTTTTGTACGAGTAAGTCAAAATCTATTCTCATTGTAACTATTTTGGGTGAGCCCTTGTTTATGGAAATTAAATAAATAAAAAATTGTTAAAGTGACATAATTAGATTATAGGCTCAAGTACTTTAGATTCATTTTGAAACTAAATAAATTGGGTATCATAGACTAGATGTGGTTGATAGAAAAATTTGAGCAAAAACTGTCTCTATGGTTATACAAATGAGTCACTTTGAGGGGAGATTGATTATGATCCAATTACTTTTACAGAGCATCTCAGTATACTGGATGCATCTTTACTTGATTCCCAAATACATCATCAAGAGGATTAATTTGTCTTTTCATTTATCTCAAATTTAATTTGGGATGGATTTGGGAAGGAAAAGAAGATTCATCTCGCTAGTTTGGAGGCAATTTCTATTCTAAAGGATGCTAGGGGATGGGGTATAAAAGAAAAATCCATACTATTTAGTGGGGCTATGTTGATAAATTATCTATGGCATGCTACAAATGTAGAAGGCATATGGTAAATTATCATCAAGAAGAAATATTTGAAAAACTAGTTGCTCATGGAGTGGGTAAAAGGTGGGGCGTGGGTCCCATCTATGGTCTCATACATCTTGAATAGTTTGTTGAAAATTAAACATAGATTGATTGGTAATCTTCGATGGGAGACTAGATTGGGATCCCAGGTTGGTTTTCGATTGGATCCCATCAAAGGATTTAATGGATATCATACATTGCTTGCTGCGATAATCAGGGATATCAATAAATTGTGCATTTGTTTTTTAAATAAAATATATGTATGTAATGAGTCCATCACAACTCCTTGGTTGCGCTCATGGGAATTTGGCCTAAGTGAAGAGATGGCTTCTGTTTGGGATCAATATGCACATAACCTAGCCATGGTGGGTATCACTTTGTGTTAAGGTGATGCCAGCATCTTTTGGGATGGAAAAACAATTTCAAGTTATATTTTGTTGTAGGATGTCTATATTTATATCTTGCTGACTTAATCAACTTGGGCAGAGTACCTCTCGTTCTGTAAAATATGGAAGTGGAATATCTCTCACAAAGTAGTTTTTTTTGCTAGTTAGCGTGGAAAAATAGAATATTAACATGGGGAAATCTATGAAAGAGAGGATTCCTTGGGCCAAGGAGGTGTGCAATGTGAAAAAAGGATATGGAAGATGTGAGTCACCTCTTTATTAACTGTCGATTCATGATTTCCATTTGGAATGGAGTTTTGAATATCTTAAAAAAATTGACTAGTGGAATTCCAATTCAATTGAAGGTTTCTTAGCTAGTTATATCTTGATTTACACTATATATTGTTCTTTATCCCTTTACATCTTTTGGGGCATTTGGAGAAGTAGGAACACACACATCTTTGAGGATTTAGTTGTGAACATCAATCATACTTTTGGGAAGTTTGTTGCTTCTTTGAAATTGGCACTGCTTCCAAAAAGGCTTCTTAGAGAGTATTCAAAAAGGTGGATATTTGGAAGAAAATCCCAATTGGTTTCTTTGATGGGAAGACTCGCAATAATGTTTGTGGATGTGGGGAATTCATAGTTATGGAATGAGGATCATATTTCCATTTTAGTTGGTATTGTGGGGAGGATACCAATACCCGTGTAGGTATTATAGGATTATAGGGGGTATTGTTCTATGCCAAATAGTTATCAATTGACTTTATCGATATCATTGGAGATTCCAAGATGGTAATAGACTATATGCAGCAATAGTCTTCTCTAGAACTACACATGCACATAAATTGGATGAAGCGCATTAATTGTTGACTAGAAATTTTCAAAAACTAATATTTTCCCACATATACAAGAAGTAAACTGACATTATAGATGCATTATTTAAAGATAGTCACAATAAAAATAGGAGAAAAATCTATTTCTCTGAGTTCTCTTTGCTTAGATCAGGGAAAATCAATATCTTATAGTTTTCCTGATACCTGATTCATTTGTATTTTCCTAATTTTGTTAATTGGGTGACTCAATATGCCCTATGTATTAGGCTTTTACTATGGCACACTTTGTTTCGTGGTGTGTGTGAGACTGGATATACATATAGGCATATTTTCCAGGCGACTTGTTCTAGTGTCTTAAACATTGGAAGTTTTTAAATCACTTTTAAATATAAATATCATCAACTTCTATCCTATGAGAGAAATGAAATTTAACCAGGAAAAGTTTCCATCATGGACAAAATTGTTGGAAATAACCCCAACTGAAAATTGAGGAAACAGTATAGAGATATCAATTTTGATTTGAAGTAGAAGGACGAGAGCAGCAAAAATTAAATTCTGAGCAGCAACAAATTTTTAAGTTTCTTGCACTCAACCTGTGCATTCAATTTTTGGTTTAATTCTCCTACAAACAATCACATTATCGCAGCCCCTCGGATGTGCAAAATCATGGTCTGAACCACACAAACCCCTACCATAACTTATTCACCTAACTGCATTGATATACCGCGCCATACCGTTTGAATTAAAAACCTCCCACGTCATCCTCTTGTGGACCCCGCCATTCCATGTCATCCATCCATCGTCCAATCAAATGATATCTCAAGCTTCGACGCTCACGTCACCACTCTTCACAATCGCGCGATAGCACGACCCCACCACTGACAACTCAACCTCTAGCAGCCAATAGTGCTTCATCACATCAATCTGAAGCCCAGTCATATCGCAAAGTTTTTGATGCGATAAACCATCGCAAAGTCTTTCATCGTTCATTTATCGCATCGTTTGACGCTAACGTTAAGGGACACGAATCCCCATTTGATAAACCTATTGCGTTCATATTTGTAATGTTTTTGTTATATGGTTTGTAATGCCACAGCAACATAATTTTCATTTGGTATAGTTTTTAGATTTAGGTTATAGGTTTTATTTAATATTGTGGCTACGGCCTATTGTAAACATATATATTATGTGTATCTGTTTTCACATGGAAGTAGCAATATAGTGTATGAGTAGAGAAGTGTAGTGTGAGATTAGTGAATAGATAGAGAAGAATAGGCAGTGGAGCAGAGTGAAAGAGAAATCCAGAACAACAGTTATGAAGACTGAAGAATGTATTAGCTAAAATTTTCTTAATGAAAAACAGAGTTTCACTCCACACTGTGTATGTGTATTGAATTAATGCTCCATCTACAGTCTTGTTAATGTATTTCTCTGTGTTATAGAGGGAAAGAAATTCATCTGTATTGTATTAAGGATTTATTAGAAAATTCGACATGGTATCAGAGCTAGTCCAGGCTCTCAGCAGTTGTTGAATAAGCTGAAGGAGAAGAAGAATGTTGAAGCATTTCTCTAGCAGAGTGAAGGTTTTCAGCAAGTCAGGTATTTTCACAGTAAGATTTACTTTTTATTTAAAAGATATATTAGAGTTACTGCTGATTTAAAAATATAGTCCAGAGAGATGTAAAAAGGAGTGTTAAGAGTCAGAGTTTACCTCTCCAGCAGTGATTAAGTTTTATTTAAGCTACACAGTTAAGATTTATAGTTCTGCAGAGTAAAGAATGGCAAGAACTAGCACAAGCATGAGTATGGGAAATACTCAACTCCCATAGTTCAATGGGAAGAACTATGACTATTTGGAAATCACTATGAGAGCCCTATTTGCATCTCAAGACTTATGGGAACTTGTTGAAGATGGATTTGAGAACCATCTGATGCAAATGAGTATAATTCCTTAACACAGGCAGAAAAGGATTTGCTGAAGAATAATAAGAATAAGGACTCAAAATCCCTCTACTATCTCTATCAAGTAGTGCATGAAAGTATATTTCCAAGAATTTTAGTAGCAAAGAAGTCTAAGGAGGCATGGGATACCTTCCAGAGAGCCTATGAAGGTATGGAGAAAGTAAATATAGAAAATCTTCAAGTAATGAGAAGAGAGTTTGAAGTTATTTGCATGAAAGATTATGATAGCTTAGACTCATTCTTCACACAGTTGATTGGGTTGGTTACCCAAATGAGATCTCATGGAGAGACATTAGAAGAGAGAAAAATAGGGGAGAAAATAATGAGAATTTTACCCTTAAGGTTCAATGTGATAGTCAGTACTATTGAAGAGACAAAGGATCTCTCAAGATTTACAGTTGATGAGATTCATGCATCTTTGATGACACATGAAGAAAGGCTAAACAGAATAGAAAACTCATTTTTAGAGCATGCATTCAAGACCCAAATGTCCTTTGGAAGAGGAAGAGGTCAAGGTAGATCCAAATACCGAGGAAGAGGTAGAGGCAGAATCCAGAACAAAGGAGGAAGAAACAGCCCTGCAAGTACAAGTGGAAGGGGAAGCAACCAAAATCAGAATCAGAGTCAAGGCAGCAGCCAACAAGGAGCAAAAAATCAAGCACATGGATAAAATTATGATAAATCCCAAGTCCAATTTCATTACTTTAAGAAGTATGGGCACTATGCCAATGAATGTAGAAATAAACAGAGTGACATGGGTAATAGACCTAGTTCTAACTTTACTAAAGAAACTCAGAGTCAAGAAAATTTGTTTCTAGCATGTAATATGGTTGAAGAGAAGAATGAAGATATATGGTTTCTAGATTCAGGATGTAGCAACCATATGACTGGAAACATGTCAATGCTTTCCACATCAGATGAAAATGTGAAGTCTCAAGTAACATTGGGAACATATGACAAAGTCTCTGTCATGGGTAAAGGTAGAGTGAGTGTTTTAACAAGAAAAGGAGAAAGGAAATCCATATCTGATGTATACTATGTACCTGGTATGAAGTGTAACCTTTTGAGCATTGGACAAATCATTCAAAAAGGCTACAATGTATTCTTTGAAGATGATGTGTGTACCATCATGGATAAACCACCAAGCAATCAATGGACTGCAAAAGTGAATATGACAAGTAACAGAATGTTTCCTCTCAAAATGTGAGCAGATTTGAAGAAAGGAGTTGTAATGGCAACTGTGACACAAGAGACATTCCAAAAGGAAGCCAAGGATGAAAATTGGCTATGGCACTTGAGATTTGGACATCTCAACTTTGGGGGCCTAAATTTATTACATAGAAAGGGAATGGTAAAGGGATTACCAATGATTGAAAAAACAGACAGCCTTTTTGAAGGCTGCATCTTGGGAAAACAACACAGAGAGAGCTTTCCATCAGGAAAGAGCATAAGGGAAAAATCACCCTTAGAGACAATCCATTCAGATTTTTGTGGACCAATGCAAACACCATCTTTAGGAGGCAGCCACTATACGTTAAATTTTATTGATGATTACACAGGAAAAACATGGGTGTATTTCTTGAATATGAAGAGTGAAGTATTTGATAAGTTCTGCCACTTTAAAGCTCTTGTTGAGAATCAAAGTGGGTAGCACATAAAATTTTTGAGGATAGATAGAGGAGGAGAATATATCTCCAAAGTTTTTTTGCATTTTTTTAGAGAAAATGGAATTCACAAGAAATTTATAGCAAGGTATACACCATAGAAAAATGGAGTTGCTGAAAGGAAAAATAGAACCATCATGGATATGGTAAGAAGCATGTTGAAGGAAAAACATTTTCCAAATGAATATTGGGCTCAAGCTGTACATTGTGCAGCATATGTTTTGAATAGATTCCCAACAAAGAGTGTCATGAACAGAGTTCTAGAAGAAGCATGGATTGGCATAAAACAATTTGTTACCCACATAAGAATTTTGGTTGTGTGGCTTATGCACACATTCTGGATCAGCTAAGAAAGAAGTTGGAAAATAAGGGGGAGAAGTGCATTTTTTTGGATACAGTGAAGAATCAAAGGCATACAGATTGTATAACCCATCCACCAAGAATTTTATTGTAAGCATATATGTACAGTTCATTGAAGAAGAAGCTTGGGATGGAAGCATTGAGAAAACAATGAATGTAAAAACTTGTTTGTCTTAAGAAGATGATGAGGAAGAAATGGTAGAAATAAATCCCTCATTAACATCACCTCCTCCACCAACACAAGCACAACAAGTGACACCACAAGCTGGTATGAGAACACCCTTGAGAAGTGATGAAAGTGCTTCTCCAAGCACAACACAAGGAGCAGATTTGAGTTCTTCTACAAGCACAAGTTCAGAAGGTGAAGGAAGAACCAGATTTAGAAGCTTAAATTAAATATATGAGAAAGAGGTAAATAATGAAGGTATAAAATATTTATTTTCTTTGTATTGTAATGTAGAAGATCCTATTCATTTTGAAGAAGTAGTAAAATATAATAAATTGATAGATGCTATGGATGAAGAAATGAATGCAATAGAGAAGAACAATACATGGAAATTAGTTGATCTCCCAAAAGGTAAGGAAGTGATTGGAGTAAAAGGGGTCTATAAGACCAAGAGTACTGCTGAAGGAAAGATTAAAAGGCACAAGGCCAAACTTTTTGTCAAAGGCTACAAGCAGCAACAAGGAAGATATTATGAAGAAAATTTTGCACTTGTTGCAAGAATGGAAACAGTAAGAGCAGTGTTGTCCATAACAACACAACATAAATGGAAAGTTTATCAAATGGATGTGAAATCAACATTCCTAAATGGAGTATTGATGGAAGAGGTTTATGTTGAACAACCTCTGGGCTATGAGAAAGAAGGCAAAGGGCACAAGGTATGCAAGTTGAAGAAAGCTCTATATGGGTTAAAACAAACACCAAGAACATGGTATAGTAGAATAGGTGCCTATCTACTGGAAAATGGGTTTGAGAAATGTGAAGGAGAACCCACACTGTACATCAAAGAAAAATATGGTAAGATACTCATTGTTGTTTTATATGTTGATGATGTGATATTCACAGGATTGCAAGGTAGCAATAAATCCTACAGTGATGGGATTGAAGTTGAGCAAGGAAGACAATAGCAAGGATGTAGATCCAAGTTTGTATAAGATCATAGTTGGCAGCCTTATGTATTTGACTACAACTAGGCCTGATATTATGCATGTTGTAATTTTAATTTCCAGATTCATGGAGAAGCCAAAGGAGAAACATTGGCAAGCAGCAAAAAGAATTCTAAGGTATGTCAAAGGAACGAAGGGGTATGGTAATCTATACACCTCTTCTGAAAATTTTGAGTTAATTGGATATACTGACAGTGATTGGGCTGGAAGTATAGATGATAGGAAAAGTACCTCTAGATATTTTTTTCACTTAGGATCAGGAGAAATTTTATGGGCTTCTAAGAAATAGCCAATTGTGGTTTTCTCAACAGCAGAGGCAGAGTATGTGGCAGCTACAATAGCAGCATGTCAAGCAATATGGATGAGAAGAATGTTGAGAGATGTGTGCCATTAACAAGTAAAAGGCACAAAAATTTATTGTGATAATAGCTTAGCAATAGCCTTAACCAAGAATTAAGTGTTTCATAAAATAAAAAAACATATTGATGCAAAGTATCATTATATCGGAGAATTGGTGGAAAATGGAGAAGTTTCGAACCAGCCAGTGTGGTTCATCATCGCTCCTCTGCCTTAGCAAAGCATGCGGATAAGACAAATCATCACATTTGCATTGAAGATGTGAAAGTTATTGCAAGGATTGACCATTTCCACCATCGAAAGTTGAGGGAGACCTTAGAAATCGAAAAGAGGCCTGTCAACCTTAACAGGGATGATGGGTGGAGTATTAGCAGATGTTGGATCCACTTCATTCTTAGTTATTGGTTTTCTTCCCTTCAGTTCTCCCTCGTATCCTTTCCTCTCCTTTGTTCCCTGGTTTCTTCCTCCCTTTCTGTTCTTTATATTTTAATTTTTTAATTCTTTTTATTGTTATTATTATTATTTATTTATTTATTATTAGTATTTATTTATTTATTATTTACTTATTGATTTATCATCAATATTTTTTATTATTTATTTAATTTTTCATTTATTTATTTTCATTTAATTTATTTATCTATTTATTTTTATTTTTATTTTTTTGGGTTATTTTTATTTATTTTTAATTTATTTTTAATTTATTTATTTTATTATTGTTATTATTATTTTATTTTATTTTATTTATTTATTTTAATCTTAGAATTTTTTATTATTATTAATTAATTATATATAAATATTTTATTATATTCAAATATTTTAATAATTAAATAAAAATATAATAATAATAATTCAACTATTATTTGGTCTTTGTATTTTCTTATTCTAGTCAAACTAGGTGTTATTCCACAACGACTGGTCGGAGTTTCCTATCTATTTAAACTGTGTCCTAGATCATATTTCTCATCTTGTCCTGATGATGAACCACACTGGCTAGTTCGAAACGCGTCGGCAAAATCTGCTTGAAGTGATTTTCACCGAAATATTTTATACACAATTTATGGATCACAGAAGCCAAATTCCTAATAATGGAGAAGTTGTTTTACAGAATTGTAGAATAGAGGAACAGTTTGAAGATATTTTGACAAAACCATTAGGGCATAAAAGTTTTAATTATCTTAGAAAATGTCAGGGAATGCAAGATGGCAACAGTTGTGATTAAGGGGGAGTGTTGGAAATAACCCCAACTGCAAATTGAGGAAACATGACAGAGATATCAATTTTGATTTGAATTAGAAGGACAAGAGCAGTAGAAATTAAATTCTGAGAAGCAACAAATTTTTAAGTTTCTTGCACTCAACCTGTGCATTCAATTTTTGGTTTAATTCTCCTGCAAAAAGCCGCATTGTTGTAGCCCCTCAGATGTGAAAAATCACGGTTTGAACCACACAAATGCCCACTATAGCTTATTCACCTAACCACATTGATTTACTGTGCCATATTTTTTGAATTCAAAACCTCCCACGTCATCCTCTTGTGGACCCCGCCTGTCCACGTCATCCGTCCAGCATCCAATCAAATGATATCGCAAGCCCCAATGCTCACGTCACCACTCTTTGCAATCGCGTGATAGCACGACCCCACCACTGAAAACTTAACCTACGATGGCCAATAGCGCTTCATCGCATCAATCCGAAGCCCAGTCAACTCACACAGTTTTTTATGCGATAAACCATTGCAAAGTCTTTAACCATTCACTTATCGCGTCGTTTGAAGCTGACGTCAGGGGACATGAATCCCCATGTGATAAACCTATCACGTTCATATTTTTAATGTTTTTGTTATATGGTTTGTAATGCTGTGGCAACATAATTTTCATTTCGTATAGTTTTTAGACTTAGGTTATAGTTTTTATTTAATATTGTGGCTACGACCTATTGTAAACATATCTATATGTGTATCTATTTTCACACGCAAGTAGCAATATAGTGTATGCGCAGAGAAGTGCAGCATGAGAGTAGTGAATAGACAGAGAAGAATAGGCAGTGGAGTAGAGTGAAAGAGAAATCCATAACAACAGTTCTAAAGATTAAAGAATGTATTAGCTGAAAGTTTGTTAATGAAAAATAGAGTTTAACTCCACACTATGTTTGTGTATTGAATTAGTGCTCCATCTGTAGTCTTGTTAATGTATTTATCTGTGTTATAGAGGAAAATAAATTCCTCTGTATTGTGTTAAGGAGTTATCAAAAAATTCGACAAAAATTGAAAGAAAAATTTTCCATCATGGAAAAAATTTAGTGTTGACTATATTAACGTTTATGCATCTACCATTCAATTTGAAAATTGTGCTTCCAGAGATGTAGAAAACCTTGACTTCAAATGATGTTTTCACTAAGAAAACAGGTTCAGTAAGCCACAACCAAGAGGTGGTAGGTGAGGATACTTGTTGACCAAGCCACCACCTTAAACCGTGTGAAACTGGTTGACCAAAGAAAGCAAAAGGTGATTCATCGATTCTGTCAAATAATCTACAAAGGAGTGTGCAGATCAATATAAAGTGGTGTCATACCATCACAATATTACATCAAATGCGAGGGATATCATCATTTAAATATGGAGAAGGTGATTGCCCAAATTTGGTATTTGATTGGTCTCTTCACTCTCCTCCAAAACCTCCTTCCTCCACAGTTGCTACAGTTGTTGAATTTTTGGTTGTTCCTCTTTCAAGAATGTTTCAATACCTATTAAAAACTTGACATTCCATAGTTCAATGGGAATTATGGAGCCAATCCAAACAAGGTGTACAAGGAAGTGGTGCTCTACTTAGCGAGCCTTGACGCCATTAAGGGAGCTCAGAGACTAGCTGTATTTCATGTCAAGGAATCGTGCACTGTGAATTGTGGTCCGGCCCATGATGAGGAGATGTGGGAATCATTCAACGGAGCCACCATGTGGTGATCGCACCACGTTCAAATTCTTTGTAGCGACAATCGGCTCGATAAGCACCAGTTTCACCTAAAAATAGCAAGGTCAAACAAGCACTCGTTGTCGGCCTATTTTGATCATATTGCAAAAGTTGCAGCTGAATTCAAGAAACAGAGCAGGGGCATAACTATCTATACTAGTAATGGAGATGCCCGATATGGGCATGGGTGGACCGGTGTTCCTTTCAAGCATCCTTCCACTTTCGATTCTTTGTCCCTTGATCCCATGACGAAGGACAAAATTATAAAGGATCTTGAATGTTTCAAGAATGGGAAAGAGTTTCACAATAGAGTGGGCCCTGCTTGGAAGCGCGGGTACCTTTTGTACAAACCTCCTGGAACAAGGAAATCTATTATTGTGGCCGCCATATCGAACTATATGAAGTATGATGTGTACGAGCTAGAGCTCACAAAGGTTTTTGACAACTCTGAGCTTTGTTTGCTGCTCTTGAAAATCAGTAGTGGATCCATCATTGTTATTGAGGATATCAACTGCTTGCTAGATCTGACGGATAAGCTCTCCCAGCCTCTTAAATCCTGATGAACAGCCAAAAGGAAGGTGAGTAATGCTTTCGGGACTTCTTAGCTTCACAGATGGACTATGGTCGTGCTGCGGGGAGGAGCGATATATCATATTCACGACGAACCACAAGGATAAGCTCGACCCTACACTTTTAATATTTGGCATGGACATGCACATAATCCTCTCTTCCTGTAACTTTATTGCATTCAAATCTCTTGCATTCAGCTATTTACAGGTTGATTACCATCCACTCTTTTCTATTGTGAAGGACAGCATGATGGAGACTGGAGCCGAAATGACTGCTGCAGAAATCTTTGAAATCTTGATAAGTCATTTGGATGACCCTCTGAAAGCCTTGAATGCAGTTATTTCCACACTCGGTGACTGGGTTAAATCGACATCTGTAACATATTGTAAAGATCATAAAGGAAAAAAAGAGAGAAAAGCAATGACCCAAGATGGGATTGGGACACGGAGGAAGAAGGGGAGGCAGAGGAAGGTGAAACGTTATTCAAAATCCAAGCATCTGATGGATGGATTGTCTTAAATATGTACCGTCACATTGAAAATGGTGTTCAGATTTCAGAAGTGTTGTTTTGATGGCATTGCTATGTATATTATTGATTTGATGGAAAACAAATAATTCATCGTTTCGTCGTCATCTGTAATAATAAAATTCTAATTCAAAAATTTGTGTATGATGGAGGGTATGACAATGGGGATAATACAATATAAATTAAATTTATGATGATCACCTTTTTTTTCCATAGAAAAAATCAAAATTTTTATATATATCAAAAAGTTACATGGTATATGTTGCAGCATTCTTTTTTTTTTTCATCACTCATTGAGGGAAAGCAAAACAACATATCCAAAAGACAAATATAAGTGATTGGGAACCATAAAACTAGGTGTCACCGAAAGAAAAAAACTATGGTGGACCAGACAATCATGGTGAGCAAGAGATTAGTGATAACAGGGCCTCCAGTATAGAGAAACACCCCATAGTCATCAAAAGAGATTACTGTTAAGACTCAGGCCTCCCTTAAGGGAAAACAACCCCATGAACCCCATGTAAGTTTGAATCTGAAATAAACAACCACATGCATATGTGGTAGCAACTACAGTCTGCCCATAAAATAATATATACAAAATAAACTCGAGGATTCATAGCATTTGATGGAGAGAAATATAAACAGTCATTTAGTGAAAAATATGGAGCACTTAGTCAGTACGGTCTAGTTTCCAACACACGGACCCCATACCCGTCCTTCTCCTCTATGTGCCATGAGTCCATAACTTGTTTTAAGCCTTCCCTAGAAAGACAGTTAGTGCCCCCATTTCGTTCCCTATAAATATGGCATACAGAAATCATTATAAAATGCATTTTTAATTCATGTATCTCTTCTAGAATTGGAAGTAACAAACAGTTTCAACATCTCTGTGTGTTGTTAAACCAATTTATGACATTCATGGAGTCTGCAAATATTTGTACTGAATCAATGCCTAGTTGGATGAGCCAACAAATCATAATTTTTAGTGTTTGTAGTTCAGCAAAAGTTTTTGTGCCTTCTCCAAGTCCCACAGAAGCAGTTATTGATGTATTTTGGTTTTTATGAATTATCATGCCCACACCACATTTCCTTTGGTTATTGGTAGCTCTGTCAAAATACGCCCATGGAATATCATGGTTAATTTGTTCGATCCTTACATTCCTTGGTGTTTTGCATGAAAATAAGGAGGGTAGTAATGAAAGGATGGCTGCACATTGTGTTGCCACAATTAAAGGGGAGGATGTGGCATCCCTAAAATTCCCTTTGTTTCTGTCCAACCAGATACCCCGTGTGATTAAGAGAGGTATACATCTGAAGTTGTGATCCTTATTTGTCTCCCACCATAATCTCGAGGCCTCACCCTAGTTTTCATCATGCCAAATTTCCCTGATATCGCATAGTGACAGAGTGAGTTCCAAGACCTTTTTGGTAAAGCTGCTTGATAGGAAGAGGTAATCAATCGACTCCTCTGCATATTTGCACAGGCAACACCAACTGGGGCCATTTAGGAACCTTTTTTGGAGTAAGTCCCATGTCTGGACCTTCTTTTTCAGAATGCACCAGAATAAAACTCTGTTTTTGCAAGCCTTTCCACTTTCCACAAAGATTAGAACCACAATTCTTGAGCCCCCCTTTCTCTTCTTTTCATTATGTAATCATACCCTTCTTTTGGTGTATAAATGCCTGATTTTGTGTGTACCCAGAAGAAAGATTCTGGGTAATCCTTAAGTCACCCTATCAAGCAGGCTAGTTCCTGAATGTATCCTTGCCACTTCTGTCTCCATTGATGGTCAATCATTAGATCCTCCACCGATTGTCATGCTTGGGCCCAAATTATGGAGTCTTCCAACTTTCCAATCTATTTTAGGGTATAGACACCTTTTCGTTCTAGAGCCTACACCAAGTCCTCATAGAGTTTAAACTGTTCGCTGCACCCCACCCAAGGATCCAAACCGATCCTACACATTTCACCATTCCCTATCCTCCATGAGATTCCTTTTTCCATTAACCCTAATGCCATCACAATAGTTTTCAAGATCGTAGAGGACTTAGTAATACCTTTATCTGACTTCCTCATCCATTCATCCACTAGAATAGGATCAATATACTTCCTTTTTACCACAGTCGTCCATAGGTTGTTCTCTGTCAGTATCCTCCATCCCAATTTTTCTACCTGTGACATGGAAAAGGTGTGTAAGTTCTTTATGCCCCAGCCCCCCCACTCCTTTGGCTTGGTTATTTTTTCCCAAGCCACCCATGGGAGCACCTTCTTATCCTCCTTTCCAGACCAAAGGAAACCACTACATGTACTCCTTATTTTATTTATAATTCCTTTTGGGACCCATGCTAGGGAAATCTAGTATACCGAAATTTCCATTAAGACTTATTTGATGAGTACTAACTTCCCCACCCTAGAAAGCCACTTCTAGCTCCACAGACTTATACATTTTTCAATTTTTGAGATTGACCTCTACCAGTCTTGTTTCCTGTATGTGTCTAGTTTCTAATAGAACCCCGACTATTTGATGTCATTTCTAAACATGTTATGAGAGAAGGGGAGCAATTTTAAGGTCCAGGCAAGGTCTAGATCCGATATACCTTCATGTGTCAGGGATGATTTCAGGTTTTTTATATCCATACTAGTTGCCTTCAAGAATAGATCCAAAATATTTTTCAAGTTTTGAATTTCCATTCGGTTCCCATTACTGAACAATAGAATTTTGTACACAAATAATAAATGGGAGATAAAGAGGTTTGTTTCCACCTCAATGCCTTTAGGTTCCCCTCTTCTCTTAACTTCGTGTATTAACTGACTTAAACCCTCAACAGAAAGCAGGAATAACAAGGGTGAAAGGGGACACCCTTGTTTGAGGCCTCTCTGATTATGAATGAAAGGGGATGTTGCCCCATTAATAAGAACATCAAAAGACAAATTTTTTATACAACCTATAATCCAACTGATGAATTCTATTCTAAACCCAAGATGGGTTAGAAGTAGCCTAAGATATAACCAACTGATTCGGTCAGCCCTTTGATAAATCAATCTTCACTATCATACACTTTTTCCTTGTTAGCTTAATACTATGCAAGGTTTCCTGAGCTACACCAATAGCCTCATGTGTAGAAATTATACAAACATTATGTATACCAATGGATTCAATCCAATCATGCAATATGCTAAATCAAGATACTGAATCCTTCTACAAATTAATTGTGGAAAATAAACACGGACGCACAATCACACCAAGTAAAAGAAAGAAGAAAATAAATCCACAACACAGATATTTTTCATGGTAAAATCTTGTTGCTCAAAACCCCTCTAACTCTATTATATAATGAACCAAGGAATCATGAAACAATACAATGCATTATTTCTCACAAGACTCTACTACAATCTCCTGATCATCTCACACTGATCTAGACAAAATTGGGCCAACACTTAGCCAACTCTCAGCTTGTCTTCAGCCTGCCTTTCTCATGCAATCCCTGTGGAATGAAATACCTATTCTTTATGAATTTTAGCCTTCCTTGATAGTGCAAGTATCATGGGAAATCATGTGGTTTTTTAACTACATCTCAGCAGTTTGCTAATAATACAACTGATAGTCAACTTCCCTTTAACCTTTGTCTCAGCTGGGTCTCCACTGGAACTGACATGCATGCAACTATTAATAGTAAATCTTTAGTTGCATGGGCATGTGAATTAAATCTGATTTAATTCACTTGATCTCTCACTAGTGCAACAAACAGTTACAACTAGTTAAATTGATTTTAACTCAATTAATTGAGTTAACTAATTTCTCATGCATTAACTGCAACTTGAACTCTAAAACACATAGAATCATTCTGCATGCCTCACCAACCACCCTCAACTCGAAATTCATGAGCTAAATAAGGTTATCACACTCAGTTAACTATTACAAGTGATTATGAGATAAGATTACATTTTATTGTCCAATTTAATTAAGGGATAATTAAATTTGACACATTTTCAATTTATTAAATAAATTGAAATGCACACTATTGTATCACTAGGACCCATCACTACATGACCTGTGGTCCCACACTATTGTAGGTGTTGTCATGTTGTTTCTGGATACTAATTTCACTGTTTCTTGTTGCAAACTTCAACACTCCCTCTCAACATGAAAGGAATCAATCTGTCTCGATCTGGTACCTTGGAATGTCCTTGCATGCACACATGAACCTATTGCATGCAACATGCAACTCTTGCATGCAACACCTCTGAAACTGAATAGCCTCCAAACAACTGAATCAATATAATGCATCTGTCATCAGAGTCTTCTAACTGTTTCTAGTTACTGCACATGTCTACGGGACTCTCTGTGATGTTGACATCTGCATCCATGCACTCTGCACTGCTACCAACTCTGATATATGCTCCAATATCTGACACTTGTCACTCTAAAATTTGTCTTCTTGACATTTGATTGCATCAATCTAACTAATCCTGCTACTGCTGTACTGTGGGATCCTCGTAGTGAGGTTCGATCCATGAGACACACCATCTCAATGAACCGTGCCCAATTTCTTCTTGGGATTAATTTTGCACATCACCCCACCTCACACTTGGAGGTATAGCCCCATGTACTCCCTCTGCCCTTCTGGCTCGAAATTTCCCCCTCCTAAAGGTCTTTGCTTGAGTGGACTCTTCCACTTGGTGATCTAGATTTATGCAGGAATGCAATAAAATACATAAATATACATAAACATAGAGATGAAATAGAAATACTGCTTCATTTCATTAATATCAAATAACAGAAATATTCTTACAAACATAATGGAAATCAAATAGCTAGGGCGTTGGTAGCTTATCTCTGAGAAGAGATGTGGCGGCTACATGCCTCTGAACTATGCTATAATGAGGCTCAAGGGCCTATTTATTATTGAGAAACAATGTAAAACTCTAAACGTCCAAAAACCTAACCCTAGGAGATGAAGCGCCAAAACTATGGGCCCCATTTGGGTAAATTAGTGTTTCAACTTCCCGGGGTCGTAACTTTGGCATACTATCTCCGTTTGATGCACATGATACATCATTACAAAAATCTATCTGAGGAATAAAACTATTGACCACAAGTATTTATACTTGAACGAAATCATATTTGTTGAAGGCGCGATGCCCAAAAAATGTCGTTTAGGGCCTCAAAACGGCTCTGGAAGTTCAGGACCCAAAAAACTGCTAAAAATAGTAAATTGTGCTGAAACCTAAAAACTGAAAGTACTAATGGTGGTGTTTCAAATGGAATAGGTGGGCAGCCACCAATATCCACCTGCATCATTAGGGTCCCAAAACGGCTCCAGGAGTGCAGGACCCGAAAACTTGCTAAAAATAGTAAGTTGTGTTGAAAGTGAAAAGCTACAAGAATTTATGGTGCGGGTCCAAATGGAATAGGTGGGTGGCCAACGATATCCACCTAGATCATTCCTCCCTCCTTAGGAAGCAATGGTCCCCATTGCATTGAGATCCTCCATGAGATTAGGAAAATTTTGTTGATCTAGATATTAGATTTGTTGAAGATGTCATGGACCTGTGGGAAGACATGCTGGATGCGTTAGTAAATTTTGTTTCTTTATTAGCCTCAGACAGTACATGTGTGGATTCTATTTGTGTAGTTGTATGAGGTATGGCAACATCAAGTGGTGGTGCATCAGGGGTCAGATCAATGGAGTGCTTGTCCTAACAGTGTAGAGGAACCTCTGTGAGTGAGGAGAAAATGTCCTCGTATTCCTTCGTGACTTTGTCCATTTGCTACAACTGTGAAGGGGAGCCCTGTTTCGAGGTTGTGGCCACAATATTATTCTTTCCCTGTGACTGAGTTGTAAGGAAAATAAATTTATTGGTTTGGGAAACAATCTTACTGCGTTTTTTTGTAGTAGTCAAAGAGATGACAAGAGGTGGTACTACCTTCGGTATCCTGTATAGTTTATTTCCCAAAGTAATAATAACATCATGAGGCATAGAATCATACACAACATGTCACCTCCATAAGTATGTTTGGCCCAACAATACATGAGCTACATCAAGAGGAGCAACATCACACACTACCTCATCCGTGAATGGCTTGATACTATACGGAAGGTGACACTGCTGGCGAACGCGTAGATCTCTCCCTGGGTGAAGTTGCCCAATTGTATATGGTTGCGAGTGTGCTATGGTCGGTAGGTTGAGCCACTTCATGACCTCTACTAAAATGAGGTTCTTTTGGCTTCCTCTATCGACAAGGAATTGCAGTGGAGAACCCTACACCCACATATGTGAATGAAAGAGGTGCTCCCCCTCCTCTAGATCCTCGGGATCCTCCCTCTAGATCTTAGTGGTGGAAACAATGGCACTGGGATTCACATTAATGATCTACTTCCCATTTTCATTTCCTTTGTTTGGTTCTGACTCAGGATCAAAACATGCATTTGATTCGGTTGCCTTTAGTTCGGCCACCAACGACTGTTTGGCCCGACACTCGTTTGTGCTATGAGTGGGGCTATTATGAAATTCACACCACTTCCCCGTGTCCTTCTTTGGATTTTTGATGTTTTTCTGAGTCGCCCCACTTTTTCCTTACCCCTTTTTCTGCAGTTCGGGGCGCCTTTCCGTGGCTTCAAATTCATGGATCCAAAGTCTCGCTTCTTTTGCTTCAATTTCTGCTTGATCTTGGCGACATAGCGATATGTCCTACTAAGCGATGTAATGTCGAGGAACTCCATTTCCTCTTAAATGTGTTTGTGCAGACAACTGCGGTACTTGAACACCAAATGTCTCTTTGAATCTTTAATACCCAACTTTGTGAGCAGGGTATGGAACAAATTCGTTAGTTCATGCACATCTTGATCCCTTTGTTGCCACAATGTGGTCCATTGGATGTAGTTGTCCTCATAGCTCCCCACAAGGTAATATTATTCCTTGATGCCATATCAGAATGAATTCCAAATGGGTACGACCGATAACAAAGAGGGTTATGTCCCGTCCTTTTTCTCACAGTAGGTTTCCCACCAATCTTTGACATGGGGGGCGGCTTTGAGGAGTGAAAAAATAATATTTTCTCAGTCTGAGAAATCAAGGACCGAGAAATACCCTTCTAGAAAATTCAACCATCTATCTGGCCTTCAAATATAGAAATTTCAAAGTTTACCTGTACCTTGAAAGGAGTGGCACCTCCAGAGCGACTATTCGATGTAGATGCGCCGTAGGTGGGCAGTCGTTGAAGAATCTGAGCAAAGTTATCCATCATCACATTCCTTTGCTTTTCTAGAGCCTCCTCGAGCAATATTTTGATAGGATTTCCTGCTCCCTCATTTATTTTCTTCGGCCATGGTAGGTCTTCAAGGTTTGCAAGGCTGATCTTGCAAGGGTTCAACTAGATCGAGCCCTAACTCCTTATAACCTGACCGCGTTGGGGACATGCAAAGAAAAACAGAGAAAGAGCAGACCCCCTCTGATAATAATGATCAGGATTTATGCAGGAACACAATAAAATATAGAAATAGACATAAACACAGAGATGGAGTAGAAATAATGCTTCATTTCATTAATATCAAATAACATAAATATGCTTACAAACATAATGGAAATGAAATAGCTAGGGCATTGCTAGCTTATCTCTAAGAAGAGATGTGGTGGCTACATGCCTTTGAACTGTGTTACAATGAGGCTCAAGGACCTATTTATTATTGAGAAACAATGGAAAAATATACACGTCCAAAAACCTAACCCTAAGAGATGAAGCACCAAAACTATGGGCCCCATTTGGGTAAATTGGTGTTTCAACTTCCTGGGGTCGTAACTTTGGCACACTATCTCTATTTGATGCACATGATACATCGTTAGAAATATGTATCTGAGGAATACCACTATTGAGGGCAATATTTATTCTGGAATGGAATGATATTTTTCAGAGGCATGATGACCAAAAAACGTCGTTTAGGGCCTCAAAACAACTCTAGAAGTTTAGGACCCAAACAACTACTAAAAATAGTAAGTTGTGCTGAAACTGAAAAACTGAAAGAACCGATGGTGGTGTTTCAAATGGAATATGTGGGCAGCCACCAATATCCATCTGGATCATTAGGGTCCCAAAACAGCTCCGGGAGTGCAGGACCTGAAAACCTGCTAAAAATAGTTAGTTGTGCTGAAGTGAAAAGCTGCAAGAATTGATGGTGTGGGTCCAAATGGAATAGGTGGGTGTCCACCGATATCCACCTGGATCATTCCTCCCTCCTTAGGAAGAAATAGTCCCCATTGCGTTGAGATCCTCTATGAGATTAGGAAAATTCAATTAAATTGGGTATTAGATTTGTCAAAGATGTCATGGACCTGCGGGCAGACATGCTGGATGCATTTAGTAAATTTGGTTTCTTTATTAGCCTCAGACAGTACATGTGTGGATTTTGTTTGTGTAGTTGTATGAGGTATGGAAACATCAGGCAGCGGTGCATCAGGGGTTAGATCAATAGAGTGCTTGTCCTGACAGTGTAGAGGAACCTCTGTGAGTGAGGAGAAAATGTCCTCATACTCCTCCATGAATTTGTCCATATGTTGTAGCCGTGCAGGGGAGCCCTGTTTCGAGGTTGTGGCCACAATATTCTTCTTTCCCTATAAGGGAGTTGTAAGGAAAATAATTTTCCTGGTTTGGGAAACAATCTTACTGCGTTGTTTTGTAGTTTTCAAAGAGATGACAAGAGGTGGTACCACCTACGGTATCCTGTACAGGTTATTTCCCAAAGTAATAATAACAACACGAGGCCTGGACTCATACACAACATGTCACCTCCATAAGTATTTTTCCCCAATAATACATCAACTACATCAAGCAGAGCAACATCACACACTACCTCATCCATGAATGTATTATGGAAGGAAACACTACTGGCGAACGCATAGATATCTCCCTGGGTGAAGCCACCCAATGGTATACGGCTGTGGGTGTGCTATGGCCGGTAGGCCGAGCCGCTTCATGATCTCTTCTGAAATGAGGTTATTTTGGTTTTCGCTATCGACAAGGAATTGTAGTGGAGAACCCTTCACCCACAT
Source organism: Pinus albicaulis (assembly GCA_034641835.2). Taxonomy (NCBI): domain Eukaryota; kingdom Viridiplantae; phylum Streptophyta; class Pinopsida; order Pinales; family Pinaceae; genus Pinus; species Pinus albicaulis. Next base: position 663,226,899 of record CM076571.1, read on the forward strand.
CTACGAATGGAAGAGGCGCTCCCCCTCCTCTGGATCCTCGGGATCCTCCCTTTGGATCTTGGTGGTGGAAAAAATGGCATTGGGATCTGCATCAATGATCTTCTTCCATTTTTCATTGCCTTTTTCTAGTTCTGACTCAGGATCAGAACATGCATTTGATTAAGGTCCCTTTAGTTCGACCACCAATGACTATTTGGTCCAACACTCGTTTTTGTTGTGAGTGGGGCTATTATGAAATTCACACCACTTCCTCGTGTCCTTCTTTGGATTTGTGGTGTTGTTCTAAGTTGCCCCACTTTGGCCTTTCCCCTTGTTCTGTGGTTCGGGAGTGCATTTCCCTGGCTTTGGATTCGTGGATCCAAAGTCTCACTTATTCTACCTAAATTTATGCTCGATCTTGGTGGCATAGCGATATGTTGTGCCAAGCGATGTAATCTCGAGGAACTCCATTTCCTCCTAAATGTGTCTGTGCAGACAGCTACAGTACTTGACTACCAAATGTCTCTCTAAATATTTAATATCCAACTTTGTGCATAGGGTATGGAACAAACTCGTTAGTTCGTGCATATCTTGATCCCTTTGCTGCCACAACGTGGTCCATTGGATGTACTTGTCCTCATAGCTCCCCACGGGGTAGTATTGTTCCTTGATGCCATCTCGAAGTGAATTCCAAGTCAGTGTGTCCGAGAACAGAGATGGTTATGTCCCATTCTTTTTCTCACAATATGTTTCCCACCAATATTTGACATGGGAGGCATCTTTGAGGACTGCAAAAATAATATTTTCTCAGTCGGGGAAATCATGGACTGAGAAATACCCTTCCAGAAAATTCAACCATCTATCTACGACGTTTTCATCTATCTTCCCTTCAAAAATAGGAATGTCAAATTTTACCGGTACCTTGAAGGGAGTGGCACCTCCAGAGTGGTTGTTGGATGCAGATGCGCCATAGGAGGGAAGTCATTGAAGGATCTGAGCAAAGTCATCCATCATTGCATTCCTTTGTTTCTCGAGGGCCTCCTCAAGCAATATTTTGATAGGATCTCCTACTCCCTCGTCTTTCTTTTCTTCTGCATGGGAGGTCGTCGGGGTTGCGAGGCTGATCTTGCGAGGGTTCGACCAGATCGAGCCCTAACTCCTTATACCCTGACCGTGTTGGGGACATGCAAAGAAAAACAAAGATATAGTAGACCCCCTCTCATACCACTGATCCAGGTTTATGCAGGAACACAATAAAATACAGAAATATACATAAACATAGAGATGCAGTGGAAATAATGATTCATTTCATTAATATCAAATAACAGAAATATGCTTACAAACATAATGGAAATCAAATAGCTATGGCACTGGTAGCTTATCTCTGAGAAGAGATGTGGTGGCTACATGCCTCAGGACTGTGTTACAAGGAGGCTCGAGGGCCTATTTATTATTGAGAAACAATGGACAACTCTAAACGTCCAAAAACCTAACCCTAGGAGATGAAGCGCCAAAACTATGGGGCCCGTTTGGGTAAATTGGTGTTTCAACTTCCCGGGGTGGTAACTTTGGCATACTATCTCCATTTGACGCACATGATACATCATTAGAAATATTTATCCGAGGAATAAAACTACTGACTATGAATTTCGATTCCAGAATGTAATCAAATTTGGCGGAGGCGCAAAGCCCAAAAAACATCATTTAGGGCCTCAAAATGGCTCTGGAAGTTCAGGACCCGAAAAACTGCTAAAAATAGTAAGTTGTGCTAAAAATGAAAATCTAAAAGAACTAATGGTAGCATTTCAAATGGAATAGGTGGGCAGCCACCAATATCCACCTGGATCATTGGGGTCCCAAAATGGCTCCAGGAGTGCAGGACCTGAAAACCTGTTAAAAATAGCAAGTTGTGCTGAAAGTGAAAAACTCCAAGAATTGATGGTGCGGGTCCAAATGGAATAGTTGGGTGGCCACTGATATCCACTTGGATCATTCCTCCCTCCTTAGGAAGCAATGGTCCCCATTGCGTTGATATCCTCCATGAGATTAGGAAAATTCTGTTGAACTGGGTATTAGATTTGTCGAAGATGTCATGGAGCTGCGAGTAGACATGATGGATACGTTTAGTTAATTTGGTTTCTTTATTAGCCTCAAAAAATACATGTGTGGATTCTCTTTGTGTATTTGTATGAGGTATGGCAACATCAGGCGGCGATGCATCAGGGGTCAGATCAATGGAGTGCTTGTCCTGATAATGTAGAGGAACCTCTATGAGTGAGGAGAAAATGTGCTCGTATTCCTCCATGACTTTGTCCATTTGCTGCAGCTATGCAGGGGAGACATGTTTCGAGGTTGTGGCCACAATATTCTTCTTTCCCTATGAGCGAGTTGTAAGGAAAATAAATTTCCTGGTTTGGGAAACAATCTTACTATGTTGTTTTACAGTAGTCAAAGAGATGACAAGAGGCAGTACTACCTCTGGTATCTTGTACAGGTTATTTCCCAAAGTAATAATAACAACATGAGGGCTAGAATCATACACATCATGAAACCTCCATAAGTATGGTTGGCCCAACAATACATCAGCTACATCAAGAGGAGCAACACCACACACTACCTCATCCGTGCAGAATGGTTTGATACTGTACATAAGGCGACACTGCTGGCGAACGCTTAGATATATCCTTGGGTGAAGCCACTCAATGGTATATCATTGTGGGTGTACTATGGTCGGTAGGCTGAGCCGCTTCATGACCTCTGCTAAAATGAGGTTCTTTTGGCTTCCGCTATCAACAAGGAATTGTAGTGGAGAACCCTTCACCCACATCTGCGAATGGAAGAGGTGCTTCCCCTCCTCTGGATCCTCTGGATCCCCCCTCTGGATCTTGGTGGTGGCAACAATGGCACTGGGATCCACATCAATGATCTGCTTCCCTTTTTCATTGCCTTTGTCTAGTTCTAACTCAGGATCAGAATATGCATTTGATTCAGGTGCCTTTAGTTTGGGCACCAATGACTGTTTGGCTCGACACTCATTTGTGCTATGAGTGGGGCTATTATGAAATTCACACCACTTCCTTGTGTCCTTATTTGGATTTTTGGTGTTGTTCTGAGTTGCCCCACTTTGGCCTTGCCCCTTTTTCTATGGTTTGGGGGCACCTTTCCCTGGCTTCAGATTCGTGGATCCAAAGTCTTGCTTCTTCTCCTTAAATTTCTTCTCGATCTTAGCAACATAGCGATATGACGTGCCAAGCAATGTAATGTCAAGGAACTCCATTTCCTCTTGAATTTGTTTGTACAGGAAACTGCGGTACTTGAGTGCCGACTGTCTTTCTGAATCTTTAATACCTAACTTTGCGAGCAGGGTATGGAACAAATTCATTAGTTCGTGAACATCTTGATCTCTTTGCTGCTGCAACGTGGTCCATTGGATGTACTTGTCCTCATGGCTCCCCACGAGGTAATATTGTTCCTTGATGCCAATTAAGAATGAATTCAAAGTAGGTGCGATCAAGAACGGAGAGGGTTATGTCCCATCCTTTTTCTCATAGTAGGTTTCCCACCAATATTTTACATTGGGGGCGGCTTTGAGGAGTGAAAAAATAATCTTTTCTAGGTCGGAGAAATCATGGACCAAGAAATACCCTTCTAGAAAATTTAACGATCTATCTATGGCTTTTGCATCTATCTAGCCTTCAAATATAGGAATGTCAAAGTTTACCTATACCTTGAAGGGAGTGGCGCCTCCAGAGTGGTTGTTGGATGCAGATGCGACATAGGTGGGCAGTCATTGAAGGATCTGAGCAAATTTATCCATCGTCGCGTTCCTTTGTTTCTCGAGGGCCTCCTCGAGCAATATTTTGATAGGATCTCTTGATCGCTCATCTTTATTTTCTTTCGCCATGGGAGGTAATTGGGGTTTGTGAGGCTGATCTTGCAAGGGTTCAGCCAGATCGAGCCCTAATTCCTTATACCCTGACTGCGTTGGGGACATGCAAAGAAAAAAAGAGAAAGAGAAGACCCCCTCTGATACCACTAATTCATATTTATGCAGGAACACAATAAAATACAAAAATAGATATAAACACAGATATGGAGCAGAAATAATGCTTCATTTCATTAATATCAAATAACAGAAATATTATTAAAAACATAATGGAAATCAAATAGCTAGGGCATTGGTATATTATCTTTGAGAAGAGGTGTGGTGGCTACATGCCTCTGAACTGTGTTACAATGAGGCTCGAGGACCTATTCATTATTTATAAACAATAGAAAACTCTAAACTTCCAAAAACCTAACCCTAGGAGATGAAGAGCCAAAACTATGGGCCCCGTTTGGGTAAATTGGTGTTTCAACTTCCCGGGGTCGTAACTTTGGCATACTATCTCTGTTTGATGCACATGATACATTTTTAGAAATATTTATCAAAGAAATATTCGTCCGAGGTGCGATGCCCAAAAAACATTGTTTAGGGCCTCCAAACGACTCTGGAAGTTCAGGACCTGAAAAACTGCTAAAAATAATAAGTTATGTTGAAACTGAAAAACTGAAAGAACTGATGGTGGTATTTAAAATGGAATAGATGGGCAACCACCAATATCCACTTGCATCATTAGGGTCCCAAAACGGCTCCGGGAGTGCAGGACCCAAAAACCTGCCTGAAAGTGAAAAGCTGCAAGAATTGATGGTGAGGGTCCAAATGGAATAGTTGGGTGACCATTGAAATCCACCTGGATCATTCCTCCCTCCTTAGGAAGCAATGGTCCCCATTGCATTGAGATCCTCCATGAGATTAGGAAAATTTTGTTGAATTAGGTATTATATTTTTTGAAGATGTCATGGACCTGCGCACAGACATGTTGGATGCGTTTAGTAAATTTGGTTTGTGTGGATTCTATTTGTGTATTTGTATGAGGAATGGCAACATCAGGCGGCGATGCATCAGGGGTTAGATCAATGGAGTGCTTGTCCTAACATCGTAGAGGAACCTCTGTGAGTGAGGAGAAAATGTCCTCGTATTCCTCTATGACTTTGTCCATCTGCTATAACCATGCAAGGGAGCCCTGTTTTGAGGTTGTGGTGACAATATTCTTCTTTCCCTTGTAGGAATTTACAGGGTAAGTTCCTTAGATAAAAAACCAAAGGTCACCTCTCATAAACAGATCACAAATCAGTACACCGGTATTATCACGTGGTTAAAACCCTCGAAGAGGGAAACAGTCCATGGCCTAAGCCAACACAGCTACTTCAGGGAATTTATTAATATAAAAAGAAAAGTTACATATGTTTCTCTCATAAACGATTACCGGAAAAATGACCCTCCATGATATTTAAATAGATATCATGGACCAATCGGGTGTGAAGCCATGGATCAAGTGTCGTTAATACCGAGGAGAGAGTGAACCATCAGATCACTACAAATCGTGGCCTTCATATTATAAGTTACAAATGTACATAGTAAAGAAACACACTTTACCTAACTCTACACTAGACTAAGTTATTCTTAACTATTTCCTATGTGTCAAAATATCCTAACATCCCCCCTTATGAATAACTTGGGATATGATTGAAGGATTTACAAAGGTGACACAAAAGGAGCCTATTTCCTATGTGTCGAAATATAATAACATCCCCCCTTAAGAGAAAATTGGGATAGGATTGAAGGATTTATAAAGGTGACACAATAGGAGAAGGAAGGAGGCATTAGAACCAATCCCCCCTTAATGATAAATTTCCTGAACTCCAAGCATGGATCGAAGTTTGGTGAACTTCGCTTCTATGAGAGCCTTTGTAAAGATATCGGTTACTTGATCATTGGTTGGACAGTACTGCACTTCAAGAACATGATCATGAATGATCTTTCTGATGAAGTGTATGTGGAGTTCAGTGTGTTTCATACGCTGATGCTGAACTGGATATTTACATAGATGAATGGCACTCTGATGATCACACCAAAGTGTAGTTGGATGCTGCTGATGAAGACCAAATTTAGATAGGATCTGATGAAGCCACATGGCTTCCTTGCTAGCTTTACTGCACCATGATACTCTTCTTCTGTTGAAGAAAGAGAGATGGCACTTTGTTTCTTACAAGACCAAGTAATAGGTCCTGAACCAAGAGTGAATACATATCCCGCAGTAGACTTTCGATCATCAGGGTCTCCAGCCCAATCAGAATCAGTGAAACCAATCAATAATGGAGATGCTTCTGCATTGTAATGAATCCTGAACTGAATTATACCTTGAATATATCGAAGTATTCTTTTAGCTTCTTTCCAGTGACTTTCATGAGGTTGGTGCATAAACTGAGCGACAAGACCAATGACAAAGGAAAGACTAGGATGAGTATGGGTTGGATACAAAAGTTTACCAACAAGTTGACGGTATAAGGTAGCATCAAATTCAAGGTTAGTACAAGTGACTGAAATCTTGACTCCGGACTGAAAGGGAGAAGGGGCTGGCTTACAATCTTCCATGTGAAAGTGGCGTAGAAGATCACAGGCATACTTGGACTGGGAAAGGGTAATACCTTCTTTGGATTGCAAGACTTTAAGACCAAGGAAATAATGCAAGTGTCCTAAGTCTGTCATTTCAAACTTCTTTTTGAGGCTAGACTTCACATGGTTTATACGGTTTGGATCACTACCAGTAAGGATCAGATCATCAACATAAAGAACAAGGATGGTGAAGGACTTACCCACTTTATTGATGTAGACAGTGTTGTCAGAATGACACCTAGAAAAACCATTATCTAATAGAAATCTATCCATTTTGGCATACCAAGCCCAAGGAGCTTGTTTGAGACCATAGAGAGACTTCCTAAGGCGACAAATAAGGCTGGAGTCATTTTGGATAAAGTCGAGGGGTTGTTCCATGTAGATTTCTTCATGCAAATCTCCATGTAAGAAGGCGGATTTAACATCCATCTGATGGACTTCCCATTTAAAGGAGGAAGCAAGGGAAAGAACAAGGCAAATACAACTCATTTTGGCAACAGGGGAGAAGGTTTAAGTATAGTCAATGCCTTCAACTTGTGAAAATACTTTAGTGACAAGACGAGCTTTATGTCTATCCACTTTTCCATCTGGTCCAAACTTGGTTTTGTAAACCCATCTGCATCTGACAAGTTTTCTTCCTTTTGGAAGAGGATCAAGATCACAAGTATCGTTCGCCAATAAGGAACAATATTCTTAATTCATAGCTTCATCCCAATCGGGATGAATGGAGGCTTCTTCAAAGGTTTCTGGATCAGGATTTTCTGGAACTTGAACTAATAAGGAAGAGGCTCTTTCGAACTGAGAACGTGTACGACGTTGATTGACAGGGTCACCTGCAAGAGAACATGCTGCATCCAGAGTAGAGAGGACCCATCTTGGAATCTGTGGAGTAAAATGAATAACTTCAAGAGGTGGAGGAGGATTGTCATTCTCCCTGTCATCATCTGAACTAGAAGGAATGCTATTAAAAATAGAATAAAGAGAAAGAGGCAGCACATATGTCGAATCAGGCTCGAAGGCCAAAGGTGGCACACCCGCTGAACTAGGTTCGCAGGCTGATATATTTTCATCAAATTTTACATCTCTTCTAATGATTATATTTTTGGATTTTGGTTGAAGAAGTCTATATCCTTTGACATCTTCAAAATATCCAACAAAAATGCATTTTTCACTCTTAGGTTCTAAGGCTTTATGTTCCGCATCGGGAATATGGGCCCAAGCATCACTTCCAAAAATACGAAATTGACTTACATCTGGTTTGATTGAGCTCCAGGCTTATTCTGGAGTTATATTCTTTAAAACCTTAGTAGGAGTGCAATTTACTATGTAATTTGCACATTTAATTGCTTCTGCCCAAAAATTGAGACTAAGTCCTTTAGATTGAAGCATACAATTAGCCATTTCTTTTAAGGTGAAATTATTCCTTTCAAATACACCATTATGTTGTGGAGTATATGGAATGGTATGTTGCAATTGAATGCCATGCTCAGTGCAGAAGTTGATAAATTTGTTGTTAACATATCTCCTCCATTGTATGATCTTAACTTAAGTATTTGACGTCCATATTGTTTCTCAACAAAGGCCTTCAAGGCCAAGAACATGTTAAAAACTTCACTCTTGAGTTTTAAGAAATATACCCAAATGTGTCTGGAAAAATCATCAATGAAAGAGAATTACTTGTAACCAGAGAAAGAAACAACAGTAAGTGGAACACATAAATCACTATGCACAAGCTGCAAAGGGGCTGAAGCATGCCAAGAGGCATGTTTTTCAAAACTATCCCAATGATGTTTTCTAGGTACACATCCATAGCAAACACCATCTTGGAAAGATACCATAGGAAGACCTGTCACCATATTTTCATTACATATAGTTTGAAGAGAGAGATATTTTAAGTGACCAAATCACTCTTGTCAAAGTTTTCTCACTTCATCATTATGAGCAACAAAAACTGAGGGAAGACATGATGACCCAAATTTGTCAAACTTATACAACATTGTGGAGTCATTAGCAATTCCAGTAGCTAAAATATTTCTAGGATCTTTGAGGTCCTTGATTACAACATCATGAGGTGAGAACTCTTCTATTTTCCCTTCGCCTGAATGAGTTATCTGATAAACAGAGAGAAGGTTGCATGACAAGGTAGGAACACATAATACATCATTAAACTCACCATTATCTAGATGAATTTTTCCAGATCCTACAACACTAAGATATCTATCATCACCAACATAAATATGTTTGGTGTTACAATCATTTAAAGAAGAAACATGGCTTTATTTTTGTCCATGTGGTAAGAAGCTCCAAAATAAATGAGCCACTCATGAGAATGAGAAGAAGAAGATACATTTAATGCATAACCAGATCTTGATGCTTGACAACCACAAGCAGAAAGTGCCATTCCTGAAGATGAAGGTGAAGAATGCTCCAAATTGATGTTGTGCTTCTTCATTGTTGCTTCTATATGGAAATCACAATTAAAAAAAGTTGCAATGTCTATCTATCTTCTTCCCTTTGATTTTATTTGCCTTATTATTCTGGTGAGTTGATTTTTCAGTTTGCAGCTGAAATTTCTTATGACCCTTGTTTGGTTTTGGACCATACTTTTTAGGATACTGCTTCTTGGGGTTCTTTTGATATGATTGTTGTTGGGCTGCTAAGGATTTCTTAGAAGCATTTCCAGAAGTGATAAGACTAAGGTGTCGGATTTTTTCTTGTTCTCTTATCAAAGAATCACAGAAGGCATCAAAAGAGGGGTTCTTGTAGGTGGTTCTTGAAGAAATGATGGCTTCTCTAGTGGAATGGAAGGTGGAAAAAAATATAGAGTATGCAAGGCCAAGCTTAGAAAGAATGCAATATATGAGGCTACCATCTTCCTTTTTGATCTTACAACCTTCTAAAAGAAGTCTTAGGGTTTTTAATTTGGACATAAAATCTTCAACAGAGGAGAAATTATTGGGGTCCAAAGTAAGCAACTCATTTTCAAGCTGGTGGGCCCTGATTTGATTTTGAATGCCAAAGATAGTATTTAGCTTTTCCAGGGCTTCATGAGGGGTGTCAATGTTAAGGATATGAAATCGAATATCTTGAGCAATGGACATTCCTATCAACCCCCGTGCTTGATCTTGTTTATTTTCCCATTTAGCAACTTTATCATCATCAGAAGGTTTAGTTTCTTGTCCTATGGCTATTCTATAAATCCCTTTACTTGTAAGTATATACACCATGTGAGGTAACCATTGGAAATAATTGGTTTTGTTTAGAATAATAGGGCATGCACTTTCCATTTTTTTTAAAACAGAAGCTGAAAAAAGCTGAAACTAACTGCTCCAATGGAGATATCTCGAAAAATTAGGCTGATTAAAAAAAATGGCTTCCAGATGAAGAAGTTATGTCTTTTTGAAAAAGCTGATTTTTAGATGCCGAATAGTTACGAGAACAGTTTGAAATTTGATGATGAAGTTCAACTTTGAAAAAAAATCCCGCCCCTTTAACAATTTTTTTTTTTACAAAAGAAGCTTGAGAAAGATACTTGAACCCAAGACCTCTATTCTCATAAACTAACTTCTCACCAAGTGAGATAGTAAAAGGATTCTGTAATTTTTTAAAAGGAGGAAGGGTTTTTTTTGGTCTTCGGTGTGCGTGCTTTTTCCTGCATAAAAAACACAAAAAAATGAGAAAAAAAAATGAAATACAAGCCTTTTGGCAAAATGTTAGATTTCAGTTAGCTTTACCGGAGACTATCTATTTTTTCACTATTTCTAATTTCCCAAGATTGCACAACGACGCAAGGAAAGAGCATACTTAGAAAAAAGAAATCCCTTCTTCCTGTTTCTGATATGTCGAGATTTCACACAACATAGAGCAAAGAGCATACAAAGAGAAGAGGGTAAGGATCTGGCAATAAATAAAACCTAAAAACCAAAATAAATAGAGGGAACCAAAATAAGTAGAACTATTAACAAATATAACTGCAAAACATATACTTTATACCTCCAGATCTAAACTGACATAACTTGGGCAACCAGAAAACTTTTCATATGAAACGAAAGGCATTCCTCACTGTAACAGATGCTCCAGACACAACAGAGTAGTTCTCTAGCCCTGAAAATGTTTATAAATAGTAGATATACAAAAAGGCAGTCGCATGCAGTCAAACCGGCTTCGGATTTGGATCAACAATGGATTTGACCCTCAAAATAGCTCTGATACCATGTACGAATTTACAAGGTAAGTTCCTTAGATCAAAAACCAAAGGTCACTGCTCACAAACAGATCACAAATCAGTATACCAGTATTATCACAGGGTTAAAACCCTCGAAGAGGGAAACAATCCATGGCCTAAGCCAACACGACCACTTTAGGAAATTTATTAATATAAAAATAAAAGTTACATATGTTTCTCTCATAAACAGTTACCATAAAAATGACCCTCCATGCTCTTTAAATAGAGATCATGGACCAATCGGGTGTTAATCCACGCATCAAGTGTCGTTAATACCGAGGATATAGTGAACCGTCGGATCACTACAAATCGTGATCGTTGGATTATATGTTACAAATGTACATAGTAAAGAAACATGCTTTACCTAACTCTACACTAGAATAAGTTATTCTTAACCATTTCCTATGTGTCAGAATATCCTAACATCCCTGTGAGCGAGTTGTAAGGAAAATAAATTCCCTGGTTTGGGAAACAATCTTACTGCGTTGTTTTGCAGAGGTCAAAGAGATGACAGGAGGCGGTACTACCTCCGGTATCTTGTACATGTTATTTCCCAAAGTAATAATAATAGCACGATGCCTAGAATCATACACAACATGTCGCCTCCATAAGTATTTTTGGCCCAATAATACATCAACTACATCAAGAGGAGCAACATCACACACTACCTCATCCGCGAATGGCTTGATACTGTACGAAAGGCGACACTGCTGGAAAATGCGTAGATATCTCCCTGGGTGAAGCCACGTGATGGTACATGGCTGCAGGTGTGCTATGGTTGGTAGGTCGAGCCACTTCATGACCTCTGCTGAAATGAGATTCTTTTGGCTTCCGCTATCGAAAAGCAATTGCAGTGGAGAACCCTTCACCCACATCTGTGAATGGAAGAGATGCCCCCCCTCCTCTAGATCCTCAGGATACTCCCTCTAGATTTTGGTGGTGGAAAAAATGGCACTGGGATCTGCATCAATGATCTACTTCCCCTTGTCATTTCCTTTGTCTAGTTCTGACTCAGGATCAAAACATGCATTTGATTTGGGTGCCTTTAGTTCGGCCACCAACGACTGTTTGGCCTAACACTCATTTGTACTGTGAGTGGGGCTATTATGAAATTCACACCACTTCCATGTGTCATTCTTTGGATTTGTGGTGTTGTTTTGAAATGCCCCACTTTAGCCTTGCCCCTTGTTCTATGGTTTGGGGGCACCTTTCCCTCGCTTCGGATTCACAGATCCAAAGTCTCGCTTCTTATGCTTAAATTTTTGCTCGATCTTTGTGGCATAGCAATATGTGGTTCCAAGTGATGTAATCTGGAGGAAAACCGTTTCATCATGAATGTGTCTGTGCAGACATCTGCGTTACTTGACCACCAAATGTATCTCTGAATCCTTAATACCCAACTTTGTGCACAAGGTATGGAACAAATTCGTTAGTTCATGCACATCTTGATCCCTTTGCTGCCGCAGCATGGTCCATTGGATGTACTTGTCCTCATATCTCCCCACGGGGTAATATTGTTCCTTGATGCCACCTCGGAATGAAATCCAAGTGGGTGCGACCAAGAACAGAGAGGGTTATATCCCGTCCTTTTGCTCACATTAGGTTTGTCACCAATATTCGACATGGGGGCGGCTTTGAGGAGTGCAAAAATAATATTTTCTCGGTCGAAGAAATCATGGACCAAGAAATACCCTTCCACCAAATTCAACCATCTATCTACGGCTTCTGCATCTATCTGGCCTTCAAATATAGGAATGTCAAAGTTTACCTATACCTTGAAGTGAGTGGTGCCTCCAGAGTGGCTGTAGGATGCAGATGCACCATAAGTGGGCAGCCTTTGAAGGATCTGAGAAAAGTTATCCATCATTGTGTTCCTTTTTTTCTCTAGGGCCTCCTTGAGAAATATTTTGATAGGATATCCTGCTCCCTCATCTTTCTTTTCTTCCACCATGGGAAGTCGTCGGGGTTTGCGAGGCTGATCTTGCAAGTGTTCAACCAGATCGAGCCCTAACTAGTTATAACCTAGCTGTGTTAGGGACATGCAAATAAAAACAGAGAAAGAGAAAACCCCCTCTGATACCATTGATCTGGATTTATGAAGGAACATAATAAAATACATAAATAGACATAAACACAGAGATGCATCGGAAATAATGCTTTATTTCATTAATATCAAATAACAGAAACATGATTACAAACATAATGGAAATCAAATAGCTAGGGCACTGGTAGCTTATCTCTGAGAAGAGATGTGGTGACTACATGCCTCTGAACTATGTTACAATGAGGCTCGAGGACCTATTTATTATTGAGAAACAATGGAAAACTCTAAACGTACAAAAACCTAACCCTAGGAGATGAAGTGCCAAAACTATGGGCCCTGTTTGGGTAAATTGGTGTTTCAACTTCTCGGGTCGTAACCTTGGCATACTATCTCTATTTGACGCACATGATACATCGTTAGAAACATCTATAGGAGGAATACAATTTTTTACCATGAATGGAATCATATTTTTTGGAAGCACGATGCCCAAAAAACGTCGTTTAGGGCCTCAAAATGGCTCTGGAAGTTTAGGACCCAAAAAACTGTTAAAAATAGTAAGTTTTGATGAAACTGAAAAAATGAAAGAACTCATACTTGCATTTCAAATGGAATAGGTGGGAAGCCACCAATATCCACTTGGATCATTAGGGTCCCAAAACGGATCCGGGAGTGCAGGACCCGAAAACCTGCTAAAGATAGTAAGTTGTGCTGAAAGAGAAAAGCTACAAGAATTGATGGTGCGGGTCCAAATGGAATATGTGGGTGGCCAATGATATCCACCTGGATCATTCCTCCCTCCTTAGGGAGAAATGGTCCCATTGCATTTAGGTCCTCCGTAAGATTATAAAAATTATGTTGAACTGGGTATTAGATTTTTCGAAGATGTCATGGACCTACAGGCAGAAATGTTGGATGCATTTAGTGAATTTGGTTTCTTTATTAGCCTTAAACAGTACATGTGTGGATTCTATTTTTGTATTTGTATGAGGTATGGCAACATCAGGTGGCGGTACTTTAGGGGTCGAATCAATGGAGTGTTTGTCCTGACAGTGTAGAGGAACCTCTGTGAGTGAGGAGAAAATGTCCTCGTATTCCTCCATGACTTTGTCCATGTGTTGTAGCCGTGTAGGGGAGCCCTGCATCGAGATTGTGGCCACAATATTATTCTTTCCCTTTGAGCGAGTTGTAAGGAAAATAAATTTCTTGGTTTGGGAAACAATCTTACTGCGTTGTTTTGCAGTAGTCAAAGATATGACGGGAGGTGGTACTACCTTCGGTATCCTATACAGGTTATTTCCCAAAGTAATAATAATAGCAGGAGGCCTAGACTCATACACAACATTTTGCCATCATAATTATGGTTGGCCTAATAATACATCAGCTATATCAAGAGGAGAAACATCACATACTGCCTCATCTATAATGGCTTGATATTGTACGGAAGGTGAAATTGTTGGCGAACGCATATATCTCTCCCTAGGTGAAGCCAACCGATGGTATACAGTTGCGGGTGTGTTATGGTTGGTAGGCCAAGCCACTTCACGACCTCTGCTGAAATGAGGTTCGTTTGGATTCTGCTATCAACAAGGAATTATAGTGGAGAACCCTTCACCCACATATGCGAATGAAAGAGGTGCTCCCCCTCCTCTGGATCCTTAGGATCCTCCCTCTAGATCTTGGTGGTGGAAATAATGGAAATGGGATCTTCATCAATGATTCTATTCCCTTTTTCATTGCATTTTTCTGGTTCTGACTCAGGATTAGAACATGAATTTGATTCGAGTGCCTTTAGTTTGGCCACAAATGACTATTTGGTCCGACACTCATTTGTGTTGTGAGTGGGGATATTATGAAATTCACACAACTTCCCTGTGTCCTTCTTTGGATTTGTGTTGTTGTTCTGAGTCACCCCACATTGGCCTTGCACCTTGTTTTGCGGTTCGGGGTCGCCTTTCCCTAGTTTCAGATATCCAAAGTCTCGCTTCTTCTGCTTAAATTTCTCCTCGATCTTGGTGGCATAGCGATATGCCGTGTCAAGTGATGTAATGTCGAGGAACTCCATTTCCTCCTAAATGTGTCTGTGCAGAAAACTGTGGTACTTGACCACCAAATGTCTCTTTGAATCTTTAATGCCCAACTTTGTGCGTAGGGTATGGAACAAATTCGTTATTTCATGCACATCTTGATCCCTTTACTGCCATAGCATGGTCCATTGGTTGTAATTTTCCTCATAGCTCCCCACGGGGTAATATTGTTCCTCGATTCCATCTCAGAACAAATTCCAAGTGGGTGCAGCCGAGAACAAAGAGGGTTCTGTCCCATCCTTTTTCTCACAATAGGTTTCCCACCAATCTTTGACATGGGGGGGGCTTTGAGGAGTGAAAAAATAATATTTTCTCGGTCGGAGAAATCATGGACTGAGAAATACCCTTCTAGAAAATTCAACCATCTATCTACGACGTCTACATCTATCTGGCCTTCAAATATAGGAATGCCAAATTTTACCTATACCTTGAAGGGAATGGTGTCTCCAGAGTGGCTGTCAGATGTAGATGGGCCATAGGTAGGCAATCGTTGAAGGATCTGAGAAAATTTATCCATCATCGCATTCCTTTGTTTCTTGAGGGCCTCCTCGATCAATATTTTGATAGGATCTCCTGCTCCCTCGTCTTTCTTTTCTTCCGCCATGGGAGGTCGTCAGGGTTTGCAAGGTTGACCTTGCAAGGGTTCAACTAGATCGAGCCCTAAATCCTTATACCATGACCGCGTTGGGGACATGCAAAGATAAATAGAGAAAGATAAGACCCCCTCTGATACCACTAATCTGGATTTATGCAGGAACGCAATAAAAAACATAAATAGACATAAACATAGAGATGAAGCGAAAATAATGCTTCATTTAATTAATATCAAATAACATAAATATGCTTACAAACATAATGGAAATAAAATAGCTAGGGCGTTGGTAGCTTATCTCTGAGAAGAGATGCGGCAGCTACATGCCTCTGAACTGTGTTACAATGAGGCTCGAGGGGCTGTTTATTATTGAGAAACAATGGAAAACTCTAAACGTCCAAAAACCTAACCCTAGGAGATGAAGCGCCAAAACTATGAGCCCCGTTTGGGTAAATTGGTGTTTCAACTTCCCGGGGTCGTAACTTTGGCATACTATCTTTGTTTGACACACATGATACATCATTAGAAATATCTGTCCAAGGAATACAATTGTTGATCGAAAATATCAATTCCGAAATGGAATCCTATTTTTCGAAGGCATGATGCCCAAAAAATGTCGTTTAGGGCCTCAAAATGGCTCTGGAAGTTCAGGACCCGAAAAACTGCTAAAAATAGTAAGTTCTGCTGAAATTGAAAAACTAAAGCAACTGATGGTGGCATTTCAAATGGAATAGGTGGGCAGCCACCAATATCGACCTAGATCATTAGGGTCCCAAAACGGTTCCGGGAGTGCTGGACCTAAAAACTTGCTAAAAATAGTAAGTTGTGCTGAAAGTGAAAAGATGCAAGAATTGATGGTGCAGGTCCAAATGGAATAGGTGGGTGGCCACTAATATCCACCTGGATCATTCCTCCTTCAGGAAGAAATTGTCCCCATTGCGTTGAGATCCTCCATGAGATTAGGAAAACTATGTTGAACTGGGTATTAGATTTTTCAAAGATGTCATGGACCTGCGAGCAGACATGCTGGATGCGTTTAGTAAATTTGGTTTCTTTTTTAGCCTCAAATAGTACATGTGTGGATTCTGTTTGTGTAGTTGTATGAGGTATGGAAACATCAGGCGGCGGTGTGTCAGGGATCAGATCAATGGAGTGCTTGTCCTAATAGTGTAGAGGAACCTCTGTGAGTGAGGAGAAAATCTCATCGTATTTCTCCATGACTTTGTCCATCTATTGCAGCCATGTAGGGGAGCCTTGTTTCTAGGTTGTGGCCATAATATTCTTCTTTCCCTATGAGCAAGTTGTAAGGAAAGTAAATTTCCTGGTTTGGGAAACAATCTTATTGCATTGTTTTGCAGTAGTCAAAGAGATGATAGGAGGCGGTACTACCTCCGGTATCCTGTACAGGTTCTTTCCCAAAGTAATAATAACAGCACGAGGCCTAGACTCATACACAACATGTCACCTCCATAAGTATGGTTGGCCCAATAATAAATCATCTACATCAAGAGGAGCAACATCACACACTACCTCATCCGTGAATGGCTTGATACTGTATGGAAGGCAATGCTACTGGATAACGTGTAGATCTCTCCCTGGGTGAAGCCACTCGATGGTATATGGTTGCAGGTGTGCTATGGTCGGTAGGCTGAGCTGCTTCATGACCTCTGCTGAAATGAGGTTATTTTGGCTTCCGTTATTGACAAGGAATTGCAGTGGATAACCCTTCACCCACATCTATGAATGGAAGAGGTGCTCCCCCTCCTCTGGATCCTCGTGATCCTCCCTCTGGATCTTGGTGGTGGAAAAAATGGCACTTGGATCCACATCAATGATATTCTTCCCTTTGTCATTTCCTTTGTCTAGTTCTGGTTCAGGATCAGAACATGCATTTTATTTGGGTGCCTTTAGTTCGGCCACGAACAACTATTTGGCCCGACACTCATTTGTGCTATGAGTGGGGCTATTATGAAATTCACACCACTTCCTTGTGTCTTTCTTTGGATTTGTGGTGTTTTTCTGAGTCACTCTACTTTGGCCTTGCCCCTTTTTTTGCAGTTCGGGGGTGCCTTTCCCTAGCTTCGGATTCACAATCCAAAGTCTCGCTTCTTCTTCTTAAATTTCTGCTCGATCTTGGCGACATAGTGATATGCCGTGCCAAGCGATGTAATGTCAAGGAACTCCATTTCCTCCTAAATGTGTCTGTGAATATAACTGCGGTACTTGAGCACCAAATGTCTCTCTGAATCTTTAATACCCAACTTTGTGTGTAGGGTATGGAACAAATTCATTAGTTCGTGCACATCTTGATCCCTTTGCTCCCGCGGCGTGGTCCATTGGATGTACTTGTCCTCATAGCTCCCCACAGGGTAATATTGTTCCTTGATGCCATCTCGGAATGAATTCCAAGTGGGTGTAGACGAGAACAGAGAGGGTTTTTTCCTGTCCTTTTGGTCATAGTAGGTTTCCCACCAATCTTTGACATGGGGGGAGGCTTTGAGGAGTGAAAAAACAATCTTTTTTCGGTCAGAGAAATCATGGACCGAGAAATACCCTTTCAGAAAATTCAACCATATATCTATGACATCTGCATCTATCTGGCCTTCAAATATAGGAATTTCAAAGTTTACCTGTACCTTAAAGGGAGTGGCACCTCCAGAGTGGTTGTTGGATGTAGATGCGCCATAGGTGGGCAGTCATTGAAGGATCTGAACAAAGTTATCCATCATCGTGTTCCTTTGTTTCTTGAGGTCATCCTCGAGCAATATTTTGATAGGATCTCCTGCTCCCTCATATTTCTTTTCTTCCATCATGGGAGGTCGTCGGGGTTTGTGAGGTTGATCTTGCAAGGGTTCAACCAGATCGAGCCCTAACTCCTTATACCCTGACCATGTTTGGGACATGCAAAGAAAAAAAGAGAAAGGAAGACCCCCTTTGATACCACTGATCCGAATTTATGCAGGAACACAATAAAATATAGAAATATACATAAACACAGAGATGCAATGGAAATAATGCTTCATTTCATTAATATCAAATAATAGAAATATGCTTACAAACATAATGGAAATCAAATAGCTAGGGCGCTGGTAGCTTATCTCTGAGAAGAGAAGTGGCGGCTACATGCCTCTGAACTATGTTACAATGAGGCTTGAGGGCCTATTTATTATTGAGAAACAATGAAAAACTCTAAACATCCAAAAACCTAATCCTAGGAGATGAAGCGCCAAAACTATGGGCCCCGTTTGGGTAAATTGGTGTTTCAACTTCCTGGGGTCGTAACTTTGGCATACTATCTCCATTTGATGCACATGATACATCGTTACAAATATCTATCCGAGGAATACAACCGCTGACCGCGAATATCGATTCCAGAACGAAATCATATTTGTCGAAGGCACGATGCCCAAAAAACTTCGTTTAGGGCCTCAAAATGACTCTGGAAGTTCCAGACCTGAGAAACTGCTAAAAATAATAAGTTGTGCTGAAATTGAAAATTCAAAAGAATTTATGGTGGCGTTTCAAATGGAATAAGTGGGAATCCACCAATATCCACCTGGATCATTAGGGTCCCAAAACAGCTCTGGGAGTGCAGGACCCGAAAACCTTCTAAAAATAGTAAGTTGTGTTGAAAGTTAAAAGCTGCAAGAATTGATGGTGTGGGTCCAAATGGAATAGGTGGATGGCCACTATATCCACCTAGATCACTTGGTCTCCTATCTACTGCTCCAATTGTGGAAGCTCCACAAACTTCTAAGACTGCGTCTAAGGCTGCATGTTGAGAGATAATTTCTCCCTCTCATCCACCAAGTAAATAACCACTGCTTTTCTCCTCAAAGCCTTGCATGCATCCTCAACCTCGAGAGCATACAGGTTCTTTAATCTTACACTGATATGCTTCACTTGTCCCGTGGCTATGTGTTTAAGGAAAATTTTTCCTTTTCTAAACATTACTTCATAACCACGTTCTTCCAATACTGCTACAGATTCCTTAGGCCTGGAACATGCAAAACATCTTCTAGTCTGAGATTGGATCCATTCTCCCTCTAAAAGGTAACTATACCTGTGCCGCTGCACTATACCTCTCATCATATCCAAACTCTATGCTCTGCTGGAGGTCCTTCTTCTACAAGTCACTAAAGAGATCTCTATTCCCCGTCATATGGAACGAGGCACCGCTGTCTAAGTACCACATGAAACCCATTACAGTGCTTCCCATGCATGTAATGGGTGTAAAATCAAGCTTGAACTATGAATCCAATGCTTCACCTACTGCAACTGCAGGCTCCTTCTTCATTTTCTTCTGTGGACAATTTGTAGCATAATTCTGATGCTTGTGACGGTGAAATCATCTAACCTTGGAGAAGTCTTTCTTGCCCGCTTCACCTTGGGATTTCTTTCCCTCGGCCTCCTTTACCTTACTGGCCAAGGAAAAATCTTCCTCGTCATTAGTATTGGATGAGGATCCATCCCTAGTATTCCACTTGAATTCCTTTTGTACCAAATCTGACCAAAGTCGCTCCCAATTTGGTAATTTCTCCCTCCCATTGACAGAGTCTTGTTAACTATGCCCACTCTTGGGAAGGCATAGAAGTTCTAGGCTCACCAATTCATCATCTGCTATGGTCACAACAACTCTTCCAAGCTCATCTCAACATTGAGTGAACTTTTCCAAGTATGTTGGTACTGTCTCGCCCTCCTCCTTCTTGATTTTCCCGAGCTTGTCTTTCAATTCCAACTTCTTTTGGTCATTTTTGTTCTCAAATATATCTGGCAAGGCCTTCCACATTTCATGTGGAGTTCTTGCCATGGATACTGGAGACAATGTTGTCACGTACTCCCTCCAATAAGATCATGCTCGCCCTTGCTACCTTCTTTTGCCAAGCATCAAGAAGAGCGTTGTCTACTGTTGTGGGCTTGGACATATCATTATCAATGAATTATTTCAACCCGTTGTCCTCCAGCACTGCCTCCATTCTATCTTGCCATGTAATATAATTAGAATTGTCCTCGAGTGCATATTTCAATCTTAATCCACTGAAATCCATCTTGATCTGCTTGTCGCACCAACGAAAGTATCTACAAGTTTGAATATTTTTCAACAAACTCAATTTCTTCTCCACTATTGTGATTTCTAGCGCTCGGATACCATGTAGAAATTACACAAACAATATGTATACCAATGGACTCAATTCAATCATGTGATATGCTAAAGCAAGATACTGAATCCTTCTACAAATTAATTGCAGAAAATAAACACGATTGCACAATCACACCAAGTAAAAGAAAGAAGAAAATCAATCCACAACACATATATTTTTCCTGGGGAAATACTGTTGCTCAAAACCCCTCTATCTCTATTTTATAATGAACCAAGGAATCATGAAACAATACAATGCATTCTTGCTCACAAGAATCTGTTGCACTCTCCTGATCATCTCACACTGATCCAGACAAGATTGGGCCAACACTTAGCCAATTCTCAGCTTGTCTTCAACCTGCCTTGGTCATGCAATCCCTATGGAATGTACTCTCTATTCTTTAGGAATTTTATCCTTCCTTGAATGTGCAAGTATCATGGGAAATCCTATGGTGTTTTAACTGCATCTAGGAAGTTTTCTAATAATACAACTGATAGTCAACTTCCCTTTAACCTTTGTCTCAACTCAGTCTCCACTAGAACTGACATGCATGCATCTATTAATATTAAATCATTAGTTGCATAATATATCAATGCATGTGAATTAAATCTGATTTAATTCACTTGATCTCGCACTAGTGCAACAAAGAGTTACAACTAGTGAAACTAATTTTAACTCAATTAATTGAGTAAACTTATTTATCATGCATTAAACTAATGCACTAATTGCAACTTGAACTCTAAAACACATAGAATCACTCTGCGTGCCTCACGAAGCACCCTCAACTCAAAATTTATGAGCTAACTGATTTTATCACACTCAGTTAACTATTACAAGTGATTATGAGATAAGATTACATTTTATTGTCCAATTTAATTAAGGGATAATTAAATATGACACATTTCCAATTTATTAAATAAATTGAATTGCACATTATTGTATCACTAGGACCCATTAGTACATGACCTATGGTCCCACACTAGTGTAGGTGTTGTCACGTTGTTTCTGGATGAGAATTTCAGTGTTTTTGGTTGTAAACTTCAACATCATGGATCTTTCTACCATCCGGAAAACCAAATTGTTCTTTAGAAATATTACAAGATAAAATAGGTTTTAATCTGTTTGCAATGGTTTTGGCTATGACTTTATAGATACAATTACACAATGAAATAGGTCTGAAGTCATCAAAGGATCAAGGAGAATCTGACTTAGGAATGAGAGAAAGGAAAGTTGAATTGAGCGAGTCATAGATAAGGCCCTTCTTTCAAGATTCCTCCACCACATTTATGATAGCCTCCCACATTAGACCAGAGAAGTGTTGAAATAATTCCACTGTCCACCCATCTAGGCTAGTGCTCTTGTCTTTTTTCATTGGTTTCAACATCAACTCAACCTCTTCTTTCTCCACAAGAGCCAAAAGATGGTTATTTTCCTCCTCATCCGCATACCTAGGGAATAGTAGTGCCACCTTTATTACTTCCCCAATCGTTGATCCTTCCTAATTTCCATATAGGTTTCTAAAATGATTTTTCCCCATTGAAGAAATCTTCTGAAAGTTTTTGGAAACCCCTCCTTCAGGTATATCAAGCTCCCAAATGGTATTAGAATTCCTTCTTCCTTTTTCATAATTTAAAAAAAAATTAGTATTCTCATCACCAGCAGTTAGGAAAATAGCACGACTCTTTAATCTCCATTGTTCTTCCTTTTCAAGTAAGATTTTTCTTCTCATTGTCTCCAAACTTTTTATCCTTCCTCTCAACACCTCGTCCATGTAGCCCTCAGCCCCCTGACTATTCATCTGATCAAGTGCCTCCTCTATAGCCCTGAGCTCCATGGTGTCCTTTATAACCTTCTCTTTTTCCCATTGAATAATAGCCTTCTTAATATTTTGCATATTTTTTTTCAAAATCATGGGTGAAAGAAAATATTTCTCCTCGATCCATTGAGCACCACATATCAATTACCAGCTTTTGATAGTCCTCCTCTTTAAGCCAACCTGCATTGAATTTGAACAGGGAGCTTGGATTTTTATTAGGTCCATCCAATTCTAGGAGAATTTGGGGAATGATCTGATTCTCCCCCCGAACCTACCCATTTCTTGAACCCAAAGATTCGAATGGCCAAGCCATCATTTAGGAGAAAACAGTCCAGTCCCTTCGCAAACTGAGCCTCTCCCACTCTTTTATTCTTCCAAGTATGGGAGTCTTGATGAGGTTTGAATCAATCAATTTTCCTTCTCTTAAATTTTTTAGGAAAAAAACTGCTAGAGGGTCATCACTAGCCTGAGCACCCTAGGTCTCTACCATCCCCAGTGAAAAGTTTAAGTCGCACCCCACTACCAGGTTGGGACCAGTCATGAAAGATTTGGAGAGAAGATTGTTCCAAAAAACAACCTGGTTTGAACATGGTCCATAGACGTTCACTAGAGTAATCTCTAATCCAAGTTCTAGAGAGAAGATTTTCACACCAATAAAAAGCTCAGAAGTCCATGAATTATTCAACTTGATAGTGCAGTTTTTTACACAACTATTCATACCACTTGATTTTCCTCTAGCATATGAGGTTACAAAATTCCACCTCGAGATAAAAGAAGAAAGAGCTTTTGACATCTGATCCACATGTCCCAAAGTCTCCTGAAGCATCAGAACAACAGGTTTGTAGTTGTTTATGAGTGCTTTAAATTCTAGTTTTTTAGGTGCACTAGCAAGACCTCTACAATTGAAAGATAAAACAACCATTTAGTCAAAATGTTTGGGGAAACCTCTACTCTAAGTGCCCCTTTTAAGGACAATTGTTTTCCATAAACTATGTCAATTATGACTCTCAGTTGGGCTTTTGAAATCTCTACTTTTCTTCCTCAGATCCTTTTTTATTTTTCAATATCGTGATTTTTCCCTAACCCCCCAAACATCTCTATTTCCATCTATTTTTTTCCTTGGGTCTCAGATTATAGGGGATATTATAAATGGATAATTTTGGAATAGTGGTGATGATGATATCCATGTCCAGTGAGATATTTCTAACACATAGGGGTTCATTTGATCTTAGCCTAGTGGGACTAGGCGTCTTCATATAATTTAACAACTAATCAAAATAGTTTAAAATAGGAGATGAGGGACAGGGAACAATACCCACTAAATCTGATGCAGGATCAACACGGATTGGTACCATCTACTCCTCATTGTAATCCATCTCAATGCCTTGCTCCATTTTTCTACTCTGATTTTCAGTGGCTTCCACTGGTGTCGTCTCCTCTTCTTGTTGATGTGCCTCTGTGACACCAATTTCCTGCTTATCTTCCATGTCCACTTGAGTCCCCCTGTCCCTTTGGTGCCGAGGACCTTGATTTTTCCTGCCTTTGTGTCGCCTACTTTTTCTAAATCCTAGTGGAAAATCACATGCCAAGTTCCCGTGTTTATGTCACTAATATACGTGCTATGTTTCTTTCGCTTGTCTCCAAAAAATACATGTTGGCATACAGATATGTGCCCAAATTGTTCCCAATCACCCGAAAAACATCCACGATCCAGAAATTAGGAGGGAGATCAGGGAGTCGCACCCACACCAGTATTTCATCCAATATTTCCCTATTAGAATCAAACAATGATGTCCATCTCTTGAATAGGATCGGGGAAATACCGAAACCCCGCTACCTTTCCATCACCCATTCCAGTGTAGCAATGTTATTGAATCTAAGCATAAACCAACCTTTCAACAGGGTAATAACTTCCACCTCCCTATCCAGGGTTGATTCCTAGTTATTCCCTATCCATTCAGTTATGTATTCGGCTGAGAAGTATTTTCCCCACGTCCTTCCCAAAAGGATAGACTTCGACGTTGCCATCACACTATCAAAGTGCATGTTGACGCTAAATACTAGGTTAGGACGCTTAGTGCTTTCCTTTATCACTTTCCCCTTTTTTTATTTTAACACCAGACTGCCCTCCATGTTTCACAAAAATCCTTGTTGTGTCCTCCCCTCCGACAGAGCCCTCCGCTTGTTTGTTTTTGGAAAATTCCTTTACCACCTCCACCAATCCGCCATCGGCCCTCCCATCCTCGAGCTTACATCCAACCCTTATTTTTCTGTCTCCACCCGATAGTCTCCCCATTTCACTAAAGGAAACTCAGAGAAGTTTCCCCCCTCTCTTTCCCTAGCTACCACAAAATGTCCAACATTTCTACTTGTTGGCTTCCCAAAAGTGTAACTTCCAAAACCCCCCTGGGAGCCCTAACCCAAACCCTTCAGACCAATGTTTTTTTTCTCACATATTCCCGCAGTCAGGAAAGAGCCAACCCCAATGCTTGAAATAAAATTTCTATGTCCTTCCAACCACAGTGCCACCCCAGAATTCCCCACAAATTCAGACAAGCCCCCAACTCCTAAACTAGAATTATACCCCACTTTCCCTTCAAAATCTGCACCAAATACAATATCCTCCAGTCCCGCCAAATGGAAAATAGATGAAACTGAGCTTTTGGGAAATTTTTGACTTACCTTTGGTATAAAATACCGACTGAAATTTTCTACCACCTTCATAAGCATTACTTGAGTAACTTTCAGTAGAGACTTGTCAGGGTCTCAAGAAACTTGAGGCTTTAGGTCAACCCCTTTCAGTGAGACAAACCCCTCTACCAGACTCCACCTCATATTTTCCTCCCCAACCCTGCAATCATGAGACCACGTTGGAACGGTGACCTTTGCTAGGTTCTGCTTCATAGGATCCAAACCCCAAATTGACAGGATTTCCACCATAGTTAGTTCCACATCCACAAAATCCTTCTCCTTTCCCATCCTATTTACCTCCAAAATCAACAGACCGCTCACCACCCAACTAGAAATTTAGGGAAGCACTGTAACCAACTCTCGTAGAAAATGTTAACTACTTTAAGACTGTTTTCACTGTGCTTCCAGGAAAATTGCAACCCCTTAACCCCTAACTAACCACCGACAGTAAGAGAAAGCAGTAAAAACACAACTAATAACTCTATATAAATGATATTTACTACCATTATAATGGTAGGCATGAGACTACAGCTAGAAAATGACACACTTACCTGACTGTTCACTTTTTATATGGCTGCGAGCCTGAAATTGAAACCCTTAGCACTCTCAATAGACCATATCAGAATGCGTCATTGTGAAAAAACATGATAAAAAAAAAACACCGACAAACCCTTGTCTTCTCTAGGTATTGTTTGTTGAGTTATCCAAAATGTATGTGTGCCATGCAAAATTTATGTTTCTCCCACCACTAAAACCACCACATGGCCCACCATCATTCACTTCCTCCAACGACCATGTGCCTCCAAATTGTGCAATCCCCATTCCACTGCATTGTCGACTAGCGAAAACCTAGGGTTCTGTCATTTCCTTTAGTTTTTTTGCAGAGCTTGCTTAATTTCAAAATATGAGGCTTGTCATCTCCCACACATCTTCAATAACCATGTGAATCACTTATTTTATTATATAATATAATTTATATTATCTAAATTAGTAATTTATAATTTTTTTTAAAATTATTATTATTAATTATAAAAAGAATTAATAAATAAGTAAAATATATTTACATTTTGAAAAACATGTGATAAAATTTTGCATTATATCACAGATTTTATTATGAAAATTCTTTTCTTATAATAATATAGGGCAATATCATAGATTAGCAATATCACATGGTAAGTATCACATGTGTACCTTTTTTTTAATTAATTAATTTGAAATAAATTAAGTAGCATTTGCACCGGATGTTGCAAAGGAAACGCCGTAAGTCGATAACGCATATGGATATTTACGATTCTTTGCCACTGCATCAACTAGGCGAATGTAATTTCCCCCCCTAGATAGAAGACAAATATGTTGTAAATTATTTGCATTAGGTTGGAGGGCATCTAACACCTTACTCAACATTCTTTCATTGTTCGCACAATTTTGCTCCTATGTCTCTTTTTTAACGCAAAAAACCAAAAATAGATGGGTGGAATCCTTTAATAGTGAGATTTTTTTTAAAGTTTTCTCTCTATCTAAAACATCACATTGAACATGTTATCACCAAAATAGGACCTGATAGGCTACTGATCGGACCACTTCAATGTAACTATTTCAAATCAATCTTTTGGCTGAGGCTTAGCCTCCTCAGCCTGGGAGGTCTCTCTCAAGGGTTAATGATATAAGATATAGATAGATGGCTAACTCTGTGGTTTGTGATTTTGTATGTTTATAGGCTGAAAGGTGGAGATTTTCTACCATTGGGCTATGGAGTCAGTGACAGGGATAAAGATAACAATAACTCTTCTTATAAAACTAAGGCTTATATATATACTTCAATGAAAGAGTGACACATTTAGGAAGATCCAATAACTTGAGGTTCAAAGGAAGTCAGAGCATATGGTACATGAATTCTGAGTAATAAGTATTAAAACATTGAAGAAAACCTTTCAAAGGTAGGATTCAGAAAACTCAATTCACCATGGTTCAACACTTAAAGGAAGTCAGAGCATGTTCCTCCATGAATTCTGAGTAATAAGCATTAAGAATATGGACGTAAAAAATATCAAAGATTAAATATAAAACTCACTGAAGTACACTAAGAATCTCAGGTTTTCCAAGAAGAAAACCCCTCTGCATTACTGATCACAGTCCATTACATAAAGCAACAGTTTTGCCAAAAAGTCTTCAAACCCTATGAATTCGACCTCATGCTTTATATAGAGCATTTACAATATTGGATTCCATGATCCACCACTAGGAGAATTCGAATTTCCTTTCTTGACACATATTCTACCCATAAAACAGACTTTTAATTACAAAATGACAAGTAAATAGTCTTTGAAGAGTCCTAATCCAAATAGGAGTGAAACTCCTAATTATGCTTGAAAAAACCTTATCTAAACTTAAATGCTTCCTTTGACAGATGCAATCCCATGAGGTCTAATTTGGATGATGCCTCCACCTTTGATATAATCCTTTGATGATGTCAAAAACTGTCCTAGAAATTAGGAGACAGATTTCCTAGTTTTTAGCCCTTATCTTCCATGTTCATCTTCAAGCAGCTTTTTTAACATTGATGACTGTTACATATGTGTCACATGTGCCAATATTCCCTTGAAAAATTTAATCTTCCACCTATGCAAAGAAAATTCTCTGAAATAGTGTAAAAGGATATGAAACTGGTTGTGCTACGAAAGTGGCCTGTTTTCATAGCACAGTTTGTAGGTCATTGTAAAACTCTATCCTTTAACCATACTTTCTCGTGTTTTTCACTTTGATTTTTCAACTGTGATCTTCATTTATCCACCAGCAACATCAAACCTTGAAAACCAACAATCCTTACCTCCAAAATCCATGTGTAAAATGCTAAAAACTCATCTTCAGTAGTTTCGTAGCGTGCTACGAAACTGTTGTGCAAGCTTCTTTTAACCCAGTTTTCAAAAAATTTAAAGTTTGAAGGTATTAAAAACTGTTCAAGGATTGAAATTAACATAAAAAATAAAACCAACTTAACCTTAAAAGATTCTTTTCCTCAAATTGGTCTTCTCCTTAATAAAAACCTGATTTAAGATCTATCATTTTTCTGCATTGTTTTTATCTGAACAATAGGTGTTGAGACAGAGATTTTATCTCCTCATCCAAAATTTAGTTTGAGAAACTGAAGGAGAATTTTGGATACCATGCTGTATTGAACACAAACCTCTCTTTTTTTTTTTTAATACCTCTCCTACTATCCAGAAACTATCTTTGAACAACATGTGTCAAAATGGAAAATTCTGATTTCTGAAAATATGGCTTCAAAGAAAGCCTTTTATATCCCAACTGGTAAAACATGTGAGGAAAGTGAGAGAGGTTATTGTAGCTGGAGATTTTATAAAGAGAAACCTCTTTCATAATTCCAAAATACTTTTTATTTTGGCCAGAAACGGATCATGCAGTTGACAACTAAAACTAGAAAACAGAGTTTTTCTCTCAATGACTTTCAACAGTTTCGTAGCGCAAGTTAAGTCATCAATTTATCCCACCTAATAATGAATTTGAAGAAAATGAGAGAGGATTTTGTATTTAAATAGGTTAGGAAGAAAAACCTCTTTCAGTTTTCAAAAATGAGTTTTAAGTTGCTCAAGAACCCCTTTGGAAGTTGACTACTAAAACTAGAGAAATAGAGTTTTTGCTTCATAGTGCACTACGAAAGTAGGCTACTTTCGTAGCACAAATCACCTTTTTTGAACTAGCTGCACTACAAAAGTACAGATTCCTGTATGATTTCAAAAATTTGACCCTAAACTTAATGGAACGACTTCTAAATGGATGATGGGACTTTTTAAGCATGAAATGAGACTTAAAAGACCTTATTTGGAAATGAAAAATGACATCTTAAAACCTTTAACCTATCACTTACCCAATTTATAAATGAAATGACTCAAGACCTACTTGAAACCATGGCCAAAATCAGAGTTGACACAATGATGTTCTGAAAATTTAGGGTGTGATAACAGTGGCTGCACTAGGGATAGTGTGTCCCTGTGATACACTAAGAATTGGTAGCTCTAGTGCTACTATCCATCCTTTAGAGTAAAATTCTGAAATTTTGCCAAGATTCTCCTCAAGCTTTAATGATTTCTGAAAGAAGGACTCAAACTGCACCTACTAAAAAATGCTTTGCTCAACCTACCTTGAGCCTATTTTCACATTCCTACCAACCTTCTCAGCTACAATTTCCACTTTAGCTCAGGCAACATGATATTTCCAATAAAGCCAATCAATTGTCTTTTCTGATATATGAGGCTCTTGACTGCATTCAACCTCAAAATAACCATGATAGTGAGATGACCAAAGCAACTTATAATATATCTAATGTTCATAATGAAAATGAAAATGAAATACTGGTGTGCAAGGCTTTTTCATGTATTCAGCTATAAGGTCAAAGAAGACATGGTTAGTTTGATGATCATCCACACAAGATTCCTTTGATATGATATCCAACTTCTTTTCTGAATGATTCCCATAAACAATGTAATTTTCCTCATTATTATGATCATTCTTTGATGTAAGCTGCTGCAAAGTATGACATAAAAAATCAACCTTTTCCTATGCCTGAGGGTTATAAAATCTATCTTGCAGTATTTCTTCTTGGTGTTTGCAATGATTTTCATACTCTTTATGATCAAAAGACTGGCAATTTAGTTGCATCTTTACATCAATCTCAGAGGATGTAACATGGTTTTCATAAGTAAACCCCTGTTGATTTTCATGTTGCATTTTATGGGATGTTATCCTTTCTTCTTGGTGTTGAAACGTATTCTTATGAAGAGCCTCTAAAATTTCTTCATCCATGAATTCATCATCATCATAACAATCCTCCAAATATTGAATAAAACTCACAGAATGTTTACAACAATCTTTGACCAGCAATAAGGAGGGATGAAACTCTTTATACATCTCATAGAATACATCATGGAAATTAGCAAGAGAATATAATGAACCATTTGCCAAAACTTTATACCAAGACCATGCTTTTCCTTCTAAAGTGGTCATAAAAATCTTCATGAGACAATCTTCAGGGAACTGAACCTTAAGACTGTGTACATGCATATGGAACCTAACCAAATGAAGAGAAACATTGTCTTTCTTTTCATCTTTGAATATTGGAAGATCATCTAACCATTCAACCTTTGGCATAGGATTTGGAAAACCAGGGATATGAGACCGATTCATAGGAGCATACCTGGCATTTATTCTTGTAATCGAAGTCATCTTGAAACTTCATGAAGCTATTATATTCTAGCAGTGGAGTCACCTTCCAATTTGTTTATTCAATGTGTGGAGTCTCCAAGGTAGTTATGCAGCCTTGAAAAGCTTCCTGAGCTCCTGCTACCTTTAGAAGTTCAACTTCTTGATTTTGGGAATGAGTAATCTTCAGGCTCCCGACAGACGCACCAAAATGTTATCACCAAAATAGGACCTGATAAGCTACTGATCGAACCACTTCAATGTAACTTTTTCCAACCAATATTTTGGCTGAGGCTTAGCCTCCTCAGCCTGAGAGGGCTCTCTGAAGGGTTAATGATATAAGATATAGATAGATGGCTAACTTTGTGGTTTGTGATTTTGTATGTTTATAGGTTGAAATATGGAGATTTGCTACCATTGGGCTATGGAGTCAGTGACAGGGATAAAGATAACAATATCTCTTCTTATAAAACTAAGGCTTATATATATACTTCAATGAAAGAGTGACACATTTAGGAAGATCTCAATAACTTGAGGTTCAAAGGAAGTCAGAGCATATGGTACATGAATTCTGAGTAATGATACATCAAGATATTGAAAGGAAAGTATTTAAAAGAGATTCATCAAAGCTTAACACTTAAAGGAAGTCAGAGCATGAATAACCATGAATTCTGAGTAATAAGTATTAAAACATTGAAGAAAACCTTTCAAAGGTAGGATTCAGAAAACTCAATTCACCATAGTTCAACACTTAAAGGAAGTTAGAACATGTTCCTCCATGAATTTTGAGTAATAAGAATTAAGACTATGGAAGTAAAACATATCAAAGATAAAAGATAAAACTCACTGAAGTACACTAAGAATCTCAGGTCTTCCAAGAAGAAAACCCCTCTGTATTATTGAT
Source organism: Pinus albicaulis (assembly GCA_034641835.2). NCBI lineage: Eukaryota > Viridiplantae > Streptophyta > Pinopsida > Pinales > Pinaceae > Pinus > Pinus albicaulis. The sequence goes on from CM076571.1 coordinate 663,258,091, forward strand.
CACAGTCCATTACATAAAGCAGCAGTTTTGCCAAAAAGTCTTCAACCCCTATGAATTCGACCTCATGATTGATATAGAGCATTTAAAATATTGGATTCCACGATCCACCACTAGGAGAATTCGAATTTCTTTTCTTGACACCTATTCTACCCATAAAACAGACTTTTAATTACAAAATGACAAGTAAACAATCTTTGAAGAGTCCTAATCCAAATAGGAGTGAAACTCCTAATTATGCTTGAAACAACCTTATCTAAACTTAAATTATTCCTTTGACAGCTGAAATCCCATGAGGACGAATTTGGATGATGCCTCCACCTTTGATGTAATCCTTTGATGATGTCAAAAACTATGCTAGAAATCAGGAGAGAGATTTCTTGTTTTTTAGCCCTTATCTTCCATGTTCATCTTCAAGCAGCTTTGTTAACATTGATGACTGTTTCATATGTGTCACATGTGCCAATATTCCCTTGAAAAATTTAATCTTCCACCTATGCAAAGAAAATTCTCTGAAATAGTGTAAAAGGATATGAAACTGGCTGCGCTACGAAAGTGGCCTGTTTTCGTAGCGCAGTTCATAGGTCATTGTAAAACTCTATCCTTTAACCATATTTTCTCCTATTTTTCACTTTGAGTCTTCACCTGTGATCTTCATGTATCCACCAGCAACATAAAACCTTGAAAACCAACAATCCTTACCTCCAAAATCCATGTGTAAAGTGCTAAAAACTCATCTTCAGCAGTTTCGTAGCGCGCTACAAAACTGCTGTGCAGGCTTCTTTTAACCCAGTTTTCAAAAAATTTAAAGTTTGAAGGTATTAAAAACCCTTCAAGGATTGAAATTAACATCAAAAATAAAAACAACTTAACCTTTAAAATATTATTTTCCTCAGAATTGGTCTTCTCCTTAATGAAAAACTGATTTAAGATCTATCATTTTTCTACACTATTTTTTTCTTCTGAAAAGTAGGTGTTGAGAAAGAGATTTTATCTCTTCATAAAAAATATAATTTGAGAAACTGAAGGAGGCTTTTGGATACCATTCTGGCTTGAAAAAAAACCTCTCTTGGTTTATTGAAATACCTCTCCTACTATCCAGAAACTATCTTATAACAACATGTGTAAAATTGGAAACTTCTGATTTATGAAAATATGGCTTCAACGAAAGCCTTGTATCTCCCAACTGGTAACACTTGTGAGGAAAGTGAGAGAGGTTATTGTAGATGGCTACTATATGAAGAGAAAACTATTTCATAATTCCAAAATAATTTTTATTTTGGCCACAAACTGATCATGAAGTTGACAACTAAAACGAGAAAACAAAGTTTTTCTCTCAATGACTTTCAGTAGTTTCGTAGCACAAGTTAAGTCATCAATTTCTCCCACCTCATAATTAATTTGAAGAAACTAAGAGAGGCATTTGTAGTTAAATATTTTAGGTGTTATTGCCTAAATCTACCTTAGGCTGAAAGAAGGCAGAGTTCAGCGTAACATCAAACCACGCTCAGTCTGGTAGCTAGCCCTACCAGATCAGGAAAGGGCTCTCTCCGGGTCAATCTCAGCAAAGATAATCAATAGGGCTTGAGATGACTTTAAATAAAGGCTAATTTTAGGCTAGGTATATAATTAAAGGAGTTTGGTTTTGATTTTGGGGGTTTTTTTGGAAACAAAGGGAAAGACAGTTTTGGGTTCGAGGATGAGGCCTAGTTTTTGTAGAGTTCTGATTGGGGCAAGGAAGGAAATTTTTTTGATGCTTTAGATTGAATGAATGGATGGTTTATAATGGTGAGGAGCTGAAGAGGGAAATAGGCTTTCAATAATCCTCTTCAAACAGATGAAAACATGGAAAATTAAACAAAACTGATGGCAGAGCAAAGCAAGCTAATGAATTCCACCTTTATCACTCATTTGTTTAATTTAAGAAGAAAGGAGAAGAGAAATGATACACATAAACATCAGTGAAATTAAAATTACATAGAGAAAAACACCATCAAAACACAGAGCCACATGGATCCCAAAGAGTGCTGCAAACCCTGGTCTATTCCTTTGCCAAAAGTGCAGAGATGAAATGTACAATGAAGTGCCAAGCAATCCCAAGTGTCCAACCTCTGAAAATGACTGAAGAAATACATGATATAGACAAGTATAACTAATTCCCATGCCTCTAGGGGTCGAGCTCACCATTCTAGGAGCTGTTTCAACCATATCTAAACTAAGAACTGGAAAATAGGCAATGAAACAACTTGCCTCTATATGATAGGAAACTGATTCATTCACTTACATTTCATTTTTTGGTGAATGAATCCACTAGTATGAGTAAAAATGTGCCAAAGTTACATCATGGTCATGAAATTACATCAATTTACATCAATATTTACATGAAAAATTCAAACTAGCCAAAACTAGGCGAGATTCTGAGCTGCTAAGTGAAAAATAGGCCAAATTTCTCTATGTGTCGCACCTGAAATCTCTATGTGTAGCACAAGTTGAAGGCTGATTTTTAGGGCCTTCCCGAAGTCCAAATTGAGTGTAGGATAGCTCGTTGGAAATCCCTGCATGTATACTTTCCAACCCAAGTGGAATTTTTCAATTTGGAGTTCATTTTCCCTGTAAAAAATCAAATCTCCCAAGACTATTCAAAATGAGTAGAATGAGGCTGCCTCAAGGCAGAGTGCTGTTGCAGTCAAATTTTGAAGTTTTACTCAACTCTAGATTGAGCTCATTATAGCTCATTAGAAATATATTTGTGTCTAGTTATCATTTGACTCATCAAGCAAGTCATTTGGCCAACCAAGCTAGGATAAATATTGATTTTTCCAAGGTCACTTCAGAGGTGCATCAATTCTCCTGAGGCAACTGTATTTTTGACATTTCTCTAAAACCATGAGACCTGTGTAAAAATTGAAGGACGTGTTTCTTCCTTGGCATGTTTTGGACAAAAAACTCTCTCAGTTTTCCCAAATTCAGCTTTTCTTGCTCAGAAACATCATTGGAGTAAAACCTATCCCGATGTGTGGAACAAGGGATTTGTCGAAATGAAGCGAAATGAAGGGGATAAGGGGCTTCTAAATTTTTGAGAAAATTTTTGGAAGTAGGGAGGGATGTTAGGAAATAGGGGAAAGTGGAATTTCAGATATTTATTGAGGGGAAGGGGTCCAAAAGGGAAAAACACAGGCCTAGCCTAGAAAATTGCCAAGTTGTAGCAAGAAACTAGGGTTTGTGCAAAAATGAGGAATTTGGGGGATCTCAGTGATGGGAAGTGTTTAATCAGGCACATTAAGGATAGGGGAAGGTGTATGAACATCAGGATACAAGTTTTGATGATGATTTGACCATCCAAGAGAAATTACCTTCAAAACCCTAGGAGAGGGAAATGAACCTTACCTAGGCACAACTGAAGCATGAACAAGGTGTAAAATGACCCATTGGAACCTGAAATGATGATGAAAACCCTCTGAATGATGGTACACTTAGCTGAATGGTGACATGGAACGACATTTGGACAACTTTGAAAAGAGTGAAAACAAACCCTAGACCTAATACCTAGTGACCAAATTTTACTTGAAGACTCACTGAAATGACAAAATTTGACCTTGACACCTTAAAATCACTTTGTAAGAGCATGTTTGATCACTAGAGGAAGGCTGCAAAGACTGACACTAACATTGGCTCCAATGGGGATGGTAGCTCCTTGGAGGTGCCAAGAACTACAGATCTTTGGAAAGCAGATAGTGCCTTCATCCATTGGGCAATGGAATCAAAAACTCAAGCTGAAATGCATGACTGAAAACTGATGACTTGATGACACAAATTGACTCTCACTCAACTAAAAACTGACTCAATACTTAAACAAAACCGACAAACTGGAAATATGCTCAATATGAAGCTTATTCAATACAACCTACTCTATTTGTTCCATTCATCACCTAATCAAGTGAAATGAAACAACCAATGCAACCATGTAAGCATTCCGGCTGCTGTTTGGATTCTCTGCAAGTGCTCACTTATGAACAACAAGAGAGAACTACTGAGAGGCAACTCCCATGAAAACTTGTGAACAGATCTGTCGAATACTATGGATTCTCTATCTGCCTCCAAAAACACTGCATAATGATCTTGAAGTTCATGCACACTGGGACTTAGCTCATCCAATGGATTACTTTTCTTTTCCTCATACCATGAATGCAAACTTTGTTTTGAGCTTTGTGGCGAGATTCCTGCTAAAAATGACAAAGAGACCGGCTGCCGGATTGAGTTTATATCAGCACACGTTTCAAGCTTACATATAGTCAATGGAGAAGGACTTTGATTGCAGACATCATCCAACACATCAGCTATTGGATTGTGAAAAACATGAAAATACTGTTGCAACCCATTTTCTATTGGTTCCGATGAGATTACATGATTTCCTACAGGTTGCTCATTTGAAGATTTACTATGCAATTTATCCTTCAAAAACTAAAATGATTCAAAACAAAATGGTATAGAATCATCTTGTATCATTTGATCATATGTGCTAACTTCCAATTCCTCATCTGCAACTTGAAAATCAATGGCATTCAGGGGCTGCGAATCTGGATATGAGAAGTCTTGAACAAGGTTTTCATTGCCCTCAAGATGGTCCAAATCAAGAATTGTTGACAGTTGATTTCTAATTGCATGGAATTTGTCTTTGATGAACTGAAACGAATCAAAACAAAAAGGCAAAGATCCTTCACTTACTTCAAAATTTTCTGCACTTTCCTCATCACTGTCATAGCTGATATGCATCGGTTGATCACTATACTCGAGCTGCTGAAAGTGAACTTCCTCCTTCCACAAACTAGATGCTGATTTGTCTACAAGATTAGCTTCTGTTTGGAGAACATAATCATCATCATACTGATCAAACTGAGGCAAATCATCAGTATAAAACACATCATCAAGCATACATGTCAAATCAACAGATATCTCTTCTCCAAGATGATCTACAAAACAATCATTATCAGATCTATGACAACTGGGATAAGAAACAGAATGTTTTGGATCAGCAACTTGTTCTTCTTCAATCAGTGAGCCATGGGCTTGAACATTATACTCATTCCTTGTGATGATATTTTTCATCAACTCTTCTACTGCACTTACCAACATGTCAAGCTTTACCTCTAGAGATGTCGATTTCTCTGGATCTATGTTTTTCATCTCTTCTTCCTTCAACCTTGCCCTTCGAATCAGTAAATGAGCTTCTACATCTACTGCACTGTTCTGCATCTCTTCAAGTGTTGAAAGATTCCTTTCTCTCAGCTGAAACTCAATTTCCAGATCAAAGGCACCTAGGTAGTGCAAGAGAGCAGATCTAGGAGGAGGTCTTATATCAACTGGCATCGAAAAATATACTTGGTTAAATCTGGCAGAAAAATGTTGTACTATCTCCCCTGGCAGTCTTTTCAGCTGGTTATACTCTTTTATAATCAAGAAAGGGTTCTGTCTGACCACCCACCTGTCGAGGAAAACTTTGATGAACTTCTGGAAATCTGAGATGCTCGCATCAGGTAGGGCTTTGAACCAACTCTTGACTTTGCCTTGAAAATAAAGAGCAAAAATCCTAATACTGACATTCTCTTCATCAACTTCAAAAAGGTCAAGAAAAGACTCAAAATTCAGAACATGTCTTTCAGCAGTGATGTTGTCACATTCACCTTCAAACCTCGGCAAGTAAAGGTAATAATTTGCAGGGAAAGCATGGAGTATAGGAGGTAAAATCAAAGGCTTGTATCGATCTAGAATTTTACAAGGTATAGGGGTATGTACAAATGCTGCAGAATCAGTCTTGGTCTCTTTAGGTTCATCACAAGATTCGGAAGAAAGGTCTTGATCAAGCTCAAAAGCATGCAAATCTTTGGTATCCACAATCTTCAAAGGGAAGGAATCAAATGCAAGCTGAGGATATTTTCTCAAATACAATATACTTTGCAAAGCCTTATTGATATTATCGGGAAAAGAGAAGAAATAATTTATGAGAAAGAACAAAATGTCTTGGATGAAATTCCAACTTGAATACCTGATCTTTCCATGTTGTCCTTTCATGTTTCTGCTGGTCAGGTTCATCCTCCAGTGGAGTCCTTGGATCTAATCCCGAAACTGATTTATAGTCACCAAGTGAATGATTTCAGCCTTGCGATGTCTGATCGTTGTCCACCATCAACAATCAGATCTAAAATTGATTAGATCTTACTGAGGAAACCATATGTTCAGTTCATAAACTAGACCAGAGATTGAATGAAGCAGCATTCATCTACTTTCGCTAATGCAAAGCAAGAGCGTTTCGAAGGCTACCTGGCTAAATTTAGGCTCCTTCTATAGTTTATAAAGAAAACAAAAAACTTTCTCTTCCCCAGTATGGTTGCCACTATGTTATTGCCTAAATCTACCTTAGGTTGAAAGAAGGCAGAGTTCAGGGTAACATCAAACCATGCTCAATCTGGTAGCTAGCCCTACCAGATCAAGAGAGGGCTCTCTCCGGGTCAATATTAGCAAAGATAATCAATAGGGCTTGATATGACTTGAAATAAAGGCTAATTTTAGGCTAGGTATATAAGTAAAGGAGTTTGGTTTTGATTTTGGGGGTTTTTTTGGAAACAAAGGGAAAGTCAATTTTGGGTTCGGGGATGAGGCCTAGTTTTTGTAGAGTTATGATTGGGACAAGGAAGGAAATTGTTTTGATGCTTTAGATTGAATGAATGGATGGTTCAAACTAGTGACGAGCTGAAGAGGGCAAGATGCTTTCAATAATCCTCTTCAAACAGATGAAAACATGGAAAATTAAACAAAACTGAAGGCAGAGCAAAGCAAGCTAATGAATTCCACCTTTATCACTCATTTGTTTAATTTAAGAAGAAAGGAGAAGAGAAATGATACACATAAACATCAGTGAACTTACAATTACATAGAGAAAAACACCATCAAAACACAGAGCCACATGTATCCCAAAGAGTGCTGCAAACCCTGGTCTATTCCTTTGCCAAAAGTGCAGAGATGAAATGTACAATGAAGTGCCAAGCAATCCCAACTGTCCAACCTCTGAAAATGACTGAATAAATACATGATATAGACAAGCCTAACTCATTCCCATGCCTCTAGGGGTCGAGCTCACCATTCTAGGAGCTGTTTCAACCATAGCTAAACTAAGAACTGGAGAATAGGCAATGAAACAACTTACCTCTATATGATAGGAAACTGATTCATTCACTTACATTTCACTTTTTGGTGAATGAATCCACTAATATGAGTAAAAATGTGCCAAAATTACATCATGGTCATGAAATTACATCAATTTACATCAAGAGTTACATGAAAAAGTCAAACTAGCCAAAACTAGGCGAAATTCTGAGCTGCTGAGTGAAAAATAGGCCAAATTTCTCTATGCGCCGCGCCTGAAATCTCTATGCGTAGCACAAGTTTGAGGCTGATTTTGAGGGCCTTATAGAAGTCCAAATTGAGTGCAGGATAGCTCGTGGGAAATCCCTTCCTGTCTACTTTCCAACCCAAGTGGAGTTTTTCAATTTGGAGTTCATTTTCCCTGTAAAAAATCAAATCTCCCAAGACTGGTCAAAATGAGCAGATTGAGGCTGCCTCAAGGGAGAGTGCTGTTGCAGTCAAATTTTAAAGTCTTACTTAACTCCAGATTGAGCTCATGATAGCTCATTGGAAATATATTTGTGTCTAGTTATCATTTGACTCATCAAGCAAGTCATTTGGCCAACCAAGCTAGGAGAAATCTTGATTTTTCCAAGGTCACTTCAGAGGTGCATCAATTCTCCTGAGGCAACTGTATTTTTGAAATTTCTCTAAAACCATGACACCTGTGTAAAAAGTGAATGAGGTGTTTCTTCCTTGGTATTTTTTGGACAAAAACCTCTCTCATTTTTCCCAAATTCATCTTTTCTTGCTCAGAAAAATCATTGGAGTAAAACCTATCTCGATGTGTGGAACAAGGGATTTGTCGAAATGAAACGAAATGAAGGGGATAAGGGGCTTCTAAATTTTTGAGAAAATTTTGGGAAGTAGGGAGGGATGTTAGGAAATAGGGGAAAGTGGAATTTCAGAGATTGATTGAGGGTAAGGGGTCCAAAAGGGAAAAACACAGGCCTAGCCTAGAAAATTGCCAAGTTGTAGCAAGAAACTAGGGTTTGTGCGAAAATGAAGAATTTGGGGAATCTCAGTGATGGAAAGTGTTTAATAAGGTACATTAAGGATAGGGGAAGGTGTATGAACATCAGGATACAATTTTTGCTGATGATTTGACCATCCAAGAGAAATTACCTTCAAAACCCTAGGAGAGGGAAATGAACCTTACCTAGGCACAACTGAAGCATGAACAAGGTGTAAAATGACCCATTGGAACTTGAAATGATGATGAAAAACCTATGATAGATGGCACACTCAGCTGAATGGTGACATGGACCGACATTTGGACAACTTTGAAAGGAGTGAAAACAAACCCTAGACCTAATACCTAGTGACCAAATTTTACTTGAAGACTCACTGAAATGACAAAATTTGACCTTGACACCCTAAAATCACTTTGTAAGAGCATGTTTGATCAGTGGAGGAAGGTTACAAATACTGACACTAACATTAGGAAGAAAAACCTCTTTCAGTTTTCAAAAATGAGTTTTCAGTTGCTTAGGAACCCCTTTGGAAGTTGACTACTAAAACCAGAAAAAAAAGAGTTTTTGCTTCATAGTGCGCTATGAAAGTAGGCTACTTTCGTAGCGCAAATCACCTTTTTTGAACTAGCTGCACTATGAATGTGTGGATTCCTGTATGATTGAAAAAATTTGACCCTAAACTTAATGGAATGAATTCTAAATGGATGATGGGACTTTTTAAGCATGAAATGAGACTTAAAAGACCTTATTTGGAAATGAAAAATGACATCTTAGGACCTTTAACCTATCACTTACCCAATTCATAAATGAAATGACTCAAGACCTACTTGAAACCATGACCAAAAGCAGAGTTGACACAATGATGTTTTGAAAATTTAGGGTGTGATAACAGAACATATTCCACTAGACTATATAGAGACCAATCCAGCTTAGCCCTCCAAGCAACTCCATAAAGTTTCCAAGGTCCACTAGGAGTATCGAACAAAGTCAATATTTATGCCAAGCAATTTCATACAATTCCTATTATCCCTATAACCAATGCCACTCCCTGTTGCTTCTCAGATTTATCTGTGGAGCTTTCACAAATAGTTTGGAATTTAATTTGCATTGAAAGAGGTACAAGTTACCCAAATAATAATCAACAATGCAATATACTGAAGCAACAAATACAATTCCAAATGTAGCCGGATTCTTATCATTTAACCCATCCAAATATGGGTTTGACAAACACATTTAGATTGTGAAGCCCAAGTATGCATAATAAGGTTTCATACATGAACCATTTCTATGTTGTAAAAATACACAGTCAAGATTCACAACCCATATATACATATTAGACCAGGTTTAAACAAATGTGTTAATATTCATATTCAGTTCAATGTACCTTCAATTCACTATCCAAACACAAAGTGTTTAAATCATTCAACGTCACTCAACAGAGAACCTGAATTTGTGTTCAGGTTAAGATAGATATGTTAATGTTCATATTCAATGCATTTTACTTTCAATCCACCCTTGGCAAAAATTTAGGGGCTAATATTCGTAGGTGGGCTAATTTTCCATTCTTTTTCCAAAAAAATATTCTCCAATTTCTATTTTTTTTCTAAAATGATTCGCCGAATTTTTATATTACATCATTATTTTACCTTAAAAATAGCCAAAATATTATATCGACTAATACAAAATCATTGGAAATATAAAAATTTATACAAAAATATCGCCAAAAATTTTACAATTTTCATATTAGGGGCTAGTAAGATTCGCCAAGATTTCTAAACTTTAATATAAACTTTCATCCTTAAAATTTTCCTTGATCCACCCACCCATAAACACAACAAGTGTTGATGAATCATTCACCCTCACCTTATCGAGCACCTCACTTTGCATGATGCAACCTGGCATTGATATTGAAATTGGCTTGCAAGAGACTCTGCTAATGTCCATGTTCAATGGAGCCTAGATTCAATGAGCCAAATGTTGGAATCACAATTTCCATTAGACCAAAACCTGTAGGCATTAGTCTCTGCTACAATCGCCAGAGTTAGGATCCACAAGAGGTGGTTATTCCATGTCGTGAAACACACGGGGAGCGTTAAACCCAATGTCCAAGAATCTCCCCCCCAACGTGAGTCAGGTGAGTTTCGAACTCGAGACCTGTTGCTCTGATACCAATTGTTTAACCCTTAGTTAAACTGAGAGGGGGGGGGGGGTGAATCAGTTTAATACATTCATGGAATTTTAAAACTTTCTTTTACACTTATTTACACCTTCATTTCATGATCAAATTATTATATAATGAAACAAAAATATTAATATGTGAGAAACAAGTATTAAGCAGATTAAATACAGAACATCAACACATAATCATCATGCACATGGACAACAGATATAAGTGGAAACCCATAAGGGAGAAAACCACATATTATTATTGTTGTGATGCAAAGGCAAGCTCCAACTCCCTCTCACCACCAAGTTTCTGTACGCTACAACCTACAGGAGGCTACTACCTCAAATTATTCAAGCTAAAACTTGCAAAGAAGCTCCAACTCCCATCTATTTTCTGTAGGCTACAACCCACAGGAGGCTCCTACCTCAACCAACTACAACTGGGCATCTATCAAGCTAAAACTTGAAATATAAGCACCAACTTCTATATATTTTTTGTAGGCTACAAACCACAGGAGGCTCCTACCCCAACCAGCTACAACTGGAAATCTATCAAGCTACAACTTTATATGGAAGCACAAACTTCCTCACTCTACAATAAAATCATATGCTAATTTACCTGGATATCAGCTCTGTTTTTCTCTTTGTTCACTGTTTCCCTTCCAACCTTCAAATCTATTTCATATCAGCTCTGGATCTTCACAACATCTCTATCTTCTCTCTCTCATTCTTCCACTCTCTAAAATTCTACAGCTCTCTTACATTCTTCTACTCTTTTAAATTCTATAGCTTTCTAACCTCCTCTGCACTCTTCAAATATGTTGCATCCTCTCTATTTCTTCCTCTACTTTTCATCACCTTCTGCATACTGATATTACCTATTTTCTACAGATAACTTTACGACTGTTTTCATTCGACAGGGAATATGAAGTGAATAGGTATGACTCTTGCCTTTCATCCACTCATTTCCTCACTCAACATATTTCAAATGTTACAACAATGTATACAATCATTACAGTATTAAATTGGAGTTTTTCTTTGCCTATGGTGACTTGCCTTTGCATCACAAAAAATATAAAATAATTAATACATTTACAGTTACAATAATATTCCAATTCAACCCTTTTAGCTTTTCTTTGTTGTGTGTTTGTCTTTTCTATTTTTGCAGTTATATTTCAACTGTGCTGCATAACTGCCCTTTTTCCCGACTCGAACCATGTTGTTGAACTATTATACATGAGCTCGAGGTCCTTTTTCTTACCCGATCCTTTCTTTGCTGTATTTAGTCTTTTCTTTTTACTACCCAAGACTTTCCTTCCACCTTCAACTTTTTAGTTTGACTCATTGCCATAACACGGTTCTGCATGGGCTTCTGGTCCTTTTTCATGCGTTCAGGTCTTTCTCTTGTGACTTGTGGGGTATGGCCCACATAACTCTCCTTTTACACGCATCGAAGTAAAATATCAGAGTTTATTCTGCATACATACATTAGTGATCAAACAACGCATACTTTATAACTTAACACACATAACAAACGTGGAACAGGGGTTATCGATTCCACAACACTAGACCAATCATAGTACATCACATTTCTCTTACCCGCAACTTTAACGTTTAGCACTTAAACATATCTATTGTTTTGTGCGATATGTGATCGCATCACATCACATCCAACTTACCTTACTATGCGAACCTTAAGCATAAAAACATAAACTCTACGATGTGCACTAATGTGAAGTGCCGACACATGGCTCCTCCCTTTCACCTCATCGCAACTTTCTAACCTTACCGTATCGCAAACAAATTAACATACCTTAGCACTATCTGCTAACATTTGCGATGTGTGGGCTCATGATTCACCGTCTGCCGTTGATCTGACCCCAGATCTAACGGTCCTCATCTGATCTCACTTCGCACTTTATAAGATTTAATTTTTGGTTACCGTCTATTTCTTGTGTTCTACGATATTGCACAGTGCTGACACGTTCCCTTCTCCACTTCGCATCACACACAATTTAACTTACCTTGCGACGCCCTTAACACTATCCGCTAACATTTGTGATGTGCGAAATCGCGATTCAATAGCATCCGTTCATCTCTCGTCTTCACTTCTGCGATCTAATCTTGATCATCCGCTCATCCTTCATGATGCTCTTCTTCATCTATTCTACCTACTCTGATCTATGTCGTTAAACCTTAAAACTTCATTTCTACGATTCGATCTTCATCATCCGATTACCTCCCTTGGAATTCTTCTAAGTGTTCTCTGCCTTAGTCGATTGTCCTTCTTCCTATGACAATCACTACTCTTCATCTCCATTAGCCTTCCTGAGATTTATTCTATTTCTAAAGTGCACTGATCTCCCTTGATCTTTTTCTTATATTTGTTATTCATTTCGACTTGATATTCTTACGCTTGTTGCACGCCTTAAACGTGTTGATCTCTCCTGAGCTTGTTTTGCTACCTTTGCTCCTTTTATGTTGCCTTTTCTCCTTCTCTTCTACCTTTTCTGCCTATCTGCTGCCTTTGTGGCCTTTGCTGCTTCTTTGCTGCCTTTGCGGCCTTTGTTTCCTTTGTGGTTTCTCTGCTGCCTCTGTTGCCTCTGCTTCTTTGCTGCTCTTTGCTACTTCACTTCTGTCTTTTTTGCTTCTCTGCTTCTCTTTTATGCTTTCCTACTGCATTGTTTCCTGATCTTCTCCTTTGCCTTATTTTGGGTTCTGGTGCTGCTCCTTTGTACTCCTTTTCCATCAATGAAAATATTCCAACAATCTCCCCCTTTGGCATTGATGGAAACACATCCTCCAACAATCCAATACTTCATCCAAGACTTCCTCCCCCTTTCATTCTGAGAGGTGTCTTTCTTCCTCTGCTTGCTTTTTAGAAGAGTCTTTCTTCTTCTCTAAACTTCCCCCCCCCCTTTGAAATCAATGGAAAAGAGTTGAACATTTCCCAGTGTAGTTTTTATCCTTGCATTACTTCTCTCTGAGTTGTTTATAGGCCTTCTTCTTCTAAATTTATACTTTGCTGCTCCAGACTGGAGTAAAAGAGTTGTTGGGAGAATACTTTGAGAATCATTGAACTTGTATGAATATACACAAAAAATTGATGCTATCCCAAACTCATGAGGATGCTGGAAGGCATGTCACCAGAGAATGTTTTGTATTTTTTCCGCTACTACTTGATAGTAGTGTTATGTGATAAACTTCTGAAGATATAATCACTACAAGCCAAAAGTTCTTGAAGCTGATGTGAACAATGAATCAAACTAGAATTTACAACTTATTGTAAGATTAGACAATATCTTTCAATCTAAGAGACCAAATGACTTTAATTTTGTACAGAGTATTTTAAAAAAAAACCCTTGAGGCTGGATACATTCAATTCATTGGTCAGTCTCACTTCTCAACTATGCAATTTTATTTATGACATAAGGGGGTATGTATGTCAATCATCAACCTCTCTACAATGGTGAAATACTAGCAATTACTTTTTGCTGAAGTAGGATTATAGATGAATCAATAAAATACTCTTGAGATTCAAATGGTAAGATTAACACAACTAGTCCTTCATACTTCAGATACTTTAACTGTTCTATCATGATGGTCTTTAGAAAAACATCTTCAAGTTTTTTAATTGAAATCTCAGCAAACAGAATTCACACAGTTTTATGAATGATTCTTAAGAAAGAGGCCTTGAAGATATATCTGTATTGACTTGAGGAAATCATGCAGTTATATCTAGAAATTGATATTGCTTCAATTCTCAATATAATATTTCAAGTTTAAACAAGATAATGATCCTTTAACACTGCTATTGACCTTTTCATGCTTTAATAATGCAGATAACGTTGGGAATACTACCTTGATGTACTTCTTCCATAATAATCTGATCCTGAGGACCTGTACCATACCACTGCTCCACTGATAACACTTGATATTATGCTGATAGGCAAGCTTCTTGTTCCAAATACCAATTGATACTGATTTGATAAATCATGTAGTAATTTCACTTCAGCTCGCACATGCACCCATAGTTAAGACAACCTTCATAGTTTCTACAATTGAGCACTCCACTGTTCTCGACAGCAATCATCAATATACTGAATCTGATCTTGGCATCATTAACCTTTTGCTTATTCTGTCATTCTATTTTAAAATAATATCACTGCATATTCCTTTCTATGACTGCTCCAGAATCATTGCTGCTCTATATACACTTCAACTGTTCTAACATAATGATCTTCGGGAAGACATATTCTTGGAATCTGCAAGGGAAGTTAGAGCATTTTCCAATGATTTCTAGGTAACATATGTTCATACCACTGCAAATAGGTAAATGAGGAAATCCATAGGAATATCAAACACCAAAAACTCTTTCTGAATCCTGAGTAGTACAGCCAATATTTGTATTAAGATGAAAACACAGTTTGCTACAATAACACAGTTTGCTTGCTAATGAAAAAATGCCAACATTGAGGAATTCGACCTCATGTCTCTTATAGAGTCATTACAACCTTGGATTCTATGATCCATCTTCAGAGGAATTTGAATTATATCTTAAATTGACACCTATTTTCTCTAAAACTGACTATTAATTACATCTAACAGTTAACTGTCTCTTCTAGAAGTCCTAAAACAAATAGGAGTAAAACTCCTTATTATATCTAAACAAACTTATCTAGAACTTAAATGATATATCTGACATTTTTTCCTCCATGTCTTTGAACTTTATGATGCCTGCAATCTTGTTATGTTACCATACTGGTTCATGTCTTACTTTCCCTACAAAACAGTGGACATGTTTCCTATAATTTAGCCTTTTCCTTCTTGATGATCTTCGAACCCTTTTTACTGGCAATGTTGACCTTTTGAGATAAGTGACATGTGTTGTCACCTCCATGGAACCATACCTTTCCACCTGTACAGAAAAAAAGCCTATGAAAAAGTAAAAGGAGAGATGATATGGTTGCGCTACGAAATGAACAACATTTTCATAGCGCAGAATTTGTATCTTTGTAAACCTCTCTCAATGATCCAATATATTTTTCCTTGAGACTTGGAGTTTCATTTGTGAACCCTTTCCAACCACCATTAGCAACCAAATTCAGAAATGAAGCTTGTTTACCCTTCAAAACCCTTATAAAATGTTCAAAAATACACCTACAGCAATTTCCAAGCGCACTACAAAACTGTTGTGTATATCCTTTTTTACACAGTATTTTCATAATCTTTAGATTTTAAGAGTATTTAAAACCTTTTAATGATCTCCTTGATGTTAATAAACCTTAATAATCAAAATAGGTCAACTTTTCAATGTCTTCAAAAAGCGATATCTTTCCCAAAAACAAAAATGTATTAAGGATTTGTCACTTACTGTTTTTGTTCTACCTCTACTGTAGCTAACTTTCAGATTTTGTAAATTGAATTTCAAGATCTTCAATCTTCCTCTTCAACCTTTTGTTAGTAGCCCTTAAATTAACATTTATCCTTCTCAAAAATTTAGCCTCTTTGATTGCAAGAAGAGTCCGGGTAAAATACTGAGCTTCACTGCTGACTGTTTCAGGTTTTGAAACTCTTTCAAGCTCCCACAAAGCCTTAATTCTGTTGAATTTTATCTTCTCAACAACATGTGCTCTTGCTTTCTTCTTAAGTTTATCAATTTCAAGGTTATCTAGTCTCAATTTTTCTTTAATTCCTTCATAACTTCTTTTTTCTCTTTGAGTGTTGAAAACTCTGTTTCTATCACCTTCAGGCATTGGAGATGGAAGGTCTATGGACTCCTCATAAACATTTGAAACTTCTTAAGCTTTATCTAAATCCACATCTAACCCTTACAACTTTTTTGAATTCCTAGTTAGAGGCCTTGTGGGTTTGAACACAAACTCTGAAATTTCATCATTAAAATCCAGCTTTTTGGAACACTTGATTTTCTTAGATTTCCCTTCATCCAAAATTATAAAATCTGTCTGAACTAAAGGAGATTCCTCAATATCAATAGACTGTAAAATATCATTCAAACTACCCTTTAAACTTGGATCTTCTTCCAAAACCACAATTTTTCCCTTTTCCTTTGCTATTTGACTTCTAGTCAATCTTTTCTGGGCTGATCTACTGGTTGACTATTCCTGTATTGTTTCACTAAATTTACTTGTCTTCTTTTGTGCAGGTTGAGGGGTTTCTTGAATAATCACTGATGTTTTAATCTCTGGCTCATTCACTTGTTTTCTAGGCTTTAACTTGAAAAATATTTTTGATCTTGTATCTACAGGGCCACTGGTTTCTGATGATGATTTTTCTTTGGCCCTAGGGCTAATACCTGCTCCTTGTGTTTCTACCCTAAATACACACAAAAACAAAAATGTAGACCATTCTCTATTTATCCTCTGAAGTTCATGTAAAACAATCAATTTAACTAGACCATGATGGAAAAGTGAAGTTTCACAGTATTGAGCTTTCATCTGCACTTTATCTGCCATCTTAGCTAAACTTCGAAACAAGAAGAAAGGAAAATCCAAAGAAATCATTCCAGTAAAATCCAACAAGAGTTTGAAATGATAAGAATATACTTTATGGTATCTTCCCTCACAGGTGAAGTACCTTTGAATGTTGTAGATCAGATTAGCATAGTTTTTCTTGATATAGCTTCTTGGCACTGCTTTAGTTAAATCTGTCTCTTCAAACCCTGGCTTCAGAAATTTTTTACAAGGCTCCATCTCAAACCTGAAATTTTTAAACTACCTTTCTTCTCCCCTTGAAATATTTGTCACTGATGATATAATTTCAGGGGAAATTGTCAAGTTTAGGAGACCAACCTTTGTATTAGAACCTGTGAAATGAAGAGAAAACTCTTTTTTCACTTGATTATGACCTCCCTGCAATTTTTCATAGAATTTCCAACATCCTGCCTTCTTGAAGGCCTCCTCAACTGACTTATATTTGGTTAGAGCCTCTATGCTTTCAGGCTCTGTCCTTAAGCAGTGGCCTGACTTGTGATTCTTTCTTTCCTCTGTCATACTTTTCTTGAAATTCATGTGTACTTTCTGAAAACCTTTAATCAACAGCCTCGCTTGATAAACTACCTCGCTTGATGAATGAAAGAGAAGCTTTGGTTTTTGCTTACCATGAGCTTACCATTCGGAAGAGAGTATGCATCATGTGTTTCTTGCTTGAAACAATAAAACCAAAACAAACTCCTTTCAAATTTGAATATGGCATAAGAAAAATGACCTCAAACGAATGTTATGATGGCTATGAATGGTTGCATGTGTGAGAAAAGACTCGTGGCTAACACCTAATCATGAATGATTAACGGAATTTTGGTGGATTTGATAACTGACAAGAAATGCTATGAATCCCTGATTTCGTAGTGCGCTCAATGCAATTTCAGGGTTTTGCGCTACAAAATGAGCAGCATTTTCGTAGCACAAAAGCAGTTTTTTACACTGTTTGTGCTACGAAAACGTGGTTTCATGGCTTAACCTAAAAATTTTCAAAATGATAAAAAATTTGACTCTCTAAACAGGGTATGAGATTGTCAAGGTGTGAAATAAGGTTGTTAGAATTTATTTTGTGAATGGAAATGAAACTCTAACCCTATCACTTGAACCCTAAAAACATAACATGACTTCACACCTATTTAAAAACTATGACTAGGAGCAAAGCAAACTGTCCAAGTTTAAAAAAAAAAAACTTTTATTGTGATAACAGTGAGCATTTCCCAGTTTTTTGTTTCTTCTATGGCAGAAACCATAGCGTTAAACCTATATGGTAAAGATATCAATATCTTTTGTACAATTACACATTCCTTAGTGGTTTCTCCTAGAGCTTTCATGTTATTCACAACTTCTGCAACCTTTAAGAAGAAACTGACTACATATTCATCTTCATTCATTTTTACACTTTCAAACTGAGCTCTATAGGCTTGCAGTTTGGCCATCTTCACCTTTTTATATCCCTCATGGATATTTTCTAAAGTATCTAGATATCTTTGGCAGTTTCACTGTGCATTACTTTGATAAATTATTTTCACACAGACCGCTCAAGAGATAATTCATGGCTTTTTCATTAGCTATGAAATTTTTCTTGGCTTCTTTATCCGTGTCAGTATCCTTTGGAGCATATCCTTCTTCCACAAGAGCCCAAACTTCTATTCCTAGAGACATTATGTATGTCCTCATTCTTATTTTCCAGAAGGCATAGTTTGTTCCAGTAAACAATGGGGCTTTACTTGATGAACATCCTTCTAGGCTAGCCATTTTGGGGACCTAGGAGCTCCTTCCAGTTGTTAAACTGATATAGAAGGAACTGGCTCTGATACCAATTGTTGGAATTGTGATTTCCATTAGACCAAAACCCACAGGCATTATTCTTCGCTACAGTCGCCAAAATTAGGATCCACGAGAGGCGGTTAGTCCATGTTGTGAAACACACGGGGAGCATTGAACCCAATGTCCAGCACCTAACCCCCACCATATAAAACACATGGCTCTCTTGGTATAATAACCTAACCCTAAAATCCTAAATAATTACAGTGGAGAAGGAAGAGAGGATAATACTTTCATTAGAGAACTTTGTAACGATGCAATAAACATAAACTGAGACTCATAAGGAATTACAGGATAGAATCACATTATCATTAGTGAATATTTTTGGATGTAACTATGTGAGAGATATTTTAAACCTACTCGTCTCAAAACCCTTCATGGGTCATTAGGAATCCAGTAAGAAATAAAGTGGTGTTTTCTTGTAGAACTTTGTGTGACAAGAAAAAAATATCTATAGTCCAAGTAATTTAATAATAAAAGTATGAAGGATGATTCACAGATGCAAAATGAGAAGAAATATTATTTCAAAGACACTCTTCATTGACTTCCAAAAAGTGAGGAACCATACTATAGTGAAAAAATAATAATGAAACACCAAAGAACTACTCACCCAAATTTTATGAGGGTTTCAAGGACTAATAAATTTACTTAGAAGTAGAAGTGAAACTATAAACTAAAACACTTACCCCACGAGGGCCAATGGAACCTATCCACCGGCAATACCAAATCATTGTGATAAAATTCACACTAATACAAACACCAATATATGATAAGAAACATCACCATCAATTTCAAAAATATATGCATTCAAAATTAGCATAAAAATTTCCACAATCCATGATCTCATTAAATCTTCCCTACCAATCACATAATGTTGCAATGTGGCTATGCGTATTGTTAGTGTTGTGTGAGATTTTTTTTTTTTTATCATGGATTCTGCACCAACTCCCCAACCTTTTTTTGTAAATATAATGACTAATTTGAATGTTCTCACGGAAAAATTTGAGTGTCCAAGCCCTAAGACCCCAAGCGAGAGATTTGATATTCCATGGATTAATGTGTTTGTCTCTACTACTAATCCAGACAAGGAGCCTCCTCTTGTATCTATGGATACTACCCTTTCTATTCTTGTAGCTAACTATCTTGTAAATAATATCCCTTGCTACTTATCTGATGATGGTGAATCTCTTGCAGAAGCTACAAGATTTTCTAGAATCTAGGTGCCTTTCTATAGAAATCATAACATAGAGACTTGCAATATTGATATTTATTTCAACTTAAAATGTGACTAAATTGAAACTAGATTTTGTGAAGAAGTGTAGGAGGGCCGAGAGAGAGTATGATGACTTGAAGGTAAGGATCAATTCATTGCTAGATTCCAACAAGAGAAGATCAAATTATTACAATTCTCATGAAGAGATTCGTTCAAAGAGATCACAAATTGAGTTAGGAGGTGGTCTACAAATCCACTGAAGGTATTGAAGGTTACATGGATGGAATATGGGTCTCATTAGAATGGAACCTTGATCTCCCCTAACAGAGAAAATTCCACATGAGATAATCCAGGCATGATTCATGTTTAAGCAACACCATCTGCTAGTATTTCTCTTTTAGCTTTTTATTTTGTTAGTGCATTAAGATGCAATCCCCATGAGGTTGGAATTTCACACAACAAATAAACCACTCCAAAAATAAAATAAAAGAGAGATCAGCGCCTTAGAAATCAGCCACTTCGAGGGGGCAACCTCCAATACATTAAATAGATGAACAATTCTGGGATGCTACAAATGAACAAAACCTCCTTCTGTATATAGGATTCCATGGGGCCACAATATAATCCTAGCTGACCTAAAAATAATAATGTAAGGGCACAATAATAACAATATTGGGGTTACAGGGGTACAACAATAACAATAAGGGGGCTAAACTAATAACAATAAGGGACTAAACTAGTAATATAGGGACCTAACATGCCCCACTCCTTCAAAAAAGTGTTGTCCTCAACGCTTGAGTAGCTCTGGGTGCTTTTGTATAAAATTATCATCCTCCCATGTAGATGATCCAAATGGAAGATGGCATCAACCCATGGTATTCATCCACCCATGTTATCCATCCACCCATGGAATCTACCCATGGTATTGTAAATGGCATTGATCCATGGTATTCATCCACCCATGATATTTATTTTCCCATGGTATTGTAAGTGACCCATGGTATATATCCACCCATGGTATTCATCCACACATGGGATTTACCCATGGTATTATAAGTGGTATCTACCCATGGTATTGGCCTATGGTATCTACACATGGTATTGTAACTCAAAAAAGGTTATAAATAAAAGGCCTCAGTTTGTAAAAGGACAGATTGTCCGCCACAATGTAGCTTCTACAGTTATTCTTTGTTTTAATAAAAAAAGTTTCTTTGTGGTTTTATTTTCTTTGTGTTCTCTCTTTTTTTCTGGCATTCTAATTTTGCAGATCTTGTGAGATCCATTTCAATTTTCTTAGATCTTGGGGGCCTCCCCCCAAGATCCATATCAGTGGTATCAGAGCAGTCTGATTTTTCTCGATCTTTCTTTGCATGTCCCCAATGAGGTCGGGGTATAAGGAGCTAGGGCTTGATCTAGTGGAACCTTTGCAAGATCAGCCTCGCAAACCTCGACGGACGCCCATGGGGGACGAAAAGAAAGATGAGGGAGCAGGAGATCCTATCAAAATATTGCTCGAGGAGGCCCTCGAAAAACAAAGGAACGCGATGATGGATAACTTTGTTCAGATCCTTCAACGGCTGCCCACTGGCAGCGCATCTGCATCCAGTAGCCACTCTGGAGTTGCGACTCCCTTTAAGGTACAAGTAAATTTTTACATTCCCATATTTGAGGGTCAAATAGACGCAGATGCCGTAGATAGATGGTTGAATCTATTAGAAGGATATTTCTCTGTTCATGACTTTTCAGATCGGGAGAAGATTATTTTTGCACTCCTCAAAGCTACCCCCCATGTTAAGGACTGGTGGGAAACCTACTGTGAGAACAAGGACCAGACAGAACCCTCTCTGTTCTCGGCCGTACCAACTTGGAATTCTTTCCGAGACACCGTCAAGGAACAATACTATCCCGTGGGGAGCTATGAGGACAAGTACATACAATGGACCACGCTGCGACAACAAAGGGATCAAGATGTGCACGAGCTGACGAATCTGTTCCATACCCTGCGCACAAAGTTGGGTATCAAAGATTCAGAGAAATATTTGGTGCTAAAGTATCGCAGCTGTCTGCACAGATACATTCAGGAGGAAATGGAGTTCCTCGACATCTCCTCGCTTGGTACGGCATACCGGTATGCTGCCAAGATTGAGCAGAAATTCAAACAGAAGAAGCGAGACTTTGGATCTGCGAATCAAAAGAAAGGGAAAGGTGTTTCCAAACCGCAGAAAAAAGGACAGAGCCAAGGCATGGCGGCTAAAGACAACCCGTCAAAGCCACAAGAAAATAACAGCACCGCAAAGCCAAAGAAGGACACGGGAAAGTGGTGTGAGTTCCATAAGAGCTCCACTCACAACACAAGTGAGTGTCGGGCCAAGCAGTCGCTAGTGGCCGAGATGAGGGCTTTTGAGTCAGATGCATGCTCTGACTCCGAATCAGAACCTGAAAAGGGGAATGAAAAAGGGAAACAGATTATTGATGCGGAGCCCAACGCCACTGTTGCCACTACAAAGGTCCAGAAGGAGGAACCGGAAGATCTAGAGGAGGAGGAACGTCTCTTCCACTCCCAGATGTGGGTAAAGGGCTCCCCTGTACAGTTCATCGTCGACAATGGGAGCCAAAAGAACCTCATTTCAGCAGACGCCGTGAAGCGGTTGGGCTTGCCGACCACAGCTCACCCACATCCATACACCATTGGGTGGCTTCACCAAGGACGAGATCTCCGCGTCAGCCGGCAGTGTCGCCTTCCCTATAGCATCAAGCCCTTCACGGATGAGGTATTATGTGACGTTGCTCCTATTTATGTTTCTAATGTATTATTAGGACAACCATACTTGTGGAAGCGTCATGCTGTGTATGAGTCTCGGCCTCGTGCTGTTATTGTTACTTTGGGAAATAAGTTGTACAGGATACCAGAGGTACCACCTCTTGCCGCTATCTCTTTGGTTACTGCAAAACAATGCAGTAAGCTCATTTCCCAAACCAGAAAATTTGTTTTCTTGATGATCCGCCCCCAGGGGAAGAAGATTATTGTAGCCACAACCTCCAGATAGGGCTCCTCTGCACTACAACAACAAATGGACAAGGTTGTGGAGGAGTATGGGGACATCTTCACCTCACCCACAGGGGTTCCTCTGCACTGTCAGGTCAAGCACAATTGATCTGACCCCAAGTGCACCGCTACCCAATGGACCAATCTATCGATGCTTTGTTCTGGAGAGTGATAAAATCAAGAGGCAGATTCAGGAGCTGTTGCAGAAAGGTCACATCAGACCAAGTTCATCGCCCTGTGGGAGCCCGATCATGTTGGTACAAAAGAAGGATGGGACGTGGAGACTCTGTATTGACTATCGGGTGCTGAACAAGATCACTGTTCAGAATAGGTATACAATCCCACGAATTTATGACCTTTTGGACCAACTCAAAGTGCAAAATATTTCAGCAAGATTGACCTGAAGTCTGGGTATCACCAGGTACCAATTGAACCCTCTGATGTGTGGAAGACTGCCTTCAAAGCCAAGGAAGGCCTTTTTGAATGGCTAGTCATGCCTTTCGGGTTGACGAATGCTCCCGCAACCTTCATGAGGATGTTGGACGACATCTTGTGGCCATTCACCAACTCATTTGTAGTGGTGTACTTGGATGACATTCTGATCTTCAGCAAGACTTGGGAAGAGTACCTTCACCACATCTGACAGGTCCTCCAAACACTGCGGAAACACAAGTTGTGTGCCAATTTGGAGAAGTGCATGTTTGGCATGACCCAGGTTCAATATCTGGGATACATTATTGATGAAAGGGGGGTGCATGTGGATCCAACCAAGATCCAAGTCATTCGGGATTGGCCAGCCCCAACCACTATAACAGAGCTTCGCAGCTTTCTGGGTCTTGCTAATTTCTACCATAGATTCGTGTTGGGATTCTCTCATATCACTTGGCCCTTGAGTCAAGTCACCAAGGGAGGAGCGAGAGAAAAATTATTTTGGTCGGAACCTCAACAGAAGGCGTTCACAAAATTGAAAAATCGCCTCTGTTCTGCCCCAGTGCTCACATTACCAGACTTGCAACAGCCATTTGAGATCGAGACAGATGCCTCTGACTATGCTATTGGGGCAGTTCTTACTCAACAGGGACATCCAATGGCATATCACAGTGAGACATTGTCTGAGACAGTTCGCAAGTATCCCACCTATGACAAAGAAATGTATTCCATTGTGCAAGCCTGTCGACAATGGAAGCATTATATTTTGGGGAAGGAAACAATCATCCACACAGACCACCGGCCCCTGCAGTTCATACAGACACAAGGGAAGTTGCAGAATGATCGCCATCAGAAGTGGTCCACATATCTGCAATTGTTTCATTTGAACATCAAGTACAAGAAGGGTAGCACCACAATGTTATAAATACAACCTAAGCCGCCATCGATCGTATTTACCAATCGTACTAACTTCTCGGTGGTCACTGCAGATTTGACTGGGTCGCCTATGAGAGTGACTCCTAATCTACCCACACTTACAAGGCACTCTCAGCGCTAATGTTCCAACCTTCACCTCCAAGATGCACTTTTATGTCACCTGGGACACCTTTGTGTTCCTTCACGCGAGCGTGCCAAGATGATATGGGAAGCACACTACAGTCGAGTCGCTGGGCATTTCGGGGTCGAGAAAACAGTAGCAATACTACAGAAGTATTTCTATTGGCCGAACCTTCGAAAGGATGTCGAGAAGCACATCAGATCCTGCACTGCTTGTGCCATTGCAAAACCGACCATCAAGAAGCAAGGCCTATATACTCCACTACCTACCCCTAGTCGACCTTGGGAATCCATCTCCATGGATTACATGTCGGGCCTGCCTTCTACTAAGAATGGAAATGATTGTGTTTTCGTGGTCGTTGACAGATTCTCGAAGATGACCATTATGGTGTGGCACATCAGAAGAATATCACGGCCAAGCCTTTGCTAAACTCTTCTTTGAATGAGTGTGGAGTGCACTTAAACCTCCCGAGAGTCCATCATATCTTCTTGAGATGGCAGGTTCCTCGGCCACATTTTTGGTCCGGCCTGCAGTGATGTTGGACACAAAGCTCACCAAGCCCACAGCTTTCCATCCCCAAACAGATGGCCAGACAGAGGTCGTCAACAGAATGATTGTACACATTCTACGCATGTACAATTCAAAGAATCCACGCACATGGGACGAGAGCCTCCCCTATGTACAACATAGTTATAACGGGGCTCTCCACAGTTCAATTGGCCATAGCCCCTTTCAAGTGGGCTTGGGATTCCAGCCACTATGTCCCATTGACGTGGCCATGCCATTTGTAGTTGCTCAGGCCGATTCAGCACACGTCCAGTCTGAAGTTCACAAAGCAAGTAGCTTCATCGAGCGCATTCACCACATCCGCCAACAGGTTCATGATATATTGGATAGAGCCAATGTGAAGTACAAGCAGTGCCATGATCAACACCGGGTGCCACACAACTTCCAGGTGGGTGACAAAGTATGGCTGCATTTGCAGAAGGAGCACCTCACTGGACCTCACCGCAAGCTTCCCCCGCTCCGATACGGGCCGTACACCATCACCAAGGCTGTAGGGAACAATGCTTTCGAGCTTAGTATTCCACCATTCCTTGGTCTGCACCCAGTCTTCAATGTGGATCCCCTTCGTCCTTACTTCCCACCTCTACTGGACACTTCGGACATTGCAGAACAACTCACACCAACAGAGTTAAACCCAGACGCCGACCAGGCCACCACGGTGTATCATGGACATGAAGATCAAGAACACTTGCCAACGAGAAGATCAAGCTTGTATCGGGTTATCAGTATTAACCTCTTGCACCAAGGAAAGTGGTTCGGCAAGGACCAGGATTCGACCAGAAATTTCCTCATCTCATGGAGGAACTTAATGCAATGGGGACCATTGCTTCCTAAGGGGGGAGGAATGATCCAGGTGGATATTGGTGGCCACCCGCCTATTCCACTTGGGCCCCCACCATTGTCTCTTTCAGTTTTTCAGTTTTGGCATAACTTACTATTTTTAGTAGTTTTCGGGTCCTGAACTTCCGGAGCCGTTTTGAGGCCCTAAACGACATTTTTTGGGTATGAGATTTGTTGCGATTTGATCATCAAATCATCACAAAAGTTGTAGTCCTCGGATAGAGCTTTCTAATGATGTATCATGTGCGTAAAATGGAGATAGTATGCCAAAGTTACGTCCCTGGGAAGTTGAAACACCAATTTACCCAAACGGGGCCCATAGTTTTGGCGCTTCATCTCCTAGGGTTAGGTTTTTGGGATGTTGAGGGTTCTCCATTGTTTCTCAATAATAAATAGGCCCTCGAGCCTCATTGTAACTCGGTTCAGAGGCCTGTAGCCGCCACATCTCTTCTCAGAGATAGCTACCAGCGCCCTAGCTAGTTTTATTTCCATTCTGTCTGTAAGCAAATTTCAGTTCTTTGATATTTATGAAATGAAGTGTTATTTCCGCTGCATCTCTGTATTTATGGTTATATGTTTATTCTGTTGCATTCCTACATAAATCTAGATCAGTGGTATCAGAGATCCGGATCTTGGGGGGAGGCCCCCAAGATCTAAAAAGTTGAAATAATATGACCAGATCTGCAAAATTAGAATGCTAGAAAAAAGAGAGAACACAAAGAAAATAAAACCACAAAAAAACTTGTTTTATTAAAACAGAGAATAACTGTAGAAGCTACATTGTGGCGGACAATTTGTGCTTTTACAAACTGAGGCTTATTATTTATAACCTTTTTTGAGTTACAATACCATGTGTATATGCCATAGGCCAATACCATGAGTATATACCACTTACAATACCATGGGTAAATCCCATGTGTGGATGAATACCATGGGTGGATACATACCATGGGTCACTTACAATACCATGGGTGAATAAATATCATGGGTGGATGAATACCGTGGGTTGATGCCATTTACAATACCATGGGTAAATTCCATGGGTGGATGGATAACATGGGTAGATGAATACCATGGGTTGATGCCATTTTCCATTCGGATCATTCCTCCCTCCTTAAGAAGCAATGGTCCCCATTGCGTGAAGTTCCCTCCTAAGAAGCCTTTGTTGAATATGAAGAGCCACTGAAGAGAAGAGTTTTGTGTAGTTAACCCATAACCGTGATGAACGAAGATCCGATGATAGAGATACCCTGTAATGCTTGTGACCAACTATGATATTGACAGTGTGCGGCCTAGCAAATGGACTTCGATGAAGTGTGGGTTTGTGGATGAAACAAAACCATGAAAAATGAAGATCCGAGGATAGAGATACCCTGTAATGCTTGTGACCTACTGTGTGACTAACAGTGTGCGGTTACACCTTCATGGGAATGAGGGTTTGAAACATATTTTAATTTCGATGTTTTGCAGCAATCTTCAGCAAAATCCGTGAATTTTTTTTGGGCGACGAGTTTTTAGATCAGATCTGAAAATTTTGGTGAAAAATTTACAAAAAAAAAGACCATATATGGAATTATTGCGAAAAAACACTCAAATTCAAAAAACAAAATCGGCCAAATTGGAGTTCGGATGACGGAGATATCGCTGATTCAAAATCAACAATGTTAAAGCAATTTTTCTGATGATAATTCATGGACGGTGGCTCTCCTGTCATTTTTTGCAATTTTTAGTGAAAATTTTTAGAAGAATGGATATAGATCTGAGCTTGTCTTGAAAAATCACCTAATTTCAAAAAAAAAAATCAGTCGAATCAGAGTCCAGATGTGGGAGTTATCGTTGATTTAAAATCAACTATTTTTTCAGAAATTTTGTGACGGTGAAACAGTTCCAGTGAAAATCTGCAGGTCTAGAGTCTCTAGATAGTGGTTTCAAACAAATGAGAAGATTCAGAATGATTATTCCATTTCCAAAAACATGTTATAATAAATATTCTTAGTTATATTGACCGAGTTATGCTCATTTTAAATCTAGAGCAGCATTCGGAGCCGGTTCCCTTTGGAGACGTGCCCTCCCACCCCGCTTTAGTAGGCACCTGCTTCACATTCATCAGTTTGATCATAGCATCATTCAGATTGGGTTATTTGGAGACACTCCCTCCCACCCCAAGCTATGTAGGCACTTGCTACTTCATCAACAATCAGCATCACAATTATGGGTCAACTGCACAAAATCATTTTCATCGAAGTCCATTTGCTAGGCCGCACACTGTTAGTCACACAGTTGGTCACAAGCATTATAGGGTATCTCTATCCTTGGATCTTCATTTGTCATGGTTTTGGTTCATCCACAAACTCACACTTCATCGAAGTCCATTTGCTAGGCCGCACACTGTCAATATCACAGTTGGTCACAAGCATTACAGGGTATCTCTATCCTCGGATCTTCGTTCCTCACGGTTATGGGTTAACTACACGAAACCCTTCTCTTCAGTGGCTCTTCATATTCAACAAAGGCTTCTCAGGAGGGAACTTCACGCAATGGGGACCATTGCTTCTTAAGGAGGGAGGAATGATCCGAATGGAAAATGGCATCAACTCATGGTATTCATCTACCCATTTTATCCATCTACCCATGGAATTTACCCATGGTATTGTAAATGGCATCGACCCATGGTATTCATCCACCCATGATATTTATTTACCCATGGTATTATAAGTGACCCATGGTATTCATCCACACATGGGATTTACCCATGGTGTTGTAAGTGGTATCTACCCATGGTATTGGCCCATGGTATCCACCTATGGTATTGTCTCTCAAAAAAGGCTATAAATAACAAGCCACACTTTGTAAAAGGATAGATGGTCTACCACAATGTAGCTGCTACAGTTATTCTCTGTTTTAATAAAACAATTTTCTTTGTGGTTTTATTTTCTTTGCGTTCTCTCTTTTTTCTGGCATTCTAGTTTTGCAGATCTTGTCAGATCCATTTAAATTTTCTTAGATCTATTTCAACTTTGTAGATTCAGGTTATGCTTCCATGGGAATGAGGGTTTGAAACATATTTCAGTTTCAATGTTTTGTAGCAATCTTCAGCAAAATCCTTGAATTTTTTTGGACGCCAAGTTTTCAGATCAGATCTGAAAATTTTGGTGAAAAATTTACAAAAACAAAGACCATATCTGGATTCCTTGAGAAAAAATACTCAATTTCAAAAAAAAAAATCGGTCGAATCGGAGTCCAGATGTGGGAGTTATCGTTGATTTAAAATCAAGTACTTTTTCAAAATTTTATGATGGTGAGACAGTTCCAGCGCGAATTTGAGAGTCTAGTGTCTCTAGATAGTGGTTTCAAACACATGAGAAGATGCAGAATGATCATTCCATTTCCAAAAATAGGTTATAATAAATATTCTGAGTTATATTGATCGAGTTATGCCCATTTTAAATATGGAGCTACATTCGGAGCGGGTTCCCTTTAGAGACGTGACCTCCCACCCCGCTTTAGTAGGCACTTGCTTCACATTCATCAGTTTCATCATAGCAGCATTCAGCTTGGGTTATTTGGAGACGTTCCCTCCCACCCCAAGCTATGTAGGCACCTGCTACTTCATCAACAATCATCATCACGGTTATGGGTCAACCGTACAGAATTGTTTTCATCGAAGTCCATTTGCTAGGCCGCACATTGTTAGTCACATAGTTGGTCACAAGCATTATAGGGTATCTCTATCCTCGGATCTTCATTTTTCATGTTTTTGGTTCATCCACAAACCCACACTTCATCGAAGTCCATTTGCTAGGCCACACACTGTCAATATCACAGTTGGTCACAAGCGTTATAGGGTATCTCTATCCTTGGATCTTCGATCATCACGGTTATGGGTTAACTACACAAAACCCTTGTCTTTAGTGGCTCTTCATATTCAACAAAGGCTTCTCAGGAGGGAACTTCACACAATGGGGACCATTGCTTCTTAAGGAGGGAGGAATGATCCAAATGGAAAATGGCATCAACCCATGGTATTCATCTACCCATGTTATCCATCCACCCATGGAATTTACCCATGGTATTGTAAATGGCATCGACCCATGGTATTCATCCACCCATGATATTCATTTTCCCATGGTATTGTAAGTGACCCATGGTATATATCCACCCATGGTATTCATCCACACATGAGATTTACCCATGGTATTATAAGTGGTATCTACACATGGTATTGTAACTCAAAAAAGGTTATAAATAACAAGCCTCAGTTTGTAAAAGGACAGATTGTCCGCCACAATGTAGCTTCTACAGCTATTCTCTGTTTTAATAAAACAAGTTTCTTTGTGGTTTTATTTTCTTTGTGTTCTCTTTTTTTTTCTGGCATTCTAATTTTGTAGATCTTGTGAGATCCATTTCAATTTTCTTAGATCTTGGGGGCCTCCCCCCAAGATCCATATCGGTAGAACCTTCAGTGGGTAAGTTCTTCCACTTTATGAGATACTTTGAAATTGATCGATTTCGTAGTTGTCAAGTTCTTGTTTCCATGATTGCTTCAGGTTCCAATATGATTTATCCTTCCTCATAGAGTTCTGGAAATATTGTTTGAACTCGAATATTCTCACCTATAACCTTATTTAAGCATGAAACATGGAAAACTGGATGCACTCGCAAAGAAGCAGGAAGCTCCAATTTGTATGCCATAGTACCAATCTTTTGCAACACCTTGTAAGGACCATAGTACTTTGGCGATAATTTATTATCATTCTTAGCTTGCTTGAGGGACATTTGTTTGTATGGTTGTAGCCATCAAAATACCCAGTCTCCTACATCAAAACTTCTCTCGTTGTGATGTTGATCTACCTGTTGTTTCATTTGATTTTGTGCCAAATTTAGGTTATCCTTTAAGAGTTGGAGAACTTCCTGTTGATGCTGGATGTGATCTTCCACTGCTTGAACCTTAGAATTTTCTCTTAAATATGATGTGATGGACAGTGGATGATATCCATAAAGTGCCATAAATGGGGCCATTTTTGCTGCAATATGGAAGGAAGTGTTATACCACCATTCAGCGAGAGGTAACCACTTGATCCATTTTGTTTGTTTATCAGATACAAAACAACGAAGATATCCTTCCAAACATTTATTCACTATCTCAGTTTGACCATCGGATTGAGGATGATAAGATGAGCTATGAGCTAGTTGAGTACCCAAACAAGAAAATAACTCCGTCCAAAAATTTCCAGTAAAAATGGGATCTTTGTCACTCACAATAATCTTTGGGTTTCCATGTAGCTTTTGAATTGTGTCCATAAATGTAGTATCAACTGTACTTTATTTAAATGGGTGAGATAATGCACAAAAGTGTGCATACTTGGTAATTCTATCAACTACCACCATGATGACACTCTTTCCTTCGGACTTGGGTAAACCTGTGATAAAATCCATCAAAATATCCTCCCAATGTTGACTTGGAATGGATAAAGGTTGTAGAAGACCCGGGGTCTTAATTGTCTCAACTTTATTTTGCTGGCAAACAAAACATTCCGCTACAAACTTTTGAATATTATATTTAAGGCCATCCCAAAAAAAAAAAAATCTTCACCCTGTGGTAAGTTTTTAAAAATCCTGAGTGACCTCCTAAAGGATAAGTGTGCAATTCCAAAAGAATATTTTGTTTTAGTTGGGAACTCTTACAAAGATATAAGCGATCTTTGTACCATAAGGAATCATTTTTCCAACTAAATGCATCAAATGTACTAGGATCTTGCTACAAATTTTGAATGAGTGTCCACACTTCTTCGTCCTTCTTCCATTCATCCCTTGCTTCAGTGATCCAATCTGGTTGGATAGTAGAAATGGCACAAAGAAATGCTTCCACCTCTTCATTCTTTCTTGCGAGTGCATCTGCAACAACATTTAGCTTCCCTTTTTTGTAGATTATTTCAAAGCCATATTTCAACATCTTTGTGACCCATTTTTGCTACTCTTCTGAAGATTTTCTTTGTTCCAAGAATTGTTTAAGACTATCATGATTAGTTTTTACCTTGAAGTGTCTTCCCATTAGGTAAGGTTGCCATTTCTTTAGTGCATGTAGTATTGCTAACATTTCCTTCTCATAAATAGCTTTCTGTAAATACTTTCCTTTGACTGGACAACTTTCAAAAGCAATGGGTCTTCCTTCTTGCATTAAAACAACACAAATTCCATTTCTTGAGGCATCACATCCCACAATAAAGGTTTTTGTGAAATCAGGTGTAGCTAAGACCGGTGCTAGGCACATTGCCTCTTTAAGATGTTCAAAGGCCCTAGTTGCTTCAAGAGTCCATGAAAATGCATCTTTCTTCAATAATGTTGTTAGAGGTGCTGCTATTCTCCCATAATTCTTAACAAACTTGCGATAATACCCTGTTAACCTGAGAAGTCTTCGCAACTGCTTTATGGTTGTGGGGACTTTCCATTCCTTAATGGCTTTAATTTTGTTAGGGTTTACCTTAACACCCTCGTGAGATACAATATGACCCTGATATTCCACCTCTTGTACTCCAAATAAAAATTTGTATGCTTTTGCATATAATTGTTTCTCCTACAATAGTTTGAGCACCCTGTCAACATGTTGAACATGATCCTTCCAAGACCTGATGTAGATTAGTATATCATCAAAAAATACTAGCAAAAATTTTCTAAGGAAGGGTTTTAAAATGGAATTCATCAACCCTTGAAATGTAGAAGGTGCATTGGTAAGGCCAAAAGGCATGACCAAAAATTAATAATGACCCTCATGAGTTTCAAATGTTGTTTTCGGAATATCTTCATTCTTCATTCTAGTTTGATGATATCCTGAACGAAGATCCAAATTGGTAAAATAAATTGCTCCATGTAATTCATCCATTAATTCATCAATCATAGGAATGGGAAATGTATCTTTAATAGTGAGCTTATTGAGCTCCCTATAATCTAGACACATGCACTATTATCCATCCTTCTTATGCACCAATACTACTGGAGCAGAGAAAGAACTTTGACTAGGTTGAATTATACCAGCCTCTAACATTTCTGCAATCATACATTCAATTTCACTCTTTTGGACATAAGGATATATATAAGGCCTGATGTTTGTAGGAAAAATTTCTGGAATCAAATGAATAGCATGATCATGATCATGAATAGGTGGGAGTCCTTTGGGAGTTTCAAACACCTTGGAATGATTGTCCAAGACTTTTTGCATATCTGCAGAAATAGATGATTTTGATGTTGGAACTTCTAGTGGGCATAATTATGCAATTACACGTCGTTGTTATTTCTTTAGAAGCTTTTTCATGACATTAGAGCTTATTTTATTTCCTGGCCTCCCTGAAATACCTCGTAACTCGACCTCCTTTCCTTCTGAAAAAAATTTCAAGAAAAATTCTTGAAAATTAAAAGCGACCGTCCCCACAGATTGTAACCATTGTACTCCTAGTACAACATCAACACCTCCCATTAGAATGGAAAGCATTGGACTATTCAATACATATTCCCCAATGGTTAGCTTGATATTATGCCATTTTCTAGAGCAGTTTATAGTTCCTCCATTTGCAACCATCACTTGACATTCTGGTGTTGAGTATAGGAAACAATTCAATTCCTTGGCTACCTTAAAATGAATAAATTTATGGGTACTACCCGAATCAATCAACACTATTAAATTTTTCTTCTTGATATGTCCTTCTATCTTGAGAGTTTGAGGAGTGGTAATTCCTGCCAATTCATTACACGATATGGTCAGACTCATTTCTTCCTCTTCTAGGGTTGGTTCCTAGTGTATATCCTCTTCTTTTGAAGATTCTTGTTCATTTTCTTCTTTCTCTTCACAATCTATCTAAAATAATTTCTTCTCGGCACACTTATGACCTTTAGTGTATTTGCTATCACAATTGTAGCAAAGCCCTTTTTCTCCTTTTTCTTCCAATTGTTGTGGTGTCAACCTTGTAGGTTGTGGAAGTCTAGGATTAGCAACACTTCCATCTTTATATATGTGGGTGGTAGGCTTCCTTGTTGCCATAATTTTACATTCAATTTTTCTTTCCAACCTTAATGCCTTTTCCAATGAATCAGGTTCCCAAACACGAACTTCATGTTGTATGTTATCCTTTAAATTCCCTATGAAAACATCAATCCTGTGTTCCTCTAGAATATCAGTTACCCTTATATTCAATTTTTGGAAGTCCTCAATGTGCTCCACCATTGAACCCTTTTGTTTGAGATTTATCAATTGGCTAAAGGAGGTGTTTCTTTTTCTATCCTCATAATGTGCTATCATTTCCTCCATAAAAATTGACCAAGTGAAAAAAATTTTACGAGAGAAAAGCCATTGATACCATACAAGTTTATTTTGTTCTAAATATAAAGTTGCAATGCATACCTTTTGTGTGCTTTGCACATTATTGAGATCAAAATATTGCTCCATCTGTAGTATCCATGTTACGGGATCCTTGCCATCAAACTTACTCATATCCATATTTGGAATATGGTGGTTCTTCCATCCAACATTATAGTTTATGAAATCGTGATTAACATTTATTTTGTTCTCATCACGAGTTTCCTCTACTATCTTTTCGCCATTAGGAAACATTTCTTGTATTAACTTTTTCAAACCTTTCATGTCTGTTTTTAGATCATTCTTCATGTTTTCCATGTTGTATTTCATTTTTTCATCGATCTTAGCTTCCATTTCATCTATATTAGCTTCCATGCCAGCTTCCATTCCATCCATATTATTTTTTGTTTCTCTTTGCGACAACGAAATTTGGTGCACTTGCTCTTGTAATTTTGATATGTCATGTCGCATTTCTTCACCTTCATGATTCATAGTAGAGACTTATGAAGGCTTAATGAGTGTTGAATTATTTTTAGGTGGAATTTTAGAACCCAATATTGATATCTATGCTACAATATGCCCTTGGAATCAATTCAAACTAATTTTTCACACAAGTCTTATGCAATTTGAAAAAAAAAATACACACCTTTTTCTTACTTTTGAGGAGCTTGATATTGAAACTGAATTATCTCTGTGATTTTGGATCTTCAATAGCTTAAAATTGGCCTTGTATTATCTCTCTGAGGCTTCTTTCAAATTCCACGGGTCTGACCTGATTTGGATTCTTTAAAGAAAAGTTATACCCAATCTCCCACAATGACCTAATTATGGACTAGTTCAACAGAGGGAAATTGTATGATGTGCCACGTGTCACTGTTTCCTCCTTTGGCTATAAAATTGATACAAAGGAAACTTTAATCCATGCAATTGTAGCCAAGTTTTACAGAATTCCAATCTGATGCTCAGAGAGATATTTATAACAATTTTCCCACGGTCACCTCTTTGACATGAAATTTGGGAGCCTGAAACAACTCTAACATCCACAGATGATATGTCCGAAAATATTGTGAATCAAGCTTTGAAAATTTTCCATAAAATTCCTCAGGATTTTGGCTTCTCTCTACAAAACTTTCAGCTTCTGAACCCTCATAGAAAAAAATTTATAGAAAAAAATTCAGGATGACCCATTTAGGTTAAATTTAGGAGCCTACAAAAAGCCCTAACTTCCACCAACCATATCTCTAGAAATATTGCAAACCAAGATCTGAAAATTTTCCACTACATTCCTAAAGATTTCTTCTTTGCATTAGAAAAAAATAAACTTTTTAACCTTTGTAGAAAAAACGTTATAGCAAAAATTCCATGATGAATTGTTTGGAGCAGCGAAACCCTAGATTCCAAAGCTCTGATGCCAAATGTTATGAAACCAACTCCAAAAATAGAAGAAAAGATAGATAAACGCCTTATAAATCAGCCACTTCGAGGGGGAAACCTCTAATACATTACATAAATGAACAAGAATTGGATGCTACAAATGACCAAAATGTCCTTCTATATATAGGAGTCCATGGGGCCACAATATAATCCTAGTCGACCTAAAAATTATAATGTAAGGGCACAATAATAACAATATTGGGGTTACAAGGGTACAAAAGTAACAATAAGGGGGCTACACTAATAACAATAAGGGACTAAAATAGTAATATAGGGACCTAAAAGTCTCTCTCTTCCTCCATGGTGTTTATTTTGCTAGAAACCCTAGGGGAGAGGAGAAAGGAAAAGGGAATGGGACGATGGGGTTAGGGATTTGGGATAGGTGTGGGAAAAATTGGGGAAGGGTGTAGGGGAGTTAGGGACCTTAGGGAGGTGGAGGGGAGTTAAAATAAAAATTGAAATGGGCTAGGGAATTTAATTACATGGGTATAGTTTAGCTGCCTAGAAAAGCACAACGTTCTCCAGAAAAGCGCAGTGCCTTAAGGAAAAGTGCAATGATACACCAGAAATTAAATTTCTTGAAGTAAAAATTTGATCTTTGAATTTGGAAAGTTGGGAGCTCGATGCTGAAGAGTAATAATGAATGTCTTTTTGTCCTTTAGGGCCTTTTAAACTTGGATTAAAATCATTAAATGATCATGGACACACAATTTCTTTTTCAAAATTAACCTTTCATTTTCTTTTTTTTTAAACCTTGAAACTTGATTATTTGAACTTTGAACTTTTGGTGGCTTTGGAAAACTGAACTTCTTCCTAGAACCTTGAACATTTTCTGGTGGAACTTGAGCATTTGCAGCTACTTGGAACTTTGAAGTACTTATTACAAATTAAGATCATAAAATTACATTTTTTCTTTGAAATCAAATTTATTGATAAAATTACTTTATTTTCACTCCTCCACTTGCTGGAATTTATGCATGGAATGATGATTTGATTACCTTGGAACCCTAAAGA
This sequence comes from Pinus albicaulis, assembly GCA_034641835.2. Taxonomy (NCBI): domain Eukaryota; kingdom Viridiplantae; phylum Streptophyta; class Pinopsida; order Pinales; family Pinaceae; genus Pinus; species Pinus albicaulis. The sequence goes on from CM076571.1 coordinate 663,294,678, forward strand.
CCTAATGGAGACTCTGCACTGAATTAAACCATGATAAATATGATTGTAATGATGATGACAACTTTTGAATGATGGTACACTTAGCTGAGAGGTGAAATGGACCAACAATTAGTAAAACTTTGGAAGGAGTAAAAAGAGACCTAGATCTACATCCAATGACCAAATTTTTGCATGATGACCTAATGAAATGAAATTTTTTTTACTTAAGGACCCTATTAGAACATGATAAGATTCCATTTGATCACTGGTGATAGGATGCAAAAAATGACACTAACATTGGCTCTAGCTGGGGGTGGTAACTCCTTGGAGGTGCCAAGAACACCATAAACCAAGTAGCCTAACCCTTGGGCATGGAGTCAAAAGTTAAAAACCAACCTAAATAGTGAAAACTTGACATGATAAACTGACTGATTCTGACTAAAATAAAAGCTTACAAAACTTATTGATGGCAACATATCACTAAGACTTGAGGGCTTCAAATCCTTATGATAACCACCTGCCTGCTGAAGACATATGTATAATCATGTGAAGTGATCCTTCCAATGTAACCAATATAGTAGATGGCTACTTGAATTCTGCTCTCACTTTCCTCGAGCAGGAAGAAAAAACAAAAGATAGGAAACTCTGAGTGTCTACTGAAAATGTCCTCATGATCCATAAATTCAAGAAAATGTATCATCCCTATTCACTACAGCAATCAATGTAAGGATCTTCAATAATTTTAATGTTACCTTCTCTCGAGATCCAAAAAAAACATAACACCCTTCATTCTGATCTGAAAGAACACTTGGTTTTTGATCCATAGGAAGGCATAGGGAAGTATGACTTTCTACTACCTGCGTGTTGGCTGTAAATTCCTGAAGCACGAGCAACTCTGACTCTATCTCTTGCACATTGTCTTTCTTAGGCTCATACTCCTCAAATTCATACTATAAATCATCTTGGAGCGTAAAAAATTCTTCAAGATTTTTAAACATGACAACCCTATCATCTTCATGAAATAAAATAGTCCCTGTTAGCTGATCTCTTTGCAGGAAATCATCATCACTAATTGGCTTACTCACAAAAACTTCCTGTATCGTTTCATCAATATCATGACTGTCATTATTTAAACTAAGATTTTCATTTTCAATAATGGAAGAAGTTTCACTAACACATACTTGACTGTGTAAAAACTGCAAACCTGCATTATCTTGAGCTGTAACATGACTATTCAGGAGCTGATCTATTTCATCTTCAGATATAGGAGAAACTTGAGTTTTATATCATTTAACATTGGATTGATGATTTTCATTCTCAAGATCATGAATAGGCATTTATCTTTCTTGGTCCCGGTCAGTTTCATCCAAGGAGGAAGCTTCTAATTTTTTTTGGGACAAGAAATCATGAAGGGCTTCTATGATCTCATCATCTAGACACTCTTCATCCCGATACAAATTTTCAAGAAACTAAATGAAATTTTTAGAAATATGACAACAACTATCAATCATCGACAAGGAAGAATTAGAGCTTTGATAATGTTGAAAGAAAACTAAATGAAATTCCTTTAGAGAATAAAAACTAGCAGATGGTAGACTTTCATACCATGATCTCTCTTGTTCCTCCAAGGTATCCATGAACATCTTCACCAGAAAATCTTCATGAAACTCAATATTTAGTCTGTGAATATGAGAATGAAATTTGACCAAATGCAAACTAGCATCTTCTATGTCCTAACCTTTAAACTTTGGCAGTCCTGTTTTCCAATATATATAATGAACATGATTTGAAAAACCAGCAATATGAGCTTGATCCATAGGATCATACCTTGGAGTAGTTGAATCCATTTTGACAATAGTGAGGTCACCAAGAATATCTTCAAATTACTGGTTCTTGAATAGTGGAGTCGCCATGAAAATTTGAACCTTTGGATTCTTCGACAGTGGAGTCATCAGGTGAATGATTTTAGCCTTTGTGTGTCTGATCAATTTTCACCATCAGCAATCAGATCTGATCCTTTTCGCTCTTTCCTAGGGAATATTTTTCACATCGTTCCCTAGAAACGACACCAAGATGTTATCACTCCACTAGTTCTCTGAAGGATGAAAGAAGACCAAGAAAGGTAACCATATACCACTTTGACCTAGTAGCTAGCCCTACTAGGCCAAGAGGGCTCTCTCAATAACATCGCAGCCAATTGGATGGGATCATGACAGATATTAAGCTAGGTATGTATATTAGGGTTTTTATTTTATTTTGAAGGTTTGAGCTTGATGTTGAATTAGGTCTAGGAAAAACTAGGTTAGGGCTCTGAAAATCAGATTGGCAGATATGTAACGGGGCAAGGTAGGCACACACTTTATCACTTTAAAGGTACACTGGTGAATATGGTAGATTTATAGGGTTTCAAAATGAGCATGAACATCATGAATTCGTTTATATTATAAGAAAATGAACATAAATGTGAAAGCTTCTCCAAAACAGAGCATTGAATCAATGAATTCTCCTTATCAAACTTAGAAATCAATCACATAATATATGGAAATGGAAATGGAAGGAATAATACATTTGAACATATGATGACTAAATAATAAACACTACTAAAGTATATACCACATGAATCCCACCACAATAGCTATGAATTTTCTCTATTAGTTCTTGCCAAATTCACAAATACACTAGTGTCCAAGGCTCAATTCCACAACATCCAACCATTCAAATGGAAAAAAAATGAAAGATATAGACCAAAAAAAACTTCTCCCCACTCTTGGGGGTCGAATCCATGACTTGTGGAGTTGTTCCCCAAAATCCTCAACTAGAATCTTGATGACTAGGGAGATCAACAAACTCCCCCTTTTTTGGTGAAACTAATTCACTTGACCCAAAAATACAAATTTTATTTGATGTATATACCTTTATTAAATATAATAGCATAATTACATTTTATTTAAAAATTTACATTAGTAAAATTTCATGAAATTTATCAACCAACTAAGAAAAACTCGAAATTATGAAGATAACAAGCAAACTAGAAAAAGTGCAGTGTGAGTTCAAAAGTGGAGTGTGTCTAACCAAAAAGTGCAGTGTGACCTTCAAGTTGATTTTTGATTGTCTTTCTGAAGTCCAAATTGAGCTCAAGATAGCTCATTGGAAAGTTGTCCCTGTCTACTTATCCAAAATGTCATTAAGCAATGAAAATGATGGAGTTAAGCCCTTAAAAAACCACTTTTTCAAAAATTGGTCAAAAAGCATAGCGTCTGGCTGAAAAAAATGGTAGAAAAGTTTTTTTATGATGTCTTTTTATCTTTCCCACCTGTCAAAAGGAGATATTTTCAATTGTCAGGAGTCAAAAGGTGATGTAGAAGCCAAAATCTACCTCATCCTAACTAAGTTTTCATCATTTTAAGGCCTCCAAAAAAAGCATAGCGTGGCCCAAACTACACTTTTTACAGTCAGACTGTGCAAAAGCTAATGAAATTTGGCCAAAATGTCAAGAATGCCAAAAAATTCTCCAAAAATTTCAAAATTTTTGTGTAAGGTAAAAATTAGGTTTTCTATGCAATCAATGATGCATCAGCTAGCAAATGGGATTTTTCCCTCTTATTCTTGGTGATTAGGGTTTCTTTTAGCTTGTTTTTCATTTGCTTGTATTTGATATTGTAGACCTTGTTTCTAGTGTAGTAGTGGTGGGCCATGTGCCTCGTCATCTTATTATCCCTGTTAGCTTTGTGAAGGAGCTTGTCCAGGTGGTCATTTACTCTACCCAACCAATACTCCATGTCTTCATCTATCACCTTAGCAATCCTCTCATTCACAGTGAGCTTGTCATATTTCTCCTTTTGCAGTGCCTCATTAAGACCCCTAGTTCTTAGTCCTTTCCTAGTGGTCTGGGCATCATCCTCACTGATAACTACTTTTCTTTTGACATCTTGCCTAGTAGCCTTAAACATATCCTTTTCCGAGAGTATTTTCTTTTCCTTTAACTGTCTTTTCTCTTGCTCAAGGAAGCAGATAACAAACTTGGACATTCCAAATTGTCTTGTAGCTCTATGATTTTGGCATATGTTTCTTTGATGACTAGGTTTAGGGTTTCCTATTCAACTTGGGACTCGAGGTCCACCATCTCAATGTCATGGTGAAAGGCTTCTTTCTCTTGGACAATTGTCTCATGCTGCTGATAATATCCTTGTGGCAAGACCCCTTCCACAATTTGTGGAGAAAAAACTTGTCTATTTCCTCTCTGATAAGTTCTGACCTCTTTTTCCTTTTTTCTCTTCTTAACTGCAACCCTACTAGATGACCCAACCTTTGTTTGTGTAACTGGTGCTGATTGTGGAATAGGTCTAGCAGGTTGGTTGGATGGAGTTGTGAAGACCTCTCTAACAGGCTGGTTGGATGGAGTTGTGAAGACCTCTCTAACAGGCTGGTTGGATGGAGTTGTGAAGACCTCTCTACCTCAATAAATTTTTCCCATGCAATCTTTAGCTATTTGAGATGGTGAAGAAAAATGATTTTGATAAGTGAGAGATGGAAAATATTGTTCATTTGGAGCTCATATTCTCTGTGATGTACCTTGTAGGTCATCTTGTCAATGCTCGTGTACAAATAATAGGGAATGTTGAGAAGCTTTACCCTAGTGAAATGCATGAGTAACTTGATGTGGTAGCTATATAGCCTGGAGAATCTTCCCTCACAAGTGAAATAATTCATTAAGATTTTCATCATGGGGGAAAACCTATAAAGTAGCTGACCAAAAGGGAAGATTTTCTTGATGTTATCTTTCTATGGTGCTTTGAAATATGGTTGATACAGCTGGGCATCCAATTCTTAAATTTTGAACCACTTTTCACCTACAATAGGTATCCTTGTTGTTGCTACAATAATATCTTTTGAAATGGTGAATGTCACCCTGAAATGGTGACTTGGTCTTTCTGGAGGTTTGTGATGAAGATTCTAGACAAATCTGGACGAATTTGCACTCTTTGGACCATTTCAAAAAACTCATAACAACCCACATGTTGGAAACATTTGACTGCTAAGGGTGATGACATCAACTCCATGGTGTCTAATGGCTCAAACCTTGAGACTCTCTCTCATTTTTTGTAGGAATTTCTCTCTTCTTTTGTGGTGTTTAGTTTGATAGAAACCCTAGGGGAGAGGGGAAAGTAAAAGGGAATGGGATGATGGGGTTAAGGAGTTGGGATAGGTGTGGGAAAATTTAGGGAAGGGTGTAGAGGAGTTAGGGGTCTTAGGGAGGTGGAGGGGAGTTAAAATAACAAGGGAAATGTGCTAGGGAACTTAATTACAGTGGTATATTTTAGCTTCCTAGAAAAGTGCGACGCCTTAAGGAAAAGCGCAGTGCAACACCAGAAATTCAATTTCTTGAAGTAAAATTTTGATTTTTGAATTTGGAAAGTTGGGAGCTTGATGTTGAAGAGTAATAATGAATGTCTTTTGGTCCTTTAGGGCCTTTTAAACTTGGATTAAAATCATTAAATGAGCATGGACCCACATTTTCCTTTTCAAAATTAACCTTTCATTTGATTTTTTTTTAACCTTGAAACTTGATTATGTGAACTTTGAACTTTGGAACATTGAACCTCTTCCTTGAACCTTGAAAATTTGCTGGTGGAACTTGAGAATTTTCAGCTACTTGGAACTCTGAAGTACTTATTACAAATTAAGAACATAAAATTAAATTCTTTCTTTGAAATCAAATTTATTGATGGAATTACTTTATCGTCACTCCTCCACTTGCTGGACTTTATGCATGGAACGATGATTTGATGACCTTGGAACCCTAAAGACCTAATGGAGACTATAGACTGAATGAAACCATGATAAATATGACTGTAATGATGATGACAACTTTTGAATGATGGTACGCTCAGCTGAGAGGTGAAATGAACTAGCAATTAGTAAAACTTTGGAAGGAGTAAAAAGAGACCTACCTCTACATCCAGTGACCAAATTTTTGCATGATGACCTAATGAAATGAAAAAAAAATGAATTAGGACCCTATTAGAACATGATAAGTCCATTTGATCATTAGTGATAGGATGTAAAAACTGACACTAACAGCTATGATGCCAGGTATCTCTCCAAGGAACCCAAATGTACTCCTTAGGTATTTGGGGGGTCTCCATCACCATCAGGGTGAGAAAGTGATGCTTTTCAAGCCCAATTCGGTGTACGAGGCTTATGTAAAGGAATAGTACCTGGGGAACATAGGTCTGAAAAGAACACAATCAAGTGGATAAAAGCATAAGGAGCAATAGGAAGCTTCTAAATAAGGGAAGAATAAACATAAAAATGGGGAAAAGATAAAACTACGACAACCACAACACACTACTGCAAAGATCCTAGAAACCACTCAAACCACTACAACTTTAATGGCCATACAGAGGATAAGTGTTGGAAGTTTCATCCAGATCTAAAGTCGAAGAACAAGAAGAAAGATAATAAGAATAAGAATATCATGGCCACTTGTTCGAGCTACGAAGTTGAAAGTAGTTTGGGCATCGATAATAAGATATTTTGTATGTTAGTGAAGAAGGAGGTGAATCTGAGTAGCCTTCAACAATAGGAAGAGAAATAAATTACCAAGCTCTTCCATATAAAAATACATGTCAAGAAGATGAAGATTGATGCTTTGTTTGACTCAGGATTCGAGGTGAATCTCATTTCAACAGAGTTTTTCAAGAAGTTGGGACTGGAAGTTTGTGATCATCCAAACCCATATCCATTGGGATGGGTAAATAGGGATGCAGAGTTGAAGGTAACAAAAAAATGTAAAAATATATTTTATATCACTGTTGATTTTATTAATGAAATAGATCTAGATGTGGTTCCTCTTGATGCATGTGGAGTCATGTTTGGGAGTCCATACATGTACATGTGAGATGCAATATTCATGAGGAGATATAATCAATACCGGCTCATAAAGGATGGAAAATATTTTATCATAAACACGTACAAAGGAAATTCGAAAATTTCAATGGTAAGTTCCAACCAAGCCAAGAAATTGATCAGTTCCAGCAAGAAGTATGTTTTATTATTTTTGAGAGAAATTCAGTCTAAAGAGGAGTCAATAAGAGGCAAGGTATCCCTGGAGGGGTGAACTAAGAAGTAGAAAAAAAAATTGGAGGAGTTATTACACACATGCAAGGATGTGTTTTAAGAGCCTAAAGGGTTACAACCTAAGAGAGAAGTGGACCACGAGATACAACTATTTCCAAACTCCCCATTGCCAAATATTGGGATGTACATGTAGTCTACTATAGAAACAAGTTAGGTGAAGAAATATTTTCAACACGTACTGGAATAGGGTGTCATTCGATTGAGTACATCACCATGTGGGTCACCCATCATCATTGTTCCAAATAAGGATGAGACTTGGCAGATGTGTATATATTACAAGGAGTTGAATAAACTCACGCTCAAGATCATATACTGCCCAGGATAGATATTCTGCTAGATCAGTTGCAGCAAGCAAATTACTTCACCAAGCTAGACTTGAAGTCTGGATATCACAAAGTTCACGTCAAATAAGAAGATACATGGAATATTGCCTTCAAAACCAGGAAAGGTTTGTATGAGCGGTTAGTTATGTCATTTGGACTATGTAATGAACCATGTATGTTTATGAGATTAATGAATGATGTATTTCACCATTTTATATATTCATTTTTTATTTTCTATCTGGATCACATACTAGTATATAGGTATACCTGGGAGGAGTATATTTCACATTTGACACAGTTGTTGGAGACATTCAAGAAGAACCAAATGCTAGAAAATCTCAAGAAGTGTGAGTTTGCACAACAACCCTTGGTGTATTTAGGGTATGTGACCGGTGGAGGAGAACTGAAGATAGATCTTTCCAATATGGAGGCCATCATGAAATGGTCGGTGCATACTAATGATTCTAAGGTTTGGATATTCATTGGGGAAGCAAAGTACTTGAGGAAATTCATAGCCTCATTTTCATCAGTAGCAACACTTCTCCATGCAATAATAGTAAGTGGAAAGAGTTTCTAGTGGGGAAAAGGTCAATAGAAGCCTTTCAAGGATCTAAAGAAGAATATCAGTCAATCATCAGTTCTAGCATTACCAAACTTGCAGCGACCCTTTGAAGTGGAAACTGATGCGAGTGGGTATGCTAGGGGATTTTTCTTGATGTATGGACGAAGGCCTATATTCTACCATTCTGAAGTATTCCATATGGAAGTACTTAACTACCCTACCTATGATAAGGAGCTTTATGCCATGGTGTAAGCGGGGAAAAATTGGAAGCACTATCTTATTGGAAAGGAGACAATAATCCACATAGATCACTAGCCGTTACATTACTTGCAGGCTCAGAGTAAGCTACAACAAACTAGGCATTACAAGTGGATGGGGTTTTTACAAAAGTTTCATTTGGTGATCAAGTATAGAAAGGAAGCACAAAAATTTGGTTGATATGATTTCAAGGCCACCCACATCAAAGATTATGACTTTGGGGACTCTTATGCATGGAGCCATCCACTCATGATGCATACAGAGAGACATATTCAGAAGATGAGGAATTAAAGGAGGTGTATTAGCAGTTTTAGATTCAAATTAATGTGCATGATGGTGAAAAAATTGTTCACTACCATCTCCAATATAGGTTACTCTAGAGGACGCATAAGCTATGTGTTCCTAAAGGTAAGTGTTTGCAACTCATTAGAGAGGCTCACACCTCTAAGGTTGCAATGCACTATGGTGTAGGGAAGATCGTGGCTAACTTGCATAGGTATTTGTATTAACCCAAGATGACAGTGTAGGTAGCTAGGTTCATAAGAGGATGCATGTCTTGTTGTACCATCAAGCCTAGCAACAAGAAACAGGTTCAATAAAATCCCTTACTTGTACCTACGCATCCTTTGGAAAGAATTTCCATGGAATTTGTGGGAGGTTTACTGACAACCAGGAAGGGACATGACTACTTGTTCGTGGTAGTTGATTGGTTCAACAAGATGTGTATTCTGATTCCCTATAAAAAGATCATCCATGGAAAAGAAGAAACAAACTTGTTTTTTGGGCAGGTTTGGGTGCACTTTGGGATACCAAGGAGCATCATTTTAGATAAGGACACAATATTTCTTAGGTCATTTTGGACTACATTGTGGGAGAAGATGGACACAAGTTGAAGAGATATACAACATTCCATCCATAGATAGAAAGCAAGCCAACCTTAGCAATCCATTGGGGCCTACCCAAACATAGTAGGACCTTCAGTATAAACTAAGATCATTTATCCTTATAACACTTCTACAAGAAAGTCCCCATTTGAGACTTGTTTTGGATATTTTCTGCCTTCACCTTTGGATATTGCATATGGGAAGCGAGGAGGAGTGAGGGAAGATATTATAGGAGATGCTTTGAGGGCTAAAAAAATTAGAGAGAAGATCATGCAGATCTATCTACAAGTACATGAAACACTACAAAAGTCGCAAGAGAAGTGTAAGGCCAGGCATGATCGACACAGAACAAAGAAATCTTTCAAGGTGGGAGACAAAGTATGGCTACAGTTGAACAAGGAGAGGCTGCAGGGGCCTGGTAAGAAAACTAAGGCTCTCATATATGATCCCTTTGAGATACTGGAACAGGTGGGTGATAATACCTATTGACTTAGTCTACCACCATATATGCGCTTTTATTCAGTTGTGAATGTAGAGAATTTGAAACTTTATGAGCCTTCCATGCTAGATCAAGAAGAGTAACAATTCCTACCTTCTATGGAGGATTTGGCACCAGATGCTCAGGAAGAGTTGGAAAGGCATACAATTTTTCATAATAGGTATAGAAATACAAGACAAGGGCAACATGACCTTTGGAAGATTGGGTCGAAGGGACAACTTAGAGGAAAAGTGAAATGGTACACGAGAGAGAAGGTGGAGGAAAAATTTCCTCACCTCATTTAGTAAAATATTTTGGGGGTAAACATTTTCTGCTTTAATGACGCTCCTTTTCATGTTATTGTACACATAGATATATTTCCAATGGTGCAATAACCACGTCAATCATAATTCATATGCCAAATTTATTCCACTCAGAAGTTGACCTTCCTATTTTCACACCTATAGTTCAGGAGGATGTCGTGTCAACCCCCCATTATTCATGGAAAGGGGTCTAGCCACATGTTTGTGATGTAAAATACTCTAGAATATTCTATATTGTAACTCTAGTTAAGAGTTGATGTATTCAAAATTAACCACTAGTAGGCTATCAAGTTGTGTTATAACTAGGTCACTAGGAGGAAGAGGCATTGAATTATTTCGAGAGAATTTTGTTCCATAGCTTAGCAAAGATAGCCAGGAGAGATAGCATGTTGAGAACACAGAGAGGATCTGTGTACTTTAGCAGCCCATGGGCCAAATTCATAGAGAGATATGAAGGGAGAGATAGAGGGAGGGAGGGAGAGATAGATGGAATTGAAGATAGAGCTCGAGTGTGTGTCTGGGGGGGTGAGATAGAGAGACAGATAAGGAGACATGGAGGGAGATATTGATATAAATGGAGGGGGGAGAGAAAGGGAAGAATTTTTCTTGCACTAGATGCATTGATTTTAGTGTATAGATGCTGATTTCTAATCCTATTTGATTTCTTGCATTATATGCATTGATTTATATGTAGATGTTGATTTATAATTTTATTTCGTTGCTTGCATTAGACGCATTAATTTCATTAAATATGTTAACTTCTAATATTGTTTGATTTAGCTTGCATTAGATGCATTGATTTCTGTGTAGATGTTGATTCTAAATCCTTAAAGCTTGATCGAGCTATATAACGCTCGATTGAAGTTTTTTATTTAACCCTCAATTGAGCTACTTTTTTAACACCCAAAGAGTTTGATCGAGCGCTTAAAAAAGGTTCGATTAAGCACTTAAATGGCTCGATCGAACCATCATTTTTTCCACCCAAACACGCCCTCTCTTGCCAAAAAATGTAACCCAACTCCACGCTTTCACCCATTACATTTTATAAACCACACAACATTTTTTCATTATTAATAGTCTCTTCTATATCCCCATAATATTATGGTTTTATTTTGGGAGAGGCATGAAGTTTCTAGTTCCCTAGATAGAAATTTTGTCAGAATTACATTCTCTTATTATTGACTGTCATTTTCATGATGACTCCTTTCTTATTTTTGATTATTATCAATATTATTCAAAATATAATAATATCTTTATCTATATTATTTGGAAATTGAATTATAACTATTACATATTCCAATATTTAATGTTCATTATTCATACTTATTATATATTTAAAATTCTCGATTTAAATTTAAAAAAAAATACCCTGACGTAAAGCTACTTCATTTATAACTTTTAATATAAAAAACCACTATAAATATATTTTTCTATTATGGAAATAATACCCATGGTAACCCTAATTCTCAAATATTCTTCGAGATTGTCCATCCAAACACATGCTCATTCGTGGTTGTAGTCACTTGTCACTCTTTATTAAATGCCCATTGAGCCATTGGTGTACAACAATGTTGAAGTATTATTCATTGGATATATCCATTGTAAAATGATTATTGCTAGCTTCCCCTATTTGTTTGTTGTCATTAGCTATAGTTTTTTTTGGTTAGTTTTTTCCTTTTTGATTTACACTATGATTTCATGTTCAAATTGAATAATGATCAAAGAACACATTCGTTAAACACATATGTCTGATGCTTATGCTATTGCATAGGTACAAAATTTAGGGTACCAATTTGATTGGCATTCAAAGTTATCGATACATTTAGTCATTGTTTTTTTTCTACTTCAGTTTTTTTTGTTATTTTCTATTTTAAAATCATTGAGATAAATGATTTTTGAACAATGATAAAATAACACATCTCTCAAACATATTTATATGAACCATATGCTATTGTAAAGGTACAAAATTTAAGGGATAAATTTGATCGACATTTATAACTATTAGTACCATTAGTCATTGATTTTGTTGGTTTCTATTTGAAGTCTTTGTTGTTGAAGTAGGATGCGGAGAAATTGTTCTTGTATGTATTGAATTTTTTTATACTACCTTTTGTTAACTTTGTTAATCCCATTAAACCATTATCTCATATTAATATGGATTTAAATGGGGTTCATTTGACCCATATGCCATTTTATATTTCACAAATTTGATATGGCCTTTTTGAAATTGTGATAGGTGATATGTCATTAATAATCTATTTTTTATTATAATTTTTTATTAAAAGGATTAGAGGATTGTGTTATGTAATATTGTTAAATGATTTGAGAAATTAAATTCTTTTGATTTATTGTCTTTTAGACGATAAATACTATACACGAGTTTAAAAAATGATAACACTTTAAAAAAACTAAAAATATAATAATAACCTTATTTCATATTGAATCTAAACCTATTAGTCGACATCCCATCATGCCATTCAACTTTTATGTTTCTCAAAAATGTTACTACATTTTCAAGTATCCCATCCAACTCTTAGATTGGTGTAGTGAGGTAACCCATCTGACTCTTAGATTGGTGTACTAAGGTAACCCATCCAATCCGTATATTGGTGTAGTGTATTCAACCATGAATGATCCCTCATATCCTTCTAGTCATATGCCTTTTCTTCCTATCATTGTCTTCTTTTGGCCTTACATCCATACAAGATGTATATTATTTGTTAGTGTTCCCTAGGGCTTCCCTCAATAATGTTATACTATTGTGTATAATATAGTTCACCTAATATTCTATACAACCACTTATTCCAAGTGTATTCAAATGTCTCTTGTAGAATCAAGGTTTGGTGACAACAAAGATGTGGTTAAATATCCCACATTGGTTTACTTTCCAATTATGAATCCAACCATAGTTCTAGGCTATGTGACACCTCTAATGGGATATTCCAAGACGTTATAGTGGTAACTGTTCTCACGTTGCCAGATTCTCAAGGCTGAAGAAGGAATCCCAACAAAGGTAACCACAAACCAAAATTTTCGCTTGGTAGCTAGCCCTACCAAGTTAGAGAGGGCTCTCTCCACAAGGTCACAGCGAAGAGGGCTGGAGGAATTAGGGTTTTTAGGCTAGATATGAGTGCATGGTTTTTTTTTATTTGATTGGGTTGGGCTTCACTAGATGAAGATATTAGGTCAAGGGAGCTAGGCCAGTGAAAATGAGATAGGTTTGCAGAGATTCAATGGGGCAAGGTAGGCATAAGGCTTAGCACTTTAAAGATTATTGTGATGAGATGGTTTTAAGACTGATGAGAATCTAGGAAAAGCATGGGAGAGGTATTCTTCCTAAATAGAGGAAAATGGACAAATTATGATATCTTTTCTAAACAGAGCATGAGAAAGCATGTGTTCCGCCTATCAACTTGAAAGAAATCATACAATATAGATGTAATGAAAATGAAGACAACACATTCTAACATATGAAACTGAAGGGAAAATAACGATAAACATCATACCACATGTATCCCAAAAAAATAGCTACAACTCGTCTTTATTAACTGGCCAAACTGAGTACAATAGTTCCCTGATCAGTAAGCTAACATCCAAACTAATTCCAACCCTTGCTAAGAGTGAAGAAAGAGACTAAATAGACATAAAAACAACATTCACTCATCCTTAGGGGTCGAATCCATGAGTTGAGGAAGAGATCCACAAAATACTGAACTGAAAGCTGAAGTGTAGGATGGTCAAAGTGATTCATTCGTAATTACATTCAAACTGATTCATTTGACTCAATGATAAATTTTACCTAATGAATCTACCCCTAGGTAACTTATCCATAGCATAATTATATTTACCATCATTAATTACATAGGTAGAAACATGATTTTATTAAGTAGAGTCAAAATTATAGAGAAATTTCAAAAATATCAGAAAATGGTCATTTGCGCCCTCATTGTGTCATTTGCGCCCTTTTTGTATCATTTTCACCCTCGTCATTCAAGGTGACTTTTGACTGACTTGCAGGTGTCAAAATCAGGCACAAGATGGCTTGTTGGAAATCCCTTCAAGTCCTCTTTCTAACATGCCCCCAATTTTCAAAATGAAGCTGATTTGACCCCTCAAAATGTCATTCTCCCAATACTGCTCCATGCGCAACGCCTAGGCCAATATAGGGGCATAAATGTGATTTTTAGGTAGTTTTTTAACCTTTACACCTGTCAAATCTGCAAATCAAGGCTGGAAACATGGTTTTCTGGAATGAATTTGTCCTTAGGAATCCACTAGTAGTCTCCTTTTCCTCAAAAATTTCCCCAAACATTTGCGTAGTGGCTAGGGTGCTACGCAAATGACCTAATTTCTGATAAATTCTTGTTCAAAAAAACTCAGAAAATCACTGATTTTGCAAAAAAATTCAGAATGCTTCAAAAATTTTATAATGGTTGATGATGGTGTGGCTAGGCTTGGAGGGAATCCTATGCAATTACGTTCAATTTCTTCTTCTTTTCCATGGTCAAATCTTCAATCTTTGCATTGGGTCTTTTGAGCTTGGCCATTGCAATTTTATCCTTTAGAGCATGGTGTTTGACCTTCCTCCTCAATAGGTCATTGCCTTTGTTAGCCTTTGCTAGAATATTCTCCAAGTTTTGATTGGCTATATCAAGCCATGGCTCCCTATTTTCATTGATCACTATGGAAAGTTGATCATTTAGGGTTAGCTGATCAACAATGTCAGCCTTTTTTTGTCTTTCTAGAGCTAGAGCTCCTTTCAACCCTCTAGTTCTAGGTCTCTTTCTTGGTGCTTGTTCCTATTTTTCATCAAGCAGGTCACACTTTTTAAGTGTCTCATCTAGCATAACTTTGGCTTTTTCTACCTCCCTTTGAGTAGTGATATGCTAGACCTCATTAATGACCTGTTTAGTCTTCAATTTCTCATTCTCCTGCTTAAGGAAGTTTATGACATATTTTTCCCTATCAAGATTAGTTTGGAGCTCCTTAATCTTGACATCCTTTCCTTTGATTGCTTCATTAATGATTTTATCATTTTCATCCTCAACTAGGTCAACAAGCTCAAATTCATGTTCTGTTTCATGGAGGTCCTCCTCATCATGAATGATTTCCTCAATCACCTTTTCTTGTACTTTGTCCACCTACTTTGTTGATGTAGAAGGCATGGCCCCTTCCACTCTGTGTGGAGCAAACACATGCCTGTGACCTCTTTGGTAGGTTTTTGGCAATGGCTCAACCTCAACCATACTATCCCACTTAAGCTCATTGTCCTCAATCCTGCTGGGTGACCCAATGTCATGATGAGATGGAGATGAAGGAGGTGAAGGGGATTGATCCGATGATGATGAATGTCCTATGGGCTGAGATGGAGGGATGGAAGTGGATGGTTGGGATGATGAAGGGACATTTCGCGCATGATGAGTAGATGGCTCTTTGAAAATATCATTGGCTATGAAGATACTCCATGAAATTTTTAGTTGATTGTGATGGTAGAGGACTATGATTTTAATGAGGGAATGATGGAAAAGACTTCTCATTTTATGTTCATACTCCTTTTTCTAGGAAATATATGCCATCTTATCTATGATCCAGAAAATATAGTAGGGTATGTTAAGCATCCTTACTCTAGTTAAATGCATTAAGAGCCTGATGTAATAGGAATAAAGCCTTGAAAATCTACCTTCACATGAAAAGTATTTCGCGATTATCCTCATCATTGCTACATATCTGTCCAGAGGGTGAGAAAAAGGAAAGAACCTCTTTTTCTCATTCTTGTATCTTGGTTTTAGGAAAGGCTCAAAGTATTATTTCTCCAAATCACCTTTCTTGAACCACTTCTCCCCAACATTTGGGATCTCAGTGGTAGCTGAAATGATAGCAGTTGATATAGTAAAGGTGACACTAGCTAAAGTAACTTGGTTGTCATGGAGTCTAGATATGAAAATTCTGGTCAATATGTGATGATGTTGGACCCTTTGAATCTGCTCACAAAACTCATAACAACCAATATTTTTGAAGCATGTCATAATCATTGGAGAAGCCAAGAGTTCCCTAGTGTCGGAAGGTTCAAGTCTGAGTGCTCTTCCCCCTTTATGTGGCCTCTTAACCTCTATTACCTAATGGAATGACAAAACATTTCTTGAGTGGGACCCCTGAAATGAATATAAAAAGAGTGATTTTTATCACTGATGGTAAAATGCAAATTCTGAAACTAACATCGGCCTTATTGGGGATGGAAAATCCTTGGAGGTGTCAAGAACACCGTATACAAATTTCCTAACCATTGGGCCAATACGGTCAAAAAAACTCAAACTGAAATGCATGACTATATACTGACAACTCAATGACATAAAATGACTTTTAAAACTGACTGAAATTGACTAAAACAATGACTCAAAACTTAAGTTACTTTTCTGAAAAATGAACTTGAAAAATGGTAGAAACTCAATGAAGTTCCATGGCCTTCACTTCGAGCTCCGAACTCCAGTGCTTTTCCACTTCACACTTATAGGAATATCAAACTGATATATACAATTAAGATGATACAATTTTCACAATTTCAAATAAAAAAATATAGTGCTTCAGGAATCTACCATTAACTGGCCCTCCTAAGCAATCTTGCCCATCCATTTCTTCGAGGAGATATGCATTTTTTCCATGAGAAGTTGCAATCTTAAAAGGCCCTTTCCATAAATTATCGAACTTCCTGTGCTTACCCTTGTCTTAATTCCTAGCATCCCAGCGGAGTACTACATCGCCGATCTTGAAATCATCTTGCTTGGTTTTTCTGTTATAGATTTTTCTTGATCTTATCATGGAGATTGGAAGTGTTATGAAGCACTTCTTCTCTTGTCTGCTGCAGGTGAATCATTTGTTTTATTCTGCGTTGTATGTCATTCTCTTCACTTCCTTCTTCTTGTAAAAGTATCATGAATGGGATAGCCAATGAAGAAGGGAAAACTGTGTCCACACCGTAAAGTACCTAAAATGGAGACATGCCAATGGATTTCTTGTTGCTTACCCGATCTTCCCACAGTGCATTAATTAGCTTCTTGTGCCAATTCTTCTTATTTGCCTCCAACATATTTTTTATTATGTTGATCAAAGACTTATTGGAGGACTCCGCCAATCTGTTGCCATGTGGATAGTATGTTGTAGAATTTCCCAACTTAATGTTATACTTGTCACATAATTATGTCATATTCTTCAATTTGAAGGTTGTGGCATTATTCGTGATGATATTTCTAGGAAAACCAAACCCAAACAAGATGTTAGTTTCTAAAAATGGAATTATAATAGAGTATGTAGCTTTCCTGGTTGGGATCGCTTCGATCCACCTTGTGAAGTAATCTGTGATGGTAAGTATCCATCTGTGTTGAGTGGATGAGGGTGGATGTACCTCACCAATGAAATATAAGCCCCACTACTGGAAATGAGCTTCAACTAAAATGGGTTGTAATGGTAAAGGAATAATTTTACGTTTACCTTGGAAAAGTTGGCATTCATGGTAGCTCATGACCGTCTTGTACAAATTTGCAAACAATGTCGTCTGAGAGTAACCTTCTCTCAGAAATTTGTTGGTCGTGGTCTTCCAGTATAAGTGACCTCCACAATATCTTTTGCGTAAATCCTTCATCACTTCTTTGGACTCATCTTCAACCAAGAAATTGAGTAACACACCTCTAGGATCCTTGCAGTAGAGTGCATTGTCTAGTATGAAATATTTTGAAGCCTTAAGTTTCAAGGACCTGCTCTTACTCTTTGACATACCCGGAGGAGGGTTAAAATGTTGCAAAACATAAATAATATCAGCATATCGTGGAGATGATGAAAAGAGATCTGATACCTGAATAAGACTTACAACTTCTTCCTCATTGGATAATGCTGATATAAGATTGATGTCAAGTGCATGTAGATTTGACTGATCCATGAGCTTGGCTAAGCCTTGCCCTTTGATTAACTTGGTCGGCTTGATCTCAAGGTCATACTATAAGAGGGTTGCTATCCATCTACCTCTCCTTCCTTTTGGATATGTCTGCATGAGTACTTCTTTAACAATTGTGTTTGCAACATATGCCAAAATATGTGAGTGAAAAATATAAACATGGAAGTCCTTGAGTGTCTTAAGAAAATCCAAGGCCTGTTTCTCGATAATTTTGTATTGAAGGGCTACATTCCTTTTTGTTCCACTGAAGAATGCTATTGGTAGCTCTGTCCCATGTTTTTTCTGCATTATTACCACTGCCAAAGTATGCTTAGAAGCAAAAGAAAATATAATGAAATCTAGTGAATAATCGAGACTTGTCAAAACCAGTAGTGGTCAAAGAAAATTTCACCGAGCTGAATGACTTACGAGCATCTTCAGACCATTTTACATCATTATTGTTCTTTAACATGTTATTTAACTCTCTAAGATGCTCTACTAAGTTGGGAAAGAACCTACGTAGGAAGTTCATCCTACCGTTGAATGCTTAGACTTCCTTCTTGTTACGAGGGAAATCAATTTGTTGCATCGCTTCAACTCTAGAAGGATTTATCCAGATCGCATCCTTTGAGATGAGGTGACCCAACATATTTCCTTCTTCCATAGCAAATATGTGCCTTTTAGGGTTAAGGGATCTCAAATTTTCTACATCGCTGGAGAACAAGTCTTAAATGGTTTAAATTCTCATCATATGAATTTGAATAAATAGTCAAATAATCTAAATAAGCAACAAGGAAGACATGTTTCACGTTACCAAATGTTATGTCCATGGCACGCTAGAAAGTGGCCCTGACATTCTTCAAACCGAACAACATCTTAGCATATTTAAAAGTACCACATGGTGTAGTGAATGTTGTCTTGTCCTGATCATCTTCATGCACAAGGATATGATTGTACCTTAAGTAACCATCTAGCAATGACATCTTGGTGTCTCCTAAAACTTGCTCAAGTATATGGTCCATTTTGGGCAGCGGGTAATTGTCTTTCAATGAAACTTTTTATATATTTTTGAAGTCTATACATAGTCGGCTTTCACCGGTCTTCTTACGCACTGGAACCAAATTGGACATCCAATCAGAAAATCTGATTGGAATAATAATACTTTCCTTATAGATCTTGTTTACTTCCTTCTTGATGGACAACAAAAAATTTGGGTTTATTCTCGTAAGCTTTTTCCTAAAAGGCTTTTGGTCTGGCTTTATCGGGATGGTGTGTTGAATGATATCTTTATCGTACACCTTTAGATCTGAGTAATCCCAAGAAAACATGTTAGAAAACTGATTAAACAAATCAACATATTTAGTATTTACCTCAGGAGACAAAGACTATGAAAGCTTGATGAAATTTGGCTGATCCGGTGTTCCAATATTAACATCTTCTATGCCTTTTTCTGTGGGAACCAAAGTAGGTTTTCTTGCCACATCATCTTGATCAAATAATTATTCCAAATGTATGAGACCTTTTCTAATATTATTGTCCTTGTGCAGAAGTATGTCAATCTGATCTGCCTCGATGACTTGGTCATCCTTGTCGTACATTTCCTCCATAGAACAGTTCTCAAACTCACCTTCACTTTGAAGGAAATTGTTCACCTGCCTAGCGTCCAAGAATATGTGCTAAAATCACAAGTTATCAGGAATGGTGGGCTTGTGCTTCATAGGAATCTCAATTTTTTTATTTGAAAACATTGTAGATCTAAAATTACTTGCAGCAGCGGCTAATGAATCAACCATCAACTTTTGAAACCTTGGCACAATTTAAGTCTATATTCTAAAAACATTCTCAAAATGTCAAGTGTTTCATTCCTATATTTCCTCATCCTTGGGTGATTAGCTTGATACTCACCTTTAAATTTTTTAATTACCAGCTCTAAATCACCATAGACTATAATTCTTCTAGCTCCCAATTTTTTCAAAATTTTTAGACCGGCAATGAGTGCCTCATATTCGGCCTCATTGTTCATGCAATCGAATGCTAATTTGTAGGAACACAATCTAACATTATTAGGTACTTTATTTTTCTGTTGAAATGGGGTACGAATCCCTAAACCAATTTTGGCCCCGTCTTTTACAACGACACCATCAAAGTCCATGCTCCAAATAACATCTTCTTCCTCAAGGTGCTAAAAATATTGACTCTGATTTGACACAGTTTTCTGATCTGATTCTTTATTTTGTTCTGAACTTTCATCTGCCTTCTCTGATGGTTGTTCAGATATAGTAAATAGATTATCTTTCTCTTTTTATAACAGTGTTCTAATGCAATCAGAAACTTTAGGAACATCCTCTATTTCTACTAATTGACAATCAAAATTATTTAATCCAGAATCATTGTACAAAATGAAGGACTCTAAGTATGTATGTATAGAGTTTATAGGATTATTATTAGGCCTTTCCTTTTTTGTGATCATGTATTTCATTTTAGTCTCATGGTATATTTTTCTCGTTTGGCCGAAGATAGGAATAGTTGCGTAGGAGAAGTCCAACTACATTGTACCTCTCAATTTAGTCCCTGGGATCTTGATAACAACATACCAAAATGTGGCAAAACGTCAACAACCACCACGTCTATTAGGACATTTTTGGCCGGGATCTGCTCTAGGGGGACAACTAGATCTTTGATTAGGCCAAAAAAATGTACACGACTAGAATCGAAAGAACATAAATCATGATATGGGTGGGTTATGTCAAGGCCAAGATTCTCCATGATGGCTATAGGCATGAGGTTTTGGGAGGCCCCAGATTCTAACATAGTGTTATGAAGGATGAATTGGTGGATTTTGAGAATCAAGTAAAATGGAGGGACCTCAGTATATTTAGGCTGACCATCAATTGCGGGACCAAAAATTAGCTCAGGTTGATCATCCTCTATATTAACCATGTCGGATAAAGGGTCAAATTTCAAGGTTTTAACTACATGGGATTTATACTTATCAACTTTGACCAATTCAATAAGAGGTATATACACCTTTAACTTTGAAATTTTTGACTCTAAATTAAAAGGTATAGTTTTGTCTACCTCTTTTATGACAATATCCCTTTTCTCAACATGATATTCTGGTGCAGCTTCTTTCCTCTGAATATCTCTTTCTTTGACAAGTGAACTTGTAGAAGGATGATTGCTTCTATTCTAAGTTTGAGCTGCAATATCTTTACCCTTATTTTGATTGGCTTGAGAAGCTTGCTTCTGTGGTACTTCTTTCTGCTGAACTGACTTCTTCAGAGGTGGATTTATTGGAACATCACAACTTCTCAAAGAGTATTGCCTTTTCTGGGAACTCAATGAATTCAGGTATCCTCTCTGATAATCATCAGATTCTACTTCTAACTCATGATAATTTTCCAATATGAATTCTTTATCACTAGGTAATTTTTTTTTTCCACATATTATTCATCTTCGGTCAGAAACATGGGCTGGCCATCAACTGTAAGAAAAATATTTTCCTTAATTGTTGGTTCTTCCTCTTCATCACTCTGTGCATAGTTCTATTGTAGTGGTGTCTAAATTTGTTGTTGTTGTTGTGTTTAGGGAGCTCTTTTCTATCTTTGTTTTATTCGGAACTGAGGCTGCTGCTACTGCCCTCGAAAGTTTGGATTTCTGATTTGTGGCTCAATTTTTCTATCTGAAATAGAAATTTTATCGACCATCCTTTCCATGGTCCTAATCAAAGCATAAAATTTAGTATCAGATGAGGTGGAAGGTTCCTCTTTAATGGTCACTTTACGTTCAATTTTGAGTTTTGACTTCTTAATCAAGAGGTTGGCCTCAACACTCACTGAATTTCGCATCATTTCTTATAGAGTAGTGGGATTTCTCTCTCTCAATGAGTAGGCCATATTAGGTTCAAAAGAATCAGGATAACGCAAGAGGTCCAAACTAGGAGGTGGTTTCATTTTATTCGAGGTGGATTTATAGATTCTGAGGTATTGAGAATTATACTCAGGGACAGATTCAATAGGATTGTGCCTCAGGGAGTCATACTCAGCAAGGATTTGTAAGGGGTTTTTCTTCTCATCCCACCTAGCTAAGAAAGCATCAGTTAGTTCAGTAGGATTCCTAATAGAATTAGCTACTAGGTCATGGAACCAAGTTTTAAATTCAACAGAAAAAATTTGTGTGATAATTCACTTCTTGGCATCATCTGCATCTAACTCCTCAAGATCTATGAAGGTTGTGATTTTGGCCATGTGTTAATAGGCAGTTATTTCAGATTTTTCATCGAAGAGAGAAGTATTTGGCCATATCCTTGTGGAAGATCACCAAGATGACCAGGGATAACTAAAGGTACAAAAAGAGCCATAATTCATGCTAGATTGTGGAAGCGGGGGGGGGGGGGAACGAAGGGTGGATTGGTCTGAGGAGGTCCTTGAGGGGGAAGTTGAGATGATGATGGGATCGATGATGAAACAATATTTTTTTGGGAAACTCTGAGGATGTGAAGGTTTTCTTGCTAGTATTGAATGAGGCCTTTTTCAGTGGTATAACTTAAGTTGTTGGCTAATTTTTCGAGCTTGTGATATTGTTTCCAAATTTTGACATCAGTATCGTTTGTATACTCAAAAAATGATGGGTTTAACTCCAATCTCCAAGGTTCAGGGACTACTGTATTCAAGTGAGTCTTGTATTTTGTTATAAACAGTGACAACTCAAATTTGGTATAAAAAACTAAATCTTGAATGGCTACCAAATCAGAAGGTAAAGAGAAGGATCTTACCAAATCTCTAGGAGGAGAATCCAAAGAACTTGAAGTTGGTTGATATCTTTGTTTCCTTAGGTTTCTTTTAGGATCTTCGATGGGAGAAACCGGATCTAGATCAGGTTTAGACCTCATATACTTTTTTCGAGAAGCCGGATCTGCTATGAGGCACTACAATTATGAAATCATCCTTATGACACTTGATCCTATCATCCAAAGACCAATTTTCGGTAAATATTTGTCATACACCTAGGGAAAATTTTTATTTTCATTCCTTGGCAACGACGCCAGAATGTTATCACTCCGCCAGATTCCCAAGGTTGAATAAGGAATCCCAACAGAGGTAACCACAGACCAAAATTTTGGCTTGGTAGCTAGCCCTACCAAGTCGGAAAGGGCTCTCTCCACAAGGTCATAGCTAAGAGGGCTGGAGGAATTAGGGTTTTTAGGCTAGATATGAATGCAGGGTTTGTTTTGATTTGATTAGGTTGGGCTTCACTGGATAAAGATATTAGGTCAAGGTAGCTAGGTCAGGGAAAATGAGATAGGGTTGCATAGATTCAATGGGGAAAGGTAGGCATAAGGCTTAACACTTTAAAGATGATTGTGATGAGATGCTTTTAAGACTGATGAGAAGCTAGGAAGAGCATGTGAGATTTATTCTTCCTAAATAGAGAAAAATGGACAAATTATGATATATTTACCTAAACAGAGCTTGAGCAAGCATGTGCTCTTCCTATCGAATTGAAAAAATCATACAATAGAGATGTAATGAACATGAATACAACACATTATAACATATGAAACTGAAGGAAAAACAATGATGAACATCATACCACATGTATCCCAAAAAAATAGCTGCAACTCTTCTTTATTAACTGGCCAAACTGAGTACAATAGTTACCTGATCAATAAGCTAACATCCAAACTGATTCCAACACTTGCTAAGAGTGAAGAAATGGACTAAATAGACATAAAAACAACATTCACTCATCCTCAGGGGTCGAATCCATGAGGTGAGGAAGAGATCCACAAAATATTGAACTGAAATATGAAGTGTAGGATGGTCCAAGTGATTCATTCCTAATTACATTCAAATTGATTCATTTGACTCAATGATAATGTTTACCCAATGTATCTACCCCTAGGTAACTTATCCATAGCATAATTACATTTACCATAATTAATTATAGAGGTAGAAACATGATTTTCTGAAGTAGAGTCAAAATTACAGAAAATTTTCAAAAATATCAGCAAATGGTCATTTGCACCTTCAGTGTGTCATTTGGGGCCTCACTGTGTCATTTGCACCCTCTCTATTCAAGGCCATTTTTGATTGAATTGAAGGTGTCCAAATCAGCCCTAAGATGGCTTGTTTAAAATCCCTTCAAGTCCTCTTTCTGAATATGCCTCCAGTTTTCAAAATGAAGCTGATTTGACCCCTGAAAATGTCATTCTCCCAAGACTGCTCTATGTGCAATGCCTAGGCCAAAACATGGGCAGAAATGTGATTTTCAGGGAGTTTTTTGACCTTTTCACCTATCCAATCTGTAAATCAAGGTTGGAAACATGGTTTTCTGGAATCCATTGGTGGTCTCCTTTCCCTCAAAAATTTCCCTAAACATTTGCGTACTAAGCACCTAGGGTGTTGTGCAAATGACCTAATTTCTGATAAATGCTTGTTCAAAAAAACTCAGAAAATCATTGATTTTGCAAAAAAGTTTCAAAATGTTTCAAAATTTGTAGAATGGTTGATGATGGTGTGGCTATGCTTGGAGGGAAGCCTTTGCAAGTATGTCCAATTTCTTCTTCTCTTCCATGGTCAAATCTTCAATCTTTGCATTGGCTCTTTTGAGCTTGGCCATTGAAATTTTATCCTTTAGAGCATGGTGTTTGAACTTCCTCCTTAATAGGTCATTGTCTTTGTTAGCCTTTTCTAGAAGCTTCTCCAAGTCCTGATTGGCTCTATCAAGCCATGGATCCCTATTTTCACTGATCATTATGGAAATTTTCTCATTTAGGGTTAGCTGATCAAAAATCTCATCCTCTTTTTGTCTTTCTAGAGCTAGAGCTCTTTTCAGCCCTCTAGTTCTAGGTCTCTATCTTAGTGCTTGTTCCTCTTTTTCATCAAGCAAGCCATACTTTTCAAGTGTCTCATCTAGCATAACTTTGGATTTTTCTTTCTCCCTTTGACAAGTGACATACTTGACCTCATCAATGACATGTTTAGTCTTCAATTGCTCATTCTCCTGCTCAAGGAAGTTTATGACATATTTGGCCCTGTCAAGATTAGTTTGGAGCTCCTTAACTATGACATCCTTTCCTTTGATGTCTACATTAATTATTTTATCATTTTCATCCTCATCTAGGTCAACAAGCTCAAATTATTGTTTTGTTTCATGGAGGTCCTCCTCATCATGGATGACTGCCTCAATCACCTTTTCTTTTCCTTTTTCCACCTACTATGTTTATGTAGAAGGCATGGTCCCTTCCACTTTGTGTGGAGAAAACACGTGTCTGTGACCTCTCTAGTAGATTTTTGGCAATGGCTCAACCTCAACCATACTATCCCACTTAGGCTCACTGTCCTCAATCCTGCTAGGTGAACCAATGTCATGATGAGATGGAGATGAAGGAGGTGAAGGGGATTGATCTGAGGATGATGAATGTGCTATGGGTTGAGATGGAGGGATGGAAGTGGATTGCTGGGATGATGAAGGGACATTTTTTGCATGCTGAGTAGATGGCTCTTTGAAAATATCATTGGCTATGAAGGTACTCCATGCAATCTTTATTTGATTGAGATGGTAGAGGACTATGATTTTAATGATGGAATGATGGAAAAGACTTCTCATTTGATGTTCATACTCCTTTTTTTGGGTAATATATGCCATATTATCTATGCTCTGGAAAAGATAGTAGGGTATGTTAAGTGTCCTTACTCTAGTGAAATGCATGAAGAGACGAATGTGATAGGAATAAAGCCTTGAAAATCTACCTTCACATGAAAATTATTTCATGATTATCCTCATCATTGGTGCATATATGTCCAGGAGGTGAGAAAAAGGAAAGAACTTTTTTGTCTCATTCTTGTATCTTGGTTTTAGGAAAGGCTCAAAGTATTGTTTCTCCAAATCACCTTTCTTGAACCACTTCTCCCCAACATTTGGGATCTCTGTGGTAGCTCAAATGATAACAGTTGATATAGTAAAGGTGGCACCAACTAAATTAACCTGGTTGTCATGGAGTCTAGATATGAAAAGTCTAGTCAACATGTGATGATGTTGGACCTTATGAATATGGTCATAGGACTCATAATAGCCAACATGTTTGAAGCATGACATAGTCATTGGAGAAGCTAAGAGTTCCCTAGTGCTGAAAGGTTTAAGTCTGAGTGCTCTTCCCCCTTTATGTGGCCTCTTCACCTCTGTTTCCTCTCCCTCACTATATGATCTATTTTCTTCCCCTTTTGCCATCGTGTTTTTAATAAAACCCTAGGTAAGTGGATGGTATGAAATATGTTTTTAGGAATGAGGAATGGAAAGGGAAAATGAAGGAGATGGTGCTAGGGATGGATGAAATGGGGGAGGAGATAGGGAGTAATAGTATGATGGGATTTAGGATGGGGATTTGGGATTGGGAGCCTAGGTAAATGTAGCACCTAGGGCTTAGGGTTTTGGGAAAAAGCGTTAGGGAAAGGGAATTTTATAAAATAGGGGTTTAGGAATTTGTATTGGAATTGTAGGGGAGTTAAATTGTATTTGGAATTTTAGGGGAGTGAAATTTGGGGATTTCAAGAGTGCAATGGGGATACTAGGGTTTTAAAACAATTTCAAACACCAAATTCTAACCTAAATTTCACAATACTCAACACCTGGACTTGATGAAGATGGTATTTAATGTTATTAGCTCTTACTCATTAGCTGGAGGTCGATGGGTAGGTTGATGAAGCTTTGGAAATGATGTTTTCCCACTTGGATGCGTTTCTAGGGTTTCCTGGTCATTTGCGCAACGCCTAAATAATTTTCACCCTCACAGAAGCATTCGCGCCCTCATAGAAACATTTTTTCCCTCTCTTAAGCATTTGCGCCCTCTGTTAAGGATTTTCTCCCTCTGTTAAGTATTTGCGCGCTCTGCTCTATTTTTTTTCGAATTTCACCGAGAAAATCAAAATTTTGCTCTCTTAGAGTGCTTGCTTGGTGTTTGGAGGAGATAAATGAATTTTAAATGATGTCAAGAAGTATTTAATACTTAAGTGAATTTTAATTTAGATAAAAAAAACCACTTTTCTAATGTTTCATTTCACCTTTTGAAAACATTGTTTATTACCCTTTTCCTTTGATTTTTCTTCTTTGCAGGATGATGTTGCTAGAGTTTCGCATTTTTCACTTTGACTTTGCTTTTCTTCATTTTGGCACATGAAGTTTGAAATGGCAGCTTGGGAAAAAACTTATTACATATTATGAGCATAAAATTACATAAAAATTAAACTAAATTACATCTCTGTTTGAATAAAATTACATTTTGGTATGAAAATCATACTCTGAAACCAAAATTACAACTTTAAAAATGATATTTACATGCTGATAAATCCTCTGTAGATGATTGAGAAAGTATTATTTGAGTCACTCTCACACCTTTGCTGACCTTATTGAGATAAAATGGTGTGTTATGAACCTTGAAAAATGAAACCTAATTGACCTAATGGGACCTTGGATGACCTGAATCCATGGTTGAATTTGATTGACATAATGACATAGTGAAATGAGATTTTAAGATTTTTTTATGCTCAGAAAGACATGAAGGTGAGTCAGCAAATGTGAAATTTTGAGGGAGAGTGAGGTTTTATGACTAGGGCTACCATCAGTGAGTCAATTTTTTGCATGACCTAATGGAATGACAAAAAATTTCTTGTGTGGGACCCCTAAAATGAATATAATAAGAGTTATTTTGATCACTGATGGAAGAATGCAAATTATGACACTAACTTGAATTTCATATTATCATCAACTATCTTCCTTCGTGGATCTATTATGATTCCACTTCTCACACTTCCTATTGTTATTTAGGGTGTTTTCAATAATTAAGGTTTATAACCATGGGTTGCTTTCACATGCCATGCAATTCCCATTAGGTCAATGGTTATGAGTAGTACAAATTTATATTATTTTATAGAAAGGATATCTATCAATGGCCTTAGTTCACATTACAATGGATGTGTTATCACTTGGTAATTTTACTGGGCTCCTTTAGAAAAATGGCCAAGGTAACCATTTTAAACTGCTTAAGACTGGAAACTGAAATTTTCCAATCAGAGAGGGCTCTCTCTTTCAAGATTCACTCAACTTAGAAATGCTGATGCTCAGTAAATTCATACAGAGGTCAGGTCTGTAATTTTAGGACAGAATCTCAGAGATGTAGGTGGTGGAACTTAAGAGAAGTCAAACCATTGGGAAATGGAGTCATGAGCTCAGAAACATAATGAAATACTCTCAGTGACTAATGGTAATATTCATGGAAGAAGAGGCAGTAGAGCTAATGCTTGCTCAAATTAATTTTTTGGTTGTAGCAAATGATAGAAAAATAAGAAGAGCATATAGTGAACTATTACAGAGCACCAAATTGGTGAAATCTATAACTTAAGAAGAAAACAATTTCAACTATTACAGGTAATAAAAGAAGAGGAATTTTGTATAGTTCCTTTTAGAAGAATGACAACAAATAACTAGCATTGATTATCTGAAATATGAATTCAATGAAAGATAATAGGATAAATACATATGTGTATTTTCTTAAATGAAATACAAAGTATTAAACAATGAATTTTTTATATTCAGTCCATCAAATATTTAGACACTCACAAAACTCATAAGATGAAAACATACACTCATAAGGGAAAAACATATAATGAACTTAACAACATTATCTCACTGAATCTCTGGAAAAAGATGATCTGAAAATGAATGTCAGTTAATGTTGTGCTAGTTTCATATCAAATATAAAATTTTCTTTGCATTGTTTTACTTATCCTTCATGAGTTTGTTTAAGAGCATGTGATTGGCAAACAATGTACTTAGTGAATTTATGAGTTTGTCATAATCTTAAAAAACATAATTTTAAATGATAGAATAGACTTAATAGTAAACACAACAAGCACATATAACAGAGCTTAACACAGAGAATTTTGATAAAGGAGTCCACCCCTCCTGGGCTGCATCTCCTTGGTCCAGCTTCATAGTGTGACCTTTGTATTAGCTTCAAGTGTACTGAAATTGTTGTTACAAGATTCATAACCTCTTGGAACCTATTCCAGTGATTTTAAAACATCACAATCTCCCAAAAAAACTATTTTTTGTTGAATTTGGACTCTGGATGCTCTGGTAATGACCCCAACACCTAGTGGCCCTAGCCTTAAAAAATATTCAAGTGCACTAAAACACCTGTAGATGACATTTTCTACCTCTGCAACCTGCTCCATTGAGTTTCCAGCATGCCAATTAGCTTAGAATGACTCTTTTTTAGCTCAGTTTGGTCGAAAATTGAGTGAGTTATGACCAAAACCAACTTTTCCCCAATTTCTCCTCCAAAACTGGAGAAACTGCTAGTTAGTTTTCTAAATTTGGCATTCCCGCCAAGTTTGGCGTTGCCTCCAAAATATCTGCTAGTTTAAATGTCGGGTTAAGTAACGAAAATGCAAGATTAGCGGGTAGATAAACTTGTTTTAATGCTAAGCGTGTTTTTTTAGTGTTAATGACGTTTAAATGTCACTAACCCATGTCTTAACATAATAAAACATGGTTAATTCTTTATGCCGGTTCAATTTTTTAGCACCCAGTCTTCATAGTCGTGGCCATATGGGGAGGGGGCTAGCCCCCTCCAACACCCAAATGGTTGACAATGAGACTTCAAATGGATGCGGAAGACATAAGGGGTAAGAACTACCCCGAAAGAGAGACGGTATGACAGACGGTTTGCAGGCGTGAGGTCAAGGGTTCTAGCTCCAACTCCACCATAAAATTTGGTGCCAACTCATAAAGAAGTCTGCTCAATATATATGTTAGTTCGGCCAACTTTAAGTCTTCTCTAGTTTTTATAGTGGCTCCTCCAAATATAGTTAGGTCCGCTGAATTATATAGGTTTCAAACTATATATATATATATCTATATATATATATATATATATATATATATATATATATATATATATATATATGTATGTATGTATGTATGTATTTGCAATAACTTCACCATAAAACTTAAATATCCAAGAAATAATTCGACCCCCCATAAAGTAGGAGGTGGCCCACCAGAGAGGACATGTGGTGCCCTTTGGTTGGGTTTCACTCCAACCCTTAAAAAAATTTCAAATTCCAGCTTAAGAAGAATTGGAGGTCATTAAGAAATTTCTCTCTTTGCTTAACCCATCTGGTGAATCTGAAGATGACACTTGTCATAGTGCCATTGGATGTAACCTGGAGAATATTCCTACAATGCTGACTGTACCTGCCACATCAGCACTGTACCTATTCTGCTCATTTTTTGCCTGTTTTGGAAAACGAACAATAGATGATAACTTAGGCATACGAACTCAGATTTTGATGAAACGAGTTATGCTAGAATCCCGGCGACGAACTCTATCCAGTAATTTAGGTTTGAAGCAATTTCAAGCAGTTTCAAATTTTAGCTAAAATTTGAGCCTTAAATCATTCCTTCCCACTAGAAGCCTTTTGGACCCCAAAAGATATTATCAATTGTTCAACAAGTCAAGGAACAACTCCCTCACTTTTCCAATCTCCAACCATTTTTCTTTTGAAGGATTTTGACCTTTGATTCCAACTCTAAGGTATTCAACATTCCCTCTTCTTGAAGTTCTAATTCTTCTGTCAAGTATGAGATCTTGCTGAAGTTCATCAAGATATTCTGGTGAGAAATCATCTTTTGATGGCAGCTGAACATGCTCTCATTTGTCATCAATCAAAGGAGGCTCAAACAATCTCAAATTCTCAACATTAACAATAGAATAAATTTTCATATAAGGAGGCAAATCTAGCATGAATGCATTTGTACCAATCTTTTCCAAAATTTTAAATGGGCCATAACGAAATATTTTGATCTTTTTACCTTCCCCTTGCAATATTTCTTTTCTTATGTACAACAAGAATTCATCACCAACTTGGAATTTGTGATCAACTTGATGTTTGTCATGCCTTGCCTTGTAGCTGCTTTGACTCTTCTTAAGTTGCTCTTGCACTGTGTGATGTACCAACTGAATTTTCTCAATGAAATTTATTTCTTTATATATGTCACTATGTCCATCTATAGCAACATATTTCTCAAAGATAAATTCCAATGGCGATCTTGGAAAGTAACCAAAACATGCCTCAAATGGCGATGTATTTGTGGAAGAATGTTTTGCCCGATTGTATGGATGTTGTATGTAGTGTAACTATTCGTCCCACAACTTGGGATGCTTGTTGCAATAGCCTCTTAGAAGCTGAAGAACAGTTCTATTTACCACCTCTGTTTGACCATCTATTTGTGGATGAAATGTTGTACTCTTCTTCAACTTTGTATCCATCATGTCCCATAATTTTGACCAAAAATTCCCAACAAATCGAGAATCTCGATCACTTACAATAGAAGTAGGAAGACCAAAATGGATCCATACATTTTGAAAGAAAATATTAACAGTTTTTTTCAGTTGTAATAGTTTTCTTACATGCCATCAAAATACACATTTTTCTGAACCTATCTACCATAACATACAAATAATCATGACCTTTCCTTGACATAGGAAGGCCTCCTACAAAATCCATTGAGATGCTCTCCTAATGATGAGAAGGAACTGGAAGTGGTGTGTACAAACCAATCTTCCTATTGCTAGGCTTACTTGTTGCACATAAAGAACATCCTCTAATAAAACGAGAAACACTTTCATTCAAGCATGGCCAATAAAAATACCTTTGAAGATGCACTACTGTCTTGCCTACACTAAAATGTCATGCAATCAATGATGTGTGTTCCTTCCTTATGATATTTTTTCTTTCTCCCTCTAGTATACATAACTTGCCCAAGTGATACAGCAAATTGTTATGCACATGATAATCTAAATATTCACTTTGGTTTCCCTTGCTCAAGTTCTCATACACATCTTGAAAATCACTATCATTCACATATTGTTCAATGTAACTTCCATGCATAATAGAATTGTGCTTGAGAATAATAGTTGAATTTACAATAGGCCTAAAGAGCATATCACCTACCTTATTGTAGAATCCTTTCTTGTACCTGATAACCAAGTGAAATTGTTGTAGAAAACCCATCCATCTGAAATGTCTTGATTGCTGCAATTTTGACTGTGATTGTAAGTACTGCAATGGCTGATGGTCAGTATGGATAATGGTCTCTTTTCCAATCAAGTAATGCTTCCATTTCTTTACACTTTGTACCAATGCATATAAATATTTATCATATGTTAGATATTTAGTCATAGCTCCATTAAAAGTTTCAGAATGAAATGAGATAGGTTTACCATGTTGCATGAGCACTGCTCCCATAGCATAATCACTTGCATCCATTCGGATCTCAAATGGCTGTCTTAGATATGGAATTGCTAGTACCAGTGCTGAACTTATCTTTTTCTTTAAAGCATCAAATGCTTTTTGCTGCAAATCTCCCCAATGAAGGACTTTCTTTATGTTTGTCATGCATGTAACAGTGTTGCAATGGAAGAAAAATTAGCAATAATTTTCCTTCAATACTGTGCTGCCCCTAAAAAGATTCTTACCTCGATAACTATATTGGGCTTGGGCCAAATCAAAATGACCAAAAATTTGGAAGGATCAATCTTCAATTCACCTCCTCCAACTATGTGTCCCAAATATACCAATGAAGTCTTACCAAATTCGCACTTTGACATCTTAAGAAACAATTTCTCTTTTCTCAAAACATCAAGTACCTTGTTCACATGCATGACATGTTCTTCTCTTGATTTGATGAATATGAGTATGCCATCTAAGTAAACAATGAAAAAGTCATCTATAAATGGCATAAGTACATCATTCATTACTCTCATGAAAGTAGCTGGTGCATTTGTTAAGTCAAATGGCATAACTAACCACTCATACAATCCTTGTCTAGTCTTGAAAGAAATTTTCCAAATGTCTTCTTCAGCTATCCTAACTTGATGATAACCACTTCTCAAATCTAACTTAGTGAAATACTTTGCATGCTTTAACTGATCAAGAAAATAATCAATGCATGGAAGTGGGTAGCAATTCTTTACCGTGATTTTTTTTAGTGCATGGAAATCAATACACATGCACCAAGTCCCGTCCTTATTTGGAACCAAAACTATTGGAGAACCACATGGCGAAGCAGATGGGCGTATGATACCTTTATTCAACAACTCTTGGTTTTTCTTCTTGATTTCCAAACTTTCTATGATTGACATGCGATACATACCAATATTTGGAAGTGGAACATCATGCTGCAGTTGAATCCCATGTTGAATTCCCCTCTTGGGTGGAAACCCCTTTGGCTCTTGAAACATCTCACCATGCTAAATTACCACATCAAACAAATCAGATTTCAATTTTTCATCACATCCTTCAAAATATTCATAGTCAACATCTTCCTTTTTCTTGATCATAAGAAGCACAAAATTTTTATTTTCATTTACTAGCCTCTTCATTTGCCTTGCATTAACTAAAAATATATTCAGTTTCTTGCGATGAGCTCTCACAATATACTCCACTACATATTTTATCAAATGATATTTTTTCTCATGACGGTAGAAGACCGCTTTCCTATCATACAAATATGGACTACCCAAGATAATCCCTGAAATGTCAAGTGGAACCACATCTAACTCAACTTCATCAACAAAGTTTGCAGTAATAGAAAATACGAAAATACATTTCCTTGTCACCTGTAAATTTGCATCATTAACTATCCAACCCAAAGGGTATGGCTTATGATGAGGTACAGTTTCAAGGTTCAGTTTTTTAACTAAGTCTTCTGAAATCAAGTTTGCTTTTTACCCTATATCAAATAAGGCATCAATCTTTGTATAATTATAAATTACTCTAACATGGAATAATTCTATCCTCGTATCTTCATTTAAAGTGTTATTGTTACTATTTGAGGTACTAGAACTTGCACTTGCTATTTCTTCTTTTCCCTCATTAACCATAATAACTATCTTGGTTTCATCTCCTGAATCAGATCCAAGATATTTTTGTGTGGTGGTAGTCGTCTTTTGTTTCCCTTTTTATTTGGATTATTTGGTCTTAGTTCGGGATGTAGTCTCCAACAATGGACTTCATCATGCCCCTCTTTGGAATAATGTTTGAATTTTATTTTCTCCCCTTCTTGCTTCACACTTGCATTCTTCTTTCCCTTCCATTTTCCTCCTTTCTCTTTTCCCTTACCCTTGAATGGCTTCTTCTTACTACCCTCTTCAAAAATGTTTTTACCCCTTGCTTCCAGATACGTGGCTTGCACACATACTTCATCTAATTTATTTGGGTTAAACATGAGAATAATGTGTTTTAAGTAGGAATGTAGACTTCCTATATACTTCAAGAGTGTGTCTTGTGAATTTAAGTCTACTCCAAGTAATAAAGCCCTTTTCCTAAACTCTTGTGTATACTCTTGGACACTTTGACCTTTAAACTGTCTAAAGTTTTGCCAACTCATTATTGCTTTCTGCATATAGGATAATGGATAGAATTGTCTTTTAATGGAAGAAATGAATTCGACCCAAGAAATGAAAATATTACCATGGATGTGCATTTCCTCTTGTGTCTTTGACTCCCACCAAACTAATGCTGCTACTTCTAGCCTTAATGAAGCCAATTGGATTTTAATATCATCTTCTTGCATATTTTGAATCCTACAGTAAACTTCTAATTGGCGAATCCAATTATCTAGTCTTTCAGCATTGACTTCTCCATTATATGTAGGAAGTTCAAATTTGATGTCCAATTTGAGTAACGAAGTCTTACCTTTTGGGATTTTGGAATGAGTATGGGTATGAGTTTTTGTAGTGGATTTGGAGGATGAAGATGTTGCTGATGATGATGATGATGATGATGATGATGATGATGGAGAAGGAGGTGGTTTTCCACCACTGGCCTTTGAGCTTCTCTATTCCTCCTTTTTACTATTTGAAGATTCTTCTCTATGAGGGTTTTTTGAACCTTCTCCAGTTTTCTTTGCCATAAAATGTTCATACATAATTTTCACCATCCTTTTCATTTCTTTGAACTCCTTCTTGACATCCTCTTCTTCAGAATGTTCATGAGCTCCTTCATGGCCTCACATTTTGGCTGTAGATTCAAGCTCTATCTCTGCAGCTTATATCTCTTCAACCACCTTAGCCTCTTGTGCAACTAATTCCTCTTGTGCTTCAAGTTTTTCCTTGAGTTTTCCTTTGGCTAAGGATGATTTTTTCTCAGCCTTCTTCCTTCTTGTCCTAACTTCTAGACTAGCTATCAGTAGCTTCCATTCTCCTCTCTGCAATCTCAATCTTGTAAGCATCAATAAATTTTCACTATTAAAAACTCTTCAAGTAAAACAAGCAAGAAACATTGTGCTCTGATACCAACTTGATCTGAAAATGAATTCTAGTTAATGTTGTGCTATTTTCATATCAGATATAAACTTTTCTTTGCATTGTTTTACTTATCCTTCATGAGTTTGTTTAAGAGCATGTGATTGGAAAACATTGTACTTTGTGAAATTATGAGTTTACCATAATCTTAAAAGGAATAATTTTAAATGACAGAATAGAAGCAATAGTAAACACAAAAAGCACATATAACAGAGCTTAACATAGAGAATTTTGATAAAGGAGTTCACCCCTCCTGGGCTACATCTCCTTGGTCCAACTTCATAGTGTGAACTTTGTATTAGCTTCAAATGTGCTCAATTGTTACAAGCTTCATAACCTCTTGGAACTTGTTCCAGTGAGTATAAAATATCATAATATCCCAAAAATGACTATTTGTTTGCTGAATTTGGACTCTGGATACTCTGGCAATGACCCCAACACCTGGTGGCCCTGGCCTTCAAAAATCTTCAAATGCACTAAAACAGTTGTAGATTACCTTTTCTGCCTATGCAACCTGCTCCATTTAGTTTCCAACATGCCAATTATCCTAGAATGACTCTTTATGAGCTCATTTTGGTCAAAAATTGAGTGAGTTGTGACCAAAACCAACTTTTCCCCAATTTCTCCTCCAAAACTGGAGAAACTGCCAATTAGTTTTCTAAATTTGGCATTCCCACCAAGTTTGGCACTACCTCCGAAATATCCACCAGTTTAAATGTCGAGTTAATTTACGTTAATGCAGGATTAGCGGGCGGATAAATTTTTTTTAATGCTAAGCATGGTTTTTTAGTGTTAATGACGTTTAACTATCACTAACCCACGTCTTAACATAATAAAACATGATTAATTCTTTCCGCTGGTTCAACTATTTATCACCCGGTCTTCGGAGTCATGGCCACATGGGGAGGGGGCTGGCACAAGGGGTTGGCCCCCTCCAACCCCCAAATGGTCAGCAGTTAGACTTAAAATGGATGCGAAAGATATAAGGGGTAAGAACTACCTTGGAGTAGAGACGGTATGTCAGACGGTTTGCAGGTGGTAGGTCAGGGGTTCGAGCATCGACTCCGCCATAAACTTTTGTGCCAAATCATAAAGAATTCTGCCCGCTATATATGTCAGTTCGGCCAACTTTAAGACTGTTCCAGATTTGTATAGTGGCTCCTCCAAAGATAGTTAGGTCCATCGAATTATATAGGTTTGAAACTATATATATATATATATATATATATATATATATATATATATATATATATATATATATATATATATATATATATATATATATATATAATACATATATATATTATATGTATTTGTAATAACTCCACCATGAACCTTAAATATCCAAGCAATAATTATACCCCCCATAAAGTAGGAGGTGGCCCACCAGAGAGGACATGTGGCGCCCTCTAGTTGGAGGTCATTGGAGGTCATTGGAGGTCATGGGGAAATTTCTCTCTTCACTTAACCCATCTAGAGAATATGAAGACGACACTTGTCACAGTGCCACTGGCTGAAATCTAGAGAATATTCCTGCAATGCTGATTGTACCTACCACATCAGCACTGTACCTGTTCTGCTCATTTTTTGCCTATTTTGGAAAACGAATAGCAAACGATAACTCAGTCATACGAAATCAGATTTTGATGAAACGAGTTGCACCTGAATCCCGACGACAAACTCTATCTGGTCATTCAGGTTTGAATCAATTTCAAGAACTTTCAATTTTTAGCTAAAACTTGAGCCTTAGATCAATAGCATACATACTTCTGCACTGAAAAAGAGTCTTAATGGATATCTGGAAAGTACAATACTCAGGTTTGCTTCTAAAAGTTCTCCCCCTTCCCCAAAGTGAAAAGGCTCCACATATATAGAGTGAGGCCTCTATTACAATCTTCTACCACCCAGGCTAGACTCGATACCTAACTAAGATACCTATTTCTAATTGAATTTCAAAACAATGGAGCCTTTTTAGATATATTTCTGTTTTGCAGAGTTTCAATACAAATAAGGGTCTATCACCATTTAAGAACTTTAACAAACTGTGCTAATGATCCTTATTGAATATAGAAAATTGTTGAGGTACTCGATTGTTGATGTGTCATTATGCCACATGGATGTTGACTTGTTGACCTGATGAGTTGTCTCCCCAAGTTGAATTTCAAAAATTGTGCACAAATCTGGCTACTAAAAATTTTGTAAAATAGGACTCAAAGATAAGTCTGTATTTTCCAAACCCTGATGGCTGACAAAGAACTGAGAGAGGCTTTTGTATATGAGCTCGTGCTCAAGGAAAACCTCCTTCATATTTCAGAAATTCCTTCCCATTTGTTTAGAAAGTGAACTTGAAGTTGAATACTAAAAGAGTCATTTCCATAATTTCCGTAGCAAAAATTTAGTAGCAAATGTCAAAAGCACTCTCCTGCAAGTTATTTGATTCTTCTGACTATTCCAAGGTCTTCTCTAATGTTTATAAGCTAAAAACATGATTTGAGCACTTCCATTGTTGAGATTTAAACTTGTATTTTTCTCCATTGAAAGCTACATCAAATTCGTAGCAAATTATTGCCTTCAATATGGAGAGTTGCTATGAAACTGCCTAGTTTCTGAGATTTTTCCTTTCAATATTTTTTCACCTAAAAAACACTTCTTATAGACTATACAAGCCTGTATATTACCAAACATATTGATTATCCATATCATAAGAAAAACTTTAAGGTCTTACCATATTCATGGAGTGTCATCAGTTTTAGTGTTCATCTTGAGACCTTTCTTCAAAAGCTCAACTTGTATCATTTCATTTTTTGTTTCTAAAGATTTGACTTCCCCTACAACTTTTTCCTATCTTCTTGTAACCAACTGTTCCTTCTGCATAAGTGTTTCATCATTCTATGTGAAGGCAATGTCCTCTTCCACTAGCTTCATATCCATGGGCTCGTACCTTACCACTAACTAATCCAGATTTATGCAGGAACGCAATAAAATACAGAAATATACATAAAAAAATATATGTAGTGGAAACAATGCTTCATTTTATTAAAATCAAATGACTGACATATGCTTATAGACATAATGGAAATAAACTAGCTAGGATGTTGGTAGCGTATCTCTTAGAAGAGATGTGGCAGCTACAGACCTCTGAACTGTGTTACAATGAGGCTCGAGGGCCTATTTATTATTTAGAAACAATGGAAAACTCCAAACGTCCAAAAACCTAACCCTAGGATATGAAGCACCAAAATTATGGGCCCTGTTTGGGTAAATTGCTGTTTCAACTTCCCG
Organism: Pinus albicaulis; assembly: GCA_034641835.2. Lineage (NCBI taxonomy): Eukaryota > Viridiplantae > Streptophyta > Pinopsida > Pinales > Pinaceae > Pinus > Pinus albicaulis. The sequence continues at coordinate 663,333,202 of CM076571.1, forward strand.
GGGATGTAACTTTGGCATACGATCTCCGTTTGACGCGCTCAATAGCTCGTTAGAAATATATATTCGAGGAGTACAAATTTTGGTGTGATAAACATCAATCCATGGGCCATGGACCCATTTTTCTCCCGATTTTTCCAAAAAACGTCATTTAGGGCCTCAAAACTGCTCCGGAAGTTCACGACCCGAAAAATGCTAAAAATAGTAAGTTGTGTTACAACTTAAAAACTGAAAGAACTGATGGTGGGGGTTCAAATGGAATAGGCGGGTGGCCACAAATATCCACTTGGATCATTAAGGCCCCAAAACGACTCCGGGAGTGCAGGACCCGAAAACCTGCTAAAAATAGTAAGTTGTGCTAAAAGTGAAAAGCTGCAAGAATTGATGGTGTGGGTTCAAATGGAATAGGTGGGTGGCCACAGATATCCACCTGGATCACTGACCCTCCTTTATACTTCTTCCTTCGAGCTTCCATGACTTCAACAAGTAGAGAGCTGCTTCCTGCCACCTGCAAATTATCCTATAGACAGCTAGACCTACTATTAACACAAACAGACGAGTCCCCAATATAGGAATATCATACATGGGATCCCATGCATACGTCAAAGTGCACACATTCTAGGGATAACATCTTATTTATAGAAAGATGGCAAATAAGGTGACTTTACAACCACAAAAAAAATCATCATGGTCCTATTGCACACACCCACTCTCACCTCTGTTCATTTTGAAAATTTCTGCACACATTTCATTTTACATGAACACTTAATGAACTCTTATGACATTTGGATTTTTTTAAGGGAATAAATACAATTTTTTCACCTTTTCCCACTTTTGAGAGTCAAGTTCAATCACCTACACTTGATGGGTATTTTTACTTTAGAATTATAGATTGATTTAAATATAGAATGGTGTTTCTTGATAAATGTGTTATGTAAAATATTATGAGATTTTTGGTTCAATTTCCTCATTAACCCATGTCCACATTATAGGTAAGCCTAGTGCACTTAATGGTTATAATGGTAATAGGTTGAACTATCCATGTCAAACAAGTATGAGATAGATAAATTCATAAGCCCTAAATAAATTAGTTTCAGTGGGGTTTAGTCCCCAATAGATCTTGCTGTCAAACCTCAATATTAGTCAAGTGTAAGGTAAGTCTTCAAAAAACTTTTATTTTTTTATCAAACATATTTTATTTTTTTATTAAATATATTTTTATTTTTTGTTTAAATAGGTGTGGTGTATATAATTTCGATAATAAAGAAAATTGGAATTATCACTGGTTTCGGTAACATAATTAATGAGCTTCCAAACTTCGCTTTTTCACGTTTTTAATGAGCATATTGTTTCATAGATTTTTTTGTTAATTAGAAAAACCACATTAATAAAGTGGTTGAAATGCCCAGATAGGCATCATTTTCCACCTTTTAATGTTGTTGATTGGCATATGAAATGTGGGAAATGATGTTGATCATGATATTTCAAACACTTGTTTAATGAGGTTGTGCTAGTTGGCATGCATGGGGAAGATTAGTAGGCCATGGTTGAAAATGGTTGACTATGGGTATAATAGATTTAAGTTATGGTTGAGAAGGCCTTGCTATGGTGAATATACAATTAACTATAGTTGATCATGGTTGAGTAGTTGGCCATTAATGGTTATGGTTGACTATTATTAACCTAGTAAACATAGGTCAACCTAATAAGCCTAGTAAACATAATAGATTTAGGTAAACCTAGTAAACCAAGACCAACCTAGTAAACACAATAAATGTAATAAACTTGATTTAACCTAGTAATCCAAATAAACCAAGGTCAACATAGTGAGCCTATGTTAACTTAGTAAAAGTAAGTTAACCTAAGAAATATAAACCAATGAAGTAAACCTAATAAGCCTAAATCAACCTTATATACTTAAATCAAATTAAAATAACAACTATTTTTTATTAAATTATTATGTTACTTATTGTTGAATTTATTGACTCTTTATTACTTTGCAGTATTGTTTTTTTTTCACATTTCATGTTGTCACATTGTAACATAGTTTATTGTTCAACACATAAATAAATAAATTACACTTATTACATATCACTAAAAAAACAGTAATTATAATAAGTCACGCATTAACCCCTCACAACCTTGCATACTCGTATAATAACTATGCATACTCCAAATTAACTATTAACTTATAAATTTTACCACCATAAATTCAGCATAAATTTGAGCACGTTCGAAAACAATGCATTGAACCATATTAAGAATGACACTCGTTATTAGTCTTAAAAGTAATCCAATTCCAATGGATATGGATATGTTTAATCAACGGGGCTACTTCTTGTTTTTTCAAGGCTTCTCGCAGCTTATCCTATTCTACTGGTCATTGACGGTGTGAGCCTAATGATTACGGAGTCTGGCTCTTGTGGTTTCATTTATGGATGTCAAATTATAAAAAGCATATGATGTTCTCAGTCTGCGGAGGTTGTGATATGCTAATGGCAACTTTTTATTAGATTTTTTTTTAGCTACTGGTTTTTGCATGCATAAGTCAAAATCTATTCTCATTGTAATTATTTTGGGTGAGCTCTGGTTTGCGAAAATTAAATAAAATTTTGTTGTTAAAGTGAACACAATTGGATTATGGGTTTATGTATTTTAGATTTATTTTGAAACCAAATAAATTTGGTATTATAGACTAGATGTGGTTGATAAAAAAATTTGAGCAAAAGTTGTTTCTATGGACATACAAATGACTCACTTTGAGGGGAGATTGATTCTGGTCCAATTACTTTTACAGAGCATCTCAGTATACTGGATGCATCTTTACTTGGTTCCCAAATACATCATCAAGAGGATTAGTTTGTCTCTTCATTTATCTCAAATTTAATTTGGGATGGATTTGGGAAGGACAAGAAGATTCATCTCGCTAGTTTGGAGGCAATTTCTATTCTAAAGGAGGCTGGGGATGGGGTATAAAAGAAAAATCCATACTATTTGGTCGGGCTATGTTGATAAATTATCTATGGCATGCTACAAATGTAGAAGGCATATGGTAAATGATCATCAAGAAAAAATATTTGAAAAACTAGTCGCTCATGGAGTGGGTAAAAGGTGGGGCGTGGGTCCCATCTGTGGTCTCCTACATCTTGAACAGTTTGTTGAAAATTAAACATAGATTGATTGGGAATCTTCGATGGGAGACTAGATTGGGATCCCAGGTTGATATTTGATTGGATCCCATCAAAGGATTTAATGGAGATCATACATTGCTCGCTGCGATAATCAAGGATATCAATAAATTGTGCATTTGTTTTTTAAATCAAATGTATGTATGTAATGTGTCCATCACGACTCCTTGGTTGTGCTCATGGGAACTTGGTCTAAGTGAAGAGATGGCTTGTGTTTGGGATCAATATGCACATGACCTAGCCATGGTGGGTATCACTTTGTGTGAAGGTGATGACATCATCTTGTGGGATGGAAAAACAATTTCAAGTTATATTTTGTTGCAGGATGTCTATATTTATATCTTGACGACTTAATCAACCTGCGTGGAGCACCACTCGTTCTGTAAAATATGGAAGTGGAATATCTCTCACAAAGTAGTTTGTTTTGGCTAGTTGGCATGGAAAAATAGAATATTAACATGGGGAAATCTATGCAAAAGAGGATTCCTTGGGCTGGGGAGGTGTGCGATGTGCAAAAAGGATATGGAAGATATGAGTCACCTCTTTATTAATAGTCAATTCACGATTTCCATTTAGAATGGAGTTTTGAATATCTTAAAAAATTGACCACTGGAATTCCAATTCAATTGAAGGTTTCTTAACTAGTTATATCTTGATTTACACGGTATATCGTTCTTTCTCCCTTTACATATTTTGGGGCATTTGGAGAAGTAGGAACACACACATCTTTGAGGATTTTGTTGTGAACATCAATCATACTTTTGGGAAGGTTGTTGCTTCTTTGAAATTGGCACCGCTTCCAACAAGGCTTCTTAGAGAGTATTAAAAGAGGTAGATATTTGGAAAAAAAATCCCAATTGGTATTTTCGATAGGAAGACTCGCAATAATGTTTGTGGATGTGGAGTATTCATAGTTATTGAACGAGGATCATATACTAATGTGTTCACCAAGAAAACGGGTGCGGTAAACCACAACCAGGAGGTGGCAGGTGAGGATACTTGCTGACCAAGCCACCGCCTTAAACCGTGTGAAACTGGTTGACCAAAGGAAGCGAGAGGTGTTTCACCGATTGACCAAAGGAAGCGAGAGGTGATTCACCGATTCTGTTGAACAGGCTACAAAGGAAAAGGAGTGCGCAGATCGATATAAAATGGTGCCATACCATCGTCATATTTCATCAAATGAGAGGGATATCATCGTTTAAAGATGGAGAACGTGATTGCCCAAATTTGGTCTTTGATTGGTCTCTTCACTCTCCTCCAAAACCTCCTTCCTCCACAGTTGCTACAGTTGCTGAATCGATGATTGTTCCTCTTTCAGGAACGTTTCAATACCTATTACGAACTTGACATTCCACAGTTCAATGGGAATTATGGAGCCAATCCAAACGAGGTGTACGAAGAAGTGGAGCTCTACTTAGCGAGCCTCGACGCCATTAATGGAGCCCGGAGACTAACTGTATTTCGCGCCAAGGAATCGTGCAGTGTGAATTTTGGTCCGGCTCCTGATGAGGAGATGCGGGAATCGTTCAATGGAGACACCATGTGGTGGTCTCACCACGTTCAACTTCTTGGTAGCGACAATCGGTTCGATAAGCGCTGGTTTCACCTAAAAACAGCGAGGTCAAACGCGCGCTTGTTGTCGGCCTATTTTGACCATATTGCAAAAGCTGCAGCTGAATTCAAGAAACAGAGAAGGGGCATAACTATCTATACCAATAATGGAGATGCCCGATATGGGGATGGGTGGACCGGTGTTCCTTTCAAGCATCCTTCCACTTTCGATTCTCTGGCCCTCGATCCCATGACGAAGGACAAAATTATAAAGGATCTCGACTGTTTCAAGAAAGGGAAAGTGTTTCACAACAGAGTGGGCCGTGTTTGGAAGCGCGGGTACCTTCTGTACGGACCTCCTGGAACAGGGAAATCTAGTCTCGTGGCCGCCATATCGAACTATATGAAGTACGATGTGTACGAGCTGGAGCTCACAAAGGTTTTTGACAACTCCGAGCTTCGTTTGCTGCTCTTGCAAATCAGTAGCGGATCCATCATTGTTATTGAGGATATCGACTGCTCGCTCGATCTGACGGATAGGCTCTCCCAGCCTCCAAATCTTGATGAACAGCCAAAAGGAAGCCGAGTAACGCTTTCGGGACTTCTTAGCTTCACGGATGGACTATGGTCGTGCTGCGGGGAGGAACGAATTATCATCTTCACGACGAACCACAAGGATAAGCTCGACCCTGCACTTTTAAGATCTGGCAGGATGGACATGCACATACTCCTCTCTTCTTGTAACTTTCCTGCATTCAAATCTCTTGCATTCAACTATTTGCAGTTGACGACCATCCACTCTTTTCTGCCGTGAAGGACAGCATGATGGAGACTGGAGCCGAAATGACTCCTGCAGAAATCTCTGAAATCCTGATAAGTCATTTGGACGACCCTCTGAAAGCCTTGAATGCAGCTATTTCCGCGCTCGGTGACCGGGTTAAATCGACATCTGTAACAGATTGTAAAGAGCGTAAAGGAACAGAAGAGAGAATAGCGATGACCCAAGATGGGATTGGGGCACGGAGGAAGAAGGGGAGGCAGAGGAAGGTAAAACGTTATTCAAAATCCAAGCATCTGATGGATCTTAAATATGTACCGTTATATTGAAAACGGTGTTCAGATTTCAGAAGTGTTATTTTAATGGCATTGCTATGTATATTATTGATTCGATGATTCGATGGAAAACAAAGAATTCATCGTTTCGTGTTAATCTGTATGAATAAACGTCTAGTTCAAAAAGTTGTGTATGATGGAGGGTAGGACAATGGGGATAATATAATATAAATTAAATTTATGATGATATTTTTTTTTCAAAGAAAAATTTGAACTATTTATATAGCAAAAAGTTACGTGGTATATGTTGTAGCATTCTTTTTGTTTTCATCGCTTTTTGAAGGCAAGCAAAACAACTTGTTCAAAATTTAGACAAATATAAGTGATTGAGAACCGTAAAAATAGGTGTCACCCAAAGCAAAAAACTATGGTGGACCAGACAACCATGGTGAGCAAGAGATTAGTGATAATAGGGCACCCCATAATCATCAAAAGAGATCATTGTTAAGACTCGAGCCTTCCTTAAGGGAAAACAACCCCGTGAACCCCATTTAAGTTTGAATCTGGAATAAACAACCACATGCCTATGTGGTAACAACTATAGTCTGTCCATAAAACAATATATACAAAATAAACTCCAGGACATATAGCATTTGATGGAGAGAAATATAAACAATCATTTAGTGAAAAAGATGGAGCACTCTGTCAGTACGGTCTGGTGTCTGACACACAAACCCCATACTCGTCCTTATCCTCTATGTGCCACAAGTCCATAACTTGTTGTAAGTCATCCTTAGAAAGATAGACAGTGTCCCCATTTCGTTCCCTGTAAATATGGCATACATAAATCATTATAAAATGCATTTTTAATTCATGTATCTTTTCTAGAATTGGAAGTAACAAACAGTTTCAACATCTCTGTGTGTTGTTAAACCAATTTATGACATTTATGGAGTCTCCGAAGATTTTTACTGAATCAATGCCTAGTTGGATGAGCCAACAAATGAAAGTTTTGGTGTTTGTAGTTCAGCAAAAAATTGTTTGTGCCTTCTCCAAGTCCCACAGAAGTAGCTATTGATGTATTTTGGTTTTTATAATTATCATGCCCACACCACATTTCCTTTGGTTATCGACAACTCTATCAAGATACACCCATGGGATATCATGGTTAATCTGTTCGATCCTTACATTCCTTAGTGTTTTTCATGAAACAGAGGAGGGTAGTAATGAAAGGATGGTTGCACATTTCGCTACCACAATTGAAGGGGAGGATGTGGTGTCCCTAAAAGTCCCTTTTCTTCTGGCCAACCAAATACCCCAGATGATTAGGAGAGGTACACATATGAATTTGTAATCCTTGTTTGTCTCCCACCATAATCTCCAGGCCTCACCACAGTTTTCACCATGCCAAATTGCCCTGATATCGTATAGTGGCAGAGTGAGTTCCTAGACCTTTTTGGTGGAGTTGCAGGATAGGAAGAGGTGATCAATCGACTCCTCTGCATCTTTGCACAGGCAACACCAACTGGGGCCATTTAGGAACCTTTTTTTGGAGTAAGTCCCATGTTGGGACCTTCTTTTTCAGAATGCACCAGTTCAGAAAAACTTTGTTTTTGCAAGCCCTTCCACTTTGCACAAAGATTTGAACCACCATTCTTGAGCCCCCCTTTCTCTTCTTTTAATTATGTAATCATACCCTTCTTTTGGTGTATAAATGCCTGATTTTGTGTGTACCGAGCAAAAAGAGTCTGGGAAATCCTTGAGTCTCACTCTCAAGCAGGCTAGTTCCTAAATGTATCCTTGCCACTCCTGTCTCCACTGATGGTCAATCATTATATCCTATGCCGATTGCCATGCTTGGGCCCAAATTGTGGAGTCTTCCAACTTTCCAACCTGTTTTAGGGTATAGACACCTTTTTGTTCTAGAGCCTACACCAAGTCCTTAGAGAGTGTAAATTGTTCACTGCACCCCACCCAAGGATAAAATCGATCCTACACATTTCACCATTCCCTATCCTCCATGCAAGTCCTTTTTCCACTAACCCTAATGCCATCAGAGTAGCTTTCCAGATCATAGAGGACTTAGTAATACCTTTATCCGAGTTCCTCATACATTCATCCACTGGAATAGGATCAATATACTTCATTTTTACCACAGTCGTCCACAGGTTGTTCTTTGTCAGTATCCTCCATCCCAATTTATCTGCCAGTGACATGGCAAAGGTGTGTAAGTGCTTTATGCCCCAGCCCCCCCACTCCTTTGGCTTGGCTATTTTTTCCCAAGCCACCCATGGGAGCAACTTCTTATCCTCCTTACCAGACCAAAGGAAACCACTGCATATACTCCTTATTTTATTTATAATTCCTTTTGGGACCCATGCCAGGGCAATCCAGTATACCGAAATTGTCATTAAGACTGAATTGATGAGTAATAACCTCCCCACCTTATAAATCCACTTCTACCTCCACAGACTTATACATTTTTCAATTTTTGAGACTAACCACTAACAGTCTTGTTTCGTGTATGTGTCTGGTTTCAAATAGAACCCCAGGTATTTGATGTTGTTTCTAAAAATTTTCTGAGAGAAGGGGAGTAAGTTTAAGGTCCAGGAAAGGTCTGGATCCAATATACCTTCATGTGTCAGGGATGATTTCAGGTTGTTTATGTCCATACTAGTTGCCTTCCAGAATAGATCCAGAATATCTTTCAACTTTTGAATTTCTATCCGGTTCCCATTACTGAAAAATAGAATGTCGTCCACAAATAATAAATGGGAGATAAAGAGGTTTGTTGCCACGTCAATTCCTTTAAGTTCCCCTCTTCTCTTAACTTGGTGTATCAACTGACTTAAACCCTCAATAGTAAGCAGGAACAACAAGGGTGAAAGGGGACACCCTTGTCTGAGGCCTCTCTGATTATGAATGAAAGGGGATTCTGCCCCATTAATAAGAACATCAAAAGACACATTTTTTATACAACCTATAATCCAACTGATGAATTCTATTCTAAACCCAAGGCATGTTAGAAGTGTCCTAAGATATAACCAACTGATTCAGTCAAGCCTTTGATAAATCAATCTTCACTATCATACACTTTTTCCTTGTCAGCTTAATACTATGCAAGGTTTTCTGAGGTACACCAATAGCCTCATGTGTAGAAATTATACAAACAATATGTATACCAATGGATTCAATCCGATCATGCGATATGCTAAAGCAAGATACTGAATCCTTCTACAAATTAATTGTGGAAAATAAACAAGATTGCACAATCATACCAAATAAAAGAAAGAAGAAAATCAATCCACAACACATTTATTTTTCGTGGGGAAATCTTGCTTCTCAAAACCACTCTATCTCTATTGTATAATGAACCAAGGGATCATGAAATAATACAATGCATTCTTGCTCACAAGAATCTGCTACACTCTCATGATCGTCTCACACTAATTCAGACAAAACTGGGCCAACACTTAGCCAATTCTCAGCCTGTCTTCAGCCTGCCTTGCTCACACAATCCTTGTGGAATGAAATCCCTATTCTTTAGGAATTTCAGCCTTCCTTGACTGCGCAAGTATCATGGGAAATCCTATTGTGTTTTAACTGCATCTCAACAGTTTGCTAATAATACAACTGATAGTCAACTTCCCTTTAACCTTTGTCTCAACTAGGTCTCCACTGGAACTGACATGCATGCATCTATTAATAGTAAATCATCAGTTGCATGGAATACCACTACATGTGAATTAAATTTGATTTAATTCACTTGATCTCTCACTAGTGCAACAAATAGTTACAACTAGTTAAATTGATTTTAACTCAATTATTGAGTTAATTGATTTCTCATGCATTAAACTAATGCACTAACTGCAACTTGAACTCTAAAACACATAGAATCACTTTGCATGCCTCACCAACCACCCTCAGTTTGAAATTCATGAGCTAACTGATTTTATCACACTCAGTTAACTATTACAAGTGATTATGAGATAAGATTACATTTTATTGTCCAATTTAATTAAGGGATAATTAAATTTGACACATTTACAATTTATTAAATAAATTGAATTGCACACTATTGTATCGCTAGGACCCATCACTACATGACTTGTGATCCCACACTAGTGTAGGTGCTATCATGTTGTTTCTGGATGCCAATTTCACTGTTTCTTGTTGCAAACTTCAACACTTCCTTTCAACAAGAAAGGAATCAATCTGTCTCGATCCGGTACCTTGGAATGTCCTTGCATGCGCACATGCACCTCTTGCATGCAACACTTCTCTAGTGTTTTTCGCACATGCAACTCTTACATGCAACACTTCTGAAACTGAATAGCCTCCAAACAACTGAATCAATATAATGCATCTATCATCAGAGTCTTCTGATAGTTGCTAGTTATTGCACATGTCTACTGGACTCTTTGCGTTGTTGACATCTGCATCCATGCACTCTGCACTACTGCCAACTCTGATCTGCGCTCCAATATCTGAAACCTGTCACTCTAAAATCTGTCTTCCTGACATCTAATTGCATCAATCTAACCGATCCTGCTACTGTTGTACTATGGGCTCCTCGTAGCCAGTTTCGATCCATGAGACACACCATATCAATGAACCCTGCCCAATTTCTTCTTGGGAATAATTATGCACATCGCCCCACCTCAAACCTGGAGGTATAGCTGCATGTACTCCCTCTACCCTTATGGCTCGAAATTTCCCCCTCCTGGAGGTCTCTGCTTGAGTGGACTCTTCCACTTGGTCTCCTCTCAGCTTCTCCCATTGTGGCAGCTCCACAAACTTCTGAGACTGCTTCTGAGGCTGCATGTTGAGAGATAATTGCTCCCTCTCAACCATGAAGTCATTAACCACTGCTTTGATCCTCAAAGCCTTGAATGCATCTTCCACCTCGAGAGCATAGAGGTTCTTGACTCTTACACTGATATTCTTCACTTGTCCCGTGGCTATGTGTTTAAGGAAATTTTTTCCTTTTCTAAACATTACTTCATAACCATTTTCTTCCAATACCGCCACGGAGACAATATTCTTCCTTAGGCCCCGAACATGCAAAACATCTGCTAGTCTGAGATGGGAGCCATTCTCCCTCTAAAAGGTAACTGTACCTATGTCGGTAGCACTATAACTCTAGTCATCTCCAAACTCTATGCTCTGCTGGAGGTCCTTATCCTCCAAGTCAATAAAGAGATATCTATTCCCCGTCACATGGAATGAGGCACTATTGTCTAAGTACCACATGCAACCCATTATAGTGCTTTTCATGCATGCAATGAGTGTAAAATCAAGCTAGAACTGTGAAGCCAATCCTTCACCTGCTGCAACTGCAGGCTCCTTATTGCTTTTCTTTTGTGGACAATTTGTAGCATAATGCCCATTCTCGTGACAGTGAAAGCATCTGATCTTGGACAAGTCTTTCTTGCCTGCTTCGCCTTGGGATTTCTTTCCCTTGGTCTTCTTTTCCTTACTGGCCAAGGTACAATATTCCTCTTCATTAGTCTTGGATGAAGATCCATCCCTGGTATTCCACCTGAATTCGTTTTGTACCAAATTCGACCAAAGTTGCTCCCAATCTGGTAACTTCTCCCTCCCATTGACAGAGTCTTGATAGTTATGCCAGCTCTTGAGAAGGCCTAGAAGTGCTAGGCTCACCAATTCATCATCTGCTATGGTCACACCAACACTTCCAAGATCATCTTGACATTGAGTGAACTTTTCCAATTATGTTGGTACCATCTCGCCCTCCTCCTTCTTGATTTTCTTGAGCTTGTCTTCCAGCGCTAACTTCCTTTAGTCATTGCTATTATGAAATAGATATGTCAAGGCCTTCCACATTGCATGTGGAGTTTCCTTGCCATGGATACTGGAGACAATGTGGTCTCGTACTCCCTCCAATAAGATCCTCCTCGCCCTTGCTACCTTCTTTTGCCAAGCATCAAGAAGAGCGACGTCTACTGCTGTGGGCTTGGTAATATCATTATCAATGAATTCTTTCAACTCGTTGTCCTCCAGCACTGTCTCCATTCTGTCTTTCCATGAAATATAATTAGAACTTCCCTCGAGTGCATGCTTCAATATTAATCCATTGAAAGTCATCTTGATCCACTTGTCACACCAACAAAAGTATCTACAAGTTTGAATATTGTTCAACAAACTCAATTTCTTCTCCACTATTGTGAATTATGGCACTCGGATACCATGTAGAAATTATACAAACAATATGTATACCAATGGATTCAATTCGATCATGTGATATGCTAAAGCAAGATATTGTATCCTTCTACAAATTAATTGCGAAAAATAACATGATCACACAATCACACCAAGTAAAAGAAATAAGCAAATCAATCCACAACACAGATATTTTTTCTGGGGAAAGATATCTGCTCAAAACCCCTCTATCTCTATTGTATAATGAACCAAGGAATCATGAAACAATACAATGCATTCTTTCTCACAAGAATCTGTTGCACTCTCCTGATCGCCTCACACTGATCAAGACAAAATTGGGCCAACACTTAGCCAATTCTCAGCATGTCTTCAACCTGCCTTGCTCATGCAATCCTTGTGGAATTCAATCCCTATTCTTTAGGAATTTCAGCCTTCCTTGACTATGCAAGTATCATGGGAAATCCTATGGTGTTTTAACTCCATCTGGGAAGTTTTCTAATAATACAACTGATAGTAAACTTCCCTTTAACCTTTGTCTCAACTAGCTCTCCACTCGAACTGATATGCATGCATCTATTAATAATAAATCATCAATTGCATGGAAGATCACTGCATGTGGATTAAATCTGATTTAATTCACTTGATCTCTCACTAGTTCAACAAACAGTTACAACTAGTTAAACTGATTTTAACTCAATTAATTGAGTTAACTAATTTCTCATGCATTAAACTAGTGCACTAATTGCAACTTGAACTCTAAAACACATAGAATCACTCTGCATGCCTCACCAACCACCTTAAACTCAAAATTCATGAGCTAACTGAGTTTATCACACTTAGTTAACTATCACAAGTGATTATGAGATAAGATTACATTTTATTTTGCAATTTAATTAAGGGATAATTAAATTTGACACATTTCCAAGTTATTAAATAAATTTATTTGCACACTATTGTATCGCTAGGACCCATCTCTACATGACTTGTGGTCCCACACTAGTGTAGGTGATGTCATGTTGTTTCTGGATGCCAATTTCACAGTTTCTTGTTGCAAACTTCAACATCATGGATCTTCCTACCATCTAGAAAACCAAATTGTTCTTTAGAAATATTACAAGATAAAAGAGGTTCTAATATGTTTGCAATGGTTTTGGCTATGAATTTATAGATACAATTACACAATGAAATAGGCGTAAATTCATCAAAGGATCAGGGAGAATCTGCCTTAGGAATGAGAGCAAGGAAAGTCAAATTGAGAGAGTCATAGATAAGGCTCTTCTTTCGAGATTCTTCCACCACATTTGTGATAGCCTCCCGCATTAGACCAAAGAAGAGTTGAAAGAATTCCACTGTCCACCCATCTAGGCCAGGGCTATTGTCTTTTTGCATTTATTTCAATATCAACTCAACCTCTTTTTTCTACACATGAGCCAAAAGACGGTTATTTTCCTCCTCATCCGCATACCTAGGGAATATTTGTGCCACCTTTATTACTTCCCCAATCATTGCTCCCTCTTGGTTTCCATATAGGTTTCTGAAATCATTTTTCCCCATTGAAGAAAGCTCCTGAAACTTTTTGGCAACCCCTCCTTTAGGTATATCAAGCTCCCAAATGGTATTGGAATTCCTTCTTCCCTTTTCATAATTTTTAAAAAATTTAGTATTCTCATCACCAGCTGTTAGGAAAATAACACGGCTCTTTAATCTCCATTGCCTTGTCAAGTAAGATTTTTCTTCTCCTTGTCTCCAAATTTTTTATCCTTCCTCTCAACTCCTCATCCATGTAGCCCTCATCCCATTGACTGTTCATCTGATCAAGTGCCTCCTTTATAGCCCTGAGCTCCATGGTGTCCTTTATAGCCTTCTCTTTTTCCCATTGAATAATAGCCTTCTTAATATTTTGCATATTTTTTTCAAAATCATGGGCGAAAGAAAATATCTCTCCCCCATCCATTGGGCACCACATATTAACTACCATCTTTTGATAGTCCTCCTCTTTTTTCCAACCTGCATTGAATTTTAATGGGGAGCTTAGCTTTTTATTAGGTCCAGCCAATTCTAGGAGAATTAGGGAATGATTTGATTCTCCCCCCGAACCTACCCATTGCTTGAACCCAGATATTCGGCTGGCCAAGTCATCATTTAGGAGTAAACGGTTTAGTATTTTAGCAACCCGAGCCTCTCCCACTCTTTTATTCTCCCGAGTATGGGAGGTCTTGATGAGGTTTGAGTCAATCAAGTTTCCTTCTCTTAATTTTTTTAGGAAAAAAACTGCTAGAGGGTCAACCCTAGCCTGAGGACCCCATGTCTCTGCCATCCCCAGTGAAAATTTTAAGTCACCCCCCACTACCAAGTTAGGTCCAGTCATGAAATATTTGGAGAGAAGATTGTTCCAAAAAGCAACTTGGTCTGAACATGGGCCATAGACATTCACTAGAGTAATATCTGATCTAAGTTCCAAGGAGAAGACTTCCACACCAATTAGAAGCTTAGAAATCCATGAATTATTCAACTTGATAGTAAATTTTTACACCAGTAGTCATACCACCTGCTTTTCCTCTAACATTTTAGGTTACAAAAGTCCAACCGATCCCCCTATCCCAAATTCTCTTGAAGCATCAGAACATCAGGTTTGTAGTTGTTTATGAGTACTTTAAATGATATTTTTTTAGGTGCACTAGCGAGACCTCTACAATTGAAAGATAAAACAATCATTCAGTAACATTGTTTAGGGAACACACTACTCTAAGCGCCCCTTTTAAGGAAAATTGTTTGCCATCAACTATGTCAATTATGACTCTCTGTTGGGATTTTGAAATGTCTGTTTTTCTTCCTTTGATCCTTTTTTACTTTTAAATATGGTGATTTTTCCCTAACCCCCCAAATATCTCTATTTCCATCAATTTTTTCCTTGGGTCTCAGATTGTAGGGGATAGTATAAATGGATAATTTTCGGATAGTGGTGATGATGATATCCATGGCCAGTGATGACTTCCTGGTTGTATGACTTATCAATGCAGCTTAAGGCCTACTGCATGATGGCTTCCCACTTGTTGTTTGAGAAGAAGTTGCGGCTGGAGGCCATCAACGCCACATTCTCGTAGTATGGGAGTGTTATGTGGGTGTTGGCAAAGGCCTTCGGTGGGACTTCACTGAAATCACCTTGCATTAACTTGGACATTAACAACCTTTTGCTCAAACAAGTCGTCGACATGTTGGTGTATGTTGCTGAAAAAAGAAAAGGAAAGCTAGAATTGCAGCAGAAGAAGACGAAATTAGTTTACAGAAAAAGGGAATGGATGGAGAATATAGGATGAAGGAAACCACCGGTATGGGCTCTTCTTATGGAACTTGCTTACAGAGACCTATTGGAATCAAATGAGGCAGGTCGCAAATACCCAACATATATCGTACCTAAATGTAATGATCGAGGTGACATGGCATTAGAATAAATTTTATGGAATTTAAATATGGGGGCCATTGGTGGCACTATCGCATGAACCACAGCCGGTGGTGGAACAACCTGATCAGGGTTGCTTACTGATTTGAAGAAACTTTTCTGTTGCTTTGAGACACAACAACATCAAATGATGTTGCCTCAATTTTAGTTAATTTTCCTCTCTCTTCTTCACCAAAGGAGTTTCCAATCCTATCTAAGTCTTCATAAATTTACTCTGATTCTAATGCTCTCAATTAACTTTGAATTTTATCTATCTTAATTTGTTGCCACCCTGGGAACTTAACTTCAGCTGTGTGAGTCAATATATTTACCACATCATACATATCATAGTGCAACTTAGTAACAGAATCACCTTGGCCAAGTTCTTCACTTGTCCCATAAGAAATGTAAGTTCTGGGTCTTAGATCAGGCTTTAAACGATTATCAGGAAGCTTTGTTGCGAGATTAATAAGGCCCCATTCAGGATGTGTGTACTCATGAAAGGGAAATGCATTAGTGAATTCAACTCTATGGTGTGGTAAACGTTCTTCAAAGAAATTTTGTGGTGGCTATTCGTTCAGCTTTAACATCAAAGACAACCATTTTTAGGCATTTGACCCTCTACATACCCTTTGAAAAATTGGTTGACGATGATTTCAATTTCACACCAATTTCAGAAATCAATGGCCTTTATCTTTTTCTCCTCAGTAAAATTTCCATTCATAGTCTCTCAAACACGTTGCAACATGACCGTTGAGTCCCAGCTTAGACCAAAAGTGCCTTCAAGAACATTTTGCACAATGATTGGTTGACCTATAATCCAGTGTTTTTGGAAATTATCAAGGCCTTCTTCTTTAGTATCTTGTGCAGCTGGATAGTATAAATAATGGTCACTGTTGTCTTTCCTATGAGATTCTTGGCATAAATTCCTTTCAGAATATCCATTTTTCCCATAATAACCGGACTTGAAGCATGAGGTATAGGAATGAGAAATTTTCAAGTCCTCTGCAACTTTGCAACTACTGCCCATTTCCTCTGCCTCTTTGTCAAGTTTTGCAATCACTACCATCACTATTATCCTTCCAATCTGGTAATCTGTCTGTAGGGTCTGCAGTGCTATTGCTAGTAACCTAGGAGTGAATCTCCCAACCTGATCTCCCCCCCAACACCTTTGTTTGATTTTTTTTGGTAATCCCTCTCTAGAATAGCCTCTATTTGTAGATTTTTGTTGGGCCAATTCTGCTTTACCACCTCCTGGTTGACAACCTTATCGAAGCCCCCAAAAACAACTGAGATAAAGATCATATTAACAATGTGGGAAATTCCGATGGTAACCAATAATTGATGCCTTGCAGTTGTCATAGAAAAGATACTCATATGAATTAAGTTTGGTTTTAGGAATCTTCAGCTTTATTGTTGGTTCACCTTGAATCTTGGCCCCCACCTCTTGCTCCAAGTACTCATCTCTATGGATCTGCTTGAGCACAAGAAGAGCCATAGACAGAAACTAATGAAGGTACCAAATCTTCTCGGTGTTGTTTGTTTCCAGCATCCTGACCTTCACCTGTCCATTCCCATGCAAACATGCCTTGCAACTGTGATTCCCATGACAAAATGGGCAAGCCTTTTCAATATCTTCTTCTGAATATTCGGGGTACCAGTTAGCAATACAGGGGAAGCAATAACACTTTAATTTTCATTTTTAACAACGAACTAACTTCACTTTGTCATTCTTCTTACATTGATGACATATTGCACTTTCTGCCTCAACCAAGGTACCAGTCGTCTTGCTAGAGAAATCCAAAAGAGGTTTGTTTATCAAGTTTTTAGTAGTTTTGGTTTTAGCTAAAGGTATGTGGAATTTATACCGTGGAAAACCAGTCTCTCTTTCAATTCCACGATTTCTTAAGATATCTACCTCGGCTTCTTCACTACTAATCAATTGGGAGTGTCGAATAGATGTGCCTGACTGATACATAGGCTCGATTTTTGGAGCTTTGTCTTTTGGTTTCTTATTCATTGGCATGCTAGAGAAATCCCGCCCAGCAGTGGCAGTGATATGTGGCTTTTCAAATTCATTCTGCTTTTTTCAAACATTTGTTCTCTGTTTTCCTCCTTTTTCCTCATCTTCTTCTCACTAGCACGCTTGGCAGAATTCGCAGCCCTCCCTTTTGCTTGAATATAATGCTTTTCACAAACAATCTTATCTGGCATAAACCTTGCACTGCATCTCCACTGCTTCCCATATGATCTCTCGCAACGGAGTTCCTCTGGAACCACCCCATTTTCTTCCTTTTCCATATTTCCAGATTCCATTGGGAAAACTGAAATAGGCAGCCTGCAAAATAATGCAATTTCCACCTCGCTAACAAATCAACAACAAGCCAAGATAACAAATAGTGAACACCTCCCCATGTGACAAGAATAAATGGAACAATTTTGCAGGTCTTTGATGCTATCTCTGAAAGGAGACTATGAATATACCACCAAAAATTTCAAGCCAAAGCAATCCATTTTTCACCCTTGGAAGAGAACAAGAGACCCACAAAATTCACTTTAAATTTCCCTCACACAAATCTCTCACAAATAACTTCAACAAAGCATGCTTGCATGAAAAATATTACACATGGAACCAATCAAAAGGATCAAAACCTACTCTCCTTTCGAGCACCTATGGCATGCCCTGGCCTTTCTCAATCGCTCGACACAGTCCCTTGGGTTTGGTTGAATATAAACCAGGAAACTATCTAGGTAACGCGACTTCAAAAACAACGATGAACAGAACGAACCCCGTCGAGGATTAAAGGGTAAACCAAAGACCTGGTCCAGTTTCTAGAAGGAATATAGTTTTCACGGCGAGGGTAGATTTTACGATCCACAAATAAATATTTTTTTCTTCTCATTATTTTTGTTTTTATTTTTATATTTACTGCATTGTTCGGCGGTGGTTTAGAGTGGCATTGACGGGAAACCTTATGGAAGAAAGTAGTGCTTTTGTTTGTGTCTATGCTTAATAGATGTCAGGAGAGAGATTACACAGTGGTTTCCCCTAGATGTGGGGAATTCATGGCGGCGGTGCCTAAACCTCCGCTCACTTATTGAATCGGATGGTCGACATCACTCCTCGCAGGTCCTGGACCCGCTAAGATTTCACCAAAACCATCTCGTTGTAAGCTGAATAAGCAGCGAGCATGTTCAGCGTATAAAACTAACCAATTTTAGTTATTGTAGGCTCCTGACTGTGTCTATGGTTATGCATATTTCTGTATTCTTTTATGAAATGAAATTTTAAAGTCCACAAGACTATAAATATTCTATGGGACTATGAGTTCCCTATTTTTCGCCTTTACGTTGCCTGGAGTCCAGACTATCAAATCATGGGTGGATTTATTTTACGTGTGAACTATCAATTGGAGGATTGATGAACTATTTGAAGTAAATATTCCCCGGAATACGGGAGTGCGTTTTGGCCGGCAGGTCTCTCAAGTGGGAGTTCTTTATTATTTGACATGACTGCTTTCCCTTTGACACAGTTCATCTTCTATCTAATGAAGTAAGTTATTAATTTCACAATAGTTTGCCTTCGGGGTAATGAAGTATCTGGTACATCTCTCATATCAATATTTCTTGATATCACATAAGTTTGTTGAGTTGCAGGAAAATCTTGCACACCTCGGTACTTGAAATACTTGCTTTTTAAATGGACACCATTGGACTCCCATGCCAGGAAAGGCCATAATTTCTCATTCAAAATTAACTTGACTTTAATTTTAACCATTATATCTAGGTAGAAATATTGATATCCCTGAACATATCACTACCAATGGAAGGTTCAACAAGGCTTCCCATTAGGAATCTATTACTGCGTCATTAGTTACAGGTACTTAGGGTCGGTTTCTTGCTCACCCATTAAAATATGAATTATGTTATGATGTTTTAAATAATTCATGCAATTGATGTTTTCCAATGAACCCTCTGCAACCATGTTTGGTATTAATTCCCCAATCAGGAACCATAAAATTCCCTTGGGCAAAGTATTTTTGGCTGTTTTGATTTGAACTAGTTATCAGATTATATGAACTTGTAAATGCAAAGCTTAATTGTTCAACTGGAATGCAAATTAAGTTTTAACCAAAAAATTTATCCATTAAATGGTCTTTGCTAATCAGCCTTTTGGCTACTGTGTTATGTTTTATCATGTGAGAACATAGTCGAAATTTTTTGTTACCATCTCATATGTTATGGCAGATTTAATTAGGAAAACTGCATAAGCATCAAGTTTATTATGTACTCTGGGAATATTGTCATCTTGTTTTGGATATATATTAGTATAACATGTCTATTTTTTTGATAAGTTGTTCCTGTTCTTATTGTAATTAGTTAAGTTGATTTACATCCAAATTTGATTCACTTATTTTCTGATCTTATCTTATAAATGACCATGTTTTGCTAGGATATACCGCAGAGCATTGAATTTATGTGGAAAACATCAAACCTTATGGATTTCAACATTTTGTTGAGATATAAGAGTTCACAGAGATTTTAATGGTTTCAAAAGTTCACATATCATAGCTCATCGAGATAAATGCAATTTTAGTGGGGCTAGAAGACTAGGATATTGTGCTTAGTCCTTGTCTCATCTAGGGCCGTATGAAAATACTTCAAACCCATCAAATGTATCCAAACATTCAAAAGAATGGTTTGCATTAATAAAATACAAGTTGACTTCCAGTGCACTTAGTACTGCCCTTGGTTTTTGGAGTAATAGGCCTGTTGAGCTCTGGGAGGTGAAGGCCTTTTTCAAGGATGTTCTTGTTGATAATGCAACTATTTCTTGTCTTGGGGAGTTCTCAAAGAGATACAACAATAGAAAGATACAAGGAAATAACAGGAAATGTTGTGGAGGAATTTGGGTACCAGATATATTTTGAGAATGATGAACTACATAGCTAGATGGGGGCATCTCCTGATGGCCTTATTAAAAGTTTCCCTTTTGGTCTAGCTGGGAATTCACAGGGTATGTTGGAGGTGAAGTGCCCATACAATAAGGGAAAGCCTGAGCTGGCACTACCTTGGACTTCAGTGCCCTACTACTACATGCCTCAACTTCAAGGTTTTTTGGAAATTCTAGATATGAGCATGATGGATTTTTATTGTTTGGCTCCCAATGCAAACACTGTTTTTAGGATGCATAGATATCCTCACTATTGGGCTTTGAGTTACGAGCCACTCAAAGAATTTTGGTGGGAAAGTGTTATGCCTACTAGACAAGCTTTTCTGACTCATGGAGAACAGTTTGTGTACAAATATATTCCTTCTCCAACACATAGATACAAATCACATTATAGCTCAGAGAAAAATATTGACAAGAAAATCCCCTTTCATTTGCAGGGAAATCATTGGGCATGCTGATTTTTTCCCAGAGAAAAATTAATCTTGTTAGATATGTAACGTAAATATGAGTAATTGATTTGCAATAAATTGGTGGGAACAAAAATTTTCTTTGGACAGAAGTGTTGGAAATACTGAGAGGGGGGGGGGGGGGGGTGAATCAATATTTATTTTCAATTGTTAATTTTACCAGTTAGATCACTTATATTTAGAACACAAAATGAACAATGATGGAATAGATACTTTTATTAATTTCTTCTTTACAATAAGTAAAGTACAATAATGATATAGGTCTCCAACCCTAGATGAAGACTCCAATCTTCCAAGCTCCAACCTGTATTGTGCCAAGCACCAACTTGGTCTTTCCAAGGCTCTAACCTTGTCAATTTGAGGCACCAACCTCTAGGGCTCCAACCCTATCTCTGGTACAGGTTCCGACCTGGTTTCTTGAGGACTCCAATCCTCTAGGGCTCCAACCCTATCTTCCAAGGCACCGAACTTGTCTCTATGAGGCTCCAACCTCTTGGGCTCCAACCCTCAACTTCACTTCATCAAAATATGTTTGGTTATTCTTCACAGCTCTGAAAGTCTTCTTCAACGAGCCCTGTCAATCTTCCACTATGCCTCCTCCAAATCACTTCATCAATGACAACCTTATCTTCTCAATAGGTGTCACCACTGCTCTTCATGTCACCCAAACACTTTCTCCAAGGTCACTCCATGAAGGCTTCAACACAACATCATGTCTCCAGGGGTACCTTCAAGATTTGCCTCTATTATTCTTCCAATTCCCTTCAATGGATCTTCAATGTTAGCTCCAAAGTATTCTCTAAGGTATGCTCAAGGATATCCCCAACACAAATTCATAGACACTACAAGATGTATTTCAAGTTTTCTCCAAGTTGCTTCAACGTCCTGTTCAAAACAAGCCTCAAACTCTTCTTCAAGGGGTCTTCAACAAGTCCCTTCAAGAGTAGCTCCAAAGTCTGCTTCAAGTTTAGTCTTCAATCTAGCTTTGGTAGGTTCTCAACAAGCTTCCTATTTAATTGAATGACTGACCCAAATTTCGCAAGATACTTATTCAAATATGGCACAGGTATGATATGTTTAGTAGTCACAGGTCCAAGTTTAGCTTCTTATGGTGTCTTAGCCCTTGGTGCTTCAAATGTCAAACTAGGGAAGGGCTTCTAACAACCAAGTCTGCTCTCTTCCAATTGGCTTCCACAGGATGCAATATGACCCTCCTAGCAACAAATTCAACTCAAAATCATCCACGTAATTGTACTCATGAGTTGATGCACCTACTGTAGAATATCAATCTGGTTAGGGCATCATTTCAGTCCATGACAACCCTATCTTACCACTGCAACAATCCTCAAAATCAGTGTGACTTCATTTCCTTGTTTAGATGCCTCCCACGCTACCTATTCCCTTATCTCTGAGCTTGGTAATAGGCCTTACGATCCCTCCAACAAGCCCATAATAGGCCTGTGGTTTTTGTGCTGTCTCACAGAGCCTATGACCCTCCAAAATCAGGAAATTATACCCTAAAATATGCACCAAACCGCCCATAAATAATTCGGATAACCTCTGCTATAGCATAGATAATCAACAATGTTGAGATTGGTGCTCCTAGGGCTACGACTCAAAACAGGTCTTATACACAAAAGTTTATCCTTCGTTGTCCCTTAACTTGACTTTGCAGAATTATCCTCCAAGCTGTTCACCCAATCCTGCAACCTTTATCCTTCTTGTTCATGAGATATGAACTCGAACTTGTAATGAATGCTTTTCTAATGGTTAGTTCGAAAAAAGGAGAGTAATCACATATAAATACACCTAATTTTCGACCCTTCACTGAACAGATACGTCCTTAAGTAGGCTGACTTGTCCTAGAAAGTGATGTCGGCTCATTGGACCAGAAATTATGTATTAACTTAAAAATTCAATAACTCTCAAATCACTTGGAGTTTCGGGCTGAGTAATAGCTCATTGGAAAGCTAAAATTATGCTCTTCAAGATGGTGTAGGTCCCATGTTGAAAGATTACCTCTAAGGTTGGGAAAAATATTTTTCTTTGTGACTATCCTTAAATTATTTAGTGCAAAAAATGATCAGGACAGTATGGCTTCTTTGTTTGGCTTCTCCATTATTTGGATTCTTCATCATCATAGGAAAATGTAAGACATCCTTTTCATCATGATAGTGTCCAACAATGTGTATCATCCATGTCATCACATAATTGTGCAGTGATATGTTATAGTGCAGCATCATTAGGAGAACTTCAAAATAGTCTTCCAACCTTCAAATGATATCGCCCACGTTATCATCTATTCTTTCAACCTTCATCAAGTGCCATCATCAATTGTGGTCATTCATTTAGTGTATGACATTATCAAGTGTATGAATCCATATGTCATCAAAGGTTAAGGTCTAGATCATCAAGGCATATGCAACATTATAGCTAGTTCAAGGAATTCTTAGGACTTTTTCATTAGTGGTTTGACATCTTCATGGGTTGACCTCTTCATTGATGACATCCTTAGCACCTAGGGATTGCATGAGGTTCATTGAAATCACAATAATATTTTCCATCTCAACTATTGACATCAATGAAAACCTTGATTAACAAGAAGACTGAAATGATGCAGACTCTTAAGAAGGAAGAGAGTAACGCAATTAAAATTTTACATTTCAGTTCCCGATAGATACAAATTATAATTGTAACATATGCCTCATAAGATTTCAAGGGCATAGTCAACTTGTTCGAAAGTATCCTGATTATTTGGCTTGCATATTCATGTTGATTTTTTCCTAGAGAAAATTTAATCGTGTGAGATATGTAATGTAAAGATGAGTAATTGATTTGCACTAAATTGGTGGGCACAAAACTTTTCTTTGGACAGAACACTGAAATGATGCAGAATCTTAAGAAGGAAGAGATTAAACGCAATTAATATTGTACATTTCAGTTCCCGATAGATACAAATTATAATTGTAACATATGCCTCATGAGCTTTCAAGGTCATAGTCAACTTGTTTGAAATTATCTTGATTATTTGGCTTGCATATTCGTATACGAGGTTAATTACTTGCTTGAATTTATCTATAGATTATATGGAATAGTAATTAGTTCTAGTGATAGGAATATTTTTTGAAATCCAGGGTACTACGAGTGCTAACAACCCAGAATACAAGATGCAACTAGTTTCATTCTTCCATTACATGTCGATCACTGTAATAATTTTTACGCCAGAGGCATTTTCTTTGTTGGCTTGGGGTGAGAAAACATTGTTCACCCTAGCCAATAGGAAGCCTTTTTTCCGTCATCAGCATAATGAGAAGTTTGTTCATTAGCTGCCCAACATTTATGGAGAATCCGTGAAGCCCTCATAGAACAAAGTGTGCCATCCGCTCCGATAGTTGAATTGCTGACTCCTTGTCCAAACAAAATAGTAGTGGCACTGGGAGTGGAGCTATTTGCTATGACTGATGAAACCTTTATGGATATGTTTGTTGCACCTAGTGTTGTGGACCTTCTTAGGAATGAACGCCAAGTCACGCATAAGCATCTAAATATTTTTCAATCTTTCTTGAATGAATTTTGGAAGATTCCTAGTGCACTTTGAGTTGGATTGTTACGTCAAATCTATCACTATGCATATCACATCCAGTGGTCGTGGCTAGCTTTGCTAACTTCTTTGCATGACATGTGCCTTATCCTATGGTTCAGTCAACAAGGCATGGGTTGACTTGTTTGAACAAAATTTTGATTGCCAAAGAATCAAATGACTGATGTTGAAAATATAAAACATATCTTTTGGGTTCACTGGATTCCAACAGTTTCTAAACAATGTGATGAGCCACAAATCCTATTCCTCCCGTCACAACACATCAATCAAATTCCAACGCTGGGAAATTTTTTAAACCCTCCTCGATCGCCATTGATGGAACTCGAAGATTTTTCACACCAGTTACAACTTTCTTTTCACTTGAAAATTCACAACAATTCAATTAAAATTAGCATCACCTGGATTGTATTTCAATGTCCATATATTTTTCTTGATTATTTCATTCCACAATCTCCCTACTCCTACCGGCATTCCTTTGCACCCCTTGGTGCAATTGCTAGTATACAATTCTCAATGATTATTTCCTCTCCAATGTCAATCTAGCTAGTCTCACCTATAATTTTAAGGAAACCAAAATTACCTTCTCCTTTTGTAGCTAATAAGAAATATCACAAATGAATAATTAAGTGGAATAACCAATTTACAGTTAACACCCACATAATATTCGGTCAAAAAATTAGATAGCAGGCTCCTCAATAAGACAGTGCATTTCACGTCATAAACTGGGCATTATACAAATTTAAAGGCATTTTTCACATAGGATTTGGGTCCTTGGTAATCAGCTTGACCTTGCCCATTCATACGCACCGTGCACAAGACAATATACTCCTCTTTTGGCATCATAGATCTCTGGATTTCTTTGCATTCTCAATAACTTCTTGGATAGGATTTCCAACTCACTAATGGGCCTTATTATGCTACCCCAACATTTTCTATTATTGGCTCTAAATTGTAATTTGTGTCAAGGATAAGTATCGGTTTTGAGCATATTTGTATCTAACTATCTTAACTTTGCATTGAAGCTCAGGTGCAGTGGCCAGCTCAATAGTGGGTTGGTTATTCCACATCATAGGTCAACCCTCCTCTTTCTCTAGTTATATTTTGTTATTCGAATTCTTTGTGGTTCAATTTCAACCTTTACCTCTATCAAGTTCTTGGGATATGTTTCTTCCTCATCAAGTTCATTTACTTTACAACATTGTAGGCTCCTCTCAGTTTCATGGCATTCAGGCCTCTGGGGAGTTCCTTCTCTCTAGTCTCTTCTTTTCTTGGCAACCTTACATCTTTTCAAGCTCTCTCTTAAGTTTTACTTTATACCTTGGACATTGCTTCACATATGCTCTCCTAAAAATACCTCACCTTCTTTCCACCCTTGTCTCGTTTCTGACTCCTCTCTCCTCAGCCACCAGAATAGTCTTCCCCCTTGTCCAACAAGAATGCTCTGTCAGAGAGCTTGTAAGTTTTGATGGGAAACATATTATCAAGAGAATGGAAATCAGAGAAACACACATGCTCAAATTAGAGCTAAAGGTTTGACAACAAATTTTTGGGATCTCACCCTACCTCTTATTCAAGTAGAACTTTCACAGACCAAGCAAGAAATAAACAACCAATGATAATGTCTCTCGAACATGGAGGTACTGGAAGATACGGTTGATTGGGCGCTCGATGCATGTCATACGCATGGACAATATAATCAATATATGTGCATAATGGACCTTTATTGAAACATGAAGAATTATTGGGAAAAGTCTTACTAGATAGACGCAAAAACGTATAGGACCTCCTACTCTCCATGGAACACCTGCATTGGCACCTGATGGACTTGGATCATCGACTGGAGCGCACCAAGAAGCACTTTTGCATCCCTTCTACTATTAATTGCCCATCGGGCAACAACAAGGAGCCAATTCAGGTTGCAACAACAAATTCAGATCCATCCTCATATACTTTTCCTCTTGTTATGTTTTTAGTTTATTAGTTACTAGTTTCTTTGGCTTACTCTAAAGACCTCAAAGGCTTGATTTTTGGCATATGTTTTTTGTATTTTGACTCTCTAGGCAACATTTTGTCTTCTGCCTCTTTGAAAAAAAATTATTTTTGAATATGATCAAGCTTCCCTAGTCATTGACTTACTATTATGTCCAATACTATTATGTGATATCTTACTTAGAAAATAATACAAAATTAAATAAATTAAATAAAAAATTCACATTAAAAAATAAATAAATAACAATGCTAATGCTTTTATTATTATAGTTAGTTACATTCATTTTACGTATTTATACACTACTATTTACTTCTTAGTATAATTGATACCATAACCCTAGTTAATGCCCGTGAACCTCATGGCCATTCCCAGCTACCCAACCAGAGTTGGAGGAATCCATAATGAAGCCGATGATCTATTTAGATCATAGAGGAAAAATGTAGTGATGTTATCCAATTTTGAATCCTGCAAAATGAGAAGGTTTGACGGAGGGATAGAGCCTTGATAAATGGCTTAAGACTCGAGATTTAGAGACACTTCGTTTAGGTTTTACCTTAACTTAAGAACTTGTCAAGGTTTGGCTTGATGGATATTTTAAAATCATTATTATGGGTTCATTAAGGACGTTTTTCCCTCCCCTCCTAACGAAATGCGTAATAGAATTTGCTATTGTCCTAGTAACGAGCAATATGATTAATTTCGGTCATGCATTAAGCAAACAATGTGATTCATGTGGATCTCGTAATCAATTTTACATGGATTCTAATTTCAGATTAAGTGCAATATGAAAATCATGTTGAAAAACAAATGCAATATTGAAAATATAATTTCCATCTCATTTTTAATAAAAATTAACATATGACTTTTAACCTACGCCAAAGAGAAGAGACTGACCCAACCCTCGACGCCAAACCAACAACCCGGCCCAACAATTTCCCCACCCCCTAGAACACAAATCACACCCAGAGACTTATACATTGAACCCAAAAGACCGACACTCTCAAAACGAATGTGCAAGAAGTTCAAATATAACCAAGACGATATTAAAATTGGAGAGATCAGCCATTCGACATGAATAACACACAATAATTAATTTCTATATTATATTAATAAACGATACTTCAAATATATATAGTTGGAGTGAGATTCAACTAATTCTAATCTTGGAGAGAGAGGTTGAGAGAATCTCTCAACATCCTCCAACAAACCAAACCAATCCCTAAACTTTAGTATGCATCATAATTGAGGCATTATCTCAAACAGACGAGACCAACAAAAGCACACAGAGCTTACCAAATCCAAATACCAACAAGACTTTCCAATTTTTAACCACCATCTTCTAATAAAACCAGACCAAACAAAAAACCCTCTCTCCCAACTTCCAAATTCCAAGAGTTTGACAAATTCCTTTTCTTTCCTACCATATCATCACTTTCCACTTCACCAAAACCTCACCACAAACCATTACAAGTTCAAGAGTGATGGGAACATTAACCAAACACACATCCTTGGGTGAGAATTTAATTTTTAATTTGAAAATTTTAAATTATTATTTTTTAAATATTGTAGAAAAAATTATCAAATAATTACTTAAACTAATTTTAGTAAATAATTACCTAAATTATTTCAAAATTTTATTTATTTTTTTCCAAATTTTAATATATGATATTTTTATCTCAAAGTGAATAAGCCGTAATTACGTTTGAATTGACATCATCACGATGGTGAACTGGTTGCGTAGAGGTTTTTCATGGGACCCTTAATTTGTTTTCTTTGTAAGTTTGTTGTTTTAAAGTGTAAGTGTATGTCAAAGCAAGAACCAGGAAATCTCTGTTTGAAGTCACATACTTGTTTAATGGGCAAGGCATAGCAGGTTTTATCGTCACGTTTCATTAAATGATTTGTTTAATATCTCGGGCTCATGAAGTAATAATCACGATCTACGACAGGGTATTTAGGCCCATTTTGCCAACCCCATCTCATCGTTCCTGCCATGGACTCTTCATGCCTGCCCACGCAACGTCTTTCTCTGTGTGTGGAACAGAGTACCATCTCCACTTGTTTCTCCAGGCAGCGCAACCGTCCGTAAGGTACTATTTGACAAATTTGCAATATATAACATTTCAGCAGTTTATGAATCTTCTGAGTATTTAACAATAGCTGTCAATAAATTAAAAATTAGCGTATATTCATTTTTAGATATATTCGAGTATTCAAAATCTTCATTACAAACTGAAAACACTTCAAAGATTAAAAGTTCGTATCCGAAGAGCTGGAATTATCCATAACAAGAAATAGATAATTTTTAGATATGAGGAATTATCTATTCAGCTTGTTACCATGGTTACCAAATTCCCGTTAATCAGAGCAAAAATTTCGAGAATTTGTCAATTCCATTGGAATAGTGTGATGAAATTTTATTCGGTTCGCTTACGGATTTGTTTGATCATTCGAGGGCACAGGATGGTAAGGCCAATACTAGGCAGAACCCATATAGGTAACCATTGTGTAGGTTCAAATTATAAAATAAATAGAAATAATCATGAAATTGTAAAAATAAAAACATTTTTCAATTTTATTTTTGGATTGTTTGAAAGCTAAGAAAGTAAGAATGTGAAAGTGGTCTTTTTGTGGGGTCTTGGTTAAACGGTGATGACCTCTGGCTGTTATAGCATTCATCACAGGTTCAATTCCCTTTCGAGATGTATCTAAACATGTTGATGAAGATGGAGTTAAAAAAAAAGTGAAAAAGAATGTGAAAGTGGTCAATGACAATTATGAAGGAGAAAATTAACATACATTAAGATTAAGAAGTGTTTTCATATCATTATAATTTTATGGATTTAATAAGTCAAGAAATTTGATAATGTTGTAAAGGTTTTGGAAATTAGAATGGATGTGACTAAGAGCTGGCAATTTAAGAGAAAATATTTTTTTATCTTCAATATAAGGTAAAATACACTTTCATCCTCAAGATTTAGTATTCAACATCAAAAGTAACAAACTCTTTCATCCCTAAAATTGAGTATCCTTATACCAACCTCTTGAATGAAAAAATTATTTTTCTAAATACATATTGATTGATTTTAGATAAATAAATTTAGAAAACTAAATTTTTAAATATACATTTATTTGTATAAAATCATTATATTATTTTAAATTATTAGATGAACTGAACTCATTATATTGTATGAGGGGTTTCATCAGTGCATTATATTAGATATGATTTTTGGGATTCAAGTGCCTTAAGTAAGTCATTCATCTATGACCATTTCCATGAGATGTAGTCGTAACTAACTAATTTTTCATGACTTTTGGATAGTCCAATTAGGTAGTGGTAACTGACTAATTTCTCATGATTTTTGAATAGTCCACTTAGCACTCATTGTATCTTGTGATGCTCATAGGGGTGAAGAAGTGGGATTGAAACTAGTGAAATGAATCACATAGTGTTAATCATCACTTAAAGAAGTTGAATCATATCTAATATTATAATGCACTGGGAACCCCTAGTACTTAAATACAAAGAGTAAAGAGAGTTCTACTTGAATGGTTCATGAGGCACAATACTTGCTAAGGTTTTGCAAATGGAGTAGCAAGCTAAGTGGGCCTGATTGTGGGAAAAACTCCATAGTTAAGAGTGCTTAAGCCAAACGCCTTTTGGGATGGGTGACCTTCTGCCAAGTCTTGGTTACAGGATGCAAGCCCTATGTGATTCATTTCACTAGTTTCAATCCCACTTCTTCACTCTTAAAGTGATGATTGACCCTATGTGACTGGTTTCACTACTTTCAATCCCACTTTTTCACTCTTAAAGTGATAATTAACTCTATATGATTCATTTCACTAGCTTCAATCCCACTTCTCCACCCTTATAACCATCTCCCCGTGCAATAAGTACTAAATAAATTTAAAACAATTAAATAAAAACATTGAATGACAATTTCCTCAATGCCAAATTGTATCGAGCACCTCTTTGGAAATTACTCGGTGACAATTTCCTCAATGCCAAATTGTATCACCTCTTTGGAAATTACTCGGCTATTTTTTCGAAAGAGTCATGAATATCTGGTTCAAATTTGCACACCATAACTTTCCACGGTTGATACCATACATATCGTCTTAAAAAACTAATAAAATACTTTTTTGTCAGGTTTGATCACGCGTATTCAAGAACGTGTAATGTGATTTGAAAAATAATGGAGGACACGCTAAGGATCTTGCTCTTCGTAGCCTTGATCATTGCGACAGCAAGAAGCGTTAATGCAATTTATCGCACGGAAGCGGCCGCAGAGATCCAGACGTACATAGTTCACATGAACCCAACGAAGGTTCAAATCCCCGTTTCTATGAATCCTGCAACCTGGTATGGATATTTCATTCGAGATGCAGTAGTAAAAGCCGGAGCATTAAATGACGAAGAATTTGGAGAATCGAGTATACTGTACACATACAATACTGTTCTCACTGGATTCGCAGCCCAATTGAGCGGCA
This sequence comes from Pinus albicaulis, assembly GCA_034641835.2. Taxonomy (NCBI): domain Eukaryota; kingdom Viridiplantae; phylum Streptophyta; class Pinopsida; order Pinales; family Pinaceae; genus Pinus; species Pinus albicaulis. The sequence goes on from CM076571.1 coordinate 663,364,122, forward strand.
ATCAGGTAGTCGCAATCAAAGCCATGGAGAGCTGCATGGGCGTTTATCCAGACACACTTCTGAAGCTCCACACAACGTATACGCCCCATTTCCTGGGCTTGAAAAGAGGGCAAGGCCTCTGGTCTAAGTCCACGGGCTACGCTACGAATGTAATAATAGGCCTTCTCGACACCGGAGTCTGGCCTGAGCACCCCAGCTTTGCTGATCATAAAAGCCAGTCGCCGGTGCCCTCCAAGTGGAAGGGCCGTTGCGAGGCTGGTACAGCATTCAATGCTTCGAACTGCAACAAGAAACTCATCGGCGCCCGGTACTTCTACAAAGGATACGAGTCCGACGCTGGTCAGATAAATGACACGGTGGATTATAAATCCCCGCGGGACTCGGATGGGCATGGGACCCACACTGCGTCCACAGCGGCAGGCAACTTTGTTCCGGGCGCCGACGTTGTGGGTTTTGCCAAGGGCACGGCCACGGGTATGGCACCGGGAGCACGAGTGGCGGTTTATAAGGTTTGCTGGTCTCAAGGTTGCTCCCAATCCGACATCATGGCGGCAATGGACACAGCGGTGTCGGATGGAGTGGACGTCTTATCTCTATCCCTTGGAGGAGGCTCGCACGGCTTTCCGTTTTTTGTCGACCTCCTGGCGGTGGGGGCATTCGCTGCGATGGCCAAAGGTGTTTTCGTTTCTTGCTCTGCGGGGAATAATGGGCCCATTGCCTCATCGTTGTCCAACGAGGCGCCGTGGATAATGACTGTCGGGGCAAGTTCTGTGGACCGCAGTTTTCCCGCGATTGTCGTGTTGGGAAACGGTCGCGCTTACCGCGGCGCGTCGCTCTACAGAGGAAAGCCTCTCGGAACGAAGCCCGATTTCGCACTCGTATACGGAGATTTCTGCTCAGATGGCTCTCTGAAACCGGAGATGGTCCGAGGGAAAATCGTGGTCTGCGAACTCGGAGTCACAGGTAGATTCGAAATAGGCCGATTGGTGGCTATGGCCGGAGGAATTGGGGTGATAGAACTCATCCCCGAAGGGGACGGAGAAGATCTCATAGCCGACGCGCACATTTTGCCCGCTACGTTTGTGGGTGCCAAGGCCTCCAAGGCAATAAGGGATTACTTGAATTCAAACAAAAGTGTGAGCCCATCGGGAACAATTCTTTTCTATGGCACCACTTACCACAGAGAAGAGGCGCCAATTTTGACCTCCTTTTCGTCCCGTGGCCCGAATTCCGTAAGCCCAGAGATTCTGAAGCCCGATGTAATCGCCCCGGGGCTCAACATTCTAGCAGCTTGGCCCCTGAACCTGAGCCCCACAGGGCTACCCTCTGATAAACGGAGAACAAAATTCAATATACAGTCTGGCACTTCCATGTCGTGTCCCCATGTTACTGGATTGGCTGCTCTGGTGAAGGCCGCGCATCCAGATTGGAGCCCGGCTGCCGTCAAGTCTGCTCTCATGACCACGGCTGATGTTACCAATAACAAGGGGAAGCCTATAGAGGACGCCTCGCTAGCAGGCTCCCTTGCCACTCCTTTCGACATCGGTTCTGGCCACGTAAATCCTGAAAAAGCACGGGAGCCCGGGCTTGTCTACGATATTGGCATTGAAGATTACGTTAACTATCTTTGCAGCTTGAACTATTCATCTTCTGAGATTGGTGTGCTGACAAAGACACTGGTGTCCTGTCCAAAGCAAATTCCGAAGCCGGGTGATCTGAATTATCCTTCTTTTTCTGTGGTCTTTTATTCCTCTGGCAAAGCGTCTGCTACCTTCATAAGAAAGGTCACCAATGTGGGGCCTGAGAATTCAACTTACTCTGTACAAGTTGTGGAGCCGTTGGGAGTGAAGGTGACTGTGAAGCCGAGAACGTTGGTGTTCAGGAAGAAGAATCAAAGGCATCTGTATAGTGTAACCTTTGGTGGTGAGAAGGCTTCTGCCTCTGCAGGTTATGGTTCAATCACTTGGTCGTCTGGCCTCTATACTGTTCGGAGCCCGGTTGCTGTCATGTGGGTGGATCGATCATTAAGCTTCCAGGATCATAACGGTATGGCCAATTCGGTGTTGTAATTTATCTACGTGACTCACATGGCCACTCAGCTACTAAAAGTACGTACATCATATGCAAAATATAACGTAATAAAAGACATCTATTATAGATCAATATGGGTTATGACAGCATGAATATTTCATTAAGTTAAAGGTACTAATAAATACTTCCCTGCACTAATAAATACTAATAATTTACAAAGGGATATATGAATTATAATTTACATATAATTTGATAGTTGGGTTATAGTCAGAGTTACAATATTTTTTATCACAAAATCAGCCAACATATATTATAATGTTGAAAAGTTAAAATTAAATAAATAATATATTGAAAAGTTAAAAATAAATGAAAGTATATAGACAGAGGAAAGCACCAGACACACGGGCTTGATAGGTCTATGCTACTATGTTAAAAAGTAAAAATAAGTGCATAGGAGGCAAATCAATATTTCCACTCCCTAAGAAGGACTTCTGTTATAGAAGTGAATAGTTGTACTAAACTAGTCTTTAAAGGCAAATATGCTATTGACATCGTACATTGTCTTAAGCCGACTAAGGCCGGATTAGCAATTGATAGATGTCATGGTGAATGGTCAACCACTAAAGAATCAAGCAAAGTCAATAAACTTGTATGGAACAATGATCTATATTGCACAGCCTCTTCCAACTATTACAGTTGGGGAAGAGATCCTACAGGAGCAGTTGTTGCAAGTTATGTTAGGAGAGAATTTAGGAAATATGTAGGAAATATTGCATTAAAAGAGACTAAGAATTTGAAACACATTGTAGAAAAACTTAAGATTTGATTGATGTTAATTACCTTTATCACTCCATGTACACTTAGCCTAAAAAATTCTTTGTAATATCATGAAATTTGTTTAAAAGATTAATTGCTTTAGGAATCTAATTGCACTAGAAATAGATGTTGTAGACTATAGTAGATAGTGAACATGATATCTCAGGGCTTTACTTTGAAACAACTTTAAAATGTCTTCAAGATGCTTCATTGTTGGAGTATTCCAATCTTGAGAATTCAAAGCATGGAGAAATACCTTAGTTTATGAAGTTATACACATATACTACCAGGCTCTTTGAGTAAGTCTCATAACCAGATAGAATCCGTGATGAAAGTTTTGATTATTATTATTTTATTATTAGTTAATTTGGACATGAACCTGTATAATCTATACTTTTGGACAAATTTTCAAGCAGTTCTAAAATATAATGACGATGATTCAAATTTTGATAGGGTGGCTTATCTATCTCCTTACAGGTATTGTGCCTCGACATATGAGAGAAACAAAGAAATGGCAATATTTTTTGGTGGCTATGGCCTTGATTGCGTTCTGCCACCTGTCCTCCATCTCTTTGCAACTTCAAAACTATTTTATCTAAAAACAAAGGCCCCAACAGGCCCCGACCACATGCTATTGACTCGTCCTGAGTCAATCCTTCCCTATCGCTACAGCTTCTGGTGGTATGTCGGCTTCTGGTGTTGGCCTAGTTTCTCTTGTTGGTTCTATCACTATCATTCCTTGTTCCAGTTTTCCCTGTTCCAAAAAAGGCCCCAACTCGAGAACCTTGCTCAATGTTGATGTTCTAAGTTCTATAAACTCAACTATCGCTTTTTGCCACACTTTGAGCATAGGCTCCGTTTCAGTGATGACCCTTTCAGCCTCAGTCGCATCTGCCACCTACATCATATTTGCTGAACACTTCTTGTATATTTGATTCTGCTTCAGCAACGAATTGTTGTATTGCCTCGGCCTTTTTCTTCATAGGTTGCCTTAGGTCCCAGAGAAGTTGCTTTGTTGACGTTGAGTGTTCTTCAATTGCCTGAATTTTGGTTTCAAGCACATCTTCTTGGTCGTACAGTCGCATTCTGTTAACCGGATCTTTGGTTCATTTGATTTCAAGGACGATCTTCTGAAGTTGCTCCAAAACTAGTTGTTATTTCATTGTCAGTGAATTTGAGCATTCATGTAGCTGCTCCAACATGTTATAGGCTTCTTTGATCGTTGTTCAAAGGGTTTCCTTAATGTCATGCATCTATCTTTGCCTCTTCGATACTTTCTCGACATATACCGTGGAAGGATCTGGCAATGTTGTCTTGGCTGCAAGTGCCTCTTTTAGTTCTTGGTTTGCTCTGTTCAAGCTTGTGCATGTCATTTTTACTCGAGTGGATCTTTCAACCATTGAGCATACCGAAATATATTTGGGTGTTTTGATGTCCTGGGAAATGATGGGTGGTCATAGGTCTTTAAAGACATCTGTTACTTGCTCCAGTTGCTTATGTAGGCTATCCTTCTCGCCTTGGAGTTGATTGCGCTCATTTGTAAGCACAATCACTTCTTTTTGCTGCTACTCGAATCTCTGTTGGAGGTCATTATGCAGAACTTCTGCTTGCCGTGCGACCCTCTGAATGAAACTGAACAATTGACTAGCTCCCCAACTTTGCAGGTTCTCATTGCTCGACATCTCTTGGGTTGGGTGTCTCTCCCTGAGTGGTTTGCCGCTGGCAATTGATCTTTCAGAATGTCCATGTGGGGACACTGGTTAACTCTGCTGCAATGGTTGGGCCTCAAGGATGTGCAGGCTGTTAGACGGTATGAACTGTTGCAACACTAGATTGTATTGTTGGAATGGGTTTAGCTCTGGTGGGGTGGGCGTTGTATCATAAATGAAGGACTCTTATTGGATTAATATCATTAAAAATGTGCTCTGTCCCACCATGGTTTGGTCAACCTCGGGTACTCCAACTATACTCGAGTTAACTTCTGCCTCGATATCAACATTTGTTATGGTCCCTGGTGGTATCAGATCTGAAATGGTTGCAGAGGTGGATGAAGTGTGGGTGGGTGGTCCTTGGACGTGAATGATGTGTGCGGTGACAAGTTGCGTGTATGGAGTGGCGATGAGGTTTGGATGTTTAGGATTGATGATGGATCGAATAAAGGTAGGGCAGAGGGGGTCTGGGTGGCAACCTTCGGCTCTTCTTGAATTAATATTCTTCTCACTATAGGCTGGGGTTGGTCTTCTCCTGTGAGGTCATCCACTTGTTCAAGTGTTGTGGTTCATGCTCTCTTTCCTTTAGGTGTTGGTACTGGAGGCTTAGTCGCCTTGGTTTTGCAGATTGGAGTGACTCTGGTCAACAAAGGGGAATTGAATGTGGTGGAAGGTAGAGCAGTATGGATGGGGTTGATTGTGGACGGTGATGTAGAATTTAATGTCTGAAATTGAGAAAATGTTGGAAACACAGTATATGTGCTTGTAAGGGTTTTTATTACCTTATTGAAGCCTTTTACTCGCGTGTCGAGCTGGTCCAGTAGTGGCCATAGTTGCAGCTGTGAGATCCTCTACACTGCTTCTTCCGGTGTCTCCCCTGGGAGTGCTTTTGGTAGGATTGCATCAAATGAGTAAAGTGGGATCCAACTTATGATCTCCATCATCACTCCTGGCCATGAGCAAACTTCTGTGTGGAAGGCCTCCTCCTCTACTTGGAACTTCAATGGCTTCATGTGGAAATTATTTTCATCCACACAACTTGGGGCAGATATAGGTTTTGTTATGGGTCACCCCAAACCATATTTGTGGAAAGTATCTATCCAATATTCTCCTTGGAACCCTTTGTTGGCTCCCAACCATGTCGACCATATGTTTGTACCAAACTGTAAAAGCTTCCTCATTGACTTCTTTAGTACTTGGGTTCCCTGATACTCTCCATGGCATGAAACTTAGGGCCATTGGTTGGTCGTGAGTAATCTCTGCGAGTTGTCTGATCCTTGGGTGACTACACTTCCACATTGCAAAGGCTATGATGAGATAACCATAAATGAATCTCGTGGCTCGTCTATAATTTTCCTCGCAAGCCTCAAACAACTCATTCAACAAGAATGTGCACCAGATCAACTGTGCTCCGCGACTAAGATTGTGTCCAAGGTGCATTCCCCCTTCATGTAGTGCCTCATCGTTTTTCCAAATATCAAATAGCAGGTGAATTTTACCACTGGGTTGTTTATGAGGTTGATTTTTGCTCCCTTTCCTCCCTTTATTGTTTCATACTTTTTGTAGTAGTCGCAATCTCCTATCTTCTTAGCTCTTTTGTACATAGTTTGAAAGGTCGTTGAGACATCGTTTCTTGCCGCTGATAATCCTATCAGTCTGTGTATTTCTTCTGCATGAATTGGGATCTCCCTCCCAAGCCATAATGATCCATTTTGAATTCTTCTCATGAAGAACTTAGTGCATTGCATTGCTACTCCCATCGTCTCATATACCAGAAGGCTCCCGAGGTGTAGGATAGTTGACCTCTAAATGCCTTTGAAGTCTGGGTTCATCTTCACTACTTCACCTCCTCCCTCTATTGCATAATTTTAGATGTACACTTGCCTTTTCATGGCTGGGAACTGGTATGAGTCTATGAAGTTTGTATCTGTCAACGAGGCATTATCGTATTTTCCTATCAATACTCCATCCTTTGAATTCTTCCATCGAGCTTAGGCTTGATGAATGAGGTGTATCTATTTTTCATTTTCTTCCTTCTGTTGTATACTTGAAATTTTGTTGTTGTTCTATTGTTGTGAACTTCTGCTAGTGGTCTACTGCTTCGAACTTCTGCTACTGATCGACTGATTTGAACCTTTGCTGCTATTGAAATTGGGCTTGTTGTTGTAGCTGTTTCTTTTTCTGATAACTTAGAATTTTCTGGAATTCTGGTGCTTTCCTCCTTCATGCGGGTTAAGTAATGTTACTAGCATGAATGATGTTGATGTGACCCCATAACTAATTAATTCTTGTTGTCTTTCCCATGGCTATAATCATGTGATTAGTTACCGTAGTGAGGTGTACTCTAACTGTGTTGATGTTGGCTTCAGGATTCGGGTAGACATGATGGGTAATAATTATGGCTTAATATGGAAAGTTTATTACGGTATAGGGGTTACTAATTACAACAATTATTTTTCAAATTTGGGTGATCCTATGGACTAACAACGGTATGATGGGTCATTATGAGTGAATGATATTTGACATGCTTAGGCTATGTGACATTGTAGATTCTTCCCCTGATCACAATTGGTTGCGATGTGGTCTCCACATCGCAACAGGGACAATTTTTATTTTTGTGCAACTGTGCGGGCTTCTTATTGAGGCTTCCTACTCTAATGGGTTGAACAGATTAACACATAACTATTCTATTGCTAATATCGGTTGCGAGAGAGTTTTTATCTATATATGTTATTCTACTTTACTCTACTGACTGCTCTCGGTTGCGAGAGTTATTAAAAAAAATTTTGTGGTGCTTACTCATGATAGGGTTTCAGGCATGCGTCATTCACCCATCCTTGAAGTACTTCTCCGTCCAGTTTGCACGAGCCTGACCGTGCCTGAGTCCCTTATCTCTATGAAATAATATGGTCCCATCCAGTGCATTACAAGTTTTCCTCAAAACTTCTGGAATTTTCTATCATAGAGAAACACTTTTCCTCCAATAATGAATGTTTTATGCTTGATATGACGGTCATGCCAGGATTTTTGTTTCTCTTTCTATACTGATTGATGAAAATCCGTTAGAAATCTATCTTCTTCAAGCTCCTACAGTTCATGGAGGTGTGCAGTGATGGAGTCTTCCTCTGTCATGTGTGTTGTTGAAGAAATTAAGAGGTTTGGTATGATAAAATCGGCTGGTATTACTGATTCTTTCCCATATACCAACTAGAATAGAGTCTGGTTGTGCAATCTCTTTATGGTAATCCTTTATGCCCACAACGTAGCTGGTATCCTTTCATCCTAGTCATCATGGTTAGCGTTGCATATCTTTGTTAGTCCTTTCTCCGAGATTTTGTTGAATGCCTCGACGGTTCGATTTGCTTGAGGGTGGTACGGGTTTCTTTTGTGGTGTTGTATCATAAAGTTTTCCATCAGTGATTTTACTGTAGCATTACTGAAATGCGTGCCTTGATCACTTGTTAGGATACTGGGATAGCTGAATTTGCTAATGATGTTCTTGAAAATAAATCTGGTTGTTGTGTTTGTTGTACAGTCCCTTACTGGTGCTGCCTCTGCCCATCTTGTGAGATATTCAGTTGCGGTGATTATATATCTTCCCTTTGAGTGTAGCGCCATTGATGTTATTGGTCCTATTAAGTCGACAACCCATTCCTCAAATGCCTGCGCAACCCTCACAGGGTGCAGTGGAAACTCATCACGGTGTGATGGTTGTCTTGTTCTTTGGAAAATATCGCATTTTTTCACATATTCATTACTATCTTTGTGCACTCTGGGCCGTCATAACCCTCCATGTAGTATTTTCCTTGTGGTGGGTTTTGTTCCGACATGGCCTCCAACAACTTCGTTGTGACACTCCCACAAGATCTCTTCTCTTTCATGATCTAGGACACATCTTCCTAAGATATGATCCAGTCCCATTTTATATAACTGCCCCGCTATGAGCTGATATTCGGCCACTTTTACTACTAGATGTCTTTTTTGGGTTGTCGTGTATTCTACTGGGCATTTCCCTGTGGCCAAGTATGTCTCTATTTGTTCTAGATAATCTGGGATGGTTTCCACTCTGAAGAGATCAACATACAGTAGCTGGTCATCAAGGGATCCCTCATTTTCCCCTTATCCAATCTTGATAAGTGGTTAGGACCAACATTCAACCTTCCTGGTTTTACTAGTACTTCAAAAGTGAACTCCTAGAATAGTAATATCCATCTACAAATTCTACCTTCAAGTACAGGTTTGTTTACCAGATAATTTAATGCTGAGTGATCTGCAAAGAAATTGAATGTGCCTCCCAATAAGTAGTGATGAAAGTTCTGTAGAGAGTATACCATAGCAAGAGCCTCTCTTTCTGTTGTTGTGTAATTCCTTTCAGCAGTTGACAACTTCCTGCTTGCGAAGTACACATGGTGATCTATGGAGGTTTCTCCTTGCTGAGCTAGCACTGCTCCCAGAGAAATTATTGAGGCGTCAATGTGGACATGAAACTTCTTATCCCAGTTGGGATGGGCCAAAATGGGTGCACTTGCTATTTTCTCTTTCAATGGGTTCAATGCCTTAGTGCATTCATCGTTCCATATGAGTTGTTCTGACTTTGGCAACAATTTTTCTAATCAGATGTTTTGATTTTTGCATAGTTGCGGATGAACCTCTTGTAGTATCCTGTGTGTCCTGGTAGTGACCTCAACTGTTTTATAGTCTCTGTTGCTTCCATGTTCACAATAACTGCTACCTTTGCTGGGTCCACACATACACGTTGATTGCAAACGACATGTCCCAAAAGTGTTCCAAAAGGTACTGCAAAGATGCACTTTTTGAGATTGAGGGAAATTTGAAGTTGTCTACATCTGTCAAATATTATTCTGAGTAGAGTTGCATGGTTCTTCAGTAGACTATATACTGTCCAATAATCCATTATACTTCTAGGAACTTATGGATATAGTCTCTGAATACTACTATTACTATTTGTGAAAACACAGTTGGTGCATTCTTTAGTTCAAAAGGCATGACATGATAGGAAAATGATCCCCATTCTGTTGTGAAAGTAGTCTTCCTTTTGTCTTATTCTGCTATTCTCACGTGGTGATATCCTGAAAAGCCATCCATGAACGAATATGCTTTGTTTCCCGCTACATTATCAAGAACTTTGTCGCTAAATGGAGTTGGAAATATATCATGAATGCATGCATTATTTAGACTTCTTTTGTCCACACATACTCTAATTTCTGATTTCTCCTTTTTACTTTGTATCACAATTGGGCTGACCCATTCTGCTTCTTCAATTAGAAAAATAAAGTCAGCCTTCAACAATTTGTCTATCTCCGCTTTTACTTTTTCTTTTACTCTCAGATTCAGGCGATAAGGTCTATTTTTTACTAGCCTTGCGTCTGGTTTTGGGACTATGTGCATCTTCCCCAGATCTCCTTTGATCCCTTTGAGCTCCAACAATGAAGATGGGAATAAGTCTTTGTACTCTTGTAGTAGGTCAAAGATCTCTTTTGTTGTCTCTATATCCCAATAATCTCTGATGGATTCAATCTTGGGCTTCTCTGCACTTTCGATATTCTAATTCTTTGTCCTTAAAGGTAACATGTGCAATCCCTCTATAGTTGGTTCTTCTTGTATTTCCCGTTTCCCTTCCTTTTCTTCAAATTATAGATATCGAATATTCTCTAAATCATCATCGTCTATCTCCCGATCTATCCTTTTACATGCTACTGAATCTTTGACTTTTTGCTCTGGTAAAAATATCTCTTCATCCTCCTGAAGCTCTCGGAAGAAAAATATTCTTTTAATTTCTTGAAGGGTATATGTAACTTGTTTCATATCTCCTTTGAAAGAAAAACATTGTGTAAATCTTTCCGCAATGGTTTCCCAGGTTCCAGTTCCTCTCTTCTTCTCTTTCGTCAGGCACCAAGCTTGTGGAATGGTGTCCAGTGAATGTATGAAGTTGTGTACCCATAAAGATTCTGGATATCCATCTTTCCTCCACTTATATTCACAAATTCTCAAATGTGATATGGGGTTAGAATTCCCTTGGTACTTTTCTCCGAGTTGCGGTCCTAAAGCCACATGGAATCTTGTTCTTAACGCTCTGGAAATATCTTCCCATCGTGAAAGAGAGTTGCGATGGGTTTCCCACCACCTTGTTGATATGGATTGTAGTGATATGTCCATAAGAGGGACTCTATGTTCTATTGGTACTTTTTCTTCCACTTTAGTAATGAATGTATTCACAACTTGCATATTTGAAAGAGTTGGATATTATATTACCTCTGTACCAATCTAGTTGACTCCTTGAATGTTGGCGCATCTTCTGGTGTTGAATTCATATCCTCCCTATTTCCAATCATCCCATGCTACTTTTGACCCTAGGTCAGAACTCTAAATGCTTCTCTAGCTTACGGTGATCAGATTTGGATCAAGGACCTAAGTGATAGCTCAAATTTCAAAGTGTTCGAAAGTGTGTCGAACTTGATTGACTGGATAGATCTCGTTTTCCTGATTTCGGCATCGTGAACGGTTCAAAAACCCGACACCGTATGAAGAAGTTATCACAATTTGAAAAGTATAGTAAACTGCAATTTTTTACATTTGACCAGTTTTGATTGGGTTTTTGAAAAGTAAAAAAAAAAATATTCCAGGGAATATTCCTGTAAATTCTTGAAATATTCCTCAAAATATTCCTATAATGCTTTCTCTAGTTGAACGCACCGGTGCAGTTTAGGATGATAAGCGCACCAGTGCAGTTTAGGATGATAAACACACCGGACAAAAAACATCCACAAAAACCTCCACCCGCCAACCTCCTCTAGTAACCTCCTCTACAAATGGATGTATGAGATATTTTTATAAGAGGTTCCTCAAAAACATCTGCTAGAGGGTATTTTCCTTGTAGTGTGCAAAGGAGGAACTGTTGGTTCCCAAGGATGAGTCCTAAGACGTGGATCAGCCACATGAGGAGGTTCATGGAGTGGAGGAAAACACTCATGCAGAACCATCCATCAAAAATGGCAAAAAGAACACCACAGAAGCTGATAGATGGAGACTTGATGCTGTAGATAATGTAGGAGCCCCTACTTCATAGCGCGGATAGAGATGGACTCCTGTCAAATTTACTGGATACATGGCTCTTATGAGAAAATGTATTGTGACTGAAACATCTTCCTTTTAGGAAGTAGTGCAGCAACCAACTTGGGTTGATGCAATGGTGGAGGAGTATGCCTCCATTGTCAAAAACAATGCATGAGAGATAGTCCCAAGATCGGTTGACAAATCAGTGGTTGGATCGAGATGGATCTATATAAATTTGAATAAATGATATATTATTCACCGAGATTCTCCTGATCACACACTATTTTAACTTCATGCACAATAAAAAATCTCTTCTACCATTGACATTAATTGCGGAAATAAAAACAATCGCATGCGCACATTAAAACCATAAACAATCACACATATGAACACAATATTTCATGGGAAAGCTTAAAGCTGAAAACCCCCAACTATCTGTATATTATATGTCATAGAGATCATGTAACAATCATTGTACAAAGCTCCTCACAAGCTCTCAACACAACCTCCAATTGCTACACACTAATCAAGCTAGATCTAGCAAAACACATGCTCCAATCTCTGCCACCTGATAGCCAACCTCTATTGCATAATCAATGTTGTAGGATGGCTCATTAAATAACTTGAACCACCTGGCTTGTACTGTGCAATCCTCATGGGCTCCTCCAATCACTGGTTGTTGCAAATATGCAACAGTATAGTCACAACTAATAGTTAACCTGCTCTTTCACCTATCTCTGCACTGGTCTCCACTGAAACTGTCCATGCACTGAAGTTAACTGATGTATTCTTTAGTTGATTAATGAATTTATAATTAGTGAATTAATTAATAATTAATTCACACCACTCTCACTAATTGTATCAATCAGTTAAACTAGATACAAATAGCTCAACTATGTTTAGATTAGTTAAACTGAACACAACTCCATTAACTTCCTCAATCAACTCCACCAAACTCTCTCACATGAGTTCTAATTGAAGTATCCATGCAATAGCTCCACTTAACCCTTAGGAATAACGTAATTCCTTCTGTCAGCTCCTGTGCCACATCTGTGCACTTAACTGAAGTGCTCCAAGAGAATAAGATAATGTTTATAGTCCAAATATTATTAAGAGCTAATAATATTCGACATATCTATTTTTAGACTAGAAATCTAAAAATAGATTCTACCCAATATGTCTAAAAGTATGGCCAATTCGGTGTTGTAATTTATCTACGTGACTCACATGGCCACTCAGCTACTAAAAGTACGTACATCATATGCAAAATATAACGTAATAAAAGACATCTATTATAGATCAATATGGGTTATGACAGCATGAATATTTCATTAAGTTAAAGGTACTAATAAATACTTCCCTGCACTAATAAATACTAATAATTTACAAAGGGATATATGAATTATAATTTACATATAATTTGATAGTTGGGTTATAGTCAGAGTTACAATATTTTTTATCACAAAATCAGCCAACATATATTATAATGTTGAAAAGTTAAAATTAAATAAATAATATATTGAAAAGTTAAAAATAAATGAAAGTATATAGACAGAGGAAAGCACCAGACACACGGGCTTGATAGGTCTATGCTACTATGTTAAAAAGTAAAAATAAGTGCATAGGAGGCAAATCAATATTTCCACTCCCTAAGAAGGACTTCTGTTATAGAAGTGAATAGTTGTACTAAACTAGTCTTTAAAGGCAAATATGCTATTGACATCGTACATTGTCTTAAGCCGACTAAGGCCGGATTAGCAATTGATAGATGTCATGGTGAATGGTCAACCACTAAAGAATCAAGCAAAGTCAATAAACTTGTATGGAACAATGATCTATATTGCACAGCCTCTTCCAACTATTACAGTTGGGGAAGAGATCCTACAGGAGCAGTTGTTGCAAGTTATGTTAGGAGAGAATTTAGGAAATATGTAGGAAATATTGCATTAAAAGAGACTAAGAATTTGAAACACATTGTAGAAAAACTTAAGATTTGATTGATGTTAATTACCTTTATCACTCCATGTACACTTAGCCTAAAAAATTCTTTGTAATATCATGAAATTTGTTTAAAAGATTAATTGCTTTAGGAATCTAATTGCACTAGAAATAGATGTTGTAGACTATAGTAGATAGTGAACATGATATCTCAGGGCTTTACTTTGAAACAACTTTAAAATGTCTTCAAGATGCTTCATTGTTGGAGTATTCCAATCTTGAGAATTCAAAGCATGGAGAAATACCTTAGTTTATGAAGTTATACACATATACTACCAGGCTCTTTGAGTAAGTCTCATAACCAGATAGAATCCGTGATGAAAGTTTTGATTATTATTATTTTATTATTAGTTAATTTGGACATGAACCTGTATAATCTATACTTTTGGACAAATTTTCAAGCAGTTCTAAAATATAATGACGATGATTCAAATTTTGATAGGGTGGCTTATCTATCTCCTTACAGGTATTGTGCCTCGACATATGAGAGAAACAAAGAAATGGCAATATTTTTTGGTGGCTATGGCCTTGATTGCGTTCTGCCACCTGTCCTCCATCTCTTTGCAACTTCAAAACTATTTTATCTAAAAACAAAGGCCCCAACAGGCCCCGACCACATGCTATTGACTCGTCCTGAGTCAATCCTTCCCTATCGCTACAGCTTCTGGTGGTATGTCGGCTTCTGGTGTTGGCCTAGTTTCTCTTGTTGGTTCTATCACTATCATTCCTTGTTCCAGTTTTCCCTGTTCCAAAAAAGGCCCCAACTCGAGAACCTTGCTCAATGTTGATGTTCTAAGTTCTATAAACTCAACTATCGCTTTTTGACACAAAGAAATGGAAATATTTGTTCTTGCATATAAATGTATGGGAGTGGAACACACGAGGATTGTTCTTTCAAAAAATTCATGTTTAACTAGAGACTGGCATGAGCTACATGCAAATTTTCATAATGTTCCACTTAGTAATTTGGCTCATCATGTATTTTTCTATTATAAATGCTCTTTCTGCAAGAATACATGATGAAAAATTAAGGTAGTCTAGTATCTTTGTTTTTTCAAAATGTCATGCTCACACTATGGTGAAGGAAATGTGCCCAAAGCTGGTAGCCATCTCCCCTATCCCTCTTAGTATCACTTGATGGTGAACATTTCTGACTTGTAGTGTGCCTCACAACCATCCAATGATGAATATACTAATATAGAACCAATAATTCTCTTTTCCACCTCATTTATTCTTGAAACTGTAATAAGTGTAGTTTGTCGCATGAGCTCTCAATGGTTGTTGGTTCCTCTTCCCTGGCCTTCCTTGAATCTCATATTCATTATCCTGTAATTGTATCCATCCACCTATCTACTCCTCATTAGGTTTCCTTTTGTTTCCCCATTGAGCCTTCTTCTCTTTTAGTTTTTATAGGGTTGATCTAAGGCTTACTTTAAGCATGCAATAGATAACAAAGATGTGTGACTCTCCTCTCTGGACATTTGCCTCATTTCTATATAACTATATGAACAAAAAAACATGAATTAAAATGACTAAAAAATTCTCCCAATTTCTGACAGACTAATAGGTTAATGCTTCATCTAGGGATGTCCCTTAAAAATAGTATTTCAAGTTTGAGGTGAAATGTTCTTATATGAAATATGCAATCTAGCTTGTGTAGATTCGCTACTGTTGATTTATTTTGTTAATTGGATTTTAAAGATAATCATTTTAAGGATTTTCCTCACTTTACCAAGTTGCATAAAATATCCTTGCTTATATTTTTTCCATATAATTTTTTAACTGATGGTGTGGCCAAAGAGGAACTAGACAAAGAGATCGAAGATGGAAACAAGGGTTGAATGATTATATATTTATAAATATTATGTCATTATGTGTCGAGCATTTTTTTTTTTAATCGATGCCTATATTGTCACATAAATATTTAAAGGGTGTTACCTCAATGGTAGAGCACCTGCCTTATAAGTAGGAGGTTGGTGGTTCAATTCCATTGAGCCCTAAAATGAATTGATCAATGATATTGTAGTTTATTTTGCTGGTGAAAAAGGAGGTCTCTTGGCAAGACCCAGGTTTGGGTTTGAGGCCAACAAGGTTTGCGTAGTAGTCTAGGACAACGCCGACATTTTCACCCTGCTCAAGGGAGCAGGGATTCTCACCCAAGGCATGTCGTGACCTTAATAATATTAGAGGATAGATTGTTGATGTTGAGGGAATATCATTAATGCAGACAAAAAATATAAGCATACAAAAGCCACATATTATATCTCAACTCCAAAAAATAGCTATCATTCATCATAACCTGTTCAGAGCACTGAATTAAAATTTAAACTAGGCATACATTCATCATAATCAATTAAACATCAACCATTTCATGATATAAAACACAACAACAACCCAATTCTATTAACTTGGATAAAAAAAGTATAAGCATACTCCGTAGAGTCTATTCCAATGTATTTCAATACAAAAGGCTTCACACAAAGCTCTCTTGAGGCTCTCCTTCCTATCGGCCTCTCGCTGGATTGACTGGATAACTGATAAAATGAATGCCTATTTGTTCCTTTCGGGTGACACTGTCAGTCCCTGCCTCTTTTGCGCTCATCTTCTCCCTTGTGCTCCGCTTTCCATCGTTTCTTCTTTTTCATTGGGAGTTCTGTTGTTCGTTTCTTATCTCCCATCATTGCCATTTTCATTTTTCTCTACCTATGCCCCGCCACTTGTCTTCTGGCTTTTCTCAACCCTGACAGCTCCCTATCTACCTTGACTGCGTTCCACCGCCTGTCCTCCATCTCTTTGCAACTCCAAAACTGTTCTATCTAAAAACAAAGGCCCCAAAAGGCCCCGACCACATGCTATTGACTCGTCCCGAGTTAATCCTTCCCTGTTGTTGCAACTTCTGGTGGTATGTCGGCTTCTGGTGCTAGCCTAGTTTCTCTTGTTGCTTCTATCACTGTCATTCCTTGTTCCGATTTGAGCTGTTCCAAAAAAGTCCCCAACTCGGGAACCTTGCTCAATGCTAATGTTCCGAGTTCTGTAAACTCAACTATCGCTTGTTGCCACACTTTGAGCATAGGCTCTGTTTTAGTGATGACCCTTTCAGCCTCAGTCACATCTGCCACCTGCATCAAATTTGCTGAACACTTCATGTATCTTTGGTTCTGCTTCAGTAGAAAATTGTTGTATTTCCTTGGCCTTTTGCTTCACAGGTTGCCTTAGGTCCCTGATAAGTTGCTTTGTTGACACCGAGTGTTCTTCAATTACCTGAATTTTAGTTTCAAGCACATCTTCTTGGTCGTACAGTCGCATTTTGTTGACTGGATCTTTGGTTCCTTTGATTTCAACGACAATCTTCTGAAGTTGCTCTAAAACTAGTTGTTATTTCATTGTCAGTGAATTTGAGCATTCATGTAGCTGCTCCAACAGGTTATAGGCTTCTTTAACCGTTGTTCCAAGGGTTTCCTTAATGTCGCGCATCTATCTTTTCCTCTTCGATACTTTCTCAGCATATACCATGGAAGGATCTGGAAATGTTGTCTTTGCTGTAAGCGCCTCTTTCAATTCTTGGTTTTCTCTGTCCAAGCTTGTGCATGTCATTTTTACTCGAATGGATCTTTCAACCATTGAGCATACCGAAATATATTTGGGTGTTTTGATGTCCTGGGAAATGATGGTTGCCCATAGGTCTTTAAAGACCTCTATTACTTGCTCCGGTTGCTTATGTAGGCTATCCTTCTCCCCTTGGAGTTGATTGCGCTCATTTGTAAGCGTAATCACTTCTTGTTGCTGCTACTCGAATCTCTATTGGAGGTCATTATGTAGACCTTGTGCTTGTTGTGCGACTGTCTGAATGAAATTGAACAATTGACTATCTCCCCAACTTTGCAGGTTCTCAGTGCTCGACATCTCTTGGGTTGGGTGTCTCTCCCTGAGCGGTTTGCCGCTGGCGATTGATCTTTCAGAATTTCCATGTGGGGACAATGGCTGACTCTGTTACGGCGGTTGGGCCTCAGGGACGTGCAAGATGTTAGATGGTATGAACTGTTGCAACACTAGATTGTATTGCTGGAATGGGTTTAGCTCTGGTGGGGTGGGCATTGTATCAGAAATGAGGGGCTCTTACTGGATTAATATATTTAAAAATGTGCTCTTTCCCATTGTGGTTTGGTCAACCTCAGGTACTCTAGTTGTACTCGAGTTAACTTCTGCCTCGATATCAACATTTGTTATGGTCCCTGGTGGTATCAGATCTGAAATGGTTGCAGAGGGTGATAGAGTGTGGGTGGGTGGTCCTTGGACGTGAATGAGGTGTGCGGTGACGAGTTGCGTATATGGAGTGGTGATGAGGTTTAGATGTTTAGGACTGATGATGGATTGAATAAAGGTAGGGAAGAGGTGGTATGGGTGGCAACATCCGGCTCTTCTTGAATTAGTATTCTTCTCACTATAGGCTGGGGTTTCTCTTCTCCCGTGAGATCATCCACTTGTTCAAGTGTTGTAGTTCATGCTCTCCTTCCTTTAGGTGTTGGTACTGGAGGCTTAGACGCCTTGGTTTTGCGGATTGGAGTGACTGTGGTCAATAAAGGGGAATTGAATGTGGTGGATGGTAGAGCAGTATGGATGGGGTTGGTTGTAGACGGTGATGCAGAATTCAATGTCTAAAACTGAGAAAAAGTTGGAAACACAGTATATGTTCTTATAAGAGCTTTCATTACCTTATTTAAGCCTTTTACCCGTGTGTCGAGCTGGTATAGTAGTGGCCATAGTTGCAGCTATGAGATCCTCTGCACTGCTTATTTCGGTGTCTCCCTTGGGAGTGCTTTTGGTAGCATTGCATCAAATGAGTAAAGTGGGATCCCACTTATGATCTCCATCGCCGCTCCTAGCCATGAGCAAACTTCTGTGTGGAAGGCCTCCTCCTCTACTTGGAACTTCAATGGCTTCATGTGGAAATTGTTTTCGTCCACGCAACTTGGGGCAGATATAGGTTTTGTTATGGGTCACCCCAAACCATATTTGTGGAAAGTATCTATCCAATATTCTCCTTGGAACCCTTTGTTGGCTCCCAACCATGTCGACCATCTGTTTGTACCAAACTGTAAAAGCTTCCTCATTGACTTCTTTAGTACTTGGGTCCCCTGATACTCTCCATGGCATGAACCTTAGGGCCATTGGTTGGTCGTGAGTAATCTCAGCGAGCTGTATGATCCTTGGGTGACTACACTTCCACATTGCGAAGGCCTTGATGAGATAACCATAAATGAATCCTATTGCTCATCTATAGTTGTCCTCGCAAGCCTCAAACAACTCATTCAACAAGAATGTGCACCAGATCAACTGTGCTCCTTGAATGCAGCGCTCCGCGGCTGAGATTGTGTCCAAGGTGCATTCCCCCTTCGTGTAGCGCCTCATCGTTTTTCCAACTATCAAATAGCAGGTGAATTTTACCACTAGGTTGTTTATGAGGTCAATTTTTTCTCCCTTTCCTCCCCTTATTGTTTCATACTTTTTGTAGTAGTCAGAGTCTCCTGTCTTCTTAGATCTCTTGGACATAGTTTGAAAGGTCATTGAGACATCGTTTCTTGCCGTTGATAATCCTGTCAGTCTGTGTATTTATTCTGCATGAATTGGGATCTCCCTCCCAAGCCATAGTGATCCATTTTGAATTCTTCTCATCAAGAACTTAGTGCATTGCATTGCTGCTCCCATTGTCCCATATACCAGAAGGCTCCTGAGGTGTAGGATAGTTGACCTCTAAATTCCTTTGAAGTCTGGGTTCATCTTCGCTGCTTCACCTCCTCCCTCTGTTGCATAATTTTCGATGTACACTTGCCTTTTCATGGCTGGGAACTGGTATGAGTCTATGAAGTCTGTATCTATCAACGAGGCATTATCTTATTTGCCTATCAATGACTCCATCCTTTGAATTCTTCCATCGAGCTTGGGCTCGACGACTGAGGTGTCTATATTTTTTATTTTCTTCCTTCTGTTGTATACTTGAATTGTTGTTGTTGTTCTATTGATGTGAACTTCTGTTGCTGGTCTACTGCTTCGAACTTCTGGTACTGATCGAATTATTTGAAATTTTGCTGCTATTGAAATCAGGCTTGTTGTTGTAGTTGTTTCTTTTTCTGATAACTCAGAATTTTCCGGCATTCTGGTGCTTTCCTCCTTCATGCGGGTTAAGTAATGTTACTGGCATGAATGATGCTGATGTGACCCCATAAATAATTAATTCTTGTTGTCTTTCCTGTGGCTATAATCATGTGATTAGTTACCAGAGTGAGGTGTGCTCTGACCGTGCTGATGTTGGCTTCAGGATTCGGGTAGACATGATGGGTAATAATTATGCCTTAATATGGCAAGTTTATTATGGTACAGGGGTTACTAATTACGACAATTATTTTTCAAATTTGGGTGATCCTATGGATTGACAACGGTATGATGGGTCATTATGAGTGAATGATATTTGACATGCTTAGGCTATGTGACATTATAGACTCTTCCCCTGACCACAATTGGTTGTGATGTGGTCTCCACATCGCAACAGGGACAATTGTTGTTTTTGCGCAACTGTGCGGGCTTCTTATTGAGGCTTCCTACTATAATGGGTTGAATAGATTAACACATAACTATTCTATTGCTAATCTCAGTTGGGAAAGAGTTTTTATCTATCTATGCTATTCTACTTTACTCTACTAACCGCTCTCGGTTGCGAGAGTTATTAAAAAAAAAATTGTGGTGCTTACTCATGATAGGGTTTCAGGAATGCGTCGTTCACCCATCCTTGAAGTAATTCTCCGTCCAGTTGCACGAGCCTGATCGCACCTAAGTCTCTTACCTCTATGAAATAATATGGTCCCATCTAGTGCATTATAAGTTTCCCTCAGAACTTCTAGAATTTGCTATCATAGAGCAACACTTTTCTACCAATAGTGAATGTTTTGTGCTTGATATGATGGTCATGCTAGGATTTTTGTCTCTCTTTGTGTACTGATTGATGGAAATATACTAGAAATATATCTTCTTCAAGCTCCTACAGTTCATGGAGGTTTCCAGTGAAGGAGTCTTCCTCTGTCATGTGTGTTTTTGAAGAAATTAAGAGGTTTGGTATGATAAAATCGGCTCGTATTACTAATTCTTTCCTGTATACCAACTGGAATGGATTCTGGTTGTGGAATCTCTTTATGGTTGTCTTGTATGCCCACAACATAGCTGGTATCCTTTCATCCCAGTCATCATGGTTAGCGTTGCATATCTTTGTTAGTCCTTTCTCCAAGATTTTGTTGAACGCCTTGATCGTTCCATTCGCTTGAGGGTGGTACGGGTTTCTTTTGTGGTGTTGTATCATAAATTTTTCCGTCAGTGATTTAACTGTAGAATTAATGAAATGCGTGCCTTGATCACTTGTTAGGATAATGGGACAGCTGAATCTACTAATGATGTTCTTGAAAATAAATTTGGTTATTGTGTTTATTGTATAGTCCCTTACTGGTGTTGACTCTACCCATCTTGTGAGATAGTCAGTTGCGGTGATTATATATCTTCCCTATGAGTGTGGCACCATTTATGCTATTGGTCCTATGAAATCGACAACCCATTTCTCAAATGCCTGCACAACCCTCACAGGGTGCAGTGGAAACTCATCACGGTGCGACGGTTGTCTTGTTCTTTAGAAAATATCACATTTTTTCACATATTATTTACTATTTTTGTGCACTGTGGGACCTCATAACCCTCCATGTAGTATTTTCCTTACGGTGGGTTTTGTGTCGACATGGCCTCTTGCAACTTCGCTGTGACACTCCCACAAGATGTCTTCTCTTTTGTGATCTAGGACACATCTTCCTAAGATATGATCCAGTCCCTTTTTATATAACTGCCCTACTATGAATTGATATTCGACTGCTTTTACTACTAGATGTATTTTTTTGGGTTATCATGTATTCTACTGGGCATTGCCCAGTGGCCAAGTATGTCACTATCTGTTCTAGATAATCTGGGATGGTTTCTACTCTGAAGAGATCAACATACGGTAGCTGATCATCAAGGGATCCCTCATTTTCCCCTTCTCCAATCTTGATAAGTGGTTAGGACCAACATTCAGCCTTCCTGGTTTTGCTATTACTTCAAAAGTGAACTCCCGGAATAGTAAGAGCCATCTACAAGTTCTGCCTTCAAGTACAGGTTTGTTTACCAGATAATTTAATGCTGAGTGATCTGTAAAGAAATTGAATTTGTCTCCCAATAAGTAGTGATGAAAGTTATGTAGAGAGTATACCATAGCAAGAGTCTCTCTTTCTGTTGTTGTGTAATTCCTTTCAACCGTTGACAACTTCTTGCTTGTGAAGTACACAGGGTGATCTATAGAGGTTTCTCCTAGCTGAGCTAGCACTGCTCCCAGAGAAATTCTTGAGGCGTTAATGTGAACATGAAACTGCTTATCCAAATTGGGATGGGCCAAAATGGGTGCACTTGCTATTTTCTCTTTTAATGTGTTCAATGCCTTAGTGCATTCATCATTCCATATGATTTGTTCTGACTTCCGCAACAATTTTTCTAATCGGATGTTGTGATTTTTGCATAGTTACAGATGAACCTCCTGTAGTATCCTGTGTGTCCTAGTAGTGACCTCAACTATTTTATAGTCTTTGGTGCTTCCATGTTCACAATGACTGCTACCTTTGTTGGGTCCACACATACACGTTGATTGTAAACGACATGTCCCAAAAGCATTCCAAAAGGTCCTGCAAAGATGCACTTTTTGAGATTGAGGGAAATTTGAAGTTGTTTGCATCTGTCAAATATTATTCTGAGCAGAGTTGCATGGCTCTTCAATAGACTATACACTGTCCAATGATCCATGTATACTTCTAGGAACTTATGGATATAGTCTCTGAATACTGCTATTACTATTCGTGAAAACACAGTTGGTGTGTTCTTTAGTTCAAAAGGCATGACATGATAGGAAAATGATCCCCATTATGTTGTGAAAGTAGTCTTCCTTTTGTCTTCTTTTGCTATTTTCACTTGGTGATATCCTAAAAAGCCATCTATGAACGAGTATGCTTCGTTTCCCACTAGATTATCAAGAAATTCATCGCTAAATGGAGTTGGAAATATATCATGAATGCATGCGTTATTCAGACTTCTATATTCCACACATACTCTAATTTCTGATTTCTCCTTTTTACTTTGTATCACAATTGGGCTGACCCATTCTTCTTCTTCAAATGGAAAAATAAAGTCGGACTTTAGCATTTTGTCTATCTCTGCTTTTACTTTTTATTTTACTCTCGGATTCAGGTGGTAAGGTCTATGTTTTACCAGCCTCGCGTATAGTTTTAGGACTATGTGCATCTCCCCCAGATCTCCCTTGATCCCTTTGAGCTCCACCAATGAGGATGGGAATAAGTCTTTGTACTCTTGTAGTAGGTCAAAGATCTCTTTTGTTGTCTCTGTATCCCAATAATCTCTGATGGATGCAATCTTGGGCTTCTCTGCACTTTCGATATTCTACTTCTTTGTCCTTAAAGGTAACAGGTGAAATCCCTATGTAGTTGGTTCTTCTTGTATTTCTTGCTCCCCTTCCTTTTCTTCAAAGTATAGATATCGAATATTCTCTAAATCATCATCGTCTATCTCCCGATCTATCCTTTTACATGCTACTGAATCTTTGACTTTCTGCTTTGGTAAAGATATTATCTCTTCATCCTCCTGAAGCTCTCGGAAGAACAATATTATTTTAATTGCTTGAAGGGTATATGTAACTTGTTTCATATCTCCTTTGAAAGAAAAACATTGTGTAAATATTTTCGCAATGGTTTCCTAGGTTCCAGTTCCTCTCTTCTTCTCTTCCGTTAGGCACCAAGCTTGTGGAATGGTGTCCAGTGAATGTGTGAAGTTGTGTACCCATAAATATTCTAGATATCCCTCTTTCCTCCACTTATATTCGCAACTTCTCAGATGTGATATGGGGTCAGAATTCCCTTGGTACTTTTCTCCGAGTTGCGGTCCTGAAGCTACATGGAATCTTCTTCTTAATGCTTTGGAAATATATTCCCATCGCGAAAGAGAGTTGCGATGGGTTTCCCACCACCTTGCTGACGTGGATTGTAGTGATATGTCCATAAGAGGGACTCTATGTTCTATTGGTACTTTTTCTTCCACTTTAGTAATGAATGGATTCACAACTTGCATATTTGAAAGAGTTGGATATTCTCTTACCTCTATACCAATCTAGTTGACTCCTTGAACGTTGGCGCATCTTCTGGTGTTGATTTCATATCCTCCCTATTGCCAATCATCCCATGCTACTTCTGACCCTAGGTCAGAACTCTAAACGCTTCTCTAGCTTATGGTGATCAGATTTGGATCAAGGACCTAAGTGATAGCTCAAATTTCAAAGTGTTCGAAAGTGTGTTGAACCTGTGCGACCAGATAGATCTCGTTTTCCTGATTTCGGCACCGTGAATGATTCAAAAACCCAACACCGTATGAATAAGTTATCGCAATTTGAAAAGTCTAGTAAACTGGATTTTTTTACATTTGACCAGTTTTGTCTGGGTTTTTGAAAAGTAAAAAAAAGAATATTACAGGGAATATTCCTGTAATATTCTTGAAATATTCCTCAGAATATTCCCATAATTCTTTCTCTAATTGAACACACCAGTGCGGTTTAGGATGATAAGAGCACCGGTGCGGTTTAGGATGATAAACACATCAGACCAAAAACATCCGCAAAAACCTCCACCTGCCAACCTCCTCTAGTAACCTCTACTACAAATGAATGTATGAGATATTTTTATAAGAGGTTCCTCAAAAATATCCACTAGAGGGTCTGTTCCTTGTCGTGTGCAGAGGAGGAACTGTTGGTTCCCAAGGATGAGTCTCAAGATGTGGATCAACCACATGAGGAGGTTCATGGAGTGGAGGAAAACACTCATGCAAAGCCATCCATCAGAAATGGCAGAAGTTGCACCAAAAAAGCTGATAGATGGAGACTTGATGCTGTAGATAGTGTAGGAGCCCCTACTTCACAGCACAGATAGAGATGGAATCCTGAAAAATTTACTGGATACATAGCTCTTATGAGCAAATGTATTGTGATTGAAACATCTTCCTTTCAGGAAGCAGTGCAACAACCAACTTGGGTTGATGCAATGGTGGAGGAGTATGCCTCCACTGTCAAAAACAGTGCATGGGAGATAGTCCCAAGACCGGTTGACAAATTAGTGGTTGGATCGAGATGGATCTACAAGGTAAAGCAAGTTGCTGATATGAGTGTGGAGAAATACAAGGCCAAATTTGTGGAATATTTTCTTTCGACAGCGAAGCAGAGCGAATTGGTTGATCAAGGGTATAATTAACTTAGCCCTAGATACATAATAGGTGCATGTGAGAAAAGAAATGCCAAACATGTGCACATGCAAGGAATGAGCTAGAGCAAATGGAAAATCTTCAAATTGACATAATGATGAACATGAGATAACATAAATAGATGGAATCTGATTTTATTTGAATGTTCTGGAAGAAATCTAAAGGCTAAAAGACATAGCAGATAGGAAAATGGACTAGATAGAGGCACTCCACCAACAATTTGTGGACTTGAACGATCAAATTCAAATTTTGAAGACCAGAAGAAATGTTTCCATCTCTAGGCACTAGGTAGGAGGTGAACTAGTGTCCATATCTACATTGGACATTGGAAGAGGAAGGTGAAGACCTAAAATGATCAATGTGCTATTGTAAATTTTTCTTATTATCAGGAGCTTACTGTAGTCGTAATATAATCAATTTTGGAGAAATTTTGCAGTCCATTAGAAGTCTATACTATAAGTAAGAGAAACTTACATGACAAAAATGAGTATATAGTAGTAGTAAGAGACAGTTACATGAAAAACATGGTATCTCTTGAGTATCAAGATACAGTTATATGACAAACATTGTATCTCTTGAGTATTCATTGTGGCCAATTACATACTTTTATCAATACAAATACAATATTAATAAGAGTAAGAGACATTTACATGACATAGCCAATTACATACTTTTATCAATACAAATACAATATGAATAAGAGTAAGAGACAGTTACATGACGTAGCCAATTACATACTTTTATCAATACAAATACTCATTTTACTGAAAAAAAATAAAAATAATGTTGTATTTCTTGAGTATTCATTTTGGCCAATTATATAATTTTATCAATACAAATACATTATGAATAAGAGTAAGAGACAATTACATGATGTTGCCAATTACATACTTTTATCAATACAAATATTCATTTTACTGGAAAAAAAAATAATAAAAACATTGTATCTCTTGAGTATTGATTGTGGCCAACTACATATTTTTATCAATACAAACACAATATGAATAAGAGTAAGAGACAATTACATGACGTAGCCAATTACATACTTTTATCAATACAAATACTCATTTTACTGAGAAAAAATAATAAAAACATTGTATCTCTTGAGTATTCATTGTGGCCAATTACATACATTTATCAATACAAATATAGTATGAATAAGAGTAAGATACCGCTACATGACAAACATTGTATTTCTTGAATATTTATTGCAGCCAATTACATACTTTTATCAATACAAATACTCATTTACTAAAAAAAATTAACTTAAAATAATAATAATAATAATTTGATTTTAAGATTAAAGTCAAATCAAATATCAAATTAGTATATGATTTTTTTTTGTTTTTTAATATAAAAGTTAATTATAATTAGGCTAAAATTACCTTTCTAAATAAAATTAATATATGATTTTTTTAAAATAAAAATAAAAATAAAAGCTAATTATAATTAGGCTGAAATTATCTTTCTAAATATTTTAATTTAAAAATAGTAAGAAATTCTAACCATTAATTACTTAAACCATTTTAAAATTTTAATTATTGAATTTATTTTTTCCCAAATTTTAATAATTAATATTTTTTTTCCAAATAAATTTTTAAATATATAAATAAATTCAAAACTCCATAATCAATCTATATAACTTTCAAATTCAAAATAGTAATTACGCCGTAAGGCGTCACTACTTGAAAACAACACCCTTGTTGCCTTGTTGTCTTTCTTGTGCATCATTCAATCTTTTGTTAGACGATTAAATTCTCCTTGCCCATTGATTTGAACTCGTTACTCATTCAGCAGGTGGCAACAGATCAGGTTAGTTATTAAAGTTTGTTATGATTTTAATCAATCGCTACTCACCCTACCCACTCACATTCACCTATATTCTCCATCCTTCTCCGATTCCCCACTCTGGGTTTTCACGAACTCTTTCTTCAGCGTCATGACAACCTCATCGATATTCCTGGGAGTGATCAATTCCAAGGCTATATCCAACGTTTTCCTCCGTATATCCAAATTCAGACTCGAAAGCTCCTGTAGCACATCCATGATCATACCCACAATAACCTTCCTGTGCGATATAGCCATTACCGCCAAAATAGAATTTCGCCTAATGTAGGGATGGCGATGCTCTAGATTAGCCAAAACAGAGGGTACCAAGGGCTCAATCAATTCAATTTCATTTAACCTAGACAGAAACCTGAGGGTAACCCCCCTGATGTGTTCATTGGGATGCCGCAAATTATTTCGGAGGTTTTGGAAAATGAGGATCATTTCTAGTAGGACCTTTCCCTTGGAATTAGTTTTTTTGACAATATCCAAATATAGAAGGAGCAACTTCTGTATCGTATGGTCTTTTGAGGGAAGAACATATCTGACTATGGTGATAAAGAGCTACGGGAGGTGTCTCCGTTCAAGAGGAGTATTATGGCCTCCTTTAGAGCCTTGATCTTATGCTCGACGTCATTACCTTCCAGGGATTATTTGATCTCGTTCACCATGGTCGGGTTCCCCTTGTCGAAGTGGATCAAAAAATTGCATGATTTCTCCATTTTGTTTGGCTATGAGAATTCGGGGGTTTCAACGGCAAATCTGAGCTCGGTAGCCTAAAGCCTGTATTCAATGGGAAATGCAGAGAGCGAATGATAGAGCTCTACCACATGGCAGCCCTGGAATTTTGATTTGGAATCTGAGAAACATGTACCCCTGTGTTTTCGGAGGATTTTTTATTTTATTTCATTTTGCAGGTTTATCATCCATAGGTGTGTTGAAAGATCCAATGCAGATCTGGATGGTTGGAGGCTCTTAATTTAACAATAGTTATAATTTTTTTTATTATAAAAAAAAAAAAAATCTGAAATTTTATTATGGTTGGTTAGTTCATATTATTTTATTTGTTTTTGTGATTTATTTCGTTGTTTTTAAGTGTGAGTTTTTAAAGAGTTTGCAACAACCTACAAAGGTTACCTCATTTTCATTTATTAATAAGAAAAATTTCCTCATCTTCATTTATTAATAAGAAGAGTCTGCAACAGCCTGCGAATGTTCCCTCATTTTCATTTATTAATAAGAAAATGCTGCAACAACCTGCCAAGATTCAGACTTCTAGTCACTAGAAAATCAAATGTAACTATACATGAATCATAGCTACACACGACCTTCCTCTATGGCCGCGATACCTTCATTTTTGAATAGATATTCCAAGATCAATATTGTATATATTTCTGAGCATTTGTGGAATGAATTGCAAGTGCCATTTTCATTATAAATTTAAACAATGGTCTAGATAAGGTTTGTTCCTTTGTAGATTTATATGTCACATTAAATTATTGTACACCTAACTCATAAGTCTAATGAAATTGTAAGAACAAGTTGTACAAACTCAGGTGTAGTGTATAACACTATTCAGAGGCCAAACAAAGTAACTGTAAATACGTGGGTAACTATTATAATGTTGAACTTTAATGACTGGAAATAAAATATTCATTTTGGGAAATCTTTCATTTTGATAGCAACTTTGTCTCAGGTTATACAACATTGAAATTTTTTGAAATGGGTTGGTATTTATTTGAATTTATCTTTTTGGCTCTCTCGGATGCTACATCTAGTAGTTGTTGTCTAATAGTGGCCTCATGGGAACCTCATCTCAAGAAGCCGGGAAAGAGGAGGGGGATTAAGGGGAAGTAACCCATGTTCTCTTTCTTGCGGAGTTTTTGAGATTTTAAGTTGTATTTTATTTGCGCTTTAGACATTGTCTTCACATGTATTATATGATGCAATTTGCTTATGTTAAAGTTAATAGTATAGATTTTAGACTAAAATGAATTTTAGATTTCCAGCTCTTAATAAGATCACGTGTCCATAATTCTGTGGTTTTATTTAAGAATTGTTTTATGTGTCTTGCATTTGGAGAGAAAATTATTGCAGATTGAACATGTTTTTTTCTATAACTTTGCTTTCAATTTTCTATAACTTCTCTTTTAATTACAAATAAAACTTGGGACAGGGCACAATATTTTTTCCTCCCTTTACCAAAATTGACCAAAATCACTACAGATATCTTGCTTAGCAACTATTGGATCTCTTTAAGAATCTTACGGCATTTCCTTTGCAACATCTAGTGATGGTGCAATTGCTAGTTTTACAACAATTTAACTTTAAATGTCAATAGTAATTTTACAATAATTTTTTATCATAATTATGTAATAATTCATCTAATTTCATATATTAGAATACTATGAGATGTTGTTGGTATCATATATTAGAATACTAGCTCATGTTGTTGGTAAGTGCTAATAGACATTAATGTATAATTAACATCAAAATTTCATAATATATCTCATGTTCCTAAAATTAAAAATAAAATAAACAATAACTAAATTATAATTTAATTATTATTACTATTATTATGAATGATAAAAAAATTAATATATAAGTTAAACATATAGATATGTATACATTTTTAAAAAACATGTAACATGATTCTTGGCTATGGAGATTCACCCCCACACTATTATGGCGATTTTTAATTTGTAAATAAATTTTGTGACAATATTTTGGGCCAATACTATGGCTTATCAATAAAGCATGCCTAAAAAACTATCACACATTTTATTCATATGACAATTTTTTTAATTAATGAATATAATTAAAAGAGAAAAAATCACATAACTACTTTTATTTTTCAATTCTGTATGTTACTCAAAAACATTTTATAGAGATTAAATAGATACAACCTACCTATAATTAATTTAAAATTGTGAAATAAAATAAACACACTTATCCACATAATAATTATATATTAGAACTTAAAAAAATAAATCAATAAATAAAAATAGATAGGCAGAGCACAACAAGGAACATATGCTTTGGAGGCTCAATAGTTGGATGCTAGCCGGTGAAAAATTTATCACTATAAGAGGAAGTGCTTTTATAGGGAGTTCAAATTTTTTTAAAGGAATTTTTTTTGCAACGTATTCACTAATAGGGATAAAGTTTTTACACAGTGAAAATGGAAACAACAAGCACAAGCTTGACTAATCCACACATACCTCAGTTTAATGGAAAAAATTACAATTATTGGGTTATTACAATGAAGACTCAGTTTTCTTCTCAAGACATTTGGGAATTCGTGGAGAATTGTTTCAAGAACTAGCAGATGCAGTAGCATACAATTCTTTGACACAAGCATAAAAATATTTGTTGAGGGACAATAGGAAGAAGGATTCAAAATTCCTCTTCTACATTTTTCAAGTAGTTCATGAAAGTATCTTCCTAAGGATTGCAGTAGCAACGAAGTCCAAACAAGCAGGGGATACCCTCAAGACAACCTACCAAGGCATGGAAAAAGTGAAGACAACAAAACTAAAAACGCTGAGAAGATATTTTGATACAATTTGTATGAAAGAGTCCGAGAATGTAGACTCATTTTTTACACATGTAATTGGGTTAGTTACTCAAATCAAGTCTCATGGTGAGACACTTGAGGAAAGGAGAATAGTTGAGAAATTTTTGAGAAGCCTCCCAACAAGATTTGATGCCATTGTTGTGGCCATAGAAGAGATAAAGGATCTCTCACAATTTTCAGTGGATGAGCTTCATGCATCATTGATTTATCATGAACACAGACTGAGTAGAGAAAAAAACTCCTCAATGGAGCATGCCTTCAAGACACAAATTTCATTTGGTCAAGGTAGAGGTCGAGGAAGATCAAATTATAGAGGAAGAGGCAGAAACCCACACAGAGGTGGAAGAAGCAACCCTTTAAGTTCAAGTGGAAGAGGCAAAAATCAAAATCCAATTCAAGGCCCAAGCGAGAATAAATCACAAGGTCATATGTATAATAAATCTCAAGTTCAATGTCATTATTGTAAGAATTATGGTCATTATGAAAATCAATGTAGAAATAAGCAACATGATATCAATAACAAACCAAGTGAAAATTTCGCAAAGGAGAATCGGAACCATGATAGCATGTTTTTAGTTTGTAATGTAGCACAAGAAAAATAAGGGAATGTATGGTTTTTGGATTCAAGGTGTAGCAACCAAATGACTAGGAACATATAAATTTTTTCTGATCTAGATGAAAGTGTAAAATTTGAAGTGACATTAGGGACTGATAGCAAAATCTTTGTCATGGGAAAAGGAAGAGTCAACATTCTAATAAAGAAGGGAGAGAAGAAATACATTTCAGATGTTTATTTTGTTCCTGGTATGAAACATAACCTCATAAGCATTGGACAACTCATGAAAAAGGGCTACAATTTCTTTTTCAAAAATGATGTGTGCACGATTTTGGATAAGTCTCCAAGCATACAGTTGATTGAAAAATTTCAGATGATAAAAAATAGAGTGTTTCCTCTCAAGCTAAAATCAGATTTGAAGGAAGAAGGTGCTCAAGCACAACTATCAATGAATTCACAAGAGTGAAAGAAAAGTTGCAGCTGTCACATAAGTAGACTTTCAAGCAGAGGTCAAAGATGAAAATTGGTTATGGAATTTGAGATTTGGTCATATCATCTTTGGAGGTTTCAATTTATTTCATAGGAAATACATGGTGAAAGTATTTCCACTCATAGAAAAACCGGATAGCCAATGTGAAGGATGCATCTTGGGCAAACAACATAGGGAATCATTTCCAGCAGGAAAGTCAATAAGGGAAAAGGCACCCTTGGAGATTGTACATTCAGATTTATGTGGACCAATGCAAACATCAATTTGGGGCAACTATTATATTTTTATTTTCATAGATGGTTATACAAGGAAGACATGGGTCTACTTACTAAAACAGAAAAGTGAAGTGTTTCAACACTTCCACCAATAAAAATTTCTTGTTGAGAAGCAAAGTGGACACTACATCAAAGTGTTGAGGACTAACAGAGGTGGAAAATACATCTCAAATAACTTCCTATGTTTTTGCAGGGAGCATGGAATTTACAAGAAATTTACAACAAGGTATACACCTCAACAAAATGGTGTCACGGAAAGGAAGAATTAGACCATTATGGAAATGTAAAGGATTATGTTGAAGGAAAAGAATTTTCCAAATGATTATAGGGCTGAAGATGTCGCTTGTGCAACATATATTATTAATAGGTGTCCAACCAAAAGTGTTACGAATATAGTTCTTGAAGAACATGGAGTGGAAGAAATCATAGTGTCACTCACATGAGAGTGTTTGGACGTGTGGCATATGCACGTCTCAGATGAGTTGAGGAGGAAGTTGGACAACAAGGGGGAGAAATCTATATTTGTTGGATATAGTGATGAATCCAAGGCATACAAGATCTACAATCCATTAACCAAGAAAGTCATAATCATCAAAGATGTGCAATTCATAGAAGAGGAAGCATGGGATGGAAGTTTAGAGAACTCAGTCAATGTGAAAACATGTACACCACATGAAGACAAAGAGGAACTGACCGCAACAAGTAATTCCTCAATGGTGACTCCTTCTACACCTACACAAGCTCAACAATGCATTCAACATGTGACACCACAAACAAATAATATGACAGTGTCACGCAACCAAGCAAGTTTTTTTCCAAGCACACCACAAAGATCCGAAAATCCATCTATTTCAAGAACAACACCAAGTGACATGACAAGCCCATCTTCCGCAAGCATAAGATGACAAAAATTCAGAAATTTAAGTGAAATATATGAGCAAAATGAAGTTGATAGTAATGTTGGTCTAACTTATTTGTTCGTAGCTTTTGTCATGTAGATGACCCCATCCATTTTGAGGATGCATTCAAAGAAGAAAAATGGGTTGCGGAATGGATGAAGAAATAAGATCAATAGAAAAGAACAACACATGGGAGTTAGTGGACCTTCCGCAAGGAAAATAAGTCATTGGAGTGAAGTGGGACTATAAGACCAAGAGAAACATTGAAGGAAAAAACACTATTACCGATTAAATAGGTAACTGCACTGGTACCTACTTTTTGACGTAACAAGAAAAACACCCGATTTTGAAAAGTGGTGATGCAGATTCAAATTTTTTTTTTTAGCATGTTTTTGGCACTTTAATTTTTTTTTCTGTGATGCTTTTTATGTCGATTTTGAATAGTGGTGGCGTATCATCACCAACGTTTTTTTAGAGGATTGATTTTGACACTATACATTTTCTAATGTCTTCTTCTTCCGTGAGATGTTTATTTTTAAGTGCATTTATGTACTTGTGTTTTAAAAAGAAAAAAAAGAAAAAAAATAAAACTAAATAAAAATTTGTAATGATATCTTCACTTTTTCACATAGATAAAAAAATGAAAAAAGGGTCAATATTATAAAGTTTATATTTCCTACAAGTTTATGTATTGCTAATTAATTTTTTAATGCACATCAAATAATTGTCGCCAAAAAACCAATATTTTGAACAATATGACAAAAAAATACAAATTTTCAATACAAATATAATGCAAAAAATACACTTTTAGAGACTTTTTGTTAAAAAAAACATGTTAAATAAACTAATTTTTGAGAAAATCTTAATATAAGAACTTAAGAAAATAGCATTTTTATTGAATTATATGTCAAAAAATAATAGTAATCACATGTTTTTTTGCAAAAAATAAGGATTCTTCTCATAAAATATCAAAGTCTAAACAGTACAAGTAAAATTGATTAATAGATCTTAAAAATGAGCTTTGTTTGCAAGCATAACTTAAAGTTCCTCAACAATATCAAATAATACATGTTCAATATCATCTAGAACATCATTGATGGCTTCTTCTGCAACATTTTTTACTTCATTTTGGTCATTGTCATCTTCTAATGGATCTTTCATGTTTGCAAATCTTCTAAAGTGTCCCTTTCCAATCATTCCATATAATGGTGGTTGAGGTTCCTTTGCTTTTTTTGCCACACGTGATTCGTTAAAATCCCCTTTCCTCAAACCAACTTCTTGCTTCACATCTAAAAGGAATTCAAGAGCGTTAATTCTTTGTTGAATAAATTTGCATTGCACTGGGTTTTTCTCAATAGAAATGAAATTTCTTCCTTTTGGTAGGCAACATACTAGTGTTGTACCTAATCATCAAGTTCAAAAGAAATAAGTAAGAAAATTAGTATAAAGACATAAAAAGTAAAAAGTAAAATACTTAAATTTAAATTTTTATAATAAACCTTACTTGAACCTGAAAATAGATCCAAAACCCAATATCCTTCATTTGACGGCGTCGCCCGGCTTGCCTCTGGCCCTCGACTGGGCAGAGGACGATTCCGAGCAGCCCTTCACGATGCCACTCGACCGGCCTCTACCCAACCGGGGGTGATTCTCGGAATTTCCCTCCACCCAGCCGAGGGTGATTCTTGGAATCGCCCTCTGCCTAGCCAGGGGTGATTATCGAAATCACCCTCCGCCCAGCTGAGGGCCGGAGGCAGGTCGTGCGGCGCCGTCGAGTGCTGCCTAGCCTACCTCCGGCCCTCAGCTGGGTGGAGGCAGGCTGGGTAGCCCTCGATGGCGCCACCTAGTTGGCCTCTGGCCCCTGGCTAGGCAGAGGGAGATTCTCAGAAACACCCTTCACCTGGCTGGGGGCCGGAGGCTAGCCAGGCAGCACGGTCTAGGCCTGCCCAGTCTGCCTCCGGCCCCTGGCTAGGCAGAGGGCGATTCCAAGAATTTCCCTCTACCCAACTGCGGGTCAGAGGTAGGATGGGCATCCCTCGATGGCGCCGCCCGACTTGCCTTCAGCCTCTAGCTGGGCGGAGGGCGATTTCGAGAATCACCCTCCGCCCAGTCGGGGGTGATTTTCGGAATCGCCCTTTGCCCAGCCGGGAGCTAGAGGCAGCCTGGGCAACGCCATCGAGGGCTGCCCAGCCTGCCTCTGGCCCCCGGCTAGGCAGATGGCAATTTCGAGAATCAGCCTTCGCCCAGCTAAGGGTGATTCTCGGAATTTCCCTCCGCCTAGTCGGGGGTGATTCTCAGAATCCACCTTCGCCCAACTGGGTGTGATTCTCGAAATCGCCCTCTGCCTAGCCGGGGGCCGGAGGCAGGTCAGGCGATACCGTCGAGGGTTGCCCAGCCTGCCTCTGACCCGTGGCTGGGTGGAGGATGATTCTCGAAATCGCCCTCTGCCCAGCAGGGGGCTGGAGGCAGGCCGGGTAGCTTTCGACGGTGCTGCCCAGCTGGCCTCTAGCCCCCGGCTGGGTGGAGGGTGATTCCAAGAATCTCCCTCCGCCCAACTGGGGGATGGAGGCTAGCCGGGTGGCGCCCTCGAGGGCTACCCAGCCTGCCTCCGCCCAGTTGGGTGCCGGAGGCAGGTTGGGTAGCCCTCGACAGCGCTACCCGGCCTGCCTCTGGCCCTTGGTTAGGCAGAGGGTGATTCTGAGAATCACCCCCGGCTGGGCAGAGGGCGGTTCCTAGAATCACCCCCAGCTGGACGACAATTTTTTATTTTTATTTTTTTAAACACAAATTATTTAAAAAATTTAATTTTTTTTAAACAAAAACTATTATAATAAAAAATATATATATTGTTAAAATAATAATAATAATAATAATAATAAATTAAAATATAAAAAAACAATAAAGACAAATTAAAAAATATGTTTTAAAAAATAAAGAAACAAATATAAAAATAATTATTTTTTAATTTTAATTTTTTTTAAATTAAAACAATTATTATTTAAAATGTAGAAAAACAATAAAAAAAAATGTAAAATATGTTTTAAAATATAAAAAAACATATATAAGAAGATTTTAATTTTTAATTTTTATTTTCGTAAAACTAAAATAATTATAATTTAAGATATAGAAAAACAATAAAAATAAAATAAAAAATATGCTTTTATATATAAACAAACAAATATATGAATAATGAATTTTTCATCTACTTGTTCATTTTTAAAAATTGTTTAAGTCATATAATTTCTCCATAATTTCATTGTTCAAGTATCTTGAAAACTTAAGATTTAAAAACTTGAGATTTACAACTTGTCATTAAAGTTTTTATGCGTTGCAAAATTTTATCTTTAATGTTATGGTTGAAAATAATTACAATTTTAGGGTTGTTTAGAGTCAAAATATTTTATGTTTAACAACATGGATAAAAATTGTTCGAAATGATAAGCCTTTCAAACATGATTTTGTTTATATTTAACATCATCTATCAAAAAATTTAGAATTTTACGATTTTTCAATGTTCTAATATGTTGCCTTTAATTCCATTGTTACAATGTGTCAAAAGTGTGACACAATGTTTTTTTTTGTTATTCCAGCATCAATTAGTTTTGTTTTGAGGTTGTTTTTTCAATCATTTTTTCAAGAAACAATTTCGTTTTTAGCATAATTTTATAAAAAGGTGAAATTCAACTTTGAGAAAAAAACAAATGCGTTCTGGAATACACACTTTTTGTTTTTGGGGCGTTTTTTCATGTTTTTTGAGTCTTTTTGGGCTAGAGTTCCCGTTTTGAGGTAATAGTTCCCATTTCATCGGTAACATTGCTAAAATTGAAAGCCATAAAGCAAGACTAGTTGTGAAAGAATAGAAGTAGCAGCAGAAAAGAGATTATGCAGAGACATTTGCATCAGTCACAAGGATGGAGACAATATGTATAGTATTGTCAATTTCCACGCAACATAAATGGAAAGTGTATCGAATGGATGTAAAATCAACGTTTTTTAATGGAGTATTGACAGAGAAGGCATATGTTGTGCAACCAC
This sequence comes from Pinus albicaulis, assembly GCA_034641835.2. NCBI lineage: Eukaryota > Viridiplantae > Streptophyta > Pinopsida > Pinales > Pinaceae > Pinus > Pinus albicaulis. The sequence continues at coordinate 663,400,785 of CM076571.1, forward strand.
CTGGTTATGAAATAGAAGGCCAAGAAGAAAAGGTGTATAGGTTGAGGAAATCTCTCTATGGGCTGAAGCAAGCACCACACACATGGTATAGCAGGATAGATGCTTACTTGTTGGACAATGGGTTCGACAAATGTGATGGTGAGCCTACTCTCTACATCAAAGAAAGTAACAATAAGCTTCTTATTGTTGTTTTGTATGTAGATGATTTGATTTTTACAGGGAGTGATGATTTTATCATCGCTGATTTCAAAGAAGTCATGAAAAGTGAGTTTGAAATGACTGAATTGGAGTTGTTAAGATGTTTTTATCTCTCAAGAAAATTATGTTGCAAACATTTTAGAGAGGTTTAATATGCAGAACAAAAATTCAATACCAACTCCAACAGTGATGAGTTTGAAGTTGAGCAAGGAAGATCGCAACAGCAATGTCAATCCGTAATTATAAAAAAGTGTGGTGGGCAGTATAATGCATTTTCCCTCAACTAGGCCTAACATAATGTATGCAATGAGTTTGGTGTCGAGATTCATGGAGACACCCAAGGAGACACATTGGAAAGCAACCAAAATGATTTTAAACTATGTCAATGGGACAAAGGAGTATGGTATTTTGTACACCGCAACAAATGATTTTAGGCTAGTTAATTATACTGACAGTGACTGGGTAGGAAGTGTTGATGACAGAAAGAGCACGTAAAGATATGTTTTTCATTTAGGTTTAGGAGTCATTTCATGGGCCTCCAAGAAGCAACCGATAGTATCATTGTTAATAGAAGAAGTTGAATATGTCATCGCAACTGCAGCAACGTGTTAAGCAGTTTGGATGGGAATAATGTTGAGGGAATTATTCCATGAATAAGAGGGAACAACAAGTATTTTCTGTGACAACAGTTCCACAATTGCACTATCAAAGAATTTTGTTTTTCACATGAGGACAAAACAATTTTATGCTAAATATCATTTTATAAGAGAATTAGTTAACAATGGTAGGTGGAAATTTTGTTCATCTCAAAGATTGTTTGGGAATGGTCAATGGAAGCAGTTGTGATTAAGGGGGAGTGTTGGAAAATTAATCTCAACCACCGCGTCAAATGAACTGACAACAACAATATCTCAAGTAAACGGATTGAGTTTGAAGACAAAGATATGGATTAAATGAAGTTCTGGACAGGAAGACAATTACCCATTCCTCAACAGATTAAATAATTAAAGTCAAATGGAAATTTATGAATGGTTGGTAGAAATGCATTGACAAGAATCTACTCGGAAATTGTTATTTAATGTCCGCAAAGTTTAGAAAATGATGTTCGCCCATCATGTGTCTTAAATTTTTGTCTGGTCATGTATTAATGTATTAGGAATGTATGCTTTGAATTAACAAGCATGTAGAAGGATAATGTATTGTGGCTAATGTAAGTTGAAGACAAGAGGAGAAAATAATGGAGCAAATTCTGGTGAGCCCATGAAAACAAATAGTTATAGATTCTAAGTGAGTTATTCACCAACTCCTCGTGAATGTAAATCTTAGTAAAAAGTAGTGTTTTACTTGTGAAGTATTGTCTTAGAAAAGAAACATTCTTTGTATGTTCAAATTTTTAACATGACACAGGTGAAGTTGATTGGGGATTCCTAGAATATTGAGTCTTGGCCTAAGAATATTCTAACAACCCACAATGAACTTAAGTATGCCCCTATGCTATTATGTTTAATAAATAATCTTGATCCATGTTTTGGATTTGGAAATGTTTCCACTCGTTGTGGAGGCCTTCTACCGTAGAAGTGAATAACTGTAATTGTATTTGAATTGACATCATCACGATGGTGAACTGATTGCTTGCAGGTCTTTCATGGAGTTGTTTCCTTATATTAATGTGGCCCTTTATTTGTTTCCCGTGTAAGTTTAAAGTTTCTTGTGTAAATTTGTTGTTTTTAAAGTGTTAATTTATGTCAAAGCAAGAACCAGGAAATGTGTGTTTGAAGTCACAAATTTGTTTAATAGGCAAGGTAGAGCAGGTTTTATCGTCACGTTTCAATAAATGATTTGTAGATTACCATGTTTATGTTTACTGTGAAACAATGAGCATGTTGTAAGATTTGATTAGCCAGTTCCATTTTTAATGAAGGGTTAATTTCTTGATTTGAATCCTTTTATTACTGAATACATTTAAATTTTATAACGATGAATATATTTAAATCTAATATTAAGTAGGTGGTTTTAATGTTTAAAGATGGTTTTAATATAATCTATATTTAGATGAATATATTTAAATCTAATAGTAAGTAGGTGGTTTTAATGTTGTTTTTAATGTTCAAAGATGATTTTAATGTTATCTATATTTATATGGATCTGTTTAATATTTGAAACATAATTTTTTTGGTATATAGAAATTATTTGAAGTTTATTTTTGATATTTATTAATCTTATTTTTTATATTGAATTTTAATTGTAAATTTTTATTATTAATATTATTAAATTTTTTTCACATTTTTCTTTTTTTTCATAAAATTATAAGAATAAATTTAATACATTACATTTCTCATTATTTTTAAATTATTTTAAATAAAAAAATGTCTATATATCTTAAAGAGATCAATGTTGGAAAATTCTAAAATTTAATAATAATAAATATAATACATTACATTTCTCATTATTTTTGAATTATTTTAAATAAGGAAATGTCTATAAACAAAGGGATCAATGTTGGAAAATTCTAGAATTTTTTTTAATGTGTAAGATGTATATTCCTAAACTTTTCATATATCAAACACACACATATTAATTACGAACAAATAAATTATGTGATGCTCGGTAATAAATGCTAGACTATGATTCATGCCATGCATTCATTTCATTGAAATTTTGTTTTTATACATTATGTATTTCATTTAAATATTATTTAAGAAATTATAAAATAGTATACTAAATATAAATAATATTTGATAATAATAATAATAATAATTTAATTTGAATGGAATTAAAATTAAATATTAAATTAGTATATACAAATTATGATCTAATTTTAAAATTTCTTTGAAATTAGATATTAAATCAGTTTATATAGAAATTTTTTGAAATTAGATATTAAATCAGTATATATTAAAACTCTTTGTTTGTTAATGAAATTTAATTATAGTTTGATTAAAATTATTATTTTTTATTTCAAAGGAATTTACTAATCTTCACTTGATTAAAAGTAAATGGAATTGTAAATCAAATTGTTGATAGTGTATGACTTGTTTTTCTCTCTATAAACTGAGTCACAATAAAAAAAAAAGATTGAACTTGAGATATGTCTTCTTCTCCATAAACTAAATCACAGAAATTTAAACCTTAAATATCTTAATTTTCGCATGATTTACATTACTTTGATAAAAAAATTTGCTACCCTGAAACTAAAATTATTTTTTTAAATATTATAATTATTTTTTTCAAATAGTAAAAAATTTAAACAAAACTATTTCAAAAATTTAATTATTTTAAATTTATTAATATATAATATCTATTTTTATTAAAAATTAATATTACTAATGTATAAATAAATTGAAAACCTTATAATTAATCTGTATAACTTTCCAATCAAATCCCTAGTTACAACATTCTTTTACTACAAAATTACCCAACATATATTATAATTTCGAAAAGTTAAAATTAAATAAATAAAATATAATGAATAAAAATATATATACAGATGAAAGCACCAAACACATCGTGGGTAGGCTTAATAGCTATATGCTATTATGTTAAAAGGAGATCTGTCATAGAAGTGAATAGATGTACTTCATTTAAATTGTTTCAATTGACATCATGAGGATGGTGAAGAAGTGAATAGATGTACTTCATTTAAATTGGCATCATGGCTAAGGTGAAAATGGTGAGGCCGGTACTAGGAACTACGCAACACAGATATAGATAACCAGTGTGTGCTTTAAAAAAAAAACCAAACGGAATATAAATCATTCTGAAAAAAAAATATATATTTTTTCAATTTTTTTTATTTGTTTGAAAGTCAGGAAGGAAAATGTGAAAATAGATTAAATGATAATAATGATGATAATTAACTTACACTAAGAATGATATGATATGATCTATCCAACCTTAAAAAAAAAGTTTAATTGAGATTTTTTAATATTTTATTTTTATGATAAAAAAAAGGATAGAAGTGTTCTCATATCACCATAGTTTTGTGGATTTAACAAGTGAAGAAAATTGGTAATGTGGTAAAGGTTTTGGAAATTAGAATGGTTGTGAGTAAGTGTTTTTCATCTTCAATATCTTAAAGGTGACAAAATATTTCAATGGCTCAAGGATGGCCCAAAGTGTTTTGGGAATTGACCAACCCCCATTTCACTCTAAAGCTCATGAAAATTAGTTGGTATCTTTGCAACGTTCATTTTTTTCTTAGCATTGGTTAAGACACAAAGATAATTCTAGTTAGCAAGATTGGGGTTCATCACCTTCTTATAATATAGTAAGTTACTTTTTCCTTCTCACTCAGTATATCTCACAATTTTTCCTTAAATTTGGAAATAATAGTATTTTTAATTTTATCCTTATTTTGGAAGATGATCTCTTTCTTTATCCCAATGGTTGAACCAAAATTAGATATCCTTATGCCAACATGTAAAAGTTTTGGATAGAGTTAAAAGTTTAAAAATTTAATTTTCTAATACATATGTATTTATTTAAATTGATAAATGAATAAGTTTCAAAACTAATTTTTTAAATATACATTTAAGTCTATCTATAAAACTATTAGAAATTATTCAATTTTTATTTAAAATTAGTATAGATTTTAGAATAAATTAAGGAAAAAATGGAAAGAACTCACCATGCAAAGAAAATATATTCCTAAATTTTTCATATATCAAATCAACCCTAATCCAAATTCGAATAGAAAATTGTTAACTATGGTTGAAATTTGCGCAATACAACTCTCCATAATTGAACGTATACATATCGTCGTTAGAAACTTACAAAACGTACATTCAAGAACGCGTAATGCGATCCAGAGAAAAATAATTTCTTGCCATGTTTTATCACGGATATTCAGGAACGCGTAATGTGATTCATAGAAAAATAATGGAGGACATGGGAAGGATCCTGCTCTTCGTAGCCTTCACCGTTGCAACAACAAGAACCGTTAATACAATTTATCCCAAAGAAGATGGTTCCATCCAATTGGAGAGGATAGGTGGCTGGAGTTTAATGTAATTCCGGAGCCAATTAATAATGCATTTAGCATCTTCATTGATGGCTATACTGTCCAAACCCAGGCAGGAAGTAAAGGATAATATATCTCAGAGAGTAATACTTGTTTCCCATTCCACAAAATGTGATAGAATTGTTCAGGCTTCGGTGAAATGATGGCACCATAACTGTAACATCTATTCTGACGTGCACCATCAAAAGAGCCCCAGGGATAGCCCTCTTTGATATTCATGTATATTATCTTTTTGGATTAAGATCAAATCTTCTTCTGTCCTGTCTATAAGCAATAATATTCCTGGTAGCCCTCCACGCCAAAGGAACATGATTTTCAAACAGCCATGCATTTATGCTTCTCCAAATCGCCCAAATAATAAAGAAAGAGAAAGTCTAATTATACTACTTATGTTCATCGATCCATTTGTGGATGAAGGTGGTAAGAGCGTAGCACAACAATGGACAAACCAAATTGAGTAGCCTTGATACCTAATACCATACCTCCGAGACAAATGAGCATCCAATATAAAAAGGTGAGTGATGTCCTCCTCCCGTTGGTGGCAGAAAATGCATATACGAGGACCATAATACCCTTTGTTTTCTTAAGAATGTCTCAGGTCAAAATTCTGTGATTTAATGCCAGCCATGCGAAACATATGATCTTGAGGGGTCGCCCATGAGCAAACATTGAATGAACCATTTATAAACAAGCAAATTAGAAACAGGTAGGGGGAGGGATGAATATATACCTCTCACCGATAGTAAGTCATTTTTCCATGTATTCACCCATTGAAGAGTGTCCTACCCTACTCGAATCGTTGCTCCTGAGTTATATAGATTGGTGATGTATGTGTCCCATTCCAATGCCAATATGTTTGAAAGTCCCAATTTTGTTGCCCGCTTCCATCCAGGGCTATAAGGCGAATTGATAGGATTTGTAACAAGTCGTGCAAATCATGTGATCCCCTCCGTCTTGCGAGTCTAAATAAGATCTTCTGATAGCGAGTGATTGCCCTGAAAACCAGATACCGCGTCCAATCCAACCGCCGCCAGATTTCCTTCCCCAATTTTCCATTCCATTGAGAGGCATTTCCTTTTCTAAAAATTCTCCTAGAAATCCATACCGAGAGAGAGTATCCCTTCATATACTTATCCTTTATAATGTTGCTACAAATCCCGTCTTCATTTGTAGCCTTCCAAAGGCTTTTAACAGAGTTGAAATTGTGGGTGTTGAGAATACCCCAGCCTCCCATAGAGGTCGGTCTAGCCACAAGTACATTCTATTGGGTAAGATGTATCTTCTTGTGCTTGTATTAATTTTGTAATTAATTAATTACTAGCATTTGTATGGAGAGGTGCAAAGTAACATCAGGGAGTGGGGATACATTTTTCATGCTAGATTATTTTTCTTTTGTAGACATCTTTATTTGTTAATGTAATCAAACATTTTTGTTGTCTTCTAGCTTTCCCTAATTTATCAGGAATCCTCGAGTGCTTTCTGCTTTTTCAATTCAACATCACGTGCACAAATAGTATTTCTTGCTGCAAATAGATAAAAAAAAATTGCTACTTTGGTCGTGGGGTGACATAGGGCTAGAGGAAAAGGGTCCATGGTTTGCACGTTTAGATGTGTCATGTTGTGTGTCATTCAACCCATGAGTTTGAACGATATTTTATACTTAGCGGAAATTCTTTATACCTGCGAGACAAGTTCATTTTCTTTATCCCATTGGGGTTAAAATAGAAGCAGAAGGAAGCATTGCTGCCAGCGACAACGGCAAGTCGAGGAGGGAAAAGTGGTCATGTGAAATATATGTTGTAAGGTAGATGATTTTTATTTTATTTAATGCATAATGATTTCACATGCCCCGATGAAAAGAGCGTGGAAGAGAGTACATAGGAACCCCAAACAAAATTGTTGGAATTGATATTGAACCAAATGACAGGCTACAAATTAAACAACATACAAAACCCAATTCCCCAAAATTTTCACATCTAAAGATACAATGTCATTTATATTGGGGCAACGAATTATTTCGGGGAAGAAAATAATAATTGTACAAATGACATTGGACAATCAATGAAGCTTCACCTTTTTCTTTTTGATAGTGAAAAATGGCTTCCTTGACATCTAGATAGCCCAAATATAAAGTCTCTCTAAGATGACAATATAAGGGACTAAAAATTTAGTCATTTTGGCTATCTAAAAAGAGGTGGAAGCACGGCATGAGCATCCAAATCTAAAGCTTCAGGGTCCTTGCACAAGGTTTTTCCTTTCTCAATTGAGCTTGGAAAAAACCAAAGTTTGCAAACCTCCTTAGATGAATCCAATTGGACAAAGAAACCATCCCCCTACCCATGTTTCCTCTTTCCGATTCCTTGCCCCTTCCAAACCTGAGGAAATGATATCACTTTTTTCGGCACAACCAAGCAAGCTGCTTTGGATGATGTATCAACTGCATGTTGCCTAAGAAATGACACGCAACTTGTTAAAGTGTTTGGTGACTCAAATGCCTTTTCCACATTTACAATCATGGCAGCATCATTTGAGCGATCCTTTGCTTTGTCAAAGAGATAAGTAACCCTAGCATCCACATGCCCATTTGCATGCCATTGTTTTATATATTCCTCTATTATATTAGTAATGAAAGAAAAAACCTCTTCTCCACTTGCTTCAGACCCGAAGTTTTGAACCAATTATGACTTCTAATTTTATAGTGTTTTTAGCATGTTTACATTAGATCTAATGGCTTGTTTTTCCTATGCCCACTTTTTATCCTGAGCCAGTAGTGAAAGTCTTTTAATTTTGATGGCCACCTCTATGCTTTGTGGATTTTGCTGCAAGGCGTCTCGAAAAGCAGCCACAACCTCATCATAGCACTCCATCGCTTCCAACACACAACCTTTCCTTAAATAACCCTTTTCCCATGTTGGATTCAACTTGATTATTGTTTCAGCATCACCAAGTGCTTTACTAAGCTTGACAATATTTAGAAACATTATAGATCTATTGCTGTAAAGAGTTGCATTGGAAGGATCAACCTTGATAGCTTGAGTGTAAACAACTACTGCTTTAAGATAATTACCAGCTTTGAAATGAGTATTGCCTTGATTCCTCAAAGAATTAATGGGAGTTTTGATGTATGATTCAATTGCAGCTATGTTTTCAGCGCTCGACTTTCTTCAAACTCTCATACAGATCCAGAGGTACAAGAGGGATATATGAAAGCATTAGACAAGTTTATCTGTGCCTTGAATTAGGAAGATACTTCAGTTGCACTGGTTTGTTTGGTTCTTTGCATGCAATAGAAGATAGAGACAGGTTTGATGCTCTCACATGGTGGGAAGCATATGGTGGCATGGGACTTTTGCCAAAATTGGCAAAAAAATTTCTCTCACAGGTTGTATTTACTTCTTCTGCAGAGAGGTATTGGAGCACCTACAACTTCGCCCATAATGTGAGAAGAAACGAACTCAACGAAAGCCGAGCACAAAGCTTGGTTTATGTGCACTACAACTTGAGCTTGTTGAGTCATTATTGTGATTGGGCTTATGAGGATCTCTCATATAAAGTTTGGGACAAAAATCCAGAGGACGATAATTTGGAGGATGGCACTATACATTTGGAATAATTGGAAGCAAAAATTTGAGAGATGAGGATGAAATAACAACAACCATGCCATCGCCACACCCACCATCCGATAGTAGTGCCAGTGCCAGTGCTAGTGTTCGAGTTCTAACTATTGTTCATTTTCTGATGCAGCCTCCACCTACATCCTCACGTGGAGGGCATGGGCCTTCTAGTTATGGTCATGGTACTTCCCTCGAGGAGACTGCTGGAAGACCACCATTACCACGATCTACTCATAAAGTAGACATTTCTCTTGGCAAGAGGCCAAGAAATAGATAAAATATATGTACAATTTACTGGTTTTTTCTATTTTCTAGTAGTTTTTTACTTTTTATAACTGTTGAAACTTGAATCTTTCATATTTAAAGGAAGTTTTTTTTGGTGTAAACAATATATGACAATTTAAGTTTGAAGTTTGAAACTTTGAAGTTGGCAGTTATAAGTTTATAAGTCATTATGAATTATGAATATGACGCTTCATGAAAGTTGAAAGTTGTTCATTTCATTTCATACATTTCATTTCATGTTAAATATTCTTTGTTGTAATGGTTACACTTAGCTTACAATTACAACTATGGTGATCAATGAATCAATGATGATAAATGCTATATATTGAATTCTGAAAGCTTGAAACTTTAAGATTGATGAATCATGAGACTCAAGAGTTAATATGTTGTATGTTTCTAACTTGTGGACGTGGTTGATGAAGATTATAACTTCTAGACGATTGATGTTATATGGTTGAATCTATGTTTTTATGTTTTTTTATGTCTAATTCATCATTCTACATGCTTTTGTTGACATATATGCATCAATATATAAAAAATATTATATATATATATATATATATATATATATATATATATCACAAACGTTGCAAAAACGCTCACTGAAACGCTCACGAGACGGGAGCTTTTGAAAATGGCTCTCCTGTCTGGCTCCCCAAGTAACTTGGTATGTATCAACTCAAAAGGATTTTAGTTGGAGAGATACTCAGCATGTTACTTGACTAAACTCTTGTACCGATTGCGGGATTAGAATTGTAGGAAAAAATTTGCACATCACTAGATGAATTTTATGCTCATGATGCAGTTGAGGGAAGATTCTCCTCTACTAAGGCTAAAAATGAAGAACCAATTGTCAAAAGCCTATTCCAGAAACGAGCACCATTTTAGTTGTATCATTTATAAGAAGGGTTTAAATTTATACTTCATTACTAGCTCGGCTAAACTTGCAACTCTCCCTACCCAGGGTCTTCGACGATACCAAAGCGAGGATAAGGTGGGCAAGGTTTTGATATTGCATTCGAGAATTAAATGGATTGCCATGAGAACAACTTGGGGGAATAATTCATGTAGCATTTTAGGAATGAATTTTGAGTTGAGATGGAATTGATGGGGTGGTAATTCAAATATTTTATGGAGAAAATACCAAAAACAACCTTTGATATACGGTATGGGATTTTCGAGGGGCGGTGATCATTTTCTCTATCTAAATCACGCATCTTAACCAAACATATAGAACAACTCCATTGTTTTTAGTTTCTTAGAAAAATCCTTGGAAAGGCTATGTTTGAAGGGATTTTAGTTCAAATCCCATTTGTCACATTCTTTATGAGCAAGCTAAATTTCTGAGCAAGCTAAACGAAAAAGCATAACTATTTGCAATATTTTCCTTCTTTGGGTTACGAGTTGTACCGAAATCTTGTCCCTAAATAAGTATGATGGTGATGTTTCCCAATAGCTCTATTTTGTAAGTGAAATTAATGAGTATGGTGAGCAGAAAGGAGAAATGCGCCGATGTTACCGGTGCTCTAATTTGTAAGTGAAATTAGTGAGTATGGTGAACGAAAGGAGGAAATGCTGGTGATTTTTTTGTTGGGTATGTGTTATATTCTTTCCACGACTAGCCCCACGCGTTGTACGTTGCACCGGGCGCAACAGGAAGGTAATAGGGGGGGCAATTGGCCTCGCCACCCCATGACTCCCCCATGTTTTGTGTAGGAGTTTGCACATGGTTTTTTTTTTTTTGGGTATGATGGTTTTCGACCCCTGGTATTTTGTAGATCCGGTCAAGGGAACTACGGTTATGTTCTAATCCAGGGTTAATGGATTGGGGTTTATGTATGCTTCGGCATGTATATATATGTGTTGTAACACTAAAAGGAATATAATGAAAAATCAAGCTGGTCATCTCGATTTGGGATCCAGGGGAAAATCTCTGTGTTTATCTGTTTTATGTTTTATGCTCTTGCTATTGTTTATTTTTTGTTATAAGATTCGTGTGTAGATAATTTTTGTTTAGGGTTAAAACCTACATTTGGTATCAGAGCTCTTTCATCTTCAAGGGGACACCTTTGTTGCTAAGGGTTTTTTGCTCGGGCCTGAGGTAGACCCTGTTCAGTGGGAGATCTGCGGGATCGATTCTTGCGGTGAAAGAAGATGGCAAGAGACGGAAAGATAGAGATCGAGAAATTTAATGGTCAGAGTTTTGAGTTGTGGAAGCTCAAGATGGGGGATCCGCTGGTGGATAAAGATCAATGGATCGCAGTAGATCCAGGTACTAAACCAACGACAATGTCAGATGAAGACTGGAAGAAACTAGATCGGAAGGCTAAGAGCACAATACGGTTGTGTGTCTCAGATTCAGTATTGTTGAATGTATATGGGGAAGCTACGACGAAGAATTTGTGGGAAAAACTTGGGACTTTGTACCAATCTAAGCCTCTGATGAATAAGTTGTTCCTGCAAAAAAAGTTGTATAACTTGAGGATGAAGGATGGAGACTCGGTGACAGAGAATCTGGACGCCTTCAATACTGTGGTAAGTTAGCTGTCATCTGTTGATATTAAAATCTCAGATGAAGATAAGTGCATCAGTTTGTTGTGTTCTCTACTAGACTCGTGGGATAGTCTGGTTATTGCAATAGGTAGCAATACAACTACCTTGAATTTTGATGACATTGTCTCAGCCTTGCTGTCAGAGGAAATGAGATGGAGAAATATGGAGGGCCAGAATGGAGATGCCTTATCTGTATGAGGAAGGTCCCAAAACAAAAACAAGAATAAGGTTTCGAGTGGGAGATCCAAATCTAGAGGGAGATCTAAATATCCTAGAAAGTTTGTAAAGGTATGCTGGAAATGAGGAAAGGAAGGGCACTACAAAAAGGGTTGCAGATCTAAAGCTCCTGAGAAAGGAAAGGGATCTGATGATGCTCCTTCTGCAGAGACAAAAACCACCTTGGATGAAGGTGGGGATGTGTATTTGGCTTCTTCTTCAAATACACACATAGATCATGAGTCATGGCTGATTGACTCAGGTGCATCCTTTCACTTCACTCCCCATAGGGAGTGGTTTTGCGAGTATGAGAAATATGATGGTGGTGATGTCTTCCTATGGGATGATAGGAAGGCCAGAATCGTCGGATGTGGAAAGGTCAAGATGAAGCTGCAAGGTGGAAGGATTAGAACACTTCCTGGTGTTCTGCATATTCCTGCATTGGCCAGAAATCTGATTTCTGTAAGCAAGATGGATGATGCAGGTGTAAAAAAAGTGTTCGAGAAATATGCCTGCAAGATGGTTCGGGGAGCACTGGTATTAATGTGGGGAGTTCAGACTGGAACTCTGTACAAGCTACAAGTTAGCACTGTTATTGATGGGTGTAACAGTTATTTGGTTCCTGAAAGTGGAGTGGAAAGCCTAGCTGTCTTTGGAGAAAAGACCATGCTATGGCATCAAAGGCTTGGACATATTGGAGAGAAGGGCATTCAGATACTACATAGAAATGGTATGGTAGAAGGTATGTCTAATTTCTCTCTGGATTTCTATTTCTGTGAACATTGTGTATATGGGAAGCAGAATCGGGTGAGTTTTCCTTCTGGTGCTAAGAGGGCAAACAAGATATTATAACTTGTGCACAGTGATGTGTTTGGACCTATGTTAGTTCCATCACTGGGAAAGTCTGTGTACTATGTTTCATTCATAGATGAATTCTCAAGGAATACATGGATATATTTCTAGAGGAAGAAATCTGAAGTCTTTGACAAATTTAAAGAATTTAAGGCTCTGGTGGAAAACCAGACAGAGAAGAAGATAAAGGCGCTGAGGACAGATAATGGTGGGGAGTTCTGCAAGAAGGAATTTGAAGAGTTCTGTAAGAAGTGTGGCATAGCATGGCAGAAGACTACTCCATACACACCTCAGCAAAATGGAGTTGCAGAAAGAATGAACAAAACACTGATGGAAAAGGCAAGAAGCATGCTCAGTGGTACCGGGTTGGGACAAGAATTCTGGGCAGAGGCAGTGGAGACTGCATGTTACTTAGTTAACAGATCACCTTCATCAGCGTTGGAGGATAAGACTCCACATGAGGTATGAACTGGTAAGAAACCCTCTCTTTCACATCTAAGGGTATTTGGATGTGATGCATATGTACATGTTCCAAAGGAGAAAAGGACCAAGTTGGATAATAAATCTGAAAGGTGCATCTTTATTGGGTATAAGGATGGTTTAAAGGGTTACAAGATTTGGAACCCAGAAACAAGGAAGGTTGTGTACATCTGAGACGTGGTGTTTAGAGAGGTGAAAGATGTTGTTACACATGAAGTCCTACCAAAGGAACCTGAGAAGATAGAGTTTGAGCTAAAGGAGGATGAACCAGACTCTACAACAGAAGAAGACTCAGAAGAGGAAGAGCTACAAACTCCAGCTGTGAGAAGATCAGTTCGGGAAAGAAGACAACCAGAAAGGTATAGTCCATCTGCTTTCTATTCAGGTTTTTCCTTAACTATAACTGATGATGATCCCAGAATTTTTAGGGAGGCAGTAGGTTCAGAGGATGGAAAACTCTGGAAGGAGGCCATGGTTGATGAAATGACATCCTTGCATAAAAATGAGGCATGGAATTTGGTGGAGTTGCCGGCTGGAAGGAAGCCCATTGGGAGAAAATGGGTGTTTAAGAAGAAGATGAATGTAGAAGGAAAGGTGGAGAAATACAAAGCTCGGTTGGTAGCAAAAGGTTATTCCCAGGTGCCCGAAATTGATTTTGGTGATGTTTTTTCTCCTATTGCCAAAGTTACTTCTATTAGATTACTTTTATCTGTTGATACTGCATTTGATTTTGAGATAGAACAGATGGATGTGAAGACAACATTTCTTCATGGGGATCTAGAAGAGGAGATCTACATGAAGCAACCTAAAGGCTTTATGGTGAACGATAATAAAGAACTGGTGTGTAGGTTGAAGAAGTCTCTGTATGGGTGTTTGGTCAATTTAGTGTGTCCTAAATTGCTACATTTAATTGTCAATCCGAGAATCGTAAGCTGATGAAGTGCGGCGCACTATATGTGCAAGATAACCTCTTTCTTAACTTTTTGTCGTTTATGGTCTTTCTAAGGTGAAATGGAAATTCTAAAGTGAAAAAAACAAGTTTGGTTATAATTGTTCAAGGAAGTGATATCCCCTATAATGATTTACCAATCTCGAAACTTTAAAAGCAAATTGAAATTACAAATGACAAAAGAAAGTAAACTGCTGAAATGGAAAGTGCTGTTAATCTAATGAATCAAAACAAGAAACTAGTGAATATGAAAACTAAACTATTCTTGCTGCCAACCGAACACAAAAGAAACTACGCTTATGGAAATTCAAAATTGCAATGAAAGAAATCTAAATCAGATTACATCAATTCATTTTCTGACCCTTCATCATTAGACCAGCTATGACTTGCTGAAGTAATCATAAACAACTTGTGTAACTGATATTTAATTTGCAGAAAGTAAACTAATACTAAACCATACACACATGATTCAATCCCTCGCCATCAGTCCAGCCGTGGCTTTCGGAGGCAATTGAAGATGTCATACATGATTCAATATATCTAAGTTTGCGGAAAAGAAACTAATACTAAACTACACACTTCATCATGCAGCCCCTCACCATCAGTCCAGCTGTGGCTTTCGGAGGAAACTGAAGACGCTATGAGCAACTTAATATATCTAATTTTGCAGAAAGGAAACTAATACTAAACTACACATCTCATCATGCAGCCCCTCACCATCAGTCCAGCTGTGGCTTTCGGAGGTAGCCGAAGACACTATGAGTAGCTTAATATGTCTAATTTTAACTACTGAATCAGATAAACAAAACTGAAATGCACAAAACAAAACTGAAGTTAAACAAAGACTGTGAAAGAAAACTAGCAGCAGAATAATATCAGTTTCATATCATTAGCAAAAATACTATGAAAATGCCCCGGGCTGCCTACCTAAAACCTGCACAAGAAAACTGATCAGTGATTTAACAATCATAAAAACATAAAAGACAGGAATGCAATGGAAATTACAGAAATGTATGAACAGAAATAAAACAACTATGAAATATGAACATGTAATGAGTTATGATACAATGACTGCTTAAAGAAATGAAATGAAAAATATATACATTAATACACAGAACCTCGGCTGAGCAGGGGCCCTCTACGCAGCTCTGGTATGATCTTCAAACACTAATTAAGTTATGAAACAGAGTTTTTCACATTAAAAAGAAAGTCATTACAGGCTGGTGGTATTACGGCTCAAGGCAGCGTAATCACCACATAACAGAGTATGCACATCAACTTAACAGATATATCAACTAACAACTATCAACTCCCATTCACTAACTCTACGTGCGTATGCAAACGCTCTTTATGAAGCAATAAAATGTAACTGTCTCCTGAAGTTTATGATAGCAGCCAGCACGTAGACCACTAAGGCCACGGATTTAGGAGTATGGCCATGTTGGAAAACGGATCTATGGAAGGTGGGCGCTTAAATTCAACTCCAGAACTTTGCACAGATGTCAATTAACCTCCGTAAGCTTGAAAACGGCCGTATGGATGTTTCTATGCCACGAAACAGAGTCCAGCCGACATAGAACTCCACAGTTGACTTCCACGTGGATGGCTTTGACCGCGGCTTTCCTTGACGAATTTACTTGAACCAATAGGACACGAACCATGTCCTTGTCATTCCTAGCCTGCCCATGTGGCTCGTTTCCTTCATTGACACCTGTAACATTGATTTCCACAAAATAGCTGCGGAAAGTTGCAGCGGCTGCGGAAAGTGACAAGTTTCCGCAGCTGTATGAACAAAATCTAAATCAAATAGAAACACACAAACATAATTAAAAACCATGTTAGATACCCTTTTGCACATGATATTTGACAATTTTGGAGGTTTAGGTGAGTGAAAGAGATATGGAAAAGTGTATGGAAGAGAGACAAATTCGGGACTCAACAATGGGTTAAAACAGTCACCAAGGATGTGGTATCAGAAATTTGATACCTATATACAGGGACTTGGCTTCACCAGAAGCAAGGAGGATCACTGTGTTTATTTTAAATTAATTGGTGACCGTGTTATTTATTTTATCTTGTATGTGGATGATATGTTGTTGATTGGAAATGGCAAAGAAATTATCCAAGATTTGAAGACCCAACTGTTCTCCAAATTCGACATGAAGGATCTTGGTGCTGCAAACTATATTTTGGGCATGGAAATTAAGAGAGATCGGGCAAAGAGGAAGCTTTGGTTAAACTAGAGGAAGTATGTCGAGACTATATTGTAGAGGTTCAATATGCAGGATAGTAAACCGGTGAATGTTCCTATTCCTGTAGGTGTAAAGCTGTCTGCTGAACAGTGTCCCAAGACACAAGAAGAAGAGAAGTATATGTCCCGTGTTCCATATGCAAGTGCAGTGGGTAGCCTGATGTATGCAATGGTCTGTACTAGACCAGACATTGCACATGCAGTGGGAGTATTGAGCAGTTTTATGTCAAACCCAGGGAAGGAGCATTGGACAGTAGTGAAGCGGGTTTTCAGATATTTACGTGGCACTAGTGATTATGGCTTGTGCTACCAGGGAAGACCAGGATTGGAAAGAATGTTGGACATTCATGTTTTTGTTGATGCAGACTGGGCTGGAGATCTGGACCAAAGAAGATCTACAAGTGGGTATGTGTTTAGCCTATTTGGAGGTGCAGTCAGTTGGATGAGTAAAAGACAGTCTGTAGTGGCGCTTTCAACTACAGAGGCAGAATACATAGCAGCCACTCATGCAAGCAAGGAAGCAGTTTTGTTGCAGAGATTGTGTTCAAGTATGGGGTTGGTACAGCAAGCTATAAGGATAGACTGTGATAGCCAAAGTGAAATTTTCTTGGCTAAGAACCCTGCTTATCATTCAAAGACAAATCACATTGATGTTCAATATCACTTTTTTAGAGATATGGTTGAGGCTAAAAGGGTGTTGCTGGTAAAGGTGGACTCTTTGAAGAATGTTGCAGATGCATTGACAAAGTCTATGAGCACTCAGAAGTTCTCTTGGTGTAGAGAAAAAATGGGTGTTGAAGAATTGGCCCAATGACTAAGCTCTCTTGTGGCCCCCTGTGGAAAGAAAACAACAAGTGGGAGAATGTTGGGTATGTGTTATATTCTTTCCACGACTAACCCCACGCACTGTACATTACACTGGGCGTAGCAAGGGGGTCACAGGGGGGCGGACCCACCCATGTTTTGTGTATGAGTTTGCACATGGTTTTGGGGTACGATGGTTTTCGACCCCTGGTATTTTGTAGATCCGGTCAAGGGAACTACAGTTATGTTCTAATCCAGGGTTAATGGATTGGAGTTTATGTATGCTTCAGCATGTTTATATATGTGTTGTAACACTAAAAGGAATATAATGAAAAATGAAGCTGGTCATCCCGATTTGGGATCTAGGGGAAAATCTCTGTGTTTATCTGTTTTATGTTTTATGCTCTCGCTATTGTTTATTTTCTGTTATAAGTTTCGTGTGTAGATAATTTCTGTTCAGGGTTAAAACCTACAGTTTCCCAATTGACGCTCTATTTTGTAAGTGAAATTAATGAGTATGGTGAACAAAAGGTGGAGGAAATGCTACCCGGTGGAAAGGATGCTATCAATGTTATTTATCTTTTGGAAAACTACAGTCTAAATGCTTAGATAGATAATCAAGGATCTTCTTTTTTGCGAGGATTTAGACAGTCGATACAATGACAATCTGATTGGGTAGACATGTTTAATGAGCATGAGCACCAGCTTCTTATATCAGGCTCAACATAGGAGGGTAACGGTATGGATGTTAATGATTTTCACTCAAACGCTCATCATTTTGGATGTTATAGTGAGGGTCATCCTATCATAGAGATGTTGTGGCAAGTTATTAAGGAATTTCATTTGGAGCAACAATTTTTTTTTTCAAATTTTTAATTGGGTGTTCTCGAGGACCATTACTTGGTTTCAGATACTTGGAACATCCAATCTGTATTCGAAGTACTGCTCCTAAATATGTCTCCAAAGAGGCTCTTGACCGCTTACCAACTTCAGCAACATGTGTGAATCTTATTAAGCTCTGTCCCTATAAAAGTAAAGAATTTTTGCGGACTAAGCTGCTTTATGCAATCAGTGTTGATGCAGGATTTGATCTTAGCTAGATAGGTAGTGAATTTGATGCCTAATCCCATAGTTGATATATGTCCACTAGTACCATTTTCCACCTTTCTAAAATTAATTAAGTTAACAAATTGACAAGGAAAAATGAATCGATCTATTTCCATACCTTCTTACTTGTATAAGATACATTCATCTTCTCTATGCATTTAGCATATGAGGCAGAGTAACAGTAAGGTCTTCCTCTGAGTGATAAATTTAGCATTTAGTGTTTGAGAGGAATATCAACGTCTATATTCTGTAATGTTTTCTACATTCAAAAGTTAATAAGAATAGCGATGTCTAGGGCTTAGTGAATTTCCATTAAGAAAAGCTTCGTTGAAAATTCACTTCCTCACGCTATCCTCTCTATAATCCTTTCTAAAATCCCAATCAGAGATGCAGTAAGATGTTCTATCCCTTCCAAAAGATGGAAATTCCTTTACATCTAAATACCATGCCTCATTCTATCTCCCTTTCATCTTTTGCACCTGACTTATGACACCCAAAATCATTTTAATCCCTGCAAATTCGAAACTGATGAAGACCTAATTTCCATAATCGAATTTGCAGAAAATATAATGTTGAAGCTTTTGCTCTCACACTCAGAAGACCTGGAGGCATTTTATCTCACAAATGAGGCATTTGGCATTTTCAGTTAGTGGAAATTTATCTTTGATTGTGTATGTGAATGGGTGGAACATGTAGCAACGAAGAAAGTGAAAACCTCACTCTTTGTGAATCCCCTAGAAGAGAAACCCCACCTCCCTCAGCCATTTTATCTTATACTCATTTGTTACCCTCACAATCTACAACTACATTCTTTCTAAAATCCCCACACATTTCATGGGATTTCAGTCTCATTACTTGCACATTCTCTGCTTTGGAATTGATTGACACATTTTTGGTGCATTTTACTTCACTTCGCCCACTTCTTGAGCAACTTCACATAATTTTTTTCTATGGCCTTCGAAATCCTGCCATCTCTTCTCCCATTGTTACACAGGTAGTTGTACGAAGTGAGGGATTAGAAGCTTTAACCATGAATTGTCCAAAGCTCAAAACTATGGAAGCTCCACATAGGATAAAAGACTTGACAGTGAATAGGGTAGGGTTTCAGGAGCTTTCCTCTGCAAGATGCCAATTGGAGATGCAATAAGGAGAAAATTTGATTAGATTGAAGCTACATTTTAAGCAGAGATGCAATGTCTCAGCTAAAAAGCTTCTTCTGATAGTGGGAAGCTTCAAATATTCAATTTGAATCGCTTGAGGAACTCGAGTTTGACTGTGGCTCGATCGACAATCTTCAAAACCTCAAAATCTTAGATTCAGGCTTTCAATGTGGCGACTGAGCTCTGCACGCAGTGGGCCATAGCGACGATTTCGTGGATAGGGGAGAAATGGAGGATGGGTAGGATGAATTGACTTTAACTTACCCAATACTCTAATACTCTGTCGCCACATGTCAGCGTATAATTGGTTAGAAGGGCGATGAGGAAGCTCTCTGATTGGGTGGGGTGAACAGTGTTTGCCCACCCAATCTCATAAAGATAACACCTCCGACATAAATATATTTATATACGTAATTATATAAAAATAAATATAGATTTTAAATATTTTTTTCAATTAATATTTAATAAAAATTAATTTAAATAAATTGTGATTTTCAATTAAAAAAAAAATTAAGGAATAATTTGCACTCATAACATCTATTTTAATTTTCAATTTCAATTCATTGATTGTTTTTTGGTAAATAAGTAATTTTAATTAAATTGATATTAGTTTACATAATACCATAATGTGTTGTCTTTTTTTTTTTCAATTAAATTAATACTAAATTATATAATATTAAAAGTGGTTGTTTAACTCTTTTAAATTTATAAGTTTTTGGTTGGAATTTGGCTAAATAAATTTTAGTGATAAGATTGCATTTTTGTTGTTTAAAATTCACTTTCAAATACATAAATAAACTTAGCTCTTAAATTATATGCAAATTTGAATGGAAAATATATAAAAAAAACTCCAAAAATTATAACATTTATATTACTACATCTTTTTGTTGTTGTTTGCTACATTGAAAACTAGAGTAATGACAAAAGTTAATGTCTTTGATCTCAAATGTCCATATACTAACTAGAAAGTAATGAAAAAATTTAATGTCTTTGGTCTCAAATGTCCATATACTAACTAGATACATACAAAAAGATCCATTAACCAAAACTTCATTATGCAATACATTATGCCATAAGATCCATTGCCACTTGAGGTGACACTACATGAAACGGTTTCAAACTCTGAACACAAGGCTCTATGAAAGGGTACTGACCCGAGAGGAACCCACACCGTGCTCAAACCTGAATGGAAAGGCCTTGTATGATGAAGAAGAGGAATCTGGGGATAGCTGGAACCCTGGGAGGACGATGTGCGGTCGCTGATGGTGGCTACTGAGTCATGTATTTAGTTGGTACCCAATATGATCACCTTGATAGAGTGTTGGTGGCTTTTGTATGCATGTTTTAGCTAGAACCCTGTGGGTTACATACCTGTTGGTGGCTATTGTGATTGTACATTGCTGGTACCCAATGCTGTCAATTTGTGATGCTGTTGGTGGCATATGATATATGTTTCTTTAGCTGGAACCCTACCGGGACTTCACATTGTTGCTTCAGGTGGCTATGTATGATTTCTATGTTGATCCTGCATTCTCTGTGGCTCATTCGATAGTGCAATACTTCAATCTCAAATATCTTTCTCAAAGTTGTTCCCCAAAAGATGACATTTTCTGAGGAGACAGAGATCTGCATGATTATTTTTCTTTTTATCGCAGCTATTAGAATTCTCTTGGCCATATTCAAACAGCACAGGGAGGATGTCTAAACAGGTAGTGTTATCCACTTCGGTTAATACATCAGGTTCAGGTGAACTGGTATCGGGCACGTCAAAGAATTGTTTTATTAGCTGGTATAAGAGGGTAGATAGTCTTTATATTTCCAGACCTTGCAAGAGTTTTGGGGTTCATTTTCATGGAAGGTGGTGGGCAATACCAGGCTGCTATTGTTGCTGCTGCTGCGAATTCTAGTTTTCTTCTTAAGCCACAGCGGATTCATGGTCTACCAATAGGGGTGGACAAGACCATATTTCTATTCTATCGTGGTAATGTTTGAATTTGATGAGGTGTGGTTCACGTCACTGTTGATTTTTACAACGGGTTTTAAATTTCAAAATACTGGATGAATGGTACGTCTTGGGTTTATTTATATTGAGATCTCCCCTCATGTCAGGATGGATGATCTGATTGCTTTGGGTATCATTATCATCTGAAATTGTTCATCTCAATAAAATCGAGGCTTATATGCTGTGACTAAAATACTATTTTTAGCTGTCCGACATAGATAACATTAATGGAACGCCATCCTACAGGATCAATTTTCCGACATTCTTATTAGCTTCTACACATCTCAAAATTACTCTCTCATATTTTATTCCACATGAGGTAGATTTCATTGCAGTGACGGCTATCAACATTGACTACCCCTACAGTATCTGGCTCACTATGTGACGTCGGGGGTGCTGGCATATCTACTCTTTGATACAACATTTACGCTTAGGCGATGGTCTTAAAGTGGCATGTCCGCGGATCACTTCAAGTGGAATGATGTCTTCTGTGGTTTTTCCAGGAGTGCCTGAATTGGGTGATTAAATGGTTTTATGTAGGATCATCAAGGGATCTCTAATAGTGGAATAATCATAATTATAAGTGTTTGCATGCACTTGCCTTTGGGACTTTGGCCCATTTTAGCCTTATATTAGATTATCCATATTTGGCATGATGCCCAAGCTCCATGAAAATGATGCTGGTTAATATGGCGGGGTGGCGGTAATTCTAATGGCGGCCATCTGACTGTACTGCAGTTGTGACGTGGGGATCTGATCTACGGTATTCATTATGGATGGCATTGGTGCCGGGCTTTCGCGGGACGACAAAGTAGTTGAGGGCGGGCATTCTCCTACTGATGGTTTTCTGGTAGATGATGCTATTATCAGAATAGCTATACAGGGGAATTCTGATTCGAAGGCTGATCCGCAGCGGAGAAGTAAGAGGTTTAGGCATCGTCGTTCGGGTAGAGGTAAGGGTCACATTTTTAAGCACAAGATGGAGATAAAAGAAGTAAGTCTGGATTATGAGGATCTCTGTATAAGGGTGGACAGCTTACAGCGGAGAGCTGTTATGTGCCGCTGGGTTTTTCTGGATAGTGAGGATTTCGATACAGCCTCCTGGGTTGATAAGAAATGGTCTTCTTTGATCGGTTATACACCCAAAGTTAGCAAACTTCTTAACGGTTGGTATGGCGTCCATTTTATGGATGAAAGGGATGTTTTCAAGATCACAGATAAAACATGGGTCCGCGGATGAAGCTTTATGCAGATTATCCCATGGTACGTCGGCTTCAATCCGGTGTTGGAGGCACTGCGTAGCAGGGTGGTTTGGGTTAAATTACCCTGGTTGCCGCTTGAATTTTGGACCCTTAAGGCGTTGAGGTCCATTGGCGACTCTATCGGTTCCACTAAATTTATTGACCCAAGCATAGTGGGTGCTGCTGACAAGAGGATCGCGTGGCTTCTAGTTGAAATGGATTATGTAGGTGGGTTTCCAGGTGATATCGACCTTCTATGGGGCGATAGACGACATCGTCAGCGTATAGACTTCTGGGGGATACCTTTTAGGTGTCTCATCTGTCACAAGACGGGTCATCTACGAGAGCACTGTCCTTATAGGCTTAAAATTGCTAGGACAGATGGGGGACAAAGGTGGGCTCGGGCTCCTCATCAACAGAAAAATTCAACAGTGCCGTCGGACGCTGGTCCTACAGGTAATAACACTCACAATCTTATAATTGATGAGGAATATAAATCTGCTGAGGATTCTGTTGCTGCTCCCACCCCAGATTCCTTGCTACCTTCAAATTTTAATGCTCACCCTACTATTGGCCGTAATATCTATAGGGTGCTTCAACCAATCACAAAAAATGAAACAATCTCCGCCCTATCGCATTCCATTAACATACCGGATGACCTTGATGAACCGGTTACATGTCCATCCTTCGATCCCGCTGAATCTGTATTCCATAAGAATAATCCCATTACACTTCCTGTTCAATCTATAAAGGAATCGAACACTAAAAGGAATCTAAGCCTTTGGGGTTCTGATAAACAGCCGATGGTTCCAATTCAGGCCCTCGACAATTCCTCTCCCTCTAAGGACCCACCCATTTTTAGACCTGCGAAGTATACCAGCGAGATTTTGGGGGGCACCTCATCGGCCATTCTAGTGGGCGACTCCTCTGCCAAAGGGATCAATTTAGGGCCTTCAAAATACTCTCCTGAAAGATGCGGGCCTATTCACCTATCAGAATCCCCAAGGAACTCAGTTGGAAGTGACATTGACTCCCTTTTTGGAAATCCTAATTTAGACCTTGCAGCTCTTACAGTGTTTGACAAGCCCATTTCCTTGGCCAAGAAACAATCATCAGGCATATCAACTTCTATTGTTGTTATAAAGAAGAAGGCTAAGGCGGTTTGTCGACTCAACAAAGACAAGCTAAAATCAGTTTCGTTGTTTTCTGAAGATGATGAGGGCTTATCAGAAGTTCCGATTGCCAACTATGATGGTAGTTCCACCTGGGCGCTTAGAGCAAGCCACCCACGGCCAACCCAACCATGACCCACATCATATCTTTAAATTTAGGGGGGTTGGGCGATGCCTCCAAATGCCATTGCCTAAGGGAACTATTCATATCAAAGAATCCTATGATTTTTTTGGGTTAGGAGACCATGGTGGAACGTTATAAGTCTATCAATATGTTTCTTAAGATTAAAAAAGGGTGGCAGGTGGCTGCCATTGATTCAAATGGCCGTTCGGGTGGTATGGTGGCCATGTGGAATCCAGAATTCGTTTCTTTTAGGGAATTCAGTTTCTTTGGGGGTATCATTTTATCTGGCCTGCTTAGAGGTCTCCCGGATAAATTCAACATTATTAATATATACGCTCCATATACAAACAGAACGGGCTTCTGGAGCAGAATGCAGGCGGGGGGATTGTTAGCTCTCCCAAATCTCATAATGATGGGTGATTTCAATTGTACTCTTAATGCTGATGAAAGTTGGGGCAAACATGCTCGAGTGGATCCACTGGCAGGGTTCCTAAATGACCTCTTCATATCTCATGGTTTGAAAGACATTAGACCACATCCTATTGCGCCGACGTGGACCAACAAACGGGCTGGAGACAATTATATAGGTAAAAGAATTGACAGGGTCCTGGTTAACGAGGCGATTGTGGAACTTTTGGGGGATCCATGTTTAATGATATTGTCCGATGATATATCTGACCATATGCCAATATTATTCACGTGGCATGGGACACGAGGTGTTCATGGCCGTCCCTTTAAATTCAACAAAATATGGTTAGAGGACCCGGCATATATTAAAATGGTTGAAGAGATATGGCGGGATTCTGATGTTGCACAGGTTTCTGGGGTATGGTATTCTCTCCAGCTTCGTCTTCAGAATATTAAGGCGGCTTCAAAGACATGGGAGCGCAAGAAGAAAGAGCTGCTGAGGGCCGAATATATTGAGATATAGGTGCAGATGGAATCGATTATTACATCTTTTCTCACGGCTTACCCAGATGATCTCACATTAGAAAAGCTCATGAGCCTTGGTGTTAGGAGAAGAGAAATATTGAGAATTGAGGAAATCTCCTGGCGGCTGAAGAGTCGTATCACGTGGCTGGCTGAAGGGGATTTGAACACCAAATATTTTCACAGGTGCGCGAATGGGAGAAAAGACAGGAATGCCATATGGTCTATCAACAGAGAGGATGGCACAGTTGCTCATACATCCAACGAGATTCAACAAGAAGCGCTGTCCCATTTCTCCAATTTCTACTCTAAACAGAATGGGATCTCAAATGATAATCAAGTTTGGTTATTGGATCATATCTGTCGGTTTTTTTATGCTGATGCAATTGCTGCTCTGGATGCTGTTGTTACAGGAAATGAGGTATTGACGGTCCTAAATTCATTTTCTAAAGACAAAAGTCCGGGGCCAGACGGCTGGCCCGCGGAGTTTTTTATTCACTTCTATAATATCATGGGTGAGGAGATTACTAAGGTAGTGGAACATGTTCGCACACGAGGCTTCATGCCTCCCAGCCTTAACTCAACATTTATCGCTTTAATTCCCAAGAAGGACAGCCCCAGTTCTTTTGCCGATTTCAGGCCCATCGCATTGTGCAATGTTCTCTACAAGACAACATCCAAGATCATTTTTGAAAGGCTCAAAGGTACTCTTTCGGCCTTTATATCCAAATAAAAATATGGCTTCCTAAAAGGTCGCTCTATACATGATGCTACAGCTATTGCACAAGAAGTTTTACATTCTATTCATACAGAAAGGAAGGAGGCTATAATGATGAAGGTTGAACTTCACAAAGCCTATGACTCTGTTGATTGGTCGTACATTAGGCTGGTTTTGATGAAGATTGGCCTTCCTATTCGGATCATCAGATGGATAATGACTTGCATCTCCACTGTCCGATACGCTGTTATTATCAATGGTATTCCTACATCCTTCTTTGCGGCTGAACGTGGCTTGCGGCAGGGTTGTGCTCTATCCCCACTAATATTCATTTTAATTATGGATGGCTTCAGCTGCATGATGCACAGGGCAATACAAAATGGCTGCACAATGGGCTTCTCTTTTTCAGACTCGTTTTCATGCTCCCATTCCTTATTTGTGGATGATCTGTTATTATTCGGCTATTTGAAGCGGAATCACTGGTTTTATACACATCTATTGCTTATTCGTTTTGAATCTGCAACAGGTCTTGCTATCAATAAAAGCAAGTCTTTTATTATATATGAATATGGTGATATAAGGGAGATTGCCTTTATTGCTGATTCTATGGGGGTTGCTCACAGGGTGGCCTCGACGGGCTTCACTTATTTGGGGTTCTTGATTAAACCATGTGGGTACAGGACACAGGACTGGTTGTGGCTGATCGACAAATTTCGTAGGCGGATCTGCAGATGGGCACATAGATGGCTGTCCATGGGTGGAAGGCTCATCATGATTCAGGCTGTGCTATCACAGATGATGGTTTATTGGGGGCACTTATATTATCTGCCGGAGAGCATTATTAATATGATCAACAGCATTATTGCCAAATTCCTTTGGGGGGGCTCGCAGATGGATCACAAAATATTCCTATGTAAACTGGTGAGCCTTTGTAGGTCTAAAGAACATGATGGCTGGGGCATCCTTAACACCAGGATCTTCAATATTGCTCTGCTTATCAAATCTTTCTGGAGGGCCATTCATGGTACTGGAATATGGTCAGCCATCATTGGATGCAAATATATCATGGGTGATTTTCTTCAACAGATTCATGGTGGGCATTTTTTACAACCTCGGAATATCTCGGCTATATGGAGAAGCTTTAAGAAAATCGCCCACCACGTTGCGGGGCGTCTAGCATGGTTTTTTCGGGATGGTAGGAACATTCCCTTCAACTTTACATCGTTAATCGGCATTCCTTCACATTCTGCGCCGTCTCCGAGGCTTATTCATAGGCTCGCACATAGGGGTGTTGTATATCTTGCACAGTCCATCCGAACATGGTCGCACGATGCACCTGAGTTCAAATTGGCTCTCCAAATGGGTCTGTCTGGTCTGGATGCAGACGAATGGGATTTGTTCAAAGATGATCTACGTGCTGCGGGCTTCTCTTCGGATGTGGGGGGTGACATATTAATTTGGAATGGGCCTACCAAATTGGGCATTCCAATTGTTAAAGACTCCTACCAATGGCTCAATAGCGCTTCATATCAGGATCAGATATCTTCAATTTACAGTTCTTTCTGGAAGAGAAAGATGCCACCAAAGCTTGTTCTTTTTGGGTGGCTGCTGTGGAAGGGCAAGGTGCTAACCGGGGAAAACCTGAGCAAGAGAGGTTTTCTTGGCCCTTTTCGATGCCACATATGCTGTGCTGAGTCTGAGACTAGCGAACACTTGTTTTTTCGTTGCCCAACAGTGGTATATCTGTGGAGACTTTTTGCTGCCCATCTCATGGATCCTTCATGGGTCCCTGTAGACTTTATTACAGCTGCTAAGGAATGGGATAGGAAGAAGGAAAATTTCCGTTCTTTACCTTTCTACCTTGTATGGGAGGTATGGCTAGGTAGGAATAGGTTGATTTTTGACAATGTGCCATTCCAGGTCCACCGTATATACTATGCTATTATGAACTGGATGAAGGACCGCCCATATCCCACCAGGCGGATTGTTGACTGCTCCCTCCGTATAAGGCCACATGAGATATCTATTCCGGCAGTATACTTTGACGGAGCTTGTGTGGAGGGTATTATGGGGTGTGGGGCATGGATTAAAATTTCACAGAGGGAGCGAGTACATATTCACTGGAATGGTGGCCATGGCTCCAATAACATGGCGGAGATTATGGCTCTGTGGGGGGGTCTTCGCTTTGCTATCTTTTTAGAGCTTCAAAATATCCATATCTATGGGGACTCACAGGTGGTGATTGGCTGGATTACTAATTCCATGGAGCTGATGAGACCAAAGCTTATGGGTTGGGTGGGCAGGGCACGAAGACTGTGGGACGCCCTCAACAGGCCTCCTATTTCTCACATTTACAGGGAAAACAATACCCGTGTTGACGGGCTCTCAAAAAAGGGTCTTTTGTCTAATTTTGGGATAATGCATGTTCATTTATACAGAGATGGTCGTCTATACTGGAAAGATGAATTTCCGATTCCATAATATGATGCATATATAGCTACAGTTTACAAAGTCGTTTTTGCTTTTCATTTTTGAGGAACGGGGCGATTTGGCAAAATGACATTACACATCGGCCGATCCATATGATGGCGTTTACATCCGGGTAATGGTATTAGTTCAGGAGTGCCATGGAGTATCATTATATTATATATGGACTTTCAAATCGACATGAGGGACAGGTTCACACTCCATATATTGATGGCGCAACATTACATCCAAGCGAGCCTGATATCATACTGTTTCTCCACAGTTTTGTCAAGGAAGTGTTTTTAACATCCTCATCAAGCGAGCCAGGTCATTATACAAACGAGCCGGTCAACAAGGTGCAAGCGAGCCTGCTTATTTTATCTTTCATCTTTCTATAGGCATCTACTGATTCATCATTTCATACTTATCAGCCTTTTCTACAGCCACAGTACTCCCTATATGATATGCATATTTTTACAGGACTGTACTGATAAGCACCGGACTCTCTATTATGCTATGGTTCACTTCTACCAATCCATAATCCATTTCCATAGCATACATTTTGTCATCTCATATATATTGGATTTTCTTTTCAATATTAATAGTGTTGATCCTTGTATAACTCTGCCATTGTCCTCACACATCATGCTGAGTGTATTGGTATGGAGATCAACATCTCCTTATATGTGGTGGCCAACTTTTCATTTGGGCCCTCTCTTTTGGGTACTTTATCTCTGGCCAAATATGCAATTCTATCTCGCTGGACTCATTACAGCTTGAGATCATTATGTACATGTACTGCTTATAACCTAATATAAACAGCGTTTTTTTCCTCTGAAAAAGAAAAACCATAAGTTAATTGAAACTATCAAGAGTGAAATGGAAAAACCACAATTTAATTGAAACCATCAAGACAATATAGAAATATTGATAGGTCTTGGAATAATTAGATTGACTAAAAATAAAAAAATTAATTTGCTGCTACCTAATCTTTTTTTTCCACCCCATTAAATTTAAATTCATTAAATATTAAACCAATCAAATTTTCCCTTTCTAAACATAAAAATCTAAACAATAATTTACATTCATAATAATTTTTCTTTGAGAACTTTCTATTTATAACCATTTTTATATGATTTAATAAAAGATGATTAAATATTAAAATAAAACTAAATTAGTAATATTTTATTACTTAATTATTTGTTTTATATATATTTGTCCTTTTATTATTAAAATATTCAATTTATATTAATATTATTTAAATATTTAAAAATTGTAAAATGATATATTAAATAAAATTAATGTTTGCAAACAACATTTAATAATAATAACCTAATTTCAAGAGGTGGCAGGAGTGGGGGGTCTTGTATATCCTTGAAGGAAATTTGGTCAAAGCATATGCATGGGGATTGGGATCAAGGACAAAAAATCGAGCATAAATACATGGTTTGTTACAAAGTTTGATATGTTATATTCTAAAAAACCCATAGAATAACCCAGAAATTACAGTAAGATTATGAAAAATTCCAGCAAATATTTTTGAAAATCTGGGTTACAGTTGTTAAACTTCAGTATTTTGGGTGCCCTAAAGGTTTTGATGGTGTTGAATCAATTTCCACCATCAAAAATGAAATTCAAACACTCCAACTACCTGATTTTTTGAATTGCTTTTTACCAGATTCCCGCAAAAAACTACCATTTGGGCTATTATGTTGTGTCGGTAGACAACTCCCAAAATCACACGTATGTAACATCAAAATTTTAGACGATTTCCTTATCACAATACAACATCTATTTCAAAGGAACATTGCCCCCTAATAAGAACTTCAGAATTAAAAAACTATCATAAAACATTTCAAAGAAATGATACTTTCATATTCTTTGTATTCAAAATGAAGAAACACATAAATATATCAACCAAATATGTCACCTAAGTAGAGCATATAGACATTAATGACACATTAGAAAATATAAACATTAATAACACATTAGAAAATAGCATGTGCCATAATCCATGACACATTAGAAAAGTGGCCTATAGACATTAATGACACATTAGAAAATAGCATGTGCCTTAGAAAAGTGGCCTATGGACATTAATGACACATTAGAAAATATAGACATGAATGACACATTATAAAAATGGTCTGTGACTCAATCCAAGCCTCTGCGACAATCTAAATTACTCCAACATACAACATCAAAAGAAAAAAGTCCAAATGCCCTAGCATGTCGAAGGTGGCTGATTCGAGTGAAGCATTGATGGTTGGAATCTGAGGGGAAGCTACAGAATCTAGCAAGTTCCATGGGGACACACATAGCTTGGTAAGTCATCCTTTCTGATTTTGATTTCTGACCTCTAGTTTGAATTTCATCCTTGTCGGTTGCTTTTTTCATATTGCATGCATGTATGGGAAACATTCTCTCATCAGAGAGCAAATAATTGTGACACAACATATCAGAGGTAACTTTTGGGAGCTTGGGCTATTTATTTTAGCTCTCACCACATGGAGTTGCTGCAGGGAGTGAAGTAGTAATGGGATAAAATTAAGTATGGAATCGTTTGTTTGGCTCTTCCATAAAGCTTGGTTTTGGTCACTGCATCTGGAGGAGTTGGGAAAGACTCTACTTAGGCCTGGGTTTGCGAGGCTTCCTTGGTGCCTAAGGTTTCACTACGGGCGCTTCTGGTGTCTCATATTGTATATTGGAGGGATAGACTGTGGAATATTTCCTTTCGACAACGAAGTAGAGTGAAGTGGTTGATCAAGGGTATAATTAACTTAGCCTGGGATATATAATAGGTGGCTGTGGGAAAAGAAATTCCAAACATGTGCACATGCAAGGAATGAGCTGGACAACTAGCCAAGAAAATGGAAAATCTTCAAATTGACATGATGATGAACATGAGATAACATAAATAGATGGATTTTGATTTTATTTGAATGTCCTAGAAGAAATCCAAAGGTTAAAAGACATAGTAGCTAGGCAAATGTCCTAAATAGAGGCACTCCACCAAAAATTTGTGGACTTGAATGATAAAATTCAAATTTTGAAGACCAGAAGAAATGTGTCAAGCTTTGGGCACTAGGTAGGAGGTGAACCAGTGTCCCTGTCTACATCGGACACTGGAAGAGGAAGGTGAATACATAAAATGATCAATGCACTATTGTAATTTTTGCTTATTATCAATGTAATAATATGTGTTCTCGAAACTGGAGTGCGCCCAGAGAACCCCAATGTTGCAGATCATACAACCCCGTAGGGGGTGCCTTCCAAGTGGAAGGGGCGTTGGGAAGCTAGTAAAGCATTTAACACCTAAAACTACAATAAGAAACTCATCGGCCCCTGGTTTTTCTATAAAGGGTATGAGTCCAACACCACTCATATAAATGAAATGGTGGAATATAATTCCATGTGGAAGTTGAATGGGCACATGCTAGGACTCTGAGTCAGGGAGTCGTGCAACCGAGTCATAGCGGGCGTGCCCATGTGCGATGGGCACCTGTGTTGGAGCGACTTAGATAGAACACATATTTTGAAGACAACTTGGAGCAGCATCGGTGAAGTGCGACGATTGGGTGCACACATGGTAGGGGTGTCGTGTTGGTGGGTGGCCACCCCTTGGCGATAGTGGACATGCTGGGTGAGCGTGGACAAGTCAATGGGTGAGGGCATGCCTGGTGACCCGAGTTGGGTGGCCAAGTGAGCACTTGCCTCGGTGGGCGATGCACCCAAGTGTTGGTCGAGTTGGAAAGTTAGGCGGTTAGTGCATGTAGATGGTTAGATTGGACAGTCATGTGGAGGCGAGCCATGCAAAACGGGTGAATGGGCCGACCCATGGAGAAGTGTGATGATTTAGACGATATGAGGGATGAACGAGCGTGTTATGTTATGTTGGTAGGTCAGCTGGGCAAAATTGGTGATGGGCTGACTCATGACCAAATGAAGGGGCATGTCATATGGGAAAATGGCTTAGAATAATGGCGTATAAGTATGAAGTGTTGTCATTCAAGCTAAGACATCCATTGAAGGTCATTTTCTCAAGGTCTGAAATTCAGAGAAGAGGAATGGCGCATGAATTAACTGAACATAAACTTGGGTGAGTTGTGCCAGATGTTCGGCTCCTGTACAAGGCGACTTGTGCAGTTGAGTCATGAGATATGGTTAGGTCGTGCATCCAAGTGGTGTCATACGTTCAGGTTGTGTACATGGCAAGTTTTTACAGACGGGCGAGTCATGCAGTGATATAGTGAGCAAGTCTTGTAGTCATGCAGGGCGAGTCGTGCAGTCGTGCACCAGGATGAGTCATGTAGTCAGGCAGGGTGAGTCATGCAGTGGTGGACCAGGTGAGTCATGAAATCATGCATTAGGTAAGTCATGTAGTTTGGAAGAATGACCGTGTATTTTGTAAATCTGGAACTTGGGGTTTCCACCAGGCAGGGCCATGGAAGGCCATTGTGAGCTGAACCAGTGGATTTGTGCGACAATGCATGGGAAGAACATCCACATCCTTTTAACATATTTTGTACTTGTAAACATTTTTAGAATTTTATAAGTATTATGCAGACTTAACCGAGAGTTTCCCCTCCCTTCATGAATGTGTGTACTTGGTTTTATTGTTGTTTATGAAGTATAGTTGTTAAAAGATAATTAAATTTATTTTTGCTACATTATTAAAGAAAGTAAACACTTGATGAAAAATTAGCTAAGTGTTGGTGATAGGTGTTGTCTGTGAACCGTAGTAGTATGAAAACGAAAAAGGCTGGTCAGTGCCACACACCGCCCACAAGTGGGAATTGAGTCACCACTAGTGTGGGGGCATGATAGCATAGGACCCACACTATCACGACCCTACTTTGGAAGTACTATTTCAACCACACAAAGGTGCGTGTGGCACCACTATACTTTTTCTTTTCACCAATACTTAAGTACACAGACTACACCTAGCACAACACTTAGATAATTTTCCAATAAGTGTTTACAATGTAGTGGGAATAACTTATCATCAATTAACTTGTTTAATCAATCTTTCATATATATGTAGTAGAAATCATAATAACAAGTATACACACATACACAAGTATTTTTTTGCCGATGGGATGGGCAGTCATTCCTTTGGAAACTATGATGAGACCTTATGCATTGGGGGAGAAAGGAGCATTGGTTGTTGCAAGGTTTGTTGGGGTAGTATGTGACCTTATGATAAAAGGTGTGAACACCCATGATGAGGATGGAACATAATGAGCTTTGCGATGGATGAGTCATGCTTATCCAAGTGGAGAATTGGCAAAGTGCCCGACATGACTCATGGACATAATGGAGGAAGGGCACACCAGTGTGATATTTGGGTAGAATTATTCATGGCTGAATCCAAGAGGTAGTCTTGGTGGACCTTTAGTGGGGAAGGCAGCAATGAAGGAAGGACCCGTGATAGCATATGAAGATAGAAGTGACCAAGGGCACTAAACTAAATGGAGAACAAGGATGAGATGGCTAGGGTTGTGTTGGGTCTACTAGAGTGGACATATGGATAGTTGAAGTCATGGACATTGACTTAGGCACATGGCAGGCATTGTGCAGGGACATTATCCAGGAGCGCTCATGGAGATGTTACTTATGAGCATCAAGGAGAAGTTTCAAGGAAAGGATGTTGAGAAAGATGGACATGCTGGTGTGACATGGAGACATTTTGTATATGGAATGATGGGGATGTTGTTCACATTTGGACGATAATGCCAAGGTTTTTTTATGAGTAGCCTATGAGTACATTCATATGACTTGGAGGGAAGAGGCAAATTGCGATGGCATTTATGGCCGAGACAAGTGTGCTTGCCAAAGTATTGGATGGAGATGATGCATAGGAGTTCATAGGGACTTGGGAATAGTTGCATCCATTGGAGACTTCATGTATGGTGGTTTTGGAGTATCTAGTTCATTGAGGAGCTGAGAGACATGAAACTTTGGATTTGGATGGAGTTGCAACGATGGAGATTCCTTGGTGAGGAGCACTTGAGCATGGGTTGAGTATTTTTGACTTAGCTACTTTTGACGGACATGGTGGCTGATAGGTTCATGACCATGGAAAACGCATGGATGGGATAATGAGGTAGGTTTATACTTGCTACTTTGACATTATTGATGGATGACATATTGCATATGATATGGACTTTCTTCATGGACCTAGATATGGCACATTGGATTTGTGGAGAGAGCTCTTGATCGAGTTGAGGATGCGACAGGATGCTAGAGAAAAGACTAATGAGGGCATGAGGAGGTGCATTCTAATGATTTTGGCATGATGGTTGGATTGATCACCCGACTAGTTCGAGTCATGGGGTCCAGAAGTGTGCTGAGATGTGCATAAGTTGAGTTGGAGTATCATAGCAACAATTCCCATGATGATGATGATACATGGTGGGTTGAAATATATATGTTGCAGTAATAGCATACAACTTAGTTGGAGGGAGAATCCTTCCACATGAGGGAGAAGTATGGAGAATTTCCACGAGTGTGGTTAACAACCATGGATTGAGGAGTCTCACATATACATGGAGACATAGACCTTGGAGGAGGTTCGTGTGATGGAGCAGAGGTGGGAAGCATGGACATTTTGGATGTTGGAGTCAACGACACTTTGCGATGTATGATGGATTTTTTGAGGAAGATAACCTTATTTAGAGTGGGGGAGGATGTTAGGACTCTGAGTCGGGGAGTCGTGCAACCAAGTCATAGTAGACATGCCCATGTGCGACGCACGCTCGTATTGGAGCGACTTATGTGGAACACATATGTTGGTGATAACTTGGAGTAGTGTCGGTGAAGTGCGACGATTGAGCGCACACATAGCAGACGCATCATGTTGGCGACCATCGGCCCCTTCGGGATAGTGGACACGATGGGTGAGTCATTGGGCGAGGGCGCGCCGAGCGACTTGAGTCGAGTGCCTGCGTGAGTGCGTGCCTGAGTAGGTGAGGTGCCCAAATGTTTCCCAGGTTGGATAGTCGAGCGGTGAGTGTGTGCAAACGGTCATTTCAGGCAGTTGTGTGGAGGTGAGTCGTGCAAAACGAGTGAATGGGATGACCTGTGGAGAAGTGTGATGATTAGGGTGATAGGATGGATGAATGGGTGCATTGTGTTATGTTGGTAGGTCGGCTGGGCATAATTGGTGATGAGTCGTCCCATGACCAAATGAAGGGACACGTCGTATAGGAAAATGGCTTAGAGGAATGTCATATAAGTATGAAGTGTTGCCATTCGAGCTAAGGAATCCATTGAATATCATTTTCTCAAGGTATTAAGTTCAGAGAAGAGGAATGACGCATGAGCCCACAGGGCGGGCGGATGATTTGAATGGAATGTATTAGTTTTTCTATGCTAAGTATCCAAACAATAATTAGAATGTGTGCATAAGGTTCTCTAAAGTTTGTAGGTGAAACAAATGATTTTAACTTAGTTAAACAGATTTTTGTGTGAGGTTAAAGAATGTAAATTACTTATAAAACATTGTACAATAGTAAATAACATAGAACTAAACATCACATGTAACATTACTCAATAAATTTGATGAAGCAGTTCACCCCTGTTGGGCTACATCTGCTGGTCTAGCTCCCAATGGTATGTCCCTCATATCTTATTGCTAAAAAATGGTAAGTACATGTGAAAAAAAGCACCAAATGGCTGTGATATCTAAAAAAACAACTTCAAAATGCTTGAATTAGCTAGGAATGACTATTCATTTGCAGAAAACAGAGAATGGATGCTCAATACATTGAAAACACCCTAGTGGCCCTAGTGGCTCCTTAACATTTCCTAAAGCTAAAACTACACAAGATGACCTCTAATGGCTATAAAACCTATTCAAATGTGTTAAAAATGTTTATAATACCCAAAATTGATTATCCATGCATCAAAATTGGTAGAAAATCCAAGGATTTATGGCCAAAACAAAAACTGCCCAATATCTCTTAAAAAAATCCACTAAATGTCGAGAAACTTTAGTTAAGCTCGACAAATTCGGAAACGTCACTAATTGTAGGGGGTGTGCTCCATAAATGGTGGGAGGTTAAGTTTAAAATTTATTGTGATGGCAGCATGTGATCACATATGAAACGACTGGTGGACAATTCGCGCGGTTACCGCCACGTAGCCATAACAGTTATTGAAACTGCCATGTGAAGACGATCCTCTGGAGTTAACGGTTTTAATTAACTGTCATGTAAAATTAGACGCAGTGGTTATGACATACCATGTGACCATGTTTAAACCATCGATGTTATAGTTTTTGGTGACCGTCGGTTGAAGGCCCACGATTCCTGGGCATATGGGCACATGGTGTTTTAAATGGGGGCTAGCCCTTCCCCCGCCAATGTTAATACAACAACATTTAAATAGATGTGTAATCCTCATGAGTTAAGCAACTCCAACGTGGCATGTCGGTTGGGCATATGACTATGTGCGGGAAGGTCTGCGATTCAAACCCGATGGCTACAAAAAATTTTAAACATGCCATACCTCCTCCGACCTGGGGCCACGTGGTGGCCTCCGGGCCTGCCACGTGGCACCCATTGATTGGGAAAATTTTCAATAAATTAAACCATCTGTCCTATAATATGTTGCCACTTGGCCTTCAGCGATTGGCCCTGATGGAATATTCTGTTTTTAATTTTTCAAACTCCAAAGTCAAACTTGGTCAAATTCATTTTTTTTGCAGTTTGTTGGGCCTTTCAAACCTTCATAACTTCTACATATGACCTCCATTTTCCGAACCATTTGTGGTGCCAGAATTGCAGCGACAAGACCTTTCTTGTCGCTTAGGTTGTAAAATTTTTTTAGCACTTTCATTTTTTATCATTTTTGAACTATGGACATGATCTCCTAATCACACCTCCCCACTGGGAAGCTTTTGGACCCCAAAATCTCTCTGGACTACTAAACATGAAGATGAGGAGATCGTGTCCCCACTCTTCCAATCTTAATCCACTGAAATTTCCCTGATTTCATTAATTGGATCTTTTCTTGAAACAACAAATTTTTCCTTTATTCCATTGACCAACCGTTGCTGACTTTGACCTTGTCATGCTGCACATTTTTGAAACTTGTAGAAAAAAAACTTAACTTTGCATTAAACATATTGTTTCTACATTGGTCTATAATGAAAGGAAACTGAAAATTACTTTCACCTTGGATCCTGTCCTTATGGTGATTTTTTGCTGAATTAGCCTTGTACTTGTGTCGATTCCTGGCCAAGTTTCCTCGCCATTGTACAATGCCTTTCTGAAACCAGTAATGATCATTGCTGAACCTTGTGCCTTCTTTGCTAGGTTGCTTTACTGTCTCTTGGAAATTTTCACCTTCCTGCACTGACACTTTGTTTTCAGCACCGTTCGACACCAAAAAAGATTGTTGCAACTGCTTGTCATCTTCTTTCAAATACAACCTACTTTCAAACTGAAACAACTCATTATTTACATCAAAATTTACATGAAAAGGATTATATACAACTTCCCTTTGTTTAATCATCATAAATGTCAAGTTTTGACTTGCATTGATGAGCCTCTTCATTTGCCCTGCATTCACTAAAGAATAGTCTAGTTTTTTGTGATGTGCTCTCACAATGTACTCCTTGCCATCCTTGAATAAATGACATTTTTTCTCATGGCGATGGAAGATAGCTTTCTTGTCATACAAGTAAGGACTTCCCAACACCGCACCTGTAATATCAAGCGGAACAACATCTAATTCAACCATGTCAATAAAATGTATTGTTATTGCAAAGCGCAACATGACTTCTTTGAAACTTGTAAATTTGCATCCTTACAAATCCAACTAAGAGGATATGGCTTCAAATGTGGAATGGTCTCAAGATTTAGTTTCTTGAATAAGTCTTCATAAATAAGGTTCACTTGTGACCCACTATCAAACAATGTGTCAACCTTTGTATGTTTGGAAATGACCCTCACATGAAACAGTTCAATTCTCTTCTCTTCACTTGGAGCTTCTATGTGAAAGTTAGAAATACTAGAACTGGGTTTAGTTTCATCCTCTTGTCCTTTCAAGTTCTTTAGTGCCATAGCTATGATTTTTGTTTCATCTCCTGATTCTAACCCTAGGTCTTGTTCAACTATTGCAACTGTCTTTCCTTTCTCCTTGGCTTTATCTTTGGCTTTAAAACTTTCTGGTTTCAACTCTAGATGAAGTTTCCAACAATGGTCCTCATCATGGCTTGTTTTAGAACAATGTTTGCAGAAAATTTTTCCCTTCTCTTTTCTAGAATTTGCATTTCTCTTTTTCTTCCATTTTCCTTTAAACTCACTTTCCTTATTCCCATCTAAGTTTTGTTTTCCCCTTGCCTCTAAATGTGTGGCTTGATCACAAACCGCATCTAAGCTTGTAGGGTTAAACATGAGAATTGTATGTCTTAGGTAAGTATGTAAACCTCATATATACTTGAGTAAAGTGTTTTGGCTATGAAAATCTACTCCTAGTAAAAGAGCTCTTCTTCTAAATTCTTGGGTATAAACTTGAACATTTTTTCCTTTCAATTGCTTAAAATTTTCCCAGTCCATTATGGCTTTCT
The DNA here is from genome assembly GCA_034641835.2 of Pinus albicaulis. Classification (NCBI taxonomy): domain Eukaryota; kingdom Viridiplantae; phylum Streptophyta; class Pinopsida; order Pinales; family Pinaceae; genus Pinus; species Pinus albicaulis. The sequence continues at coordinate 663,439,503 of CM076571.1, forward strand.
ACATGTGAGCTAATGGATAAAACTGTTGTTTTATTGCAGAAATGAAATCATACCATGATAAGATAATCTTACCATATTTTTTGATCTCCTCCTTTGTCTTGGCTTCCCACCAAACAAGTGTTGCACCTTCCATTCTCAATGAAGCTAGTTGGATTTTGGTTTCGTCATCATGAAAATTTTAAATTCTCAAATAGACCTCTAATTGCCTAATCCAATTATCTATCTTTTCTGCATTAAATTCACCATCAAAATTTGTCAATTCAAACTTAAAATCAAGTTTAAGAAAATGACTTTTACCCGTGCTCTTGACTTTGTGAGAATGATTTACTAAAGATGATGTAGAGGTTGATGAAGATGAAGATTAGGGTGATGATGGCGAATTTCCACTGTCTCCATTTCCCCCATTACCCTTATTGGATTTATCCTCATCATTATGGCCTCCTAACGATCCTTCTCCTTCCTTGTGAAGTTTGGACCCTTCTCCTTCAAGTTTTTCATTTCTTTCTTGATAAATAACTCTCACCATTTTAGTCAAGTCAAGGAATGCTTTCCTGAACACTCTTTCTTCCTCCTTGGGATCAACTTCTTCATGGATTTCTCCTTCTCTTGAAGTCATGCTTATGGATTCTTCTGCTTCTCTTTGAGGTGAAATTGAAGGTGGAGATAATGGCACTTTTTCCCTCCTTGGTTGAGGATTACTTAAAGTCTTCGCTAATTTACCTTCTCCTCTCTTAAGCTTCAGCCTAGTAAGCATGAAAACCCTCGCAAATAGTTAAACAAACTTTGCAGAATAACAATAAAGAGATTAAAAATCTAGCTCTGATACCAAATTGATCTGAATGGAATGTATTATTTTTGCTATGATAAGTATCCAAACAGTAATTAAAATGTGTGCATAAGGTTCTCTAAGGTTTGTAGGTGAAACAAATGATTTTAAGTTAGTTAAACGTATTTTTGTGTGAGGTTAAAGAAATTAAATTGCTTATAAAACACTATACAATAGTAAATAATAGAGAATTAAACATCACATGTAATAGTACACAACAAATTTGATGAAGAAATTCACCCCTCCTGGGCTACATCTGCTAGTCCAGCTCCCAATGGCATGTCCCTCATATCTTATCGCTAAAAAATGGTAAGTACATGTGAATAAAAGCCTCAAATGGTTGTGCTCTCTATAAAAATAGATTTATAATGCTTGAATTAGCTAGGAATGACTATTCATTTGTAGAAAACAGAGAATGGATGCTCAATACACTGAAAACACCCTAGTGGCCCTAGTGGCTCCTTGACCTTTCCCGAAGCTAAAAATACACACAATTACCTTTGATGGATCTGAAACCTGTTCGAATGTGTTCAGAATGTTGAGAATACCCAAAATTGACTATCCATGCATCAAAATTGGTCGAAAATCCGAGGAGTTATGGCCAAAAGAAAAATTGTCCAATATCCCTTAAAAAACTCCACTAAATGTGGAGAAACTTTAGTTAAGTTTGAAAAATTTGGAAATGACACTAATTCTGGGGGGCGCGTTCCATAAAAGGTGGGAGGTTAAGTTTAACATTTATTTTGATGGCGGCATGTGATCACATATGAAACGGCTGGTGGATAATTTGGGCGGTTACCTCCATGTAGCCATAACAATTATTGAAACCGCCATGTGAACACTATCCTCTGGAGTTAATAATTTTAATTAAGTGTCATTAAACTTAGACACGATGGTTATGAAATACCATGTGACCATGTTTAAGCCGTTGATGTTACAATTTTTTTTGACCCCCGGTTGAAGGCCCACAGTTCTTGGGCGTATGGGCACATGGTGTTTTAAATGGGGGTTAGCCCTCCCCCCTGCAAACGTTAATAAAACAACATTTAAATAGATGTTTAAACCTTATGGGTTAAGCAACTCCAATGTGGAATGTTGGTTGGGCATATGACTGTGTGTGGGAAGGTTTTCGGTTCAAACTCGGTGGCTAAAAAAAATATTAAACATGCCATACCTCCTCCAGCCTTGGGCCACGTGGTGACCTCCGGGCCTGCCACGTGGCACCCATTGATTGGGAAAATTTTCAATAAGTCAAACCTTCTGTCTTGTAATACGTTGCCACTTGGCATTCATCGATTGGCCCTGATGGAATATTTTGGGGAATATTCTGAGTAATATTCCAGGAATATTCCCTAGAATATTCTATTTTTAATTTTTCAAATTCCAAAGTCAAACTTGGTCAAAGTCATTTTTTTTGGAGTTTACTGGTCCTTTCAAACCTTCATAACTTCTGCATATGACCTCCATTTTGCAAACCATTCATGGCATCAGAATCACAACGACGAGACCTTTTCGGTCGCTCAGGTTGCCAAATTTTTTTAGCACTTTAATTTTTGAGCATTTTTGAACTATGGACATGATCTCTTGATCAACAGCTTAAGTGAACATAAACTCAGTTGATTCATGTCAGACGTTCGGGTCATGTACAAGGTGAGTCATGACAGTCGAGCGAGTCTTGTAGTAGAGTCATGACAGACAGGTGGGTCGTGCAGTCGAGTCGTGTCCGACGTTCAGGTTGTGTACATGGCGAGTTGTTATAGACGAGAAAGTCGCATTAGGGGAATTTTGAGGTCTAATTTGGGCCTCCTAAGAGAAATTTACAACCAAAATAAACTTTATAAGAACCAATAAAATTAAATATGATGATATCAACCATGGGGGATGATTCACCACTTTTTGAGTAAAGAAGTAAAAAGATTAAAAATAATAAAATAATAAAACTACTTTTTGAACTCGTATTTTCAACTTATCTCCCTAAGGTTTTACTCAAATTTCGAGTGGGAGTACTCGTTAGATGCAAAATTTAATTCCTCATTCAAGGAGTACACATGTTGCATACTTTCAATGGACCCTCCTACACGAAAAATGATAAATACATGAAAAATGTGATTGCAATCGTGCAGTCATGAAGTCAAGCACCAAGCGAGTCATGGAGTCAGGGAGGGCGAGTCATGCAGTCGTGCACCGGGGAGTCATGCATTCACGTTGGGAAAGTCATGCAATCATGCACTAGGTCAAGTCATGCAGTCAAGCACCAAGGCGAGTCATGCAGTTGGGCACTGGGCGGGTCGTGCAGTCGGGCAGAGCAAGTCGTGCAGTCGTTCATTAGGAAAGTCGTGCAATTGGGTAGAATGACCGTGTGTGTTGTAAATCAGGCATTTCGGGTTTCTTTCAGGTAGGGTCGTGGAAGGCCACTATGAGCTGAACTAGTGGAGTTGTGCGATGGTGCATGGGAAAACCGTGCACAACCTTGTAACATATTTTGTACTTGTAAACATTTTCAAAATTTATAAGTATTGGGAATACTTAACCGAGAGTTTCCCCTCCCTTCATGGATATGCGTAATTGGTGTTATTTTTTCTATGAAGTATAAATGTTAAAATATAATTGAATTTATTTCTATTGAATTAATGAAGAAAGTAAACACTTGATGAAAAATTGGCTAAGTGTTGGTGATAGGTGTAGTCCGTGAACCATGGTAGTATGAAAATGAAAAGGTTGGTCGGTGCCGCACATCGCCCACAAGTGGGAATTAAGTCACCACTAGTGTGGGGGCATGACAAAACTAGACCCACACTATCACGACCCTACTTTGGCAGTACTCTTTCAACCACACATAGGTGAGTGCGGCACTGCTATGATTTTTATTTTCACCAATACTTAAGTACATAGACTATGCCTAACACAACACTTAGCCAATTTTCCGCTAAGTGTTTACAATGCAACAAAAATAGCTTATCATCAATTATCTTGTTCAATTAATATTTCATATATATGTAGTAGAAATCATCATAACAAGTATACACACATATACTTGGGAGGGGAAACTCCTGAACAATTTTCCCAACAATTTTATAAAAACTTAAAACACTTTACAAATTACAATCTACACAATTCTGTGCAGCCAACCAAATCGGCCTGCACACTTGACCAGAATTCATGCCCAGCAGTCGTGCCTTGGAACATGTAGTTCAACTTCCACCTGCCCGCATTGCTCACACTAGAAACCTTGAATTTGTTCACTGACACTACAAGGAAAAGACCCTCTAGCAGAGGTTATAAAGGAGGTTTTTAGTGTTATAAAATTGGCCTAAATTATGAAAAAAAAAATTCTACAACATCCGTTTTCGGTAATAGAGGTTTTGGTGGAGCTTCTAATAGAATTTCAACACAACTAAAAAAAATTGGGTGGTCGGAGCTTGTTACGGATGTTTTTCTCATCGATGCACGCATCAGGTTTCAACGCACTGGTGCGTTGTACCGTGAATTCACCGGTACTGTAAACCTACCAAGCAATGAGATGGAAAACAAATTTTGGATGCCCCAGGGCGTTTAGCACTACAAGAAAAAAAGACATTGGTGAGGGTCATGATTGTGATGGACCTTTAAGGTCCGTCACCAATGTCACATATGGTTATGGTCCTTAAGTGTATATAGTGATGGTCCTTTAAGGTCCGTCACCAAAGCCATTTTTAATGACACTTTTGGTGAGGGTCGTTAAATGTCCATCACTAATTATCTCTTTGGTGACACTTCACGTGATGAAATTTTAATGACCTTCACTGACGCTCTTTTTGTTACTTTTGGTGACGGTCAAAAAATGTTCGTCATCATTGATGACTTTATGTGCTTGTTAATATATTTTTTGTCAAAAGATAACGATTTAATACCATTATTGTGGAGTCTTTTCTATAATATTTCCAAGGCCATAGTGGTTAGAGTCAATCAATTTTTTAAGAATTAATTAATGTGTATAATTTCCCTCAAGTAATGACTAGTCGAATAGAGTTTTCCTATGAGTCAACACATGATTCATATCTATTAAGTTTATTAGCTATAAAATTCCCTTTAGATAAAGTCCCACTAGTGTGTGTTGGAAATATATTATTTAATACATAATCAAGCTCTGTCAATTATATTAATGAGAAATACCTAACACTCCTCAACACTCCCGACACACCTTAAATTAATGCTTTGGAACACACTAACATTTCTTAGCACCTCGAAATTATTGGAACATATTTGTACCTAGAACATCTTGTCATGACATTGACGCCCAAGCACATGGTGGCATGTGCTAGCACAACATATAATTATCCTAGCATGTGTTGGCATGCATGTAGTCCCTAACATGCCCTGGAACACCTTGGTTGAATGTGTTATCACAAAATTTCTCCTAGATAGGCTGCTAATAAGACAATATTGTGCAACTATTTCAAACTAATCTTGTGATTGAGGCTTAGCCTCCTCAATATGAGAGGGCTCTGTCAAGGGTTAATGATATGAATTAAAGATATAGATGGCTAAATATATTTAGGAAATGAACTGGTTATGATGAATGTAGGTTGAAAATAACATCAGAATGTAGACATTGGGCTTATGGAGTCAAAACTTTCAGTGATTCAGTGAGCTTACTTGACATGGAAGTTGAGGCAGGTTAGAGTCTTTAGTAATAGGACACACACACATGAAACATGAAAATACACAGTTAATTCACTTATAAAGCAAGTCAGAGCATCTCATAGATGAATTCTGATTAATATAAATGAAAAACACTACAATTAAAATACATAATAGGTACAGATAGAATAGGAAAGCACTAAAAAATCCTTCATAATCTCAAGTTGTTCAAGTAAACAAATCTTTGTATTGCTAAAACAGTCAATGTACAATAAGCTGCAATTTTGCTAAAAATCTCCAACCCTTGAAAAATTCGACTCAATGGCCTTTAATATATTTCTTACATAATGAGATGATTTGCCTCTAGGCTATATCCATCGAATTTTTTCCTACTGACACCTTGCATAACCATAAAACATTAACTTTATGACAAATAGACACCTATCCTACTTGATAGTCCTATTTCAACTAGGACAAAAAATCTTCATTATTATATTTAACAACCTTATCTACTAAAATAAATTACATCTTTGACAAGTATACTGTCACATGGTCGAATTTAGATGATGGGATTCTTCACTTTTTGACCACTTAACTGACCTCCTCAAAACTAGGAAACAAAACCTTGTTTTTTAGGTAAATGGTATTCTTCTTCTTCAAATATTTTGGCTGTCATATGATCTTGAATTCGTGGTCCTTGAGTGTTCAATAATTTATTGACATGGTCTTTAATTCTTCCATAGCCTCCAGCTGTCCAAGAACTGCTCCAAAACCTGCTAAAAAGGCTAAAATGCAGTGCGCTACGAAAGTAAGGCAGTTTCGTAGTGCACTTTCGTAGTGCTGCAAAACAAGCCTTTAACTTCAATATTTTTCGCTCTTTCCTTTTGCATAAGGTTCCTCATCATCAAATACATCCTTCATATCAATTTAATCTCCTAATATCCTCCAAAACTGGTCAAAAAATAAAAAACACAGCTACAATAGTTTCGTAGCGCCCTTCAAGCCTCGAGGCGCTACGAAACTGTTGAAAAGTGCTGAAAAATAAGTTTTTTTGCCTAATTTTGGAAAATGAATGCTATAAGTGAAAAAAACCTGTAACTAACATGTCTTCATCCTCCATTAACCATAAAACAACTCACTTTAGGCTCCTTGATGTGTTTCTTCCTCATTTACAAGTGGTTGGGCTATTGGTTCTTCAATCACTATCATTTTAAGCCCCTTTTTCTCTAATTCTTCATGTATCAGTTCAAGCTGCTCCTGTAGATCCTTGACTTGGTATTTAAGTCTTCTGTTAGTGGCATTCAGATGAGTGTTCACCTTTCTAACATTCTTGGCTTCTAACCTTGTTGGAATTGTCCACTTGACAAGTTGCGCTGTATTGTCTAAGGCTTTTGAAATAGTGTCCACCTGTTCTTCCCAAACTGCGTTCATTTTTTCAAATTGAATTTTCTCAACACTGTGTTTCCTAGATTATTTTTTCATGACAACAATTTTATGATTTTCCAGTTTCAATTTCTCTTCAAGGAGCTACAACTCTGTTTTTTTATGTCACCTTCCCCTTTCCTTTTTTTGATTTGCTGACTGTATCCTTTGCTGTGGGTGATGAGAGATCAATAATCTCTTGAGGTGGTTGAGCTGTCTTAGTGGGTACTTGAACTTATTTGCTGCTCTCTATCAATTTGCTAGCATACCTTGTCATAGGCTTTCTTGCCTGGAAAATGAAACTAGCATCTTCTCTCTCAAACTCTAATTTCTTTGTAGATTTAGCCTTCTTTAACTTCTGCCCACCTTCCTCTATGAATTCAGCTTGGAAAATATGTGGTTCCTCTATGTCAATGGCATGTAGAATATCCTCTAGATTCCCCTTAGCTTCTAATTTGTCTTCTACAGCCACTATCTTCTCTTTCAAAACCACTATTTGGCTTCTAGTCATTCTTTTAGTCACTTGTTTGCTAATAGTTTGTTTTTGTTTTGCAGGCTTGACCACCTCTAATTTCTGTTTTGTAGGTGGGACATTTAGTGTATTAAGACTCTGCATTTTCTCTGGCTCCTTCATAGTTTGGTTTCTTGGATTTTCTCTTGCAGGTTCATTTGGTTTTGCAACCAAAGGTTGGCTCTGTTCTGCTGCTAGTGGTGACAGAACTTTCTTAGTTTTAAGAGTTTTTGAAGGAGTTAGAGAATCTAATTCAAAACCACTGACAAATAAGAATGAGGACCTATCTCTACCCAACCTTTGAAGTTCATCTAAAACAAATAATTTCATTAAACCATGATGAAATAATGATGTCTCACTCCCCTTAGACTTTTCTTGGACCTTATCAGCCATCTTTGACAGACTTCTATGCAGATAGAAAGGTAATTCAAGGGAAATCTTACGAGTGAAGTGTAGAAGTAATTTGAAATTGTATGAGTAGACTTTGTGATATATACCTTCACAGGTAAAGTACTTTTGGATGATGAGCAGAAATTTTGAATAGTTGTCTTTAATTCACCTTCTTGGAACAACATTGTTGAGATCCATCTTAGTGTGCTTAGGCTTCATGAACTCCTTACACTGCTCCATGTTAAAATTGAAACCTTTGAACCAGGTTTCTTAACCTCTTGAAATTTTTGTAGTAGCAATAATAACCTCTGGTGTGATGGAAAAATTTAGCATTACCACTTTAGTGGTTGTTCTAGTGAAATTCAAAGAAAAATCCTTGGATGCCTGCATATGACAACCCTGCAATTTCTCACAAAACTGTAGGCAACCTACATTTCTGAAGGCTTCCATTGCTACTGGATCTTCAACGATTTCTTTCATGTCTTCAGGTTCACATCTAAAACACTGTCCACCCTTGTGTATTTTTCTCTTCTCTACCATAACTTCTCAAATAATTTCTCAGCCTTGCTTGATGATGTTCAACCTCGCTTGATAATATTCAAAGAAAAGCTTTGAAGAAAACAACCACAATTTTGGCTCAATACAAAAACTCTCTAGAGCTCATATATTACGCATGGAGGAATGAGAAATGAGAATGACTCAATTAGGAAAATATTTGAAGTTTAAATGTCTTCTCATGACTCAATGATGACTTATTCATTACCTAAACTGACCATGATGACTGAAAATATGGGTATGTACCTTGATTTCATGAATACATGACTCAAAAAGAATCTAACTTACCCTTTCCCAATGTTTTCTGACACATAACAACTCAACTGACAAGACAAACATAAAACCACGCTTTCGTAGCGCCTCTAGTGTTAATTTGACTGTTTTCGCTACGAAATTATCAACATTTTCGTAGCGAAAAGTGACTTTTTACAGTGCAATGCGCTACGAAACTATGGTTTCTTGGCTAATTAGGTAGTTTTGGTACAAAAACCTTGGAAAATGAAATGAATCAGAAAATGACGAATGATGTGACATGAAGAAGTTTGCAAATGAGTGGGTTTAGACCTTAGGGTAAACTCAAACCATAAAATTTAACATCTCCCTTGATAAAACTTCAAAATGACTCCTACAACTCTATTTTGACCCATGAACTTATGTAACTTTGTCAAAATGATGTTTGAAATTTTTGAGTGATAACAGTGGCTCCACTAGGGATGGTGTGCCCCTGTAGTACACCAAAGAACCAGTAGTTCCAATGCTGTTATCCATCTTCTTGGAAAAACAAAAAATTTTTAAATTGCTAAGATTTCTCTTCAATCTATAATGGCCTTCACCTCGGGCTCAAGCTTGATGATTCATCTTGTCATTATTAGCAGAAAAACACAGAAAATGGAATATATACAATGGTATGAATGATCAACAGATTTTAAGAAGAGTAGTGCTTTAAAAACCTGCCATTGATAAGCCCTCCAGCACATGGTTGTCCATCCATCTCCTGCAGAATGTAAGTGTTGTTCCCATGGAAAGAAACCCCTTTGAATGGACCCTTCCATATGTTTTCAAACTTACCATGTTTTCCCTTCTCTTCAATTCTGGCATCCCATTTCAAAACCACATCATGGATTTGAAAATTTTCTTCTCTGATCTTCTTATCAAATGTCTTCTTGATTATGTTTTGAGATTGATGGTTACTATTGTAGACTTCCTCCCTTTTCTCTTGTAGATCTATCAAATGATTAATTATTCTTTGAATTGCATTTGGCTCATCCTCCATTCCTTTAAGTAGCTTCATGACAGGCATTCCTAAGGATGTAGGAAATATGGCTTTAGCTCCATATACCAACTCATAAGGTGAAGTTTCAATTGACCTCTTTGTGCATATTCTATCAGCCCATAAGGCATACTTCAGCTTCAAATGCCATGCCTTCTTATTTTCTTGCAACACCTTCTTAATAATCCTCACAATACTCTTATTAGAAGACTCAGAAAGAACATTCCCTTGTGGATAATATGCAGTAGAATGCCCAAGATTTATATGATAATGATGAAAAAAATTAATCAAATTCTTAGAATTAAATTCTTGTGCATTACCAATTATGATCTTCATGGGACAACCAAATATAGACAAGATATTATTCTCCAAAAAATAAATGATAACATAATCATTAGCTTGCCTAGTTGGGATTGCTTCAACCCACTTGGTAAAGTAGTCAGTTGCTGTCAGTATCCAGCAACACTGACATGATGATGATGGATGAATCTCTCCAATAAAATCTAACCCCCACTGCTGAAATGGTGCCTCAACATAGATAGCCATTAAAGGTAAAGGTACAAGTTTATTCTTACCATAAAAAATATGGCATTCATGGCAGTCAACAATCTTTTTGTACACATCTTTACACATTGAAGGCCAATAAAAACCTGCTCTAAGGATCTTGTTTGTTGTAGCCTTCCAATAATGATGACCTCCACAATCTCCTTTGTGAAACTCCTCAATTACTTTATCAGCCTCCTCTTCCAGCAAACAATTCAAAAAAAAACCACCGGGATCCTTCTAATACAAATTTTTGTCAATGATGCAATACCTCAAGGATTTCAGCTTCAAAAATCTTGCCTTGGACTTAGTTAGCTCAGCAGGTGCTCTATGATGATGTAGGAAAAAAATAATTTCCTTATACCACTCTGAAATGATATACTTTTCTTCAATAAGGATCAATTATTCCTCCTCATCTGAAATTTTTGAAATTTCTGCAATTAAATTCATGTCAAGACAGTCAAATTTTGACTGTGCCATCAGCTTTTCTAGACCTTGTCCTTTGACCAATTTTTTTGGCTTGATTGGTTAGCAATCCATTTCCCACTCTTACCATCCGGATCAGCTTGAGTTAGGATGTCTTTCACAACAGCATTAGGAACAAAAGCTAAAACATGTGAATGCAGAATATAAATTATGAAATATTTAATGGCCTTAACCAAGACATAAGATTGCTTCTCCAAGATGTTGTACTTCAACTTAGAGTTAGCTAATATCCTACTAAAAAATGAAATGGGCTGCTCAGTACCTTGTTGTCCCTTCTGCAACAAAACTCCAGCAATTGTATTTTCTGATGCAAAAGTAAAAACCAGAAATTCTTTTGAGAAATTTGGGCTGATCAACACTGGTGCTTGGGTGAGGGCCTTTTTGATCTCCTCAAATGAGTGCTTTGCTTCTGCTATCCACTTAATCTCATCTCCTTTCTTCAGCATCCTTTTTATGTCCTTTACAATCTCAACAACATTAGGAAAAAATCTTCTCACAAAATTTACCTTTTCAAGAAAAGACTGAACCTCCTTTTTGCTCCTAGGAAAATCCACCTTCTGAATTGCATTGACCCTGTTTGGATCAATCTTAATCCCATATTTAGAAATAATATTCCCAAGTAATTTACCTAAAGTTAAGGAAAAAACTCTTTTAGTGGGATTGAGAGAGATACCAATCCTTCTACACTTCAGCTAAATTCTTTCTAGGTGCTGTTGAGCCTCAAAATTGTGCTTTATTTCATTCCATTTTACCTCATTTTCCTTTGTCCATTTCCATCCTAGACCCAATTGATCAATGAATATAGTTAAAATTACTTCTAGAATGATTTACATGACTGACTTGCTAAGTTTTGTGATTTTTTCCATTGTAAAGCATTTTGACCGGAACTAGCTGCAGAATGCAGACATTCCGTAGCGAACCGACGATTCTGCAGCTGCCTTCACGTTTGAGTATGTTCCAGGTGGCCTCTCAAGAAAAACTGCATATGGGCATAATCCACGTCATTTCTACATGGTTCGTTGCTCATCATGGAGGAAGAAACGAATTCTGGGTATGGTTTTGGAACGTGGGAACACATTTAGGAAGGAAGACTTTTATTAGGACTATCTCAGTCCAGATGTCTTTTCCTTTTCACGCAGCCACTTCAAGAGTCCTAATGTGATTCCGATAAGGAAAGACAGTGTTCCTGAATTGTTGCAAATCTTGTTATTTACATTTGTTATATAAACACTTGGGAAACCGAGAGCTAGGTTAGATTTGATGTTAGATTTTATGCTAGATTTTGTTCTAGATTTGGCTTAGATTCTGTGCTACATTTCTGAAGACGCGGAGTGCTATGTTCAAGTTATTTCATCTTTAATGAAGCAGATAGTGTTGTTTTGAAAGCGTTGATTTAATTTGGAGTTGAATTCCGTCAGGTGGTAGAGGGCCCCTGCCTCTTGCACGGATTTATTTGCGTAAATTAGATAAGTATTCTAACTGCCTTTACGTTTTTGAATTTGAATTAGTAGTTGTTTTAATTAGCTACTGTAGTTGTACTCATTCTAACTCTTCCACAAGAAGAAGCTCTTCCAAAAGATAATAATGATGAATGGGAAATAGCTATAGTATTGTAGGATTTGAAGTTGAATTCATAGTTGTTTTAATTAGCTACTGTAGTTGTACTCATTCTAACTCTTCCACAAGAAGAAGCTCTTCCAAAAGATTATAATGATGAATGGGAAAAGGCTATAGTGTTGTAGGATTTAGTTGTAGTTTTTGTTGTTCACTATCACAGTTACACTTGTTCTAATCACTCTTCCACAAGAAGAAACTCTTCCAAGAAACTATTAAGATGTTCAAGACATGACTGTGATAATGAATGATTTAGTTGTGTGTTTGCACTAAGTACCATCTCTGTTCTTGCTCTTAAATGCTTGTCCAAAACATCATAATGACGAGTAGGATATGGATATGATATCTTAGTTTTTCATTGCTTTCTGTCCTTTATGTTTGCATTTGCACTCAATTACACAGTCAGAATTGTTCTAACTCTTCCAAAAGAAGGAACTCTCCCAAAATATCAACAATGATGGACAAACAGACTGTATAATTTCATAGAATAATGCATGATAGTATAGTTAGGATACTCCGGAGTTTCATTGCACTTAATTCATGTTCAGTTGTTCTGTTTTGGGTTTGATAATGCCTTGTAGTTTAACACTGTTTTAGGCTAGTGACATCTTAGGTTTAGTTGTAGTTCAACTCATTTCTTTTGCACTCCACATTCAATTGTTATTCACTGCACATTAGATTACTTCAGTTGTTAAGATTAACAAAACAGCCTTCATTATTCACAAACCTCTTCTTGTTCTAAAATCCATAATTGATCTATAACTACATGAACAGAAGACCATATCACTTTAAGGCCTGAAGTACTTCTGCAATTTCCTCATCATTTCATAAACAAAGCTCTCCCTCAAAAGACTATTTTGAAAAGAAATCAATAACTCTTGAGTAAAGGTTTTGTGACATTCAATTAAATTGCAGAATAGAGTTAGGAATTAACTTTAGAATAGAAAATCTTATGATGATATCAATGTTTTACTCCAAACATACTTCAACAAATCTCTAATCAAGGACAAGATGTTGCATCATTATAAGTTAGTTGTTTAAACTGTTTAGTTAGGAAGATTTGCATGCTTATTTGACCATGTTTCAAGTTCTCTCTCAAATGCCTTTGATGAAAGAATTTGACAAGTTTAGTTTGTGTTTTGAATCATTTGCTTAAAAGTCATTATCAAGCTTTGTTTTTGCTTAGTCATAGTTTAGATTTGATTCTGCTTTAGTGTTTCCAATTGCAATTGTCATTTGTCATCCATCAATTAGGCTTAACTCTGTTTTTAATCACCAACTCCTTTCCATTAGCTTTCTAGGCATTTTTCTTGTGAACATAAAACCACCAAAAGACTAAAAACATCATAAAACATCACAAAAGACCAAAAAAATCACAAAACACTACACACAACGCATTAGTAAACAAGCACCTAGGTACATACAATACACTTCACTTCAGCAGTTTACAAATCCTGGTTGAAAATTAAATGAGCTCAGTTTAGGAGACTAGATTGAGACCAAACATTTTGGCGCCGTTGCCGGGGAAGTGAAAACTAGGTAACCTTTGTTTCTTAGTATCCAAAAACAATTTTATGCGTAGAGAGAGAGATTCAAGGGGAAGATTTATAAGCAGCAGAGGCAGAAGTTTGATTTCTAGAACACCACTTGTTTCATCTAGATCCAGAGCTAGTACACCTTCAACTCAAACCCATCTTCCATCCTCTTCTAATCCTGGACTTCTAGAAGATCTAAGGTCAACTATTCCATTAGAGAAACCTTCCACTTAATTCACTGAACCTGCCATAGAAGAAGATCTAAAAACTCTTGTTGGGGACACAAACCTTTCCACTTCCACAGGAGAGTCAACCATGGCAGAAGAAGGAGGAGGAGGAGTTTTTAATGGAGAAAACACACTATTTGGAGGTAGAGGTAGAGGTAGAGGAGAAGGAGGTAGAGGAGAAGGAGGTAGAGGTGCAGATGGAGGAAGAGGTAGAATAGGAAGCTCTTTTTGGTTCCCTATAATTGATGAAGAAACCAATACAACCATGAAAAACATTTCACCCTCTGTCCTTCCAAACTTCTATGGACTTAAAACTGAAGATCCTGAAACTTTCTTATTCGAATTTGAAGTGTTGTGTAGGACTTATGACTACTTACAAGATGCTCAAAAACTGAAATTATTTCCTTCAACTTTGAAAGGAGCAGCATTGAAGTGGTTTATGAGTTTAAACAGTAGTTCTATTAGAACATGGGAAGACATGAAACAAGCATTTCTAGAGAGATACTTGGATTATTGTATGCCGGTTAATCATAAGGAAGAAGTGTTCAAGATGTTACAAAAGAAGATGAAAACTTAGAAGATTTGTTGGAAAGATTTAAATACAACATAAAAAGGGCACAAATGGAAAACCTAGATCAGGACACTTTAAAAGCTCTTTTGTTGAAAACAATTAGGGATGAATGGTTGGATATCCTTAACATGATGGGAAAAGGGGATATATCACAACTCACATTACCTGAAATACCTGAGTTATGTATCAACCTTTCCAGAGGGAAATCTAAAACTGTCAAAGGTCCAAGAGATCCTGCTCTTGCAAGGGCAAGTAAATCTACTTCTGGGACAATAAGTAGATCAGAAATAGGACACATGCTTGATGACTTTAAATCTGATATCTTAGGGAGTCTTAGTGAACAAATAGACACCCTTAAGATACAAAACAAGCAAAAGGCTGAATCTGATGCTTTGGCAATATTTTGTCCCAAATGTAGAAAGAAACATGCCTTGAGAGAGTGTCCTTTAGATGTAAAAGTTGTAGAGACCTGTGTCATTTGTTCTGAAAAACATGAAACCAAGAATTTTCCTTCTCTTCCTGGTCTCAAAGCTGTCTTTCAGGAAGAAACTCCTACAGACTCCACAGAATCTCTTAACTTTGTATCTAGAAGACCTTGGCAGGGACCTCAGACACAAGGATTCCATGATCAAATGTATAATCAACCTCCACCTTGGAATCCTTGGCAGCAACCTTGGCCCCAATTTCAAAATCAATCTCAATCTTGGGCACAAGGAACACAAAGTCCCTATGGAAGATACTCTCCATATTACCAGTATCCACCATCCTATCCACCATATCCACATTTTTATCCTCAAAATCCTCAACAAAATTTTCCTCAAAATATTCAACAAAATTTTCAACAACATCATCAGAACCAACCACATCAAAATCAACCACTTCCATTACCATTCCCTCAAAAATCCAATCAATTTCCAGCTCAACCCATACCAAACCCCAATAATAAGAACCCTCAGAATACATACATGATAGAAGGTCAACAGTTTCCAACTTATTTAATTACTCCTCTAGACCTTAGTGATGTTCAACTTAGGTCTGGAAAGATACTTGAAAGGAGGAAACCTTCTGTGATCATACAAGAACAAGATAATTCTGAGGAAGACTCTCTATGGGTGAATAAAAGTCTTGAGGAAGACACATCCTTTCAAGACCCAAACACTGAAAAACTAAAACAAAAAGATCCAATAAATCCAACTCCTGTATTAGAGCAACCATCCACATCTACTTCTATACCTCCCTTTCCGGAAAGATTACAAATTGATAGAGGTGTAGAAAAAAAAATCATGGTGCCTAATTATGATTTCTTAGATGAATTGAGAAATGTTTGCATTAAAATTCCATTATTGCAAGCCATCAACGAAATCCCAATTTTAGCCAAAACAATAAAGGAGTTGAGTATGAAAACAACAAGAAAAAGAATAAGAGAAACCAAGAAAATTCAACTGGTAGGACAAATAGCAGACATTATGATGGGCAAGATTGCTATTCAAAAGTATCTTGACCCAGGAAATCCAGTTGTCAAAATTCACATCAATGGAATTGAAATTCAAAACAAACTCATTGACTTAGGAGCAGCAATAAATATCATGAGTAGACAAATCATGGACAAACTGAAACTTCCTAATATTCTCTTTACACCCACACTATTACAATTAGCAGATAGATCTGTGATCAGACCAGATGGGATAATAGAAAACATTCCAGTGTCCCTAGATTCTTGGGAGTATCCTATGGATTTCATGATCCTAACTCCTAAGAATAATCTAGGAGGCCATCCTGTTATACTAGGAAGACCTTGGTTGGCTACAGCTGATGCTTTTATTAGTTGTAGGTCCGGTGATATGTATATTTCTAATGGTAGTTCAACTAAGAGATTCACTTTATATCCTCCAGCTAGGACAATTACAGATTTAGATGACACTCAATGGATAGAGGATGAAGAAGATTTACAACCACTCTTCACAATTTCAGAAATTAGTGAAGATAATCAAATTCTGAATACTCTAGAAAATTTTGAATCCTCTCCAGAACACAAACATGAATCATTTCAAGAGGGATCCAATATTGAGTTTTTGTCATATAGGCAGATGTCTCTTCATTCTATTGACAAATTTGGTAGCTCTACAAGTGAAATTTTTCCAGGCAAAACTTTGAACATAAACAAGAATCTAGAAAAATCTCAACAAGAAGAGTTAATCAAAGTATTACAGAGACATTCTTCTGCATATGCATGGGAATACACTGACATGAAAGGAATAAGTCCCAAGACTTGTACTCATCACATCTATATAGAGGCAAATTTCAAACCAATCAGACAGCCTCAAAGACGGATGAATCCAAATCTTAGGGAAATTGTCAAGGAAGAATTGCAAAAATTGTTAAATGTTAATTTCATCTATCCTATTTCAGATAGTCAGTGGGTTTCTCCTTTGGTAATTGTGCCAAAGAAAAATGGAAAATTGAGGGTGTGTGTTGACTACCGAGAACTGAATAAAGCTACTCTTAAAGACCATTTTCCTTTACCTTTCATAGATCAAGTATTAGATACATTAGCTGGCAAAAAGTACTTTTCATTCCTAGATGAGTTTAGTGGTTACAATCAAATCCAAGTAGCACTTGAAGACCAAGACAAAACCACATTCACCTGTCCTTGGGGTACCTATTCCTACCGAGTATTGCCATTTGGATTATGCAATGCACCTGAAACATTCCAAAGGGCAGTATTAGGAATTTTTTCGGATCTAATACATGACTGTGTAGAGGTGTACATGGATGATTTCACGGTTTATGGGGACACATTTGAAGAGGCTTTAGAAAACTTGGAAAAAGTCTTAAAAAGATGTCAAGAAGCAAACCTTTCACTTAGTCATGAAATTTTTTTTATGATGTTTACTGAAGGTATTGTTTTAGGGCACCACATTTCAGGGGATGGGATTAGAGTTGATGAGGCAAAAGTTGAATTCATTTCTAACCTATCCATTCCAAGTTGTCAAAGAGATGTTAGAATTTTTCTAGGATTTACAGGGTATTATCGGAGATTTATAGAAAACTTCACCAAAATAGCATCTCCTCTCTTCAAATTACTCACCAAAGATTGTGAATTTAAGTGGACTTCTGATTGCCAGTTAGCTTTTGAAACCCTGAAAACCAAAATTTATGAAGCACCTATATTAAGGGGACCTAACTGGAAGTTACCTTTTCATATCTCGACGGATGCTTCCGATACAGCTCTGGGAGCAGTATTGGGACAGAAAGATTTAATTCCCTATGCCATCTATTATATCAGTAAAAATTTGACTCCTGCAGAGTTAAGCTATACTGTAACTGAAAAAGAGTTTTTAGCTGTTGTTCATGCCATTAACAAATTTAGACACTATATAACAGGCTATGAAACTTTTATTCACACTGATAATTCTGCCATTAGATATTTAATGAATAAATCAATCACTAATGGTAGAGTTATAAGATGGTTGTTATTATTGCAAGAATTCAACATTACTATTCTAGATAGGCCTGGAAAACAAAACATTGTGGCTGACTTCCTGTCTAGAATTCAAAATATCAAAGATGACACTGCGGTTGAAGATCAATTTCCTGATGAATATCTTTTTGCAGTTTCTACTCAAACTCCATGGTTTGCTGATATTGCTAATTATTTAGTTTCAGGAAAATTTCCTTCAATTATGAATGCAAGGGATAAAAGAAAAATCATTAATGATAGTGCAAATTATTCATGGGTCGCTAATGATTTGTACAAGACAGGTCCAGATTTGATCATTAGAAGGTGTGTTCGTGAAGATGAGATGCTTGAGATTCTCAAGGCATGTCATGATGAACCTTGTGGCGGACACTTTGCAGATAAGAGGATAGCCTATAAGATCCTTAATTTAGGATATTATTGGCCATCCTTGTTTAAAGATGCTAAGGAGTATGTCAAAAGGTGTGACAGTTGCCAAAGGGTAGGGAAACCTTCTCCTTCGGGTGAGATGCCATTACAACCTCAGGTACACATTGAACCTTTTGAAAAATGGGCTTTGGATTTTGTAGGACCTATTAGTCCTCCATCAAGACAAAAGAAATATATATTAGTTTGCATTGATTATGTTACTAAATGGGTAGAAGCTAAACCATTACTTGTTGCTAATGAATCATCTGTAGTTACTTTTCTTTTTGAGGATATTTTTACTCGTTTTGGTGTCCCAAGGAAATTGTTACAGATCAAGGAGCTCAATTTACATCAAGGCTAGTGGAGCAAATGATGGAGAAGTACAAAATCAGACATAGAAAAACTACTCCTTATCATCCACAAGCAAATGGTCAAGTGGAATCTACTAATAAGGTCATTGAAGGAATCCTAACAAAGACTGTTCATTTACATAGAAGAGATTGGGTAGATAGGCTTCCTGAAGCCTTGTGGGCCTATAGAACTACATTGAGAAACACAACAGGCCATACTCCTTATGAGCTTGTTTATGGAAAGCAAGTTTTGTTTCCCATAGAGTTCCAAATTCAAACCTTCAAGATGGCAGTTCAGCTAGGACTTGATTTAACGGAGGCACAAAAGCATAGACTGGAGCAAATTAATGAATTGGATGAGATCAGATAAGATGCAGTTCAGAAAAAAAGTCTAGTCCAACAGCAAAGGGCTAGATGGCATGACAAGTACATCAAAGAGAAGAAATTCAAAGAAGGTGACTCGGCTCTCTTGTTTGATTCAAAATTCAAGGATTTTCAAGGGAAATTTCAGACACATTGGCTTGGGCCATATGAAATTGTTCGAATTTTTGATAATGGGGCAGTAAAAATCAGAACTATAGATGAAGAAGAGGTGACTTTTCTTGTGAATGGTCATAGACTGAAGCTATACCACAAGCCACTCTCAAGAGAAGAGTTTGTCAAGAAGTTCCAAGAAAGCAATGATGTGAAGTTAATGAAGAAGAGTCTCTCTTCTTCATCAACTTGATTAAATTTTCTGAAGCATTTCGCTTTAAAAAAAATAAAAAATAAAATAAATAAAATAAATAAATAAATAAATAAATAAATGTATAAACATGAAAACCAATCATTGATTGGCATGTTTATACAGAAAAGATAGGGTGAAAATCAGAGTCTCTCTGACACTCTAACTTTTCCCATTTTTGTTTTTATAAGCAGCTGTTACAAAAATCATAAGTTCAGATCCATAGTGCTTATGATCCATCTCATTTCATTTCACTCCATTCACTTATTCATCCATACTCCATTTCATTCCATCATTCATATTTCACTTCATTCCACATATCATTCATCTCATTCCATCCTCCATCCATCTCATTTTCATGACAAAATTCCAATTTTGGTATCTTGCTATAAGTGAATAAAACATGTCATGAATTGCAGTACAGTTCTTATGGTCTTTCACTCCATTTCATAAACTGAATCCATTCCATTTCATCATTCACTTCATACATATCATAACTCATCATCCATCTTCATTCATACCATATAACATTTCACCTATATTCCAAAAATATTCCATTCCATGATTAAAATGCTCTACAGGAACATTCTACAGCCCAACAGACATTCTGCAGCTGATCAGCCTTTCTGCACCCAGACAGTCTTTCCGCAGCTACAAACCCTGAAGGCATCAATCAGCAGACATTAGAATTGCAAGAAAATGACCCAGTGTATCCATGAATCAAAAGCATCAAGAATATTATGAAGACTCTTCCAAAGGTGAACAAAGAAGACAAAGACTACAAAAAATCAAATGAAAGGCAGAGGTAACAAGTTTAAATTATAAATGGCATTTCATTAAAGTTTAGCATATTTTTAGTTATGGATTGTTCGAAAAGGTTGTTTTAATTATTTTTATTGATCAAGACCAATAAACCCTCCACAGACTTTGGATTAAAATCTCTCAATTCAAATTCCATATCCGACATCATTTAAGCGGTTAAAATGGTCAAGGTATTTGAATTCTTCACGTCTTTTAACCAAATCATTCAATGATGATTCTCTTTGCCGTCGTAAAAATCTCCGCCGTCTCTTCAATCATTAATTCATTCCCTCCACCTCACTCCACTACTTCATTCCGTGACCACTGCCATCACTCCATTCTGTAGCCGGCATTTTATTTCGTAGACAGAGATATTCTTATCACCGAGAGCAGAGCCAAAGGATATCAGTTTGAATAGCATTGAGCATTGTAAACGTAGAGCAGAGCAAAAGGGTAAATTCATAGGTATAGAAGTGTGGAGTTTGAAGTCTTCTGTCACTAGGAGACAGAGGTATTGCAGTGTTGAATTTGAAACCATTTGTCACTAGGAGACAGAGGTATTGCAGTGAAGAAGTTGAAGCCATTTGTTACCAAAAGACAGAGATATAGCAGTATGGGAATTTGAAGCTATTTGTCACTGTCAAACAGAGGCATATCAGTCCAAAGTTCAATTGTCAACAGAGGTATATCATTCCGAAATTTGAAGACATTTGTCATTATCAATCAGAGGTATGACATTCTGAAGTTTGAAGCTATTTTCATTAAGAACTTGAAGTCATTTCAATTCGAAGGTGAAAGATATTATTTTTGTGGGTAGAAGAGTGTTAATTTGAACATTGAAGAAGCAATCATGGGTTTCATTGTAAGAACAGAACCAGTGGGTTCAAAATATTTAGAAGGCTACCCTCAATGCAAAGAAATGTTACAACAGATAGGATGGCTTCAATTTTTTGGAGAAATTTAATGGCTTCCACAAAGAAGTCACTAAAACATTTGCAAGATAATTTCAAGGAGCTGAAGTTGAAGTGGGGGATGTCAAATTTACTGTCACTGAAGTTTTCATTGCAGAAGCTACAGGGTTGCTCAGAACTGGAGAGAGATGGTTCAAAAACAGAGAATTCCACAATGAATCCTGGAAGCAAATTTTAAAATCACCAGGTATGGATGTCACTGTATTTAAGAAAGGAATTCCCAATTCTGCATTGAAAAATAAATGGAGAAACATACTACTTCTTCTGCAAAAATTTATTACATGTGAGGGTAGATATGGGACATTTTATGTCTACCACATTAGAATGATAATGCATTTTCTGGGGGAAGACCTAAACCTACCTTACTTCTTGCTTCAAAGCTTGAAAAATATGGCTTCCTGTGTTCAAAGAAGGGTTCAATTTTTAGAGACAACTTTATATCATCATGGGTTGGTTAAAATTTTGATTGAACATCATTTAACCAAAACAAATGATACATGGGACGATTTCTTGATAATAAATCATTTTGAAGAGCCAAAAGAACCCTCACCGGAGCCACAGCCTACAAAGAGAAGTAGAAAATGGAGGGCTTCAAAAGTTGAAATTGACAAAACAGTCCAAGAGAGCAGTGAGGAAATCATTTTAGAGAAGTTGACCCAAATCAAGAGGCAACTTAAGAAAGAGAAGGTAATCAAGAAATCTACCACAGAGAAAGGAGAGGGATCCTCTCAGCCAAGGAGAAGCCACAAACTAAAGGGAAAACTAAAGAAAACACAAATCAAACAAACATGGGTGATTGATATAGAAGATGAGGAAACATCCATGGAAGAAGATGTTGAAGAGGATTTTTATGAAGGAACCCCTGAAATTGACCCTGCTCAACAAGAAATTTATGACTATGTGGAAACTTTGGAAAGGAGAGCTTCAGAAAGCAGAGAGAGAACCCCCAGTCCTCCACTGTCTGAGATAGATATATTAAGAAGGGATAGGTATGAGTTGGAATTACTGAATAGACACATCAAAAATGAGAATGAAATTCTCAAGGATCAAGTCAAGCTCAAAACTGATATGAACTCAACCTTATCCCTCCATATAAACAAAGTGGAAAAGACCAATGAGAAGTTGAAGAAAAGGAACAAGAAGCTAATCAGGGCACTCACCAACCTAAGGTTCAAACTTGCTATCAGAAAATCCAGAAGATCTCTAGCTTCCAGACAAAGGAGAAGGAGAGGATTAGATGTCCTTGCAGAAGCCTCTGAGTTCATAGGATAATTTTCATGAGGACATGCAAAGAGACAGCAGTGGGGGTATGTTGAGCCTCAAAATTGTGCTTTCTTTCATTCCATTTTACCTCATTTTCCTTTTTCCATTGCCATCCTAGACCCAATTGATCAATGAATATAGTTAAAATTACTTCTAGAATGATTTACATGACTGACTTGCTAAGTTTTGTGATTTTTGCCATTATAAAGCATTTTGACCGGAACTAGCTGCAGAATGCAGACATTCCGTAGCTAACCGGCGATTCTGCAGCTGCCTTCACGTTTGAGTATGTTCCAGGTGGCCTCTCAAGAAAAACCACATATGGGCATAATCCACGTCATGTCTACATGGTTTGTTGCTCATCATGGAGGAAGAAACGAATTCTGGGTATGGTTTTGGAACGTGGGAACACATTTAGGAAGGAAGACTTCTATTAGGACTGTCTCAGTCTAGATGTCTTTTCCTTTTCACGCAGCCACTTCAAGAGTCCTAATGTGATTTCGATAAGGAAAGAAAGTGTTCCTGAATTGTTGCAAATATTGTTATTTACATTTGTTATATAAACACTTGGGAAACCGAGAGCTATGTTAGATTTGATGTTAGATTTTATGCTAGATTTTGCTTAGATTCTGTGCTACATTTCTGAAGACGCAGAGTGCTATGTTCAAGTTATTTCATCTTTAATGAAGCAGACAGTGTTATTTTGGAAGCGTTGATTTAATTTGGAGTTGAATTCCGTCAGGTGGTAGAGGGCCCCTGCCTCTTGCACGGATTTATTTGCGTAAATTAGATAAGTATTCTAGCTGCCTTTACGTTTTTGAATTTGAATTAGTAGTTGTTTTAATTAGCTACTGTAGTTGTACTCATTCTAACTCTTCCACAAGAAGAAGCTCTTCCAAAAGATAATAATGATGAATGGGAAATAGCTATAGTATTGTAGGATTTGAAGTTGAATTCATAGTTGTTTTAATTAGCTACTATAGTTGTACTCATTCTAACTCTTCCACAAGAAGAAGCTCTTCCAAAATATTATAATGATGAATGGGAAAAGGCTATAGTATTGTAGGATTTAGTTGTAGTTTTTGTTGTTCACTATCACAGTTACACTTGTTCTAATCACTCTTCCACAAGAAGAAACTCTTCCAAGAAACTATTAAGATGTTCAAGACATGACCGTGATAATGAATGATTTAGTTGTGTGTTTGCACTAAGTACCATCTCTGTTCTTTCTCTTAAACGCTTGTCCAAAACATCATAATGATGAGTAGGATATGGATATGATATCTTAGTTTTTCATTGCTTTCAGTCCTTTATGTTTGCATTTGCACTCAATTACACAGTCGGAATTGTTATAACTCTTCCAAAAGAAGGAACTCTCCCAAAATATCAACAATGATGGACAAACAGACTGTATAATTTCATAGAATAACGCATGATAGTATAGTTAGGATACTTCGGAGTTTCATTGCACTTAATTCATGTTCAGTTGTTTTGCTTTGGGTTTGACAATGACTTGTAGTTTAACACTGTTTTAGGCTAGTGACATTTTAGGTTTGGTTGTAGCTCAATTCATTGCATTTGTACTCCATATTCAGTTGACAGTCACTGCATACTAGATTACTTCAGTTGTTAAGATTAACAAAACAACCTTCATTATTAACAAACCTCTTCTTGTTCTAAAATTCATAATTGACTCATCACTACATGAACAGAAGACCATATAACTTTAAGGCCTGAAGTACTTCTACAATTTCCTCATCATTTCATAAACAGAGCTCTCCCTCAAAAGACTATTTTGAAAAGAAATCAATAACTCTTGAGTAAAGGTTTTGTGACATTCAATTAAATTGCAGAATAGAGTTAGGAATTAGCTTTAGAATAGAAAATCTTATGATGATATCAATGTTTTACTCCAACATACTTCAACAAATCTCTAATCAAGGACAAGATGTTGCATCATTATAAGTTAGTTGTTTAAACTGTTTAGTTAGGAAGATTTGCATGCTTAGTTGACCATGTTTCAAGTTCTCTCTCAAATGCCTTTGATGAAAGAATTTGACAAGTTTAGTTTTTGTTTTGAATAATTTGCTTAAAATTCATTATCAAGCTTTGTTTTTGCTTAGTCATAGTTTAGATTTGATTCTGCTTTAGTGTTTCCAATTGCAATTGTCATTTGTCATCCATCAATTAGGCTTAACTCTATTTTTAATCACCAGCTCCTTTCCATTAGCTTTCTAGGCATTTTTCTTGTGAACATAAAACCACCAAAAGACCAAAAACATCATAAATCATCACAAAAGACCAAAAACATCACAAAACACTACACACAACGCATTAGGAAACAAGCACCTAGGTACATACAGTACACTTCACTTCAGCAGTTTACAAATCC
Source organism: Pinus albicaulis (assembly GCA_034641835.2). Lineage (NCBI taxonomy): Eukaryota > Viridiplantae > Streptophyta > Pinopsida > Pinales > Pinaceae > Pinus > Pinus albicaulis. The sequence goes on from CM076571.1 coordinate 663,464,460, forward strand.
TGGTTGACAATTAAATGAGCTCAGTTTAGGAGACTAGATTGAGACCAAATAGGTGCTTCAAGTGATCTTCCTCCTTCCTTGAGAAGACTGTTATGTCATCAAGATAAACAATCACCATCTTATCCTTCTCTGCAAAAAAATCAATATCCATTTCCCTCTGAAAAGTAGCCCTTGCATTCATGAGACCAAATGGCATCTTGACATACATGAATTTTCCCCATGGTGTAGTAAAGGCTGTTTTCTCCTGATCAGCCATATGCACAAGAATCTGATTATAACCTGAAAAACCATCAAGCATAGACATCCTTTGGGAACCAACAATGTTCTGAAAAATTTGGTCCATCTTTGGGAGAGGGTAATTATCTTTCAGAGAGGATTTTTTCAAGTTTCTAAAGTCTATGCATATTATGATTTCTCCACTCTTTTTTCTGACTAGAACCAAATTCAAGAGCCACTTTGAGAATCTGATTGGAACAATGCTTTTGGCATAAAAGAGCTTTTTGATTTCCTTCTCAATCAAAGGCATGAGGAGTGGATTAATCCTCCTCAATTTCTGCTTGAAAGGCTTTTCATTTTCTTTAATGGTAATAGTATGTTGAATTATAGTAGGGTCATACTTCTTCAAATCAGCATAACTCCAAGAAAAAAATCTATGAACCTTTTCATCAACTCAATATATTTATGCTTCATTTCAACTGAAAGAAACTTTGAAATTTTAATCATTTTTGGCATAGTTACTGTACCAAGGTTACAACTCTCTACCTCTTCATCATAAGCTTGTATACTAGGAGATTTGAACACATCATTCTGATAAAAAAACTTCTCAAGGGGTATGAGGCCTTTGGGTATAGAGTTATTCTTCAGCTGTAACACTTCAGAATTTCCCTTAGATTTCGCAAGCATGTTTTGTTGATCTACTTGTATATTTTCATACTTAGCTTTCAGCTCAATAAAGTTCTTAACTTGTTGGTCATCCTAAAATACTTGCCAATGGATAATGTTATCAAGAATAGATGGTCTATGGAGAACCTCAACCTCACATTTTTCAGTGGAATGTATGGGAATGATTAAAAGACTTGTAGAGACAGCTAGGGAATCAACAATGGAGTTTTGGTCTCTAATCTTGACAATGAATGAATTTCCTTGGAATTTTTTTAAAATATCCATGACTAAGTTTCTGTATGCTCTCATTCTTGCATCATTTGTTTGATACACACCTTCAACTTGTTTAATGAATAATTCAGAATATCCACAAAGAGAAATATTTTGAGCACCCATTTTTTTTTTAAATTCTAAGCCCAAAATCAAGGATTCATAATCAACCATGTTATTTGTGCAATCAAAGTTCAGTTTGTAGGAAAAGAACTTAATTTCATAATTTGGACTTGTAATCCAAATCCTTGCTCCTACCCCCTCTTTTCCTGCTGATCCATCAAAGTGAAATAACCACCATCCTTCCGCCTTCTCATCGCTGACATTATGATCTTCTACTTGCTAATTTTTTGTCTGCTAAATTTCAGATTGTCTTCTCATGACTCAATGATGACTTATTCAATACCTAAACTGACCATGATGACTGCAAACATGGGTATGTACCTTAATTTCATCACTACATGACTCAAAAGGCATCTAACTTACCCTTTCCAACGTTTTCTGACACCTAACAACTCGACTGACAAGACAGACAGAAAATCGCACTTTCGTAGCGCCTCTAGTGTTAATTTGACTATTTTCGCTACGAAACTATCAGCAGTTTCGGAGCGAAAAGTGACATTTTACAGTGCAATGTCCTACGAAACTGTGGTTTCTTGGCTAATTAGGCAGTTTCCGTAAAAAAACTTTGGAAAATGAAATGAATTAGAAAATGATGAATGATGTGACATGAAGGAGTTTGAAAATGAGTGGGTTTAGACCTTAGGGTAAACTCAAACCATAAAAATTTAACATCTCCCTTGATCAAACTTAAAAATTACTCCTACAACTCTATTTTGACCCATGAACTTATGTAACCTTGTCAAAATTATGTTTGAATTTTTTGAGTGATAATAGAAGGCATTGACATACATTAGCACTTGGCACACAATGCCACTTGGAATGTATTGGGACCTATTATTAGTGTGGCTAGCATGCCCCTTTTGAAAAATATAAAATACTGACTTATTAACCCTCTTATTGGTTATTCCTTTTGTTTCCTTGAAACTTCTTGACACATATTCACATACCCTAGCACCCTGCACATCCTTAGCACCTGGAATGTATTGGCATATCTTGGCATTATTTGGCACATATAATTAGAACTCCCTAGAACTTCCAAGCACGCCTTAAGACTTCTTGACATTCCTTGATATTCCCTAGCATGCCTTAACAATCCTTAGAATAACTTGTCACTCCCTCCTTGGCATGCCAACTAGTACTCATTAACACTAGTCCCTGGCACACATTCCTCATATTCATTAAATTCCATGAATTTTGACCTAGTGCTCCCTTAATTTTTTTGTCCTAGTACTCCTTAACACTCCTCAACATGCATTAGCACTCTCTATCACACCTTAGCACACTTAAACATGCCCTTCAACTTCATAGCATGCATAACACTCTGTGACACATATTGGCACTTGGCATGTATTGGCGCTTGGAAAGTCTTAGCATGTATGGAATACGTTGACATTATTTGGTATGATTTGTTTAATATTAAATTTATTTGAGATCAACTGTTGGAAAGTAGATGAGAAGCAACAAAGGAAGACTTGGCACTTAGAATGCACTAAGACTTTTCACTTGGCACCTATTGGCACCTAGTGTTGGTGTGCCTAGCATGCCCCTCGTGGAAAAGGTAAATTTATGACTTATTAACCCTCTCATGTGTTCATTTCCTTGTAGTTTAACTTTTTTCTCCCTTTTGTTTCCTTAATAGTCCATGGCACGCATTAACACACCCTTTCACATCTTATCATGCCTTATCACTTGGAACATATTAGGATGTTTGACATGCCTTCACACTATCTGACACATCTTAGCATTCCCTAGCATGCCTTGGCACTCATGTCCTCACAACTAGCCTTTACATTTTTTCACGATTTAGGAACTCAATCAATTCTTTTTCTACCGCAGTTCATGTGACAATATTGGCTTGCTTCAACCATAAAAACTTGACCAATTGCACCTAATACAAGTAGATTGTGCCTTGTTCACCTAAGAACTACCTATAACTCATCTTATGCCACTCATGTCCAAGCTCAACCATAAGATGCACAAGGCACACAAAATATAAGCCGACACAAGTCGAGTGCCCCGAAACGTATACACAACAATGTACAATATGAAATTATCTAGAATAGTTTAAAACATGAGCATGTAGCCAAAGTGTGCCACATCTCATATAAAAAAAATAGCTAAAGGAAAAACAATGTTGTGCCTAGCACAAACTGATCTCCCTTTGTCTAAAACTGCTATGTCGAGCCCCGTATAAAAATCGCAGGCTTGCCTCCTATAAATCCTATTCTAAAATTCTCCTAACATTATTTGTCCTTGGCACACTTGAATTCACTGACACTCCCTGGCACACACTCTTATTCATTCATTTCCATGCATTTTGACCTAGTTATCACTTGATATGCCCCGACACTCCCTAACACTCTTCAACATGCATTGAAATTTTCCGACATGTGTTAGCATGCATTTTCATTCCTAATGTGCATGCCCTGACCCTCCCTAGCTATCATGCCCTCACAAATACCCTTACTTAATTTGAAACTTGGGAACCCAATAAAGCCCTCGCTTGACTACAAGAGCTTGACCAAGTTACGGTTACTACAACTAGACTATGTTGTTGAATTTTGTAACTTGGGAGGTACACCACAAGCCTACTGAGATGGGTTTGTGCAAGTTTAGTCACAAAAGGATTTATGGGCAAAGAAGCCAAGAAAATGGATTTTGGACCCGAGATGGGGTTTAAAATCTAAAATAAAATTAAAAAGGAAAATTAATATTTCCTAAGGTCTAAGTGGATAAAACCCGTAAGTTCTAGATGGTTCTTAAGAGGTCTAGTAAAAACTATTTAAGGAGGCCTTAGGATGAAGGAAAAAACATCAAGTGAGAAGGAGCTCATTTTATTAAGGGTGTGAAGAGAGATGTATTCCTAAAGTAGGTCAAGTAAGAGGGCTAAGTAAGGCTTGTTAGGGGGAGGCCATGATCATCCTCCAAGAGCAAGATCATCATGTGAAGGTTCACAAGAATGTTGCATACCTTAATGGTAGGTTCGAGCTAGGAAGTAGGATGGGATATTGTTGGTTCTCTTATGGCAGATCGAGCTTAAGATAGGTTGCTCATGAGAATTCGGGCATGTGATTTCAATGGTGTCTTTGTGTGAAGGCCGCATCAAATTCTGAAATGTTGAAATATGCAACAAGAAACATTGAAATCGGAAACCAGAGAGGACAAAAAAAAATGCACCCACACTAGTGAGGAATTTTGATGCACCAGGAGTGAGGAATGTGGGGCGTCTAATTGATTTTTCCCTTAAATAAATTGGAAAATAAATTGTAATTTCATATCATAACAACTTTTGTCAGATAAATAAGTCATGATGCCTAAGTTAGCTCAAGAAATTCGAGTTGGGGGTCTAAGATGAGGAATTTAGAGGGATTATTCTAATATTTTTGGGGTCTAGTTGCAGTTGATGCATTAGTGGGGTGCAGGTGTGAATTAGTTAACTCAATTAAATGAGTTAAAATCAGTTTAAATAGTTCTAACTAAGTGATGAGATAGTGAGAGGTTGACCAATGAATTAAATTAGATTAAATTCATAATGAGTGATCAATCAGATAACCAATAATTCACTATTAATAGCTTCATGCATGTCAGTTTCGAGGAAGACTCAGTTGAGAGAGAGGTTAAAGGGAACACAACTATTAGTTGTATTTATACAAAATTTTCCATGTGCAATTATAAATTCATTGGGATGCCATGATGGATTGTGCAATCAAGGAAGACTCATTTTCCTAATTAATAGGGAGCTAATTCCCTAGTAATTGCATGAGCAAGGTAGGCTGAAGGAAGGTTGAGAATTCGCTAGTACTAGACTGAGTTGCACTAATACTAAGACTTTGCACTTGGCGCCTATTGGTGCCTAGTGTACTAGACCAAGTTTTCACTTTGCAATTAGTTAAGTACTAGACCGATTTTGCACTTTGCAATTCATTAAGTACTAGACCGAGTTTGTACTAAGCACTAAGACTTTGCACTTGGAACCTATTGGTGCCTAGTGTTGGTGTGCCTAGCATGCTCCTCTTGGAAAAGGTAAATTGATCACTTATTAACCCTCTAATGTGTTCATTTCCTTGCATTAACACACCCTTGCACATCTTGGCATGCCTTATCACTTGGTACATATTAGCATGTTTGACATGCTTTCACACTATCTAAAACATCTTAGCATTCCATAGCACACCTTGGAACTCATGTCCTCACAACTAACCTTTACATTTTTTCACGACTTGGCAACCCAATCAATTCCTTGGCTACTGCAGTTCATGTGACAATATTGGCTTGCTTCAACCACAACAAATTGACCAATTGCACCTAATACAAGTAGAGTGTGCCTTGTTCACATAAGAAATACCTATAACTCATCTTATGCCACTCATGTATAAGCTCAACTGTCCCACTTAACTAGTTACCAAGACAAGGATCACATGATCTAGCCATGGCCATAAAAAAACTAAGCAACATAGCTTACATAGGAAATATTTCACATTTATGTTCAGTTCATATAAACAGTAGAACATTAACTGAGAGTTTGCAAGAACCAAAAAATGCACAAGGCACACAAGATATAAGCCGACACAAGTCGAGTGTGCAAAAAATTATACACAACAATGTACAATATGAAATTATATAGAATAGTTTAAAACATGAGCATGTAGCCAAAGTGTGCCACATCTCATATAAAAAAAATAGCAAAAGGCAAAACAATGTTGTTCCTAGCACAAAGTGATATCCCTTTGTCTAAAATTGCTATGTCGAGCCCCCTATAACAACCGTACTAGGCTTGCCTCATGTAAATCCTATTATGAACTTCTCCTAGCACACTTGAATTTGTTGATACCCCCTGGAACACACTCTTATTCATTCCTTTCCATGCATTTTGAACTAGTTATCCTTTGATATGCCCCGACACTCCCTAACACTCTTCAACATGTATTGACATTGTCTGACATGTGTTAGCATCCCTTTTCATTCCTAATGTGCATGCCTTGACCCTCCCTAGCTATCATGCCCTAACAACCACCATTACTTAATTTGCACCTTGGGAACCCAACAAAGCCCTTGCTTGACTACAAGAGCTTGACCAAGTTACGGTTACTACAAATAGACTATGATGTTGAATTGTGTAGCTTGGGAGGTACTCCACAAGCCTAGTGAGATGCGTTTGTATGATTTTGGTCACAAAAGTATTTGTGGGCAAAGAATCCAAGCAAAGCGATTTTGGATCGAAGATGGGGTTTAAAATATAAAAGAAAATTAAAAATGAAAATTAATATTTCCTAAGGTCTAAGTGGATAAAACCCGTAAGTTCTAGAGGGTTCCTAAGAGGTGTAGGAAAAACTATTTAAGGAGACCTTAGGATGAAGGAAAGAACATCAAGTGAGAAGGAGCTCATTTGATCAAGGGGGCAAAGAGATATGTAGTCCTAAAGTAGGTCAAGTAAGAGGGCCGAGTAAGGGTTTCTAAAGGGAGGCCATGATCATCCTCCAAGAGCAAGATCATCATGTGAAGGTTCACAAGAATGTTGCATATCTTAATGGTAGGTTCGAGCTAGGAAGTAGGATGGCATATTGTTGGTTCTCTTATGGAAGATCGAGCTTAATATAGGTTTCTCATGAGAATCTAGGCATGTAATTTCAATGGTGTCTTTGTGTGAAGGCCACATCAAATTCTGAAATGTTGAAATCTGCAACAAGAAACATTAAAATTGGAAACCAGAAAGGAAAAAAAAAATATGCACCCACAATGGTGAGTAATTTTGATGCACCAAGAGTGAGGAATGTGGGGTGTCTAATTTATTTTTCCCTTAAATAAATTGGAAAATAAATTGTAATTTCATCTCATAACAACTTATGTCAGATAACTAAGTCATGATGACCGACTTAGCTCAAGAAATTTGAGTTGAAGGTATAAGATGAGGCATGTAGAGGGATTATTCTAATATTTTTGGGGTCCAGTTGTAGTTTATACATTAGTGGGGTCTAGGTGGAATTAGTTAACTCAATTAATTGAGTTAAAATCAGTGTAACTAGTTTTAACTAAGTGATGAGCTAGTGAGAGGTCCACTGAAATAAATTAGATTTAATTCACAATGAGTGATCAATTAGATAACTGATAATTTGTTATTAATAGTTGCATGCATGTCAGTTCTGAGGAAGACCCAGTTGAGACAGAGGTTAAATGGAACATAAATATCAGTTGTATTTATACAAAATTTCCCATGTGCAATTATAAAGTCATTTGGATGCCATGATGGATTGCGCAATCAAGGAAGGTTGATTTTCGTAATTAATAGGGAGCTAAGTCCCTAAGAATTGCGTGAGCAAGGGAGACTGAAGGAAGGTTGAGAATTAGCTAAGTATTAGATGGTTTTTTCCTAGATTTGTAGGAGACAATTGATAGAGTGTTGGAGAATCTCATGAGAGATTAAGCATTGTATTGTTTCATGATTCCTTGACTTAATACACAATAGAGATAGAGCGGTTTTGAGCAGTTTCTTTCCCCATATACATATTGTGTTGTGCGATTGATAATTTATTTCTCTTACTTATATGTGATTGTGCGATCGTGTTTTGTTTCCGAAAATTGTAGGAAGGATTCAATATCTTGTTTTAGTACATTACAAGATTAGATTGAATCTCGTTGGATAGATTTTCTACATGGTATCAGAGTAGGAATTTTTTGGGCAGCGCGTTTGCAGAGAATATATGAAGATTTTGGTGTAAAATTTAAAAAAAAAAACATATTTTGATTCCTTGCGAAAAACTACCCAAATGGAAAATCAATTCAGAGCTCAGATGAGGGAGATATCGTCGATTTAAAATCAACTCTTTTTTAGAAAATTTTGTAACAGCGAGACAATTAAAATGTGCACAAGTCAAGAAATTATATGCACTTGAGGTACCAAATGCATGAAAATCTTTGAGGAGCAAAGCAGAGGTTAGAGACTTGGTTGTTGAGAGGGAGTACAAATTACCTCTCAACATGTAGCCTTAGAAGCAGACTCAGAAGGTTGTGGAGCAGCCACAATTGGATAAGCAGAGAGGAGACCGAGTGGAAGCGTCCATTCAAGCAGAGACCTCCATGAAGGGCAAATTTCGATCCAGATGGGCAAAGGGAGCACATGCAGCCATACCTCCAGTGAAAGATGGGGTGATGTGTAGACATAATCCCAAGGTAAGAATTTTGGGAAGGGTCAATTGAGATAGTGTGTCTAATGGATAGAACCTAGTTACGAGGATTCAATAGTACAACAGTAGTAGGAAGGATCAGTTATATTGATGTAGTCAAATGTCAGGAAGATAGAAATCAGAGTGACAAATATCAGATAATGGATTGCAGATCAGAGTTTCCAACAATGCAAAGGGCACATATGCAGATGTCAGCAGCAACGCAGAGAGTCCAGTAGACAGGTGCAATAACTAGCAATAATCAGAAGACTTTGATGAAACATGCATTATATTGATTCAATTGTTCAAAGGCTGTTCAGTTTCATGATTTCCAGGTGCAAACAACACTAGAGAAGTGTTGCATGTAGAATTCCAAAGGTAGAGATCGTGATAGATTGAATTGCTTTCTTGTTGAGAGGGAGTGTTGAAATTTGCAACAAGAAACTGTGAAATTGGAAACCATAGAGGAAAAAAAAATGCACCCACACTAGTGAGGAATTTTGATGTACCAAGAGTGAGGAATGTGAGGCGTCTAATTTTTTTTCCCTTAAATAAATTGGACGATAAATTGTAATTTCATCTCATAAAAACTTGGGTCGGTTAACGAAGTCATGATGACTGAGTTAGCTCAAGAAATTCAAGTTGATGTGAATGAGGTGGATATTGGTGGCCACCCACCTATTCCAATTGGGCCCTCGCCATTGTCTCTTTCAGTTTTTTAGTTTCCTTAATTATAGCACAATTTACTATTTTTGTCATTTTTTGGGTCCTGAACTTCCGGAGCCGTTTTGAGGCCCCAAACGATGTTTTTTGGCAAGAAAATTTTAGCGATTTCATAGAAATCATCTTATCTATAGTAGTCCACGGAGATATATTTCTATTGAGGTATCATGTGTGTCAAATAGAGATCTTATGACCAAGTTATGACCCCAGGAAGTTGGCTTCCCAACTACCCCCAACGAGGCCCATAAACTCTTGGTGTTGCATCTCCTCGGGTTAGGGTTTTCTCTTATTTTTCAATAATAAAAAGGCCCTTGAGACTTATTCTAGCACAGTTTAGAGGCATGTGGCCACCACATATCTTCTTAGAGATAAGATACCACCCAAGCTAATTTTTTTTCCATTCTGTCTGTAAGCATTTTTCAGTATTTGATATTAATGAAATGAAGTGTTATTCCTACTACATCTCTGTGTTTATGTTTATTTCAGTATTTTGTTCTGTTTCTACGTATGTCCAGATCAAGAGGGTCTAATATGAGGCATGTAGAGGTATTCTAATATTTTGGGGGTCCAGTTGCAGTTGATGCATTAGTGGGGTGTAAGTGTGAATTAGTTAAATCAATTAATTGAGTTAAAATCAGTTTAACTAGTTCTAATTGAGTGATGAGCTAGTGAGAGGTCCACTAAATTAAACTAGATGTAATTCACAATGAGTGATCAATCAGATAAATGATAATTGGTTATTAATATTTTCATGCATGTTAGTTCCGAGGAAGACCCAGTTGATACAGAGGTTAAAGGGAAGATCAATATTAGTTGTATTTATACAAAATTTCCCACGTGCAATTATAAATTCATTGGGATGCCATGATGGATTGCACAATCAAGGATGGCTGATTTTCCTAATTAATTCCCTAAGAATTGTGTGAGCAAGGCATGCTGAAGGAAGGTTGAGAAATGGTTAAGTACTAGACCGATTTTTCATAGATCAGTAGGAGACAATTAGCAAAGTGCTGGAGAATCTCATGAGAGATTAAGCATTGTATTGTTTCATGATTCCTTGACTTAATACACAATAGAGATAGAGGGGTTTTGAGCAGTTTCTTTCTCCAGATACAACTTGTGTTTTTTGATTGATAATTTCTTTCTGTTACTTATATGTGATTGTGAGATCTTGTTTTGTTTCCGTAAATTGTAGGAAGGATTCAGTATCTTGTTTTAGTACATCACAAGATCAGATTGAATCCCGTTGGTTATATTTTATACATGAAATAAAAGAGAGGGTTGATATGATCTTGTCTTGTGGTGGTTAGTAGGCTGCAAGGTCTGTGATAAAGACAAACATAAATGGAGGGCTTGCACTGTAATTTAGAGCCAAAACAGAAGTAAACACAGGCATAATATTGATTGAGGTAACCCTAGTTTGAGGGTCGACATTGAGATCTGAATTTCATGTCAATATTCAGTCAAAGAAATGCCCAGAATCTATGGATCCATATGAGGTAATTCAAGTCTCTTATGGAGGCAAGATTCATGGTTTTTTCTATGGGTGGATAGGGTTTTTTCTACAACAATTAGAAGTACATAAATATAGTTCCCTAGTTAGGACATGAGTTTCCTAGCATTTTTAGTTCATAGGGTATTCCCTTAAGACTTTGACAAATTTGCATAGAAGAAGAGCGGTTGTGACCCTTAGAGCGAGGTTTATTTCTGCAATATAGACCGCAGATCTAGAAGATGGTTTTAATATTCAGTATGTGTGGAGATAGGAGATCCAAAGGAGGGTGGAACCTGAGCAGAAGATTGAGCATGCAGAATAAATGCGCCATATGAAGAATGGATTGACATGTAGAGGAATTGATTTGGTGGACTATCCATAGAGTTTTAGACATAGATCTAAAGCAACCTATAAAAAATTAGTCAATGGACTTGTTCATTTGTGACCCTAGTTCAGTCATCTACAAATTGTTAGAAGGATGATAAGAGGAGTAGTTCAGATTTTTTCATATATTGGACAATGAAGATCAAACTATTGATACACAACAACAATGATTTTGAGAGGACTCAAACCATTGTTAGGTGTAATATTTAAAGAGCCCTAGATGAAGACAATATTGTGGGCCCTAGATCAGTAAAATGAATCGAATTTTGTTGGGCAGATTGATGGTAGTCCAAGTAAACTTGGAGGTTTGTTAGGCAACTCTCAAAGAAGAGCCCTAACTCTTGTCCTTGTGAAGGAAAACAAGATTGGTAGAAGGACAGGTGTATAGGGCCTAAGGATGTGAAATATTTGAAGGACTAAAGTAGCAGTAAAGTGGTCCAACCAACTAGCCCTAGTTCACTGTATTGTAGAGGATTAATTCAGTGAGAAGAAGGGAAACCTCCATAGCCCTAGAATTCTCATATTGGATTCGTAGTATGGAAAAAGTGAGCATACCAAAGAGTTTTTCACAAATGGATTTGTGAACAACTTGTTACCACTCAAACTAGTAGTGGACCAAAAAGGGGTTCCTAAGAGGGAAACTACTAGGATAAGGGAAATGGTGGAGGCTTAGCCCATTGTCACCATAGCTAAGGCTCCTTTTGCTTCACAAAATTTCATAGATTGGAGGAGTCCCGGTAATTTAGGAAGTCACTTGTAGAGTATAGGTCAATGAATAGGTGGTAAGTGACCTTAGAAAACCTTTCCCTAGGATAGAATAAAGAGTGGGACTAGCTTGCCTTTTAAGAAAGGGACTTGATATTATAGGGAGAGAGGAGGGGGATTGAAGGGTTGAGGGAGAAGAATAAGACTTATGAAGGAAGTTCTCAATCCATAAAATCCTTTGGGAACTTGGATTCCCAAATGGTCCTTGATGAAAGGCCTTTGACACCAAATGGGACCACACGGGGCCAAGTGGACCCAACCCAGGTTCGGGGATGGAATTTAGCAACCATTGATGTTCCTATCCTAGAAAATGTGAGGGGAAGCATCAAGCAATATTTTTTACTTCGATGGGTCAAATTGATCCTACTAGGTTCTAGACTTCGGAACACCTAGGGAAAACTTGATGCTAGAGCTAGGGCTTGAGGTATACGGAGATTCCACCATTGGAATTGGCCCAAATTATGAGGAGAGTGACGGAACCCACCAACGTAGTTACCTCTATGAGATCTAATTTTTCCTTTAGCTATATTCCTGGGAAATTGATGCCCTAGGCGACCTAATGGGGCTAGACCTAGGGAAAAATTGAAAATTGTGAAACAATGGGGGGGGGAAATCATCACACTTTTTTAGGGACTAGTTCCTAATTCACTTGGGGATATGGATTCAGAGATGATAATGAACAAGAATTTGGTTTCTTGATCAAGGAGGCCCACAAAGTCAACTTCATCCAATGTTAGATGAAACGAAAAGTGTCCTTCAAGCATTTATACTTCATACAAATGGTGCAATATTATTGAGGTAAAATGATATCTAATACATTTAATTCATATAAAAATGGACCACACATTAAATAAGCTAAATAGACACATAATTCCACATTTCCATTATGCACAATTAGCCCTAGTTATAGAAAAATTCAATAGTATGAAACAATAAGAATAGTAGCGTTAAATTTTCACTCACAATGTTACATAGTATATCCTACTAGCTTCACATTTGCAAAAAAATATTTCCAAGATAAAAATAGCCAAAATCCATACATCAAAATGCATCTATCATCCAAAATAGTCCTCCAAGAAAAAATGTGAAGTTCTATAAAGATAGAGAGATCCCAAGTGTTGGAACAGGGTCCCTTAAAAGCTGCGAATTTTGTATATTTTGATCTTAATTAGTCCAACACAGGGTTTTTGGGGTGGGTCAAAGCCCCTAATGCATTGTAACAAGTCAAGGGTAGACCAAGAGTCTGCAAACCACAGTTTCCGGACCATTGGATGCGTAGGCTAAATCGGTATAAATAGATAAACCTTTTTGAGTCATAGGTAGAGAAGAATAGAGATTGATGATAGTTACGAATTGTTAGATCAGTTTGGGTTGCTAGGGCAAGGACTCCTACAGGCTGTGTGCATGGAGATCCTCAGTCCTGTTGTGTGCAGACCCTATTGGCTGTGTGCATAGGCTGTGTTGGATTGTATTGGGTTTTGGAGGCTAATATATGTGAATCTGGTGAGAGTATCTTTGCGTTATCTGAGTTTATGTGTTACTATTGATGCAAACTGTTGGATTTGTTACACTTACTATTGGTTATTCGTTGTCGCTGCGGATATATCTTTGTTATAATATGGAATATTACTGTGATCTATTGTTCATGCATTTATGATATTACATGTGATATTGTTGATGCGAAAGTGCTGATTAGATCTATGACTAATAGTAGCTCTATTAACTGTGGACTATACTGATTAGAAAACCTGCGAATAGATATCTTTTATAGATGTGAGAGTATCCTTGTTCCTGTTATAGGAATCTATGATCTATTGATTACTATGATTATAGTTGTTGTACTGATAGATTGGTATTACGCATGTGGATGCGAAGGTAATTAGTAGATATGAGCTCTGCGATATAATTTTGTAACTAGATCTGTTAAATGAGAAGCTTATAATTTGAGAACACAACTCTTCTTGTCTTACCTTCTCTCTCTCAGGGTGCAGAAAACTGGTTCCAACACCCTCCCATACTGATTAGGATGGTCCTTTCTTGAAATCCTTCAGATCATTCACTATCTGTGAGTAGGACTTGGGATTTTTGAACTGTTGTTTCAAAGCATTCTTAATCTCTTCAATGGTTGCATTTTCATGTTGGTTTATGTATCCCATATAATAGTCCAAGGCCCTTCCTTCAAAGGCAAGGGATAGCTGTGCTCTTTTCACCGCATCACTAGCTACGTTTTGCGCAGTCCATACCAATCCTGTGACAAACTAGAACCGATCCATATCTTCATCCCCTACGCCCTTGAAAGTGGGTAGCTTCATGTGCGATGCCATATCGTCTTCTGGTGGTGGAGGCGATGAGTTATTACCCCTATGAGGGTTCGACGATGGTGTAGATGGAGAACTCTATGCAACAGAATTTATTACTGGACTGTAGAAAGATCAATCTCCTCCTTGATTGGTTATGTAGTATTTACCACTGCGCATTGTACCCTCACTTTGATCAGAGCTCATTCAGTCTGTGTGGCTGCACAAAATTCTCTTTTCGCACAGTAATATCTTAATCAACAATGGTAAGGTTTTTAAAAACTTACCCCGTAACCCCTTGAAGAACCTTCGCTCTGCTTTAGAATAGGAGACGAATTGATCGATGAAAAACTTTGTCACAAACCCTCATAGCACACTGTCCACTTAGTGGCCTACCGTATGAGTGATGGTGTTATCAGTATTTTATAACTGCTGGATCAATTCTGTAGTCCACTACGTGACCTATTCGTCCTTCCCACATTTCTAGAAATATACAAGCCTTGCAAGCCACTCCTGAAGCTTAGTCCCAAATGTCACAAAGAAAATTTTGTATATATCTGTGAAAATGTACTTATTCTTCCACTTTTTCGTTGTCAACCTTGTGCTGCTATTCTCTTTTATCGCGAATTCCTGAATTTTTTTTTCGAACCACTCAATTTATTTCTTCGTAGGTTTCCAATATTCTCTTGTCATTACCCGATCTCTCTCTCAAAATGCTCCCGGTCTTGGCAACATAACCATTTTTTGGCTCGAGGGGTCCTAACCCAGGTTCGGACATTAAGGTTTGCCAAAAAACCCCTATAATACTGGCCCTTTCGGCAGTGACCTGCTTGCACAGGCCAAAGTCTCACCCGAAGTAGTATGGGAGGGTGCTGGAACCAGGTTTTCGCACCCTGAGAGAGAGCAGGTAAGATAAGCAGAGATGCGTTCCCAGGAGCATCAACTTCTCGTTTAACGGGTTCTGAGTTACAAGTCCTGCTCAGAGCTCATATCTACTAATTACCTTCGCATCCACATGCGTAATACCAATCTATCAGTACAACAACTATAATCATAGTAATCAATAGATCATAGATTCCTATAATAGGAACAAGGATACTCTCGCAGCTATAAAACAGATCTATTCGCAGGTTTTCTAATCAGTATAGTCCACAGTTAATAGAGCTACTATTAGTCATAAATCTAATCAGCACTTTTGCATCAACAATATCACATGTAATATCATAAATGCATGAAAAATAGATTACAGGAATATTCCATATTATAACAAATATATATCCGCAGTGACAACGAATAACCAACAGTAAGTGTAACAAATCCAACAGTTTGCATCAATAGTAACACATAAACTCAGATAACGCAGAGATACTCTCACCAGATTCACATATATTAGCCTCCAAAACCCAATACAATCCAACACAGCCTGTGCACACAGCCAATAGGGTCTGCACACAACAGGACTGAGGATCTCCATGCACACAGCCTGTAGGAGTCCTTGCCCTAGCAACCCAAAATGATCTAACAATTCGTAACTATCATCAATCTCTATTCTTCTCTACCTATGAATCAAAAAGGTTTAATTATTTATACCGATTTAGCCTACGCATCCAATGGTCCACAAGCTGTGGTTTGCAAACTCTTGGTCTACCCTTGACCCATTACAATGCATTAGGGGATTTGACCCACCCAAAACCCCTGCATTGGACTAATTAAGATCAAAATATACAAAATTTATACAAAATACGCAGCACCTTATCGGTTGAACCCCAAATATAAGTAGAAGGTTAAGGAAGAAATCGATAAAATGATCACCACAGGTATTATCGAGCCGATCGAGCAGTCAGATTGGGTAAGTATGATGGTGGTTCAGGAAAAGAAAACAAAGGGAGAAATACAAGTATATGTGGATTTACACAAGGTAAATGACACCTGCATACATGACCCCTTTCCGACACCATTCTCTGATATGATCCTGGATAGTGTAGGAGGCCAGGAAGCGTATTCATTCAGTGAGGGGTTCTCAGGATACTATCAGAACATAATCGCACCAGAAGATCACAGCAAAAATACATTTTCCAGTGAATGGGGATCCTTCCAGTATACCGTAATGCCGTTTGGACTCAAGAATGCCCCTCCTATATTCTTGCGGTTAGTTTTCGCAGTATTCAAGGAATTCATCCACAATTCTAGAAGTGTATTTCAATGATTGGAATGTCTTCGGCTTAATAAAGACGCACGTTTCGAACCTGCGCATGATGTTGGATGCCTACTGAAAACACCAGATTTCCGTGAAAATTAAGAAATGTATCTTCTGCGTACCCTTCAGAATCTTGCTCAGACATATAGTTTTCTGACAAGGGTTGATGGTGGACCCTATGAAAGTGGCAGTTATCATCAATTTGGTAGTGCCTATGACTGAGAAATAGCTGTTTTCGATCCTTGGACATATGGGCTACTACAGAAAATTCATTCAGGGATACGCACTGATTACAGCACCTCTGGAAAAGACACTTAAGAAGGATGTTTCATTCTTTTGGGATGACGAGTGCCAAAAGAGCTTTGAGCTACTCAAGGAAAAGATGGTATCTGCATCGATTCTTATTTTTCCTGATTGGGTAAAGGTATTTCATGTTCATGTTGATGCATTGGGGATTTCCCTAGGAGTGGTCCTTATATAGCCTGGCGCCGGAGACATTGATCACCCAATCGCATTTTCTAGTCGAAAACTCTCGAGTGCGGAGCACAATTATGCCACCATAAAGAGGGAAGGGTTGGCCATGTTCTATGCACTACAGAAGTATCAACATTATCTGTTAGGAGGACACTTTAAGATGTTTACAGATCATTCGACTTTAAAGTATCTGGTGAATAATCCTATGTTGGGGGGGAAAATATGCAAATGGTTGTTGTTGTTTCAAGAATACGATTTTGAAATCATAGTCAAGCCAGGGAAGTTGAATGATGCGCTGGATCACTTGTCCTGAATTGAGATGGTTGAGGAACCCACTAACTTGGAGGAAGGATTGCCTGATGTGAAACTGTTTTCTATTAAGGTCGTTGATGTGCACTTAAATGATATCATTTAGTTCCTGACTACAGGCATGGCACCTGCAGAGTATTTGGTACAACAAAAGAAGGAGTTGGTTACCCTAGCAGCGGATTTTACCATTATCGCAGGTCATTTATATAAACTAGGAGCTGATGAAGTGTTGCGCAGATACGTTCTGGAGCATGAAAGGCACACTATCTTGGAAGAAGCTGACGAAGGCATAACAGGAGGTCACTATGCAGGCAAGGAAACGGTACAAAATATCTTGCGGGCTAGGTTATGGTGGCCAACCCTGCATAGTGACTCTCAGGATTATTTTAAAGCCTACGATAGGTGCCAGTGCACAGGGAGGCCATCACGCAGAGATGAAATGCCTTTACAAACACAAATGGCTCTACAAGCCTTTGAAAAATGGGCCATTGATTTTGTGGGACCAATCAACCCACCAGGGAAGAAGGCAGGTGTGCACTACATAATTATTGACATTGATTATGTAACTGGGTGGGCCGAAGCACAAGCGATGAAGGATTGTACTGCAGATACCACTGCGCACTTCATCTTTGAGTATATTCTGACCAGATTTGGATGTCTAAAGATCCTTATGAGCGATATAGGTACGCACTTTGTTAATGAAACAATACAAGCTTTGATTGAGGAGTTCTAGAGCCATCATGTGAAGAGTACCCCATATCATCCACAGGAAAACAGAGCGGTCAAAGCTTTTAACAAAGTTTTGGAGAAAGCACTGACTAAGGTTTGCAACGCCAATCGCAACGATTGGGACGTGCACATCCCATCAGTTCTTTGGGCCTATCGGATGACCTACAAGAAGCTAACAGGGAAAACCCCATTTAGGATGGTTTATGGCAAGGAGGCCATTATGCCGATGGAGTATATTGTTCCTAGTCTATGTATCACAACATTTACGAACATGGCAGAACTTGACATCATGGAGGAGCGTTTAGCGCAGCTTATGGATTTGGAGGAAGATCAGTTTATTGCTAATTTCCATCAGCAGGTTCAGAAGGCCACGATAAGGCATGGCATGATTGACATATTCGCCAAAAGACATTCGCAGAAGGTGAATTGGTCCTTTTATATGATAGATAGTTTGTGAAACACCCATGGAAGTTCCGACAACATTGGCTTGGTCCCTACACAGTTAAGGAAATTAGGGATGGAAAAGCTGTTAAGATAGCTACCCTATGCTATGATATGCTACTAGGCTATGTCAATGGTATCTTGCTCAAACCATATCAGATCAAATGACTATATGGTCGGAGTAGCTGTATAGGGCAGGATATGGCCACCAAGGAAGATGAGTATGACCAGGGTACACACAGGAAGCGGCCACAAATTTGGAAGCTCGGAGGGGTGCGTAAGAGGCACAGGTGTATATTCAAAGTGCAGCAGGTGCACTGGGAATACGAGGGTGTGCTGGGCACACAGGAGGTGCGAAAACTAGCCATTGGAACAGTAAAATTGAGTAAAAAGATAAAATTACCATTGTAAGGAGCGAGCGACCGACATTTAAGGAAGCAATTTTTGGATATTTTTTACCATTTATCTGATGGTAAGTTTCAATTAAGATTCACCCGACTATTAGCGGCTCTCTGCGGTTATAAAAGGGGAAGGATCAGTTGGAAGAGGGTTTCGTATCTTTTGCCTTATTTGTGCTCTGCAGGATCATGCCTTGAGATAGTTTGGGCCTACTATGCTTCTTTCATGTATGAACATCCTACCCGCTCTGATAGTAGCCACACAGGGTTGGGATTCATTTCTACACCAGAATGATGACCACCAACCCTATTGAGCCCTCACAGATGATTTCCTCAACAAAGCTAGAAACCACAGAGGTAGTAGAGGTCGAATCAGAAGCCGAGGAAGTCATCTCCCCACCATCTCTAGTAGCAAAGAAAGGTAAAGAGAAAGAACAAGGGTTAGGGAAGCTTGCAAAATGGGCTAGGGTAAAACCTCGCACATCTCCCTGCAATATGAAGTCACCGCGCGAGGCGGCTGCTGTCGGCTAGCCTAAACCAGTAGGCCGCCCTCTATCTGATTAGGAACAAGCCCAGGTCACTTAACCAATCAATTGGTTGCCACCATTTGTCTGGCCTCGCAGGCCCTCGACCTACACACCAAAGAACCTCGATGGCCTGATCACCTACCTACAGATGTCCCTGACCTTGGGCGAGGCCCCCGTCATTGGTGAACCCTTTGGCAAGCTTCATGAGGTGAAGTTTGACGATCATGACTTGGCCAACTATGAGGCCTTTTCCCATTTGGCACCTGATTTTTACCTGGGACAGATACTGGAAGATGATGGGGTACAGGTCGTCCCTATCCACTGGGTGCATGGGTGGGCTGGTTTTGGGCTGTTGAACCTGCTAAGGATGCCACATTTTGGCGACTACAATGTTATAGATCGCTTGGTACGCCAGGGTCTCGCCTTGGTCCATGATGGTAGTGTTGGGTATGGAGCCTGATTATCTTCTTTACTTTGTATCACAACATTGGACCCCTGTACCTTAAAAGGGGCGGCAACGCCGCCCGAAATTTAATCGCTGCCGTAAAAGTATAGTAATTTCTAGTCAATCTGGGCCATTCATTAGGCAAATGATCTGACGGTAGAAGTTATGTTTAGATTAGGGTTTTTTGCCCTAGAAGGCAACCCCCTTGTATATATGGGGGCATTGTATTACGGCTGTGTATTTATGTGTGTATTCTCGGAGCGAGAAACAGAGAGGGAGACTGTGAGAGAGAACAGAGGATATTACAGCGGATCTGCTGTAGGTTTTGTCTCTTCATTTTTGCTGGATAATAGAAAGGAAGGACTGGCTGTTCGGGGTGGACGTAGCCCAAACTAGGTGAACCACGTATATCTGTGTCTCTCTCTGGTTTTATGTGTTTTGTGTGCTTGTATTTTCCGCATATTTTATGTGTTTCATTGCTCTGTAATATTTAATTTTCTAACAGGTAGCTTGTGGATCTGGGACCGCACCCCTATTGATGTTGTACTAATTCACCAAATTACTGGCCTCCCCATGGAAGGGCCTAACCCGATGCTGCGGGTGGGCAAGAAGTACGAGTAGAATATCGCTGACAGCGTGCGCGAGACTTACCATGTACTACGGAATACTCGGGGATTCATGATCAGTACCATCAGCGACTTGGGGATGCAAATGGGTACATTTTTGCTAGCATGAAAGCTAATGCACAAGTTCCAGGCCACCATTATCCCCACATATGTCATTCAGTTGGCAGGATAGTGTGAAAACGGAGTTTGCTTCAATTGGGCCCAACACCTGTGTAACGAAATTTTGGAAAATTTCCACGAAGCCTAGGATTAGGGGCGCCCATTCTGCTATTCTTGGCTGCTGTTGCTCATTGCGTTGGTCACATGGGAAGCACCAGAAGAGGAAGTCCTCCCTGATGTCACTCTTGACATGTGCGAAGGAGCATGCTACACGAACTTGTGAGATTCCAAGGACGTGCAGCGTATCGATGAAAATTAGGTCTTCTAGGTCCTTTTTCAGAGCAGCTTGGCAGCAACCATCAATTCTCGATCACGCTTTTCTCCAACAGTTTATGAAAAGTAAAAAACCATCACAACATTTCAGATCACCATGCACCACATCCAAATCATAGTGTGCAAAGATAAAGCCTAGGTCTCGCTCCCATATATGGCTACAGACGAGGATATTGATCACATCATCGCTACATGGTCTCCGCAGTGGAAGATTGGGTTCAAAACGGGTACGGTGGGCACCACAGGGGTGAGTGCTACAAATTTTACCCCGAATACCATAGCCAAAGGAACTAGGGGATCAAGTAAAGGAACAAGGAAAGAAGGGACCATAGGATCACAACGGGATTTGCAGCAGAAAGGGAACACCGAAAAGAACGCAGACACACAGAAGGATTTGCAGTCAGATAAAAATACAGAGAAGGGTGTGGAAGTGCCATCACAGAAGGGGTTACAGTGAAATCTGGGTTCAGAGGGCCAGGAGATGGGAGGTGCTAACTCCCTCAAAGGAACAAAGAAAAAAGGTGAGACCGCTAAAGGGCCACGAAAGAAGCAGCGCTCTCAGCGAACATAACACGATGAAACAATTACACTCACAGAAGGTGACCTTGAACAAATCACAGATGTGATCACTTTGGCCATGGAGGATAAACGGATGGCTCTGGAAGAGCAGCAGAAAGTCACGGTCGACTTTCTTCAGGTCGAGCTCTGAGCCCTGGAACTGAAAACTGACACACTGCAAACCCATTTCGTCCAGGTCTGCACAACCTCCACAACTAGCAGCATGACACTTGTTGCAGTATAAAGCTGCCTCTTTCCCCTACCAGGTGCAACCCTCATAGTAAGTCCACCCGAATTGGGAGTGCAAGTCCAAGCCTGTACAGAAGTCTAGCTGGATCTAGCAAGGTTTCCACATGATTCACTTTAGGTTCTACATAGCTCATTGTTTAAAGAAATTCAACATAGGGACTATTAGGTCCACTAGTTTCTCAACACAGCAGAGCAGACCATTATAGAATAGATGGCTGAGGTAACCAAGGTACAGGCTGCGTATACCCTCGCCACCACACAACAAATGGAGCTGGAGAATTTAATTGGTAGACTCTGCACAGATGTTACAACTGAAATACCAACCACAGCTACACCCCAGGCCAAGTTCCAAGGGCTGGTCGCAGCCTTAAGAGCAGAGATCTAGGTCTTAAAAACTCAAATGGAACAGAAAATCATAGACTTGCAGGCCAAGCTGCAGCCAGAAACACCACCGGAGGTCGGGGCCCAACGAACTGCACTGGTTACAGCTGCCACAAATGTGATCACAGGAAAAATTTCTCAGGGCGCCCAATTATTGGACATAGTGATGCAACTATGGACCAAGGTATAGCATGATCCTCTCCTATGGGAAATTAATCAAACGTTGCGCCAGAACGAAGAAGAGTTCGATCAATTGGAGGCTACCTTGACTACGTTGGTCCCTTCCCAGTGCTTGGCCCGACTGCGCACTAGCTAGGCCCTCAGCGACGACATGGAGGCCCTTCGATGGCGGAAGCAGACACTGAGTGATCACCTCAAGCCATGGGTAGACGAGGCCCTCAAGCTGTCCCACGATGTTGATGTTTCCATGAAACAATTGA
Source organism: Pinus albicaulis (assembly GCA_034641835.2). Lineage (NCBI taxonomy): Eukaryota > Viridiplantae > Streptophyta > Pinopsida > Pinales > Pinaceae > Pinus > Pinus albicaulis. The sequence continues at coordinate 663,486,765 of CM076571.1, forward strand.
ACCAGACATTGGAGAGCGTCGCAGCCACTACAGAAGGTCCAACTTCACATAGGTTGGTAGAGATAGCTTAGACTGCTACTGCAGAAAGCAAAGGAGTGATGTCACCATTAATCAATGTAGTCAAGCAACTTCAGGCAAAGATGGAGGACCCATGACCGTCGTGACTCGGGACGAGTCACAAGATTGTGTTGGGGGACTGTTGGAACAGGGTCCCCTAAAAGCTGCGAATTTTGTATATTTTGATCTTAATTAGTCCAACACAGGGGTTTTGGGGTGGGTTAAAGCCCCTAATGCATTGTAATGGGTCAAGGGTAGACTAAGAGTCTAAAAACCATGGTTTGCAGACAATTGGATGCGTAGGCTAAATAAGTATAAATAGATAAACCTTTTTGAGTCATAGGTAGAGAAGAATAGAGATTGATTATAGTTACGAATTGTTAGATCAGTTTTGGTTGCTAGGGTAAGGAATCCTGTTGCTTGTGTGCATGGAGATCCTCAGTCCTACTGTGTGCAAACCTTGCTGGTTGTGTGTGTAAGTTGTGTTTGATTGTATTGGGTTTTGGAGGCTAATATATTCGAATCTAGTTAGAGTATCTCTGTGTTATCTGAGTTTATGTGTTACTGTTGATGCGAACTGTTGGATATGTTACACTTACTGTTGGTTATTCGTTGTCACTGCGGATCTGTCTTTTTTATAATATGGAGTATTCCTGTGATCTATTGTTCATGCATTTATGATATTACATGTGATATTTCTGATGCGAAAGTGTTGATTAGATCGATGACTGATAGTAGCTCTTTTAACTGTGGACTATACTGATTAGAAAACCTTTGAATATATCTATTTTATAGTTGCGAGAGTATCCTTGTTCCTATTAAAGGAATCCATGATCTATTGATTACTGTGATTATAGTTGCTATACTGATAGATTGGTATTATGCACAGGGATGCGAAGGTAATTAGAAGATATGAGCTTTGCGATATAAGTCTGTAACTAGATCTGTTAAATGAGAAGTTGATAAGTTGGGAACACAACTTTGCTTTTCTTACCTCTCTCAAGGTGTGGAAACTTGGTTCTAGCACCCTCCCATACTACTTCGGGTGAGACTTTGGCTTGCGCAAGCAGGTCACTACCGAAAGGGCTAGTAGTATAAGGGTTTTTTGGCAAACCTTAACCTCTAAACCTGGGTCAGGACCCCTCGAGCCAAGACCAAGTCAAGTGATGATACAAATGAATCCAACTAACTCCTATTTATACATTGATTAGGATTTGATTGAATTAGCTTATGGGCCTACATTAGCCCCTAAACATAAAATAATATGCAAGTAACCCTAAATTTTGGTGACAATCCCACCAAACTATCTCATACATGGAATAATAAGCCTCATAAGAGGTCAAATTATGTCCTAGGGCCTTCTAGGAGGCATACTGAGTTCCATGAGTGCCATAATGATGCATGGGACCCATCAAAAGTGTTGGAAAAGGGGGTGACCCCTTGCTATCCAAACATTAAACTTGTGGTGCTCTCATTAAACTTGTGGACTAAAAGGGTTGTGCATGGCCACCATCAACAAGTAGGTCAATTGTTGTCTTGTTTATGATAGATTGGCTGTCAAAGGATTAACACCAAGCCCTAGTTGTATTCCTTGGATCAGTGTGATTGTAAAGGGTCACGATCCACGATACATGAGCTATAGCTTGTTGTATTGTAGTTTTTAATATAATGAAGGGTTTGAAAAAGGTAAAATTATCATGTGCACTAGTTGATTCCTTGATTTGTGTCGATTTCATTGTGCATTAAAGTAGATGTGTTGTGGCACTTGAGTGTGTTTGCACCAAAGATTCTAAGACAAAACTCAGATTCTCATGTGTCATGGAAATTCAACATATGCCTTGTTGACCTAAGAACTACCTATAACTCATCTTATGATACTCATGTCTAATCTCAACTCATCCAAATTAACAAGTTACCAAGACAAGTCTCACATCCAACCGTGGCAGTAAAACAACTAAGCAACATAGTTTACATCTTAACATCCCATATCACCTTGCACGTCTTAGAATTCCTTGGGATCTTCTAGCATGTGTTAGCATCCCCTACATTCCTTGGAATCTTGTGGTGGTTAGTAGGTTGCAAGGTTTGTGATAAATACCAACACAAATGGAGGAGGGTATGGACTAGAATTTAGGGCCAGAAACGAAGTATTCGCGAGTGTAATATTGACTGAGGTAACCTTATTTTGAGGGTCATATATATCTAAAGTTTAGGTCAAGATTCAGTCAAAGAAATTCCCAAAATATATGGATCCATATGAGCTAGGTCGAGTCCCTTAGGGAGTCAAGAGTTGTTATTTTTGCTATGGATGGATAGGGTTTGTTCTAAATCAATTATAATATAAGTATAATACCCTAGTTAGTGAGTTTTCCTAGCATGTTCAGTCTCTCCCTTTTGATGCCTCGATAGCCCTTAACACTCCTCAACATGCATTTACATTGTCTTGCATGTGTTAGCGCTCCTTTTCATTCCTTGGCATGCTCTAATACTTGCTAGCTATCATGCCCTCACAACTACCCTTAATTTTCAACTTGGGAACCCAACCAAGTCCTCACATGACTACAAGAGCTTGACCAAGTTACGATTACTACAACTAAACTATGTTGTTGAATTATGTAGCTTGGGAGGTACTCCAAAAGCCTAGTGAGATGGGTTTGTGTGAGTTTGGTCACAAAAGAATTTGTCGGCAAAGAAGCCAAGCGAAGGGGTTTTGGACCCAAGATGGGGTTTAAAATCTAAAAGAATGGAGGAATGGAAGGACAAGATGGAGCCAGTGCTTGAGGATAACAGACTGGAGGACTTCATTGATACTAATATTCCCCTTTCCGCAGCAGAAAATGCCAAACTTCATGAAGCATTGAAGAAGAATGTTGCAAATGTGAGAAAGATATTTTTAGAGGGAGTTTGAGACAATAGTGTCTCAAGCCTCCATGAGAAGGCAAATCCATATGCAATGTGGAAGGCCTTGAAAGATCTGTATCATAATAGAAGTGACCAGAAGAAGTTGGCGCTTAAAGACAAGTTTAGGAAGATAAAAATGGAGAAGTGTGATATGATCCAAAAAGACTTTACCTTTAATTCTAGGGCCGCATATTCCTCCTCCTCCTTCTTCACCTTGACACTTTTTCTATTGAATTCCTTCTTTTTCATCCTCGGGATCTCCTCCTGTTGAAGGATAGCCCACATTTCTCCCCAATTTGGGAGTTGTGCTCTGACCAAGATGCTTTGGACAAAGGTCTCCCACTCATCAGTAACTGCATTTAGGGTAGTCCTCACCAAGATCTCTTCATCTAGAGTTGTCCTCATGGCAATCAACTGATCTCGGATTGTCTACAATATGAAGAGGAAGGGATCAATCTCCTCTCCCTTGTGCATTTGGAAAATTCGTATATGGTTCTCTAGAAGCATCTTTCATTGGAAAAAGATGCCTTGATAAAGTGTGGCAAAAGCTTTCCACATCTCATGTGTTGTCCTCTTCTCGGAAATGTGTGGTACCACGTGATCCTTCACCCCATCCATGATCAAGCGCTTTGCCTGCACCTAATTTTCGTTGAATTTATTCAGAGCGTCCACATCAATCGACATAACTAGGAAATTTTTTGCGTGGTCTCTGATACCTTACTCCTTTAGGACTGTCAGGATTCTGGCCTTCCAAATCACAAAGTTGGACACACCATCCAACCTATCCTGATCTCTCAGTCCATACGAGGCCATCTATGCTCAAACTGTCGAAACAGGTACTCTTCTCTCTTCTACTACTGCTGCACTCAATAGAAGACCGGATTTGGGTTTCTTGGTGCTATAAACCCTCTAGAGATACTGCTCCCTCTGAAAACTTATTTCCCTCCTAGAAATCCTCTGCCAATTCTATTGAATCAACCATATATGATCACCCTCCTGATCAAATATCAAACTTCTTGGAAAAATTCTACTAAGGAACTGTTTCTCCTCACTTTTTCACCTTTGCTAGGCATTGTTCTACACCAATGGAACCGATGCCTCACTAGAAACTTTTGAACATCAGAAGTTGCACTTCCAGCCTCGACAAAATGCACAACATCACTCCATTTTTGGACTGCGTCACCGTCCTGGTGTTGTGTCAGTCTCTGCATGAGCAACCTGGCTCAGTGTCCCTCTCCTACTACTACGTTAGCCTCTGTGTGAGTAGCATGGCTCTGCATCACCTTTCTAGAGCTGCTTTAGACTCTGCGTGAGAAAACTGACTTTGTGTCACCCTTGCAAGGTCTATGTTGTCCCTTTGGTGCTGCAATGCATTCTTCCGGATATGTGCTGCTTCAGCTGCCCTCCCTGCAACAAATATATTAAGCCCCTTTGTTGATGGTTCAACTTGATCTGCAATTCTCTGATACCAAGTGAAAATTTCTGAGTAGAGAAATCCTACTGCTAAATATTGATTTACTTCTCTTACTTGTTTTATCATGCACAAGTTATTTAACTAAAAATATTAAAAAAAACTCTAAAGTAAACACAACTAGAAGCCTACACAAATATAGATCATTTATTGAACATCACACACATATGACAAAGGGAACACAAATTTTCGGACAAATGTCCCTAGAAAAACCCAATGCGGGAAAACTGGTGCAACAGATGTGAGGGTTTATTATTATTAAGAAACAATATTTTGAGTACATCTAGGGTGTCATAATCAAGCTCACCCAATAGAGAAAACCTTGACTACAGAGAAAATGTGAGATTTACCTCACTCATGCAAGTCCCGGTTGATCCAGATGAGCCACTGGTGAAACCCTAGCTAGCTCTACGCAGTCTCTACACTGCCATTGTGTAAGGATGTGTGGACCTGATTGAGGGACTACATCACCCTTACTCTGTGCTGATTAGATTCTCCTAGAGTCTGGTTTCAGCCCTATCGGCTCAGAAACTCTAGTCTCCAATTGAATTTCAGACTTTCCTTGGAGGCTCTATATTGCCCATACGTGGGCCTGCATCACCCTCTCTAGGGACTACATCACACCGTCTGATGGTTGTGTTGCATCCACTACGTCTCTGTTGTCATTTCTCTACGTTGAACTCTTTTTCCTGCTGACCAATCACTACCTTTTCCCCTCACTACTTCTCTAAATCACTTAGATCTGATCTTCGTCCAAGCGCCTCTCCGTTAGAAGAATTTGATCTCTTAGATTTTGTGCGTGTGTTATCCAAATGATAATCTAGGTGGATATTGGTGGCCACCTGCCTATTCCACTTGGGGCCCCACCATTGTCTCTTTCATTTTTTCAGGCCCTGAACTTCCGGAGCCATTTTGAGACCCTAAACAATGCTTTTTGGGCATCACTTTTCCAAAAAGGTTCATTCCATTCCAAAATATAATTTGATAGTCAACAGTTGTAGTCCTAGGATAGATTTTTCTAACGATAAATCATGTGTGTCAAATGGAGATAGTATGCCAAAGTTACGACCCCGGGAAATTGATGTACCAATTTACCCCGACGAGGCCCATATTCTAGCGTTTCATCTCCTAGGGTTAGGTTTTTGGATGTTTAGGGTTTTACATTGTTTCTCAATAATTTATAGGCCTTCTAGCCTCATTTTAATATCGATTTCAGGGGCCTGTATCTACCACATATTTTCTCAGAGATAAGCTACCAACGCCCTAGCTAGTTTATTTCCATTCTGTCTGTAAGCAAATTTCAGTTTTTTGATAATAATGAAATGAAGTGTTATTTCTACTACATCTTTATATTTATGGTTATATGTGTATTATATTATGTTCCTGCATAAATCCGGATCAATTAAACCCAAGCCCTTCCTTTATACTTTTCTCGTTGACAAATCAATGACTGTGATCTAATCACTAATCAATGGCTTAGATTAAAAGAAGCTTGATCCACGTCACTTAGAATGTTCTCATCACATGTGTAAATTAATTCACTTTAGTTTTTTTTAATTTCCCTAAGTTAGACTTAGGGTCCCCATTAAAAAATTTAACTATTTGAATAAATTTTACACCAAATGGAATTTCTCCAAATGACTTTTAGGTCTTGGAGATCTTATGTGTTCTAGCCCCTCTACAAATTTTTAGAGCTAGAGAACATCTGATGCTACCCCAAAATCTCAACATACACTGTTGTGGATGTTCCACCGAATCTTCATAACAAATTTTATAATATTCTACAGTCTTTTACTATCAGTATTCTACTCAAGATTGCAAACTTCATATCATTAGCTTTAACAAAAAAATTACTGATAATCAGCTAAAAGTGAAATGAAGGAGACACAAAATTAGACACCATCCATACATTGAATACAAGATATACCATAGGAAAACCCAATATAGGACAAACCTAAATAGAAGGAGAGGCCTATGCTTTGATCTTTCTTCTCTCAATGAAAAGTGAATACAAAGAAAGGGGTACTTGCACTGGCCAAATGTGGATGCTACATGGTTTTATTCTTCCTATGCCATACTTCAATATTCTATAACTATGAACATAATATTGAAACATAACTATGAAATAGATATAAATGCAGAGAACATAGAGAAACAAAACTTGAATCGTTTATAAAGAGTTGAAGAAGTTACATGGTCACTAGGTGTTGTGATTTGTCTTATGAGGATCACTTTTTCTTTGTTTCTTTTTATTTCTAATATTGATCCACTCAGTTCTGTTGACATGGGTTAGTGGCATTGTGATATATTGGTTTTTGAAAGGGAATCATGAACGCAAGGTGGTTTAGACTAAGCTTTTCCTTTTTCGATTCACGAATATGATTTAAACCTCAAAAGAGATTTGATGGAACCAAAGTTAAGTGTGTCTCCCCACCACTACCAAGGGGAACTTGCATAGGTTTCTTTTCTTTCGGTTGAGCCATTTTCTTTGTTGGAGCAAATATGTTTCCTTGTATTACTTACCATCCTTTGGGATTTTTCCTATGTCCATTGGATGTATAAGATGTCGGTGAAGATGAATAGGTCTCTTGGAGGTGTAAATTTTGTTGGCATCATCTACATCTAAATTTTGTGCTTTCAATGTCTAAAATTTCGGTAAAATTGATATCAACCCATTATATGAGAAACTAGTTGGGAAACTCACAACTTAGGTTGAGAAATACATAGATATGGGTAAATATGTTGAGCCCATGACAATATGAGATCCATTAACTTTAATAAAATGACCCAGGCAGTTCCTAATAGTTGCAAGAAAATTAGGATACCATAAGTGAAGAGGAGGTTTGGAACTCTTACCTAGACTGGAGTAGTTTTAATAATTATGGTGTTTGGATCAAACTTTGAGAACAAGGGATGAAAGGAGAGGTTCATTTTCCCCTAGAAATAGGGTCCTAGGTTGAATTTGTTTTTTCTATCCACCATGGCCTTAAAAATTACAATGAAGTAACACTTGGAATGGAGGAAGAGCTCATTGTTGGTAATCTAGGTTTGATATTTCCACCCATGAAGCATTTTTGTAGATGCCCAAAGCCCATTAAATTGACAAAGAGTACCATCTCTTCAATACAAAAAGCTGTGGGAATATACCTGCAAGTTCCAACACTGGAAATTCCTTTGATTTCTCCACTATGAAGGCAGGATTAAGGGGCACCTTTTTCTTTGAGGGAATAGAAAGCCTAGGCTTCACCTCATCCTTGAATTGATGGGATTGGGAGGAGGAGGGAATATTTTTACATAGGGATCCTCCAAGAAGGCTTGAAACCAAAAGCACAATAACATCCTTGCTTATTCCAAAATCCACGAGAAAGAAACTATCATGGATTTGCCTTCTTGCATAGAGTTGTTTCTAACGACTTGGAGGGAACCATCTCTTTGTTGTATCCATGAATTCAATATAGAGATAGAACGTATTGATTTCATATGAAAATAGAAGGATTCCCCTGAATGGGACCTCATAAAGACTTGAAGATCTGCAGTGACTCCACCTTGTTTTTTAAGATTCGTGTTAGATAGCAGTGCAATGGTATTAGTCGAATGAAGACCATATTAGAGCTAAAAGTCTTATCTAGTGTTTGGTAAGTTGCGACTCTTAAAATGCGATGGTGGCACCTCGTTTGGCTTGAAATTCCATGGATATAGCCGATGACCACATGCTCTCTCTAGTTATAGTTTTAACTACCAATCCTAATGTGGTCCTCGCTCATCCATTGAATCATTTTATTGTCGTGTTCATTTAATTAGGGTAAACTATTGCAAGCGTGATTATAGAGCACTCATTCAATGTCTTAATGACCCATTGATGAGTGTTTTTAATATATCAAATGTAGGATCAACCATAATTTGAGCCTTGAGCTCAAAATAGACTTTGTGAAACTTGAATCTCACGTTGACACTGGAATTTGAAGTAATGGATTTACAAACCCTTGATTTCATGAACTTTCTTGACTCTTGAATATTTTCTCAACTCCTTAGTTGCTTATATTAATCCCAAAAAAGAGACAACATGAAAATATAAACTAGTTAATTAGTTGGAAAAAGCAATGTTATCATAAAACTTGTGCAGAACATTGTTTGATGGCATGGAGGGATCCCGTACCTTCACTATTTCTATGAATTTAATATATATAAAAAATATGTGGATAATATGGAGGGTTTCCTCTAAAAGGGACCTAATAAAGACATGAATATCTTCTATCACTCCCCCTTGTTCGAAGATTCATGTTAGATAGTATCGCAATTCTAGTATTTAGACAAAGACCATGCTAGAACTGAGAGGCTTGCTTTCCTAGTGTGTGGCAAGTGAAGACTCATCAAAATATATGGTGGCACCTCATTTGGCATGAGATGCAAGATATAACCACTAATGATATTCTCTCTGTGGTTACAATTGTAACTACTAGCCCTAATGTGGCCCTGGCTTGGTCATTGACCCCTTTTGCTGTCATGTTCATTTATATAGGGTTTGTTATTGTAGGCATGATGACAATGAATTCTTGACCCATTGATGTGAACCCTTTTGCTGGCATGTTCATTTTTCTAGGGCTTGTTATTGTAGGCACGATGACAACGAATTCTTGACCCATTGATGTGTGTCCTCTGTGTAATCAAAAGCAATATTGGCCATAATTTGAGCCTTGAGCTCAATATTGACCTCATCAAACTTGGATCTCATGTTGATGATGTCATTTGAAGCCATGGCTTTACAAATCCTTGATTTCATGCATTGTCTTGAATATTTATAGTCTTGTTTCAATGTTCTTCTTCAGTGACTTGTTTACAACTTTATAATAATCTTATAAAGAGACAACATGCAGATCTAAACTATAATTATAGATGTATAGTTTCACATTTAAACCTCAGGAATTTGCACTTCTCTAAAATCTCAGATCACTGTATACAATTTAGATCATCTTATGTATTCATCATAGAACCACATATTATAGGGTTATAGGGTTATTGTTTTAGATCAAGCTCTATTATCTTAGAGACACTTTTGGGGTAGTTTCGTCATGCAACTCAATACGAAATTACAGTGATATTGTAATATTGCAGAAAGAAGTTTCAGACATATTATAGATAGTGCAGTTCAGATTTTTTTCAAGAAGGAAACATCACTAGAATTTGGATATGGTGTTATTCTTCTTTTTGATACTCGGTGATGTATGACATATCCATTCTCAGTGCTATGACACTATGAAAATCGATACTATGATCAGTCCTATGATGATGATATATTTGGGGCCATGATGATGTTATTTCTATCTTGATATTCAATGCCATGATGAAGGTTTAGTCATGATGCTTCGATGCTACATCAATCCAGAGCTGTAGAACTTGGAGATAATACAAAAGTGTTCACTATAACTAAAAAAATTGAATAGAAACATACAGTGGAGATACTACAAAAGTGATCATTGTAATTAAAAAATTGAATAGCAACCTATAGTTCGTTTCAACATAATGAATACAAGGATGTTCAAAATTTCAAGAGTCTTGCTCAACATGGTTCAACATAATGAAACAGGGAGGTGCAAAAGGTTTTAGAAATCTACATTTTCAAAAGCTTTAAAAAGTTAAAACATGTTAATGATGTGTATCATGCATTTACATATGTATAACATATACATCACATTTATATATGCAGAATTTACAAATGAGACACTCGAGCACAAATATCATTCCTAAACATTAAACCGAAGAGCATGTTTCAATCTTGTCATGTGACCACCCTCGACCTATATAAATGGAAGTTGATATAATGTGCTCAAGATCCTGATTTTTTGAATTGAAGGCCAATAAAAATTCCCTATTACATAATCTGTGCCCAAGCATGCCATGTTAATATCTAAAAGCTACTTCTATCTTGTTTGGAATTGGGTTTGAAATCCATGATCTAACAGAGACAACCTACATGTAAAGATCCATGGCACACATCAAATACAGGTGAGTAGCCTTGTTGCTCAAGGACTGTTGGCACTCAAATATGGAAATTACAAACCTATAAAAAAATTGAGGTTCAATAAATGAGAAATGATTATTGATGGAAAATTTAACACTGACCTTGAGGCTTGAGTGAGAAAACTACTTTAATTGAATATATATTGTTAATTCCTTAATTTCAAAGTTATCAAAGTCACAAAAAAATGCAAGGCATAATTCTCACAATGCTATTTCATATGTTTGAAATGTAATTGCATTTGTAACTCTTCCACCTCCTTTTTCAAGGGATATGGGCTAAAAATATGGCTTCATAAATCTTCTCTCCAATTACAAATCTTCTTCTACTGCATGTATGTTATATATACCAGTGGTTAAAATATTGATACTCTGGAGCATGGATTAACTGTAGCTCTTACAAATAAAATGTGAAAATATGATGCTTGAAGTTTGAATTGATTGCTCCAGCTTGATTCTCAGCTGAGCTCCAAGCTTCAATCTTGACCCAACTTCCAACTTCAGTCTTCCAAGCACTTGTGTGCAGTCTGTAGAATAAAGGTTTTAGTCTCTAGCTGTATATTTTCTATTTCCCAATGGAGGAATTGGTCTTCTTATAGAGTAGTAATGGGGTGTAGGGTTTTATCCTTTATATGTTTAAGGTTTTGGGGAATGTTTACTAAAAAAATTCTCTTTTACTAGGGATACATGTGTCAAAACAGTGTTGAAATTCTTGGCATTTGTTTCATAGTTGTGGGATCCATTCCATGAATTCCATACCCATTTCCTACTCTAAAAAGTACCCTTACATGATGGAGTTTACCATGGAATAATCCATCTAAATTTAGGTAGCCACAACTAACGTTAAAGTGCTCTGGGGAGCACATTCCCTAAAATTTTCTCCATGGTCAGGTCCTGTGACTACCCTAGTGTCAGAAAAAATCCACTATTGGGAGCACCTCTGTTGTACTTCTGCTTCTGTAGAAAGATATATCTTGGATGGGGTTGACATTCATATCCCTACAAGCTCTAATCTCTCCACTAATCTCTAAGCTCTGCACCAAGTTCTAAGCTCTGGGGTTGAGAGTCAAGATCCCTACGAGCTCTAAGCTCTGCACATCCTCTAAGCCTTTTCAAATATTTCTTCCAAAAATACTTCAGATATGCTTAGTGTTTTTAACCTTGTCACACAAGCCACAAATTTGAACTGTCCTTTGGCCACAGGTCTTCAATGATGTCTTCGAAATATTGTTCCTCCATAAGTTTGTTTTGCAGCCCCTCAATCTATGGTATGTCACTAGTTCAAGACTTCTCCCTATCCACAGGGTTAGAGAAATTGTGTCACAAGTCCAATATTTCTTTTTCCATAGATTCAAGGTTTTTTAACTGATGTCTCAAGTCTGAATCTATTCCAAGATCCTTTGCCACAATCACAGGTCCAAGATTTGTCCACATATAAGAGTACTCAAGTCCAAAATTTTCTTCAGATGTTACAACACAGATTTGAGCTTTAATAAATATGATAAATCCTGAGGCTGTTGGTGCACAAGTCCCTCATAGGTCTGATTTGTTGCAGAGTGTAAGCCCAAGGTATGTATCAAAAGTCTGAGAGGCTAATTTGAGTGTTCTGCAAAAGGTAATAGGAGCATTACAATTCCATAGGCCCAAATATTTACCACAATCATAGATGCACAGGTTCAAATGTGAATTGCAGTGTCTCAATTAAAAATGACACTGCTTTAGATCCAAAAATTATAGTCCCTCAGGTCGAATTGAAGATGTGTCCAAGTTGCTACAGGGTCTGCAATTGAGGTTTTCAATGGGTCCACAAAATAGCTCTATTATAGATCCATTTAACCCTTATTAATGTGTCTTCAAAAATATTTATATAACTGAGAGAGGAAGTGTCAATCTCCATAGGTCAAAATAATTTCACATTAGGTTTGAGCTTCAGTGCTTTTACAAGTCCGAAATATCTTTGAGGTGTGAGTATGTTTGCAAGAAATGTGCCAATATGTGCTAGTACATGTTCCTCAGATGCGAAGTATTATTCTATAGAAAATTTTCCCAGAATTAAACTTCCGAACTTACTTTTTGTTCTCCACTATGCTTCTATTTCTTGCTATATCTTTGTTTGAGTTTTTCGTTCCATAGAAATTCTGGATTGATCTTTAGGAGGTGTGAACACTACTCCAGTGACAGGAAGAAATCTGCTATTGGGAGCACCTTTGATGTAATTCTTCTTCTGTAGAAACATAGATCTGGGATGGGGTTCAGAGTCAATATACCTACAAGCTCTAAGCTCTGTACTAAGCTCTAAGCTTTTCACTAAACTCTAAGTTATGGAGTTGAGAGTCAAGATCCCTATGAGCTCTAAGCTCTGTATCGGCTTTAGGCCATTTCAAATATTGCTTCCAAAAACACTTCAAATATGCTTAATGGTTTTAACCTTGTCACATAAGCCACAAATATAAACTATCCTTTGGCCACAGGTCTTCAATGATGTCTTCGAAATACTATTGCTCCAGAAGCTTTTTTTGAAACCCCTCAGTCCAGGTTATGTCACTAGTTCAAGACTTCTTCCTACCCACAATGTTAGAGGAATCGTGTCACAAGTCCAATATTTCTTTTTCCACAAATTCAAGGTTTTTTAACTGATGTCTCAGGTCTGAATCTATACCAATATGCTTTGCCAGAATCATAGGTCCAAGAATTGTCCACATTTCAGAGTAATCAAGTCCAAAATTTTCTTCAGATGTTACAACACAGATAAATATGACAGATCCTGAGACTTCTGGTGCACAAGTCCCTCACGGGTCTGATTTTTTGCAGAGTGTAAGCCTAAGGTCTGTATCACAAGTCCAACAGGCTAACTTGAGTGTTCTGCAATAGGTAACAAGAGTATTACAATTCCACAGGCCCAAATATTTGCCACAATCACAAATGCACAGGTTGAAATGTGAATTACAGTGTCTCAAGTAAAAAATACAGTGCTTTAGATCCAAAAATTATAGTCCCTCATGTCGAATTGCAAATGTGTCCAAGAAGCTACAATATCTGCAATTGAGGTTTTCCATAGGTCCACAAAATAACTCTTTTATAGATGCATTTAATGCTTAGTAATGTGTCTTCAAAAATATTTATAGAACCGAGAGAGGAAGTGTCAATCTCCATAAGTAAAAATAATGTCACAGTAGGTTTGAGTTTCAGTGCTTTCACAAGTCTACAATATCTTTGAGGTGCGAGTATGTTTGCAAGAAATGTGCCAAGATGTGCATGTACAGGTTCCTCAGATGCAAAGTATTATTCTATATAAATTTTTCCCAAAATTCGACTTTTGAAATTACTCTTTGTTCTCCACTACGCTTCAATTTATTTCTATATCTTTGTTCGAGTTTTTCGTTCCACATAAATTATGGATCGATCTTCAAGTGGTGTGAACACTGCCCCAGTGTCAAGAATAAATCCACTATTGGGAGCACCTCTCATGTACTTCTAGTTCTGTAGAAAGATATATCTGGGATGGGGTTGAGAGTAAATATCACTACAAGCTCTAAGCTCTGCACCAAGCTCTAATATCTAGGGTTTAGAGTCAAGATCCCCATGAGCTCTAAGCTCTACACCAGCTCTAAGCCTTTTCAAATATTGCTTCCAAAAAAACTTCAGATATGCTTAGTGTTTTTAACCTTGTTAGACAAGCCACAAATTTGAACTATCCTTTGGCCACAGGTCTTCAATGATGTCCTCGAAATATTGTTGCTCCAGAAGTTTGTTTTGCAGCCCCTCAATCCAAGGTATGTCACTAGTTCAAGACTTCTTCCTGTCCATAAGGTTAGAGGAATTGTGTCACAAGTCTAATATTTCTTTGTCCAGATTCATGGTTTTTTAGTTGATGTCTCAAGTCTGAATCTATGCCAAGATCCTTTGCCACAATCACAGGTCCAAGAGTTGTCCACATTTCAGAGTACTCAAGTCCAAAATTTTCTTCAGATGTTACAACACAGATCTGAGATTTAATAAATATGACAGATCCTTAGAATCCTAGTGCACAAGTCCCTCACAAGTCTGATTTGTTGTAGAGTATAAGCCTAAGGTCCGTATCACAAGTCGGAGAGTCTAATTCGAGTGTTCCGCAATAGGTAATTCCACAGGCCCAAATATTTTCCACAATCACAGATGCACAAGTTCAAATTGAATTGCAGTGTCTCAAGTAAAAACTACAGTGCCTTAAATCCAAAAATTATAGTCCCTCAAGTTGAAATGCAGATGTTTCCAAGCTGCTACAGGGTCTGCAATTGAGGTTTTCCATAGGTACGCAAAATAGCTCTATTATAGATCCATTTAACCCTTAGTAATGTGTCTTCAAAAATATTTATAGAACCGAGAGAGGAAGTGTCAATCTCCACATGTCAAAAGCATGTCACAATAGGTTTGAGCTTCAGTTATTTCACAAGTCCGCAATATCTTTCAGGTGTGAGTATGTTTGCAAGAAATGTGCCAAGATGTGCAAGTATAGGTTCCTTGGATGCAAAGTATTATTCTATAGAAAATTTTCCCAGAATTCAACTTCTGAAATTACTCTTTGTTCTCCACTATGATTCTATTTATTTATATATCTCTATTCAATTTTTTCGTTCCACATAAATTCTGGATCGATCTTTAGGTGTGAACACTGCCCCAGTGTCAGGATGAAATCCACTATTGGGAGCACCTCTGTTGTACTTCTTATTTTGTATAAAGATAGATCTAGAATGGGGTTGATCCTTGCGAGTTCTAAGCTCTGCACTAAGCTCTAATCTCCGCACCAAGATCTAAGCTTTGGGGTTGAGAGTCGAGATCCCTAAGAGCTCTAAGCTTTGCACTAAGCTCTGCATCGGCTCTAAGACTTTTCAAATATTGCTTCCAAAAACACCTAATATAGGCTTAGTGTTTCTAACCTTGTCACAAAATCCACAAATATAAATTTTCCTTTGGCCTCAGGTCTTCAATGATGTCTTCAAAATACTGTTGCTCCAGAAGTTTGTTCAAGATTTCCCTATCCACAACGTAAGACGAATTGTGTCACAAGTCCAATATTTATTTTTCCGTAAATTCAAGGATATTTAACTGACGTCTCAGGTCAGAATCTATTCCAAGTTCCTTTGCCACAGTCATAGGTCCAAGAGTTGTCCACATATCATTGTACTCAAGTCCATAATTTTCTTAAGATGTTACAAAACATATCCAAGCTTAAATAAATATGACAAATCCTGAGATTGCTGGTGCACAAGTCCCTCACAAGTCTAATTTGTTACAGAGTGTAAGCCTAAGGTCTTTATCACAAGTCTGAGAGGCTAATTAAAGTGTTCTGCAATAGGTAACGGAAGTATTACAAGTCCACATGCCCAAATATTTTCCATAGTCACAGATGCATAGGTTCAAATTTGAATTGCAGTGTCTCATGTAAAAAATAGAGTGCTTTAGATCCAAAAATTATAGTCCCCTAGATTGAATTGCATATGTGTCCAAGATTCTACAGGGTCTACAATTGAGGTTTTCCATCTGAAAATGTTGTGGGTAAGTATGCAGTAGATAAGGCTCCTTGGAATCTGGACTGTAAACACATGCTCGAAATTAGGTTGAAAAATTTGGTCAGTACTTCCGTTTGAAAATATTTTTTGTCAAATAACATGAGCCATAATGGTAGAATGCTATAATTTGTGTCGATGTGACAATGATGAACCTATGCCAAGGTAAAATATTTTTCCTATCCATAAAATCATGAAAAATTTCTATAAGATGTGTTTTTTTTAATTTATGGAGCAATTTTGAAATGTAACTTATGAGTGTGTAGTTAGATGTGGTACAAAAAAGAAATTTCTTATGACCATTTTGAAAAAAAAAGTGTATACTTAGTAACTTACAAAGGGGAAGATGGTGTTGAATAGTCATTTTAACTGTAATTTTGGGTAATTTATTATGTTGAATAATAAGTGTTCTCTATTAGGGGAGAAAACTATGGAAACATAAATAATTCTTTGATATTGCTTCATTTTTAGAATAGACATAAATTTTATACTGCATTTTTTAAATTAGTAGTAGGCATCAAATTATCTCGGTTCTTTTGGGTACTATTGTAAAAAAAAGTACACAGGTTGCCATTGTCCTTTAGTGTAAAAAGGTAAATTTTGTAGTTATTTTTAACATAAGTCCTCTGTCTGCAACTGCCTTGTTTCTGATGATGTTCAAGGTGGTTGTATGTAACAATCTACTCTTATCAATGTTTGGGCTAACCAAAGTATGAGTTATATTAGTGAAAATAAAATTGAACATTGCGTTATAATTAATGCTTGCATGTCATCTGATATTTTGAGTAAGTTTATTTACTGTGGCCCTTTTCATTGATATATTATATATGTCTAAATATATTTTCTTTCCATCATTTTAGGTGTTTTCACGTGGAATTCGTCACCATATCTATAGTAGAAGCAAACCAAATGTAGTTCATCATGACTTCACTACATACTTATAACAATTCAAATGTATGATGCATTTTTTTACATGCTTACATGATAGAGATAGAAACCATTCATCATGATAATGTGGATATTCATTGTCATGATTGAAGAGTATTCCAAGTTGAGATGAGTCTTGCACAAATATCTGAACTGTAGAACAAATGAAGAAGCCACCTTCAGGGATTGATATAATATAGTTAAAATTTTCTGTGAGATTCTTTGATGTCAGATAAATTTATTAACCAGGAAATCAAACATATCAAATGATGGATTCAAGCCACTACTTATGTACCAGTTTGCAATAAAATCTGCTTCCAATGAACCATGCTTTAATTTCCAGCAAAAGGATCAACCTTTGAAAGCTTAACTGGTTATTTTGAGCATCATATCAAACACATCTAAGTGATTAATACCAGATTGTTGTCAATCAATGACCTAAGCAATTAGTGTTGTTAGCTCTGTTAATGAAAATAAACAGTGCACTTGGTGTTTGAATGTGCAATAACAACTTTCAAATTGCACATATATCTGTTATAATACACTATGGATTGAAATTGTATATGAATCACTGTAATTTTTTATGGCAACACATGGAACCATTTTTAATTTTTCCCATCCATATATCTTTTTCATAATTTTAGTGGACAATATGCATGATGCTTTTTCTATCCTTGTTAGCCACATTAGGGGAATTTTGAGGTCTAAAATGGGCCTTCTAAGAAAAATGTACAACCAAAATAAAATTTATAAGAACCAATAGGATTCAATATGATGATGTAAATCATGGGGGATGATTCACCATTTTTTAAGTAAAAGGGTAAAAAGATTAAAAAATAATAACATAATAAAACTATTTTTTCAACTCGTATTTTCAATTTATCTCCAAAAATTTTTAGTCAAAATTCAAGTGGGAGTACTTGTTGGATGCAAAATTTAATTCCTCATCCAAGGAGTACCCATGTTGCATACTTTCGATGGATCCTACTACATGAAAAATGAGAAATACATGAAAACACGGGATTGCAATCACTTTTTTAATGTATTTCTCATTTTTTCGTGTAACAAGATCCATCGAAAATATTCAACATGGGTACTCCTTGGATGAGGAATTAAATTTTGCATCCAACGAATACTCCCGCTCGAAATTTGAGGAAAAAATTTGGGACATAAGTTGAAAATACGAGTTGAAAAAGTAGTTTTTTTCTTTTTTCCCTCTAAAATTTCATGATGTAATGAAATCTTATTTTACTATTTCCACTATTATTTTATAATTTCCTTAGGAGGCCCATTTTAGACCTCAAAATTCCCCTAATAAAAACAAACTTCCAATTTAGCGTCCAAAAGGTGAACAATGGAATAAATATGAAGCAGTTCCAAATCCCTGAGAGGGCCAAGAACAAAAGACACCAAGAATTTCTAAATTTTACAGTATCCAATCCACTTTTTCCTGGAAGAAAACTGAGTGTTGATCCTCAATGTCCTTCTAGTAGTCTCTTGTAGACAAGTAATCCAAAAATATGTGCTTCACTTGTATCTGGTTTACCACAAATTTAGCAAATCCATCTATCAACATGCTCTTAGCCAGAAAGGTCTTGGATGCATTTGGATGGTTGATGACCAACCATGCATATACCCATAGCCAAACACTATGAAACATGTGAATCCCTTTATCCTCGATATTGAAGAGTTGAGAGCAATGAGAATCAACTCAAACCCAAAACAACTGAAAAGAACACAACATAAAAGTGAAAAGGACCCCATAAATGATATGAAATAAGGAATCACTAAATAATAACCCTAATGGTTTCCAAAAATGTGTAGTTATACTGTAGAAGTACAGTATACCTGACCAATGAGGAAGATAGGATTCTTATAGTAGTACTTTGCAACACACTGGGTGATCAACTTTGATGCCCTGT
Source organism: Pinus albicaulis (assembly GCA_034641835.2). Lineage (NCBI taxonomy): Eukaryota > Viridiplantae > Streptophyta > Pinopsida > Pinales > Pinaceae > Pinus > Pinus albicaulis. The sequence goes on from CM076571.1 coordinate 663,505,604, forward strand.
TTTGAGCATCTTTTGGCAGAATAAATTCCCCTTGCTTGCAATCTCTTAGTGGATACTATTGGTTTTGGTTTGTATCGCTTATCTAGCCACATTGTGGTAAGAGGAGGCTAATTAATATTCTCTCTTCAAGACATAAAAAATGGAAAATTTGTTAAAATATGTGAGAGTAGTAATCTCTATCAAACTCCCTTTTCAAAATCTTGAGTCAATCTTGTTGACTAGCTTAGGAAAGCATAATTAAGCTCATTGTATCTTGGAAGAACTTGAAAATATTAGGCTAAGTTTGGCCCAAAATCAAAAAAATCAGACATATTTAGAAACAAATTTGGGAACTCATATTAGTTCCTTCCATAAGGAAACATGGACTATAGTAATCAACTAGTTGTTTATTATTAGTCTTTGCACGGGAATTAAAACATCAAACCACATAAAATCTAATGTTTTAAGGAAAATATTATAATAAATTTTTTCTCCACCTATCAAATGTTGACATTGATTTTTGTTCGAAAATGAAAAATTTAATCTTAATTGGCCTCTTCTTGAGGTGGAGAGGATCAAAACTTAGAAGTAAAAAGCATATGGTAAGGAAGTTTTTTTTCTTAACCAAGTAATGCTAGCATTACTCTAGCATTACTTAGGTTAACATCAATTTTTTACTCGTAAGATTCTAAACGTATTGCTAACGAGTCTAGCCATGATCTCTTGAGCGCTTTGCTACACGTGGCTACCAAATTGTCCAAAGTGGGCACACATTCTTCTCTTTAGTTTCCATCTGGCTTGGCTTATTGAATTTTATTGATGTTTCTCTCATATAGGAACTAAATTCAGCTAAGAGCGAGTCAAATGAAGTTGTTATAGACAAAAATCCTTTGAATTGCGCAAACAATTCTTCGATAACAAGCTTAGTTGCAGGCCTAGTACTAGATATGCTAATTAGTCCCTTGTTTCTGATCTCCTTCTTTTTACATGTATGACCAATAAATACAACTTAGCCTATGTTCAGGTCATAGTCATGATTAAAAACGTTTGAAATTCACTGACTCATCTAGGATTACGAGCTAGTGTGTTAAGACCACTTGAACATATTAGCTTAACCATGGCTTATTGAGCATATTACTATGTGGCTAACTCAAAGGATAAGTGGTGAAATCCTAGTGTTTATTTGAAGAAATCTGATTTACCATTCATTATTCTATGTATGAATACATGTACCAGTGAATGCCTTTGTATCGATAAGCGCAAGCACTAAGAATGCACTAAAAGTCCTAGCTCCAGGGCCACTTCTTTTTGTTCTATCTAGGAGCTTGGATTCATTTGATTTTTTCCTTTGTATCAGTAGTTGCAAGCACCAAAAATCCCAACTCTAGAGTCGCTTAATTTTTTTCTAGCTTGGAGCCTGGTTTCATTATCGAGATTTTAATTTATTGAAAGTTGTATAATTTACAATCTGTAAAGTTTCAAGATATAATTTTTAAAAGTCTAATTTTTTAAAGGGTTCTAGCTCAGTGGAAGAGCACCTGTTTTATTAGAAAGAGGTTGGTGGTTCGATTCCATCATACCTTGATATTCATATGGAATGGTGACAATTAGTTTTTGGTGACGAAGGCTCTTTTGGCCATCACCAATGAGCTTATGGTGACATTTTTCGACCCTCACCAAAATATGAAATGGTGACGGTCAATGAATGCCACCATATATATGCATCAATAGTGATGACCATGAAAGGTCCGTCACCATAAATCGTTGTTGTTGATGTCAAATGGTGAGGGTCATTGTTTTTCATTATAGTTATTATTCGTGATATACCTTGAAGTCACCAATGAGCTTATCATGACATTTTTTGACCCTCACCAAATATGAAATGGTGACGGTCAACGAACGTCACCATATATATGCACCAATAGTGACGGCCATGAAAGGTTCATCACAATAAATAGTTATTGTACATATGAAATGGTGATGGTCACTATCCATCATTATAATCAATATTCGTGATGGACCTTGAATGTCACCAAAAAACCTATACTTTCGGCGACACCACCTTTGGTGACGTTCAGTTTTTTGGTGACCGAGGCTATGGTCTGTCACCATTTCTCACATGAAATGGTGGCAATCACTATCTATCATTATAAATCATTATTGGTGATGAAACTTGAATTTCACCACAACACCTATACTTTCGGTGACGTCACCTTTGATGACGTTCATTTTTTGGTGATGAAGACTCTTTTGACCATCACCAATGAGCTTATGGTGACATTTTTCTCCCCTCACCAATGTCATTTTTTCTTGTAGTGTAGCAACGATCCGGTGTGTGTCAGCCAGAAAGTCGCACCGGGCTGATGGAAGGTGCATGCACCGGGTCATTAAGTTGTAAAACTGCACTAGGCCCTATAGGTGATAAAACGCACCAAGTCATTAAGTTATAAAAATGCATTGATGCGTTAAAGGCAAATCGCATCGGTGCATGCAACACTTATCAGACCGCACGAGTGGTAGTCGTCGATAAAGTGCACTGAGCATTCTAATTGGTATTGGTATTTGTGCGGTTCCCATAGGTCGTAGAAATGCACCGATGCACATTACCATACAAATGCATCGGTGCATAGTAACTAACACACACTGGAGTTCATTTGTATTTTTTAGAAACATCAACCTGTAACAGTGCAATCATTATGATTTTTTAAAACTCATTATTCATCAAAAGTCGACACATATCTTATAACAGTATTCATATCAATTAAATTTTTATTAGTGCATTTGAATGTGATTTTTGGATTAATTTCTTATATCATATCATCAGATTTCGCATCTCTTCATTATAATATTAAATCATCCATATATTTAATCAATGGTGTTACATTTCACATTGACAATGGAGAATACAATAGAATAAATTAAAACGTATTTTATTATATATATATATATATATATATATATATATATATATATATATATATATATATATAAGACACTCTTTTTCATACAAAATGGGACAGTTATTGGTATCCCTCTATCTTTCCACTGGGACACTATGTCCATTACATTAAACACAATGTCTAATTTAATCGATAAATATTTCAAAAAATACAATGCCTTTCTTTGATATCCAAACATATTGATCATCATTCTTTACTAGAACTGTTGTCACTGCTAGAGCTACTTCCATGACTTGGGTTATTTTGAGGAATATTTGTTCATTGTGTTGATTGTTTTCTTCTTCTTCAAGTTCCATCTACAAATATAAAAATAAATTGTAATGAGTGTATATACATTGGTGAGAATAATGAAAATTTCAATATTAAATAATATACATCAATGTAAATCGAAAAGAAATGTACCTTTGCAAGAATTGACTCATGAACTATACACATTCTTTCAAAACCAAATTTCATGCCATATTTCAACAATTCATTTTTTGGCGCAGTTCCATACTTTGTTTCCTACAAGTTTTATATCCCATAACAAATCATATATTTAATATAAAAGATTTTTTTGTTTTTTTAATTATAGACGGAGCTAAGTAAAACAAGAGAGATGCTTACAAATTCCATAATTAATTTCTTATATGCCAACATATACTCACAACCCATATTTAACCCAATTTCAATCAATTCGTCTAATGGTTCTTCTTTGTATGTTAGCACCTGTTTAAAGACATTCAATGATGAGTGATGTAAAACAACTTAAAATATACAGAAATGAAATATAGTTAAGTTGTTATAAGGAAGTAACAATTACTCACAAACATATATATCAACCCTTTTTTCCTTGTCATCCTGCTTTATGTGCTGAATGGGTTCCATTTTCTTTTATTTTCTACAAGAAAATACTTGAAAAATAATATTTAATGCTAAATTGTTTATTTATTGTACCTAATCAAAAAATTCAATGATTACATATTACATTTTAAGCATGTTTTTGTTGAGATGGCTTCTCGTGCGATGCAATTATGTCCATTTCTTTGACCATCTCCTTGTATACCTTTTTGGACATTCCTACTAGCATATTTCTAATATCATCTCGTTCATCCTTTGAGATTTTCATAATCTTCCTAAAAATGTAACATGAAAATAAACTATTTAATTTTTATATTGATATATGAAAAGTAAATATAACAAAAGTGATATTTATAAATGATTTATTTCTAGTAATATATACGTATAATTCTAGAAAAACATTTAAAGGAATATTACTTTTTCATTCCTTCTTTTTTGTTGTTGTACGTTTTTGCTATTAAAAGTCTAAGATGTCTCATTGACCAATTCTTTCTAAACTCATCTTGTAGTTTAAATAAAATTTGGTTCTTGGAATCATTGGATTTATTTTTGTATTGTAAGTGGAAAGAACGTCTATACATTCTTTCCACTAGATCCCTCAAATTTTTGTAAAAGTTTCCTCCCCTTTTGTTAACCTCCAGCACCACTCCAGATGAGCTAAGGAGCAATTCATTTTCATTTGCATGTTATATTTTTTTTCTTTTCTTAGAACATCATTCCTTTTTTTCACTGTTGGTCCTTGTAGAAAATTATACATATGTGAACTAATAGATTGTTTGAAACATGTTATGTACTATTTTTAAGTATATTATTAATGAAAATTCGAAAAAGAAACTCATATTGGATTGATAGTATTTTTTCATTCACCTTATTCATCCTTCTGCAATTTTTCCATCAATATTTTACACTTTTCTGGTCTTAAATAAAAAATAATCTTATCGAGATTCGTCATTTTGTGGCTTTACATGATACATAGTAAACAATACATATTATTTAAACTTACATATAGTTCAAAAATAATAATTTTTGTAAATAATTTATAAAGAACTCGCCGTTTTGATTTTCTCGATGTGTTATCAGTATTCTTGTTACTTGATCTCTTGTCAGAAATTTATTTATCAATATGAAACATGTACCATACCATTCATTAATATATTTTGTAAATAAATCACAAAATTTTCACGTAAAAAAAAAAAATCAAGAAAATGATGTGCCTTTGAAATAGTACGCATTGAAGGCAGTGTGACATGTTCTTATAAACGCACCGCCAAAACAATAGAAACAACGTATGGTGCCCTCTGTCAACAAGGAGACCGGGTGCCTTATATGTTAACCGGTGCACCGATTAACACAAAAAAAAAATTAATAAATAAAAAATTATCAAATAGTATGTGCCTGGTACGCTATACTAAAATAGCACACCAATGCGCTATTTTACACAGGGTACACTGATTAAAAAAAAATCCATTTTGTAAAACATATAGGGTTTGTTTTTGCTACATATAAGTGTATTACCGTTTTGAGGTAATTGACCATCAAGACCTCCCTTATATTTTGAGAAATATAATCACACAATGAACATTACAAATGGTAAATTTTATGAACATTAATAATTATTTCGGAATTAATGTACATTTAATATTTTCCATGACCAACTACAGGTTATTCAATGATAAGGTTCTTCTGAATGATAATGCCTTGACCAGTAGCTGTGAAGAGGCAAACAATTTGTTGAAAATGTTGGTTGTTGAGTACATATCATATCATGCATGTCCAAATGATTGTATTCTAGATAGAGGAGAATATGAAGAAAATGATATATGTCCAAAATGTGGGCATGACAGGTATGATACATCAAAAAATAAGGGTAAATCATGTGGTCCTCCTTTTAAGATATTGAGGCACATGCCTGTAATCCCAAGGATTCAAAGGCTCTTTCATTGCAAAGAATTAGCTATGTTTTAGGGATGGCATGCCTCACATAGAAGTGAGTTGGGAGTTATGTGAATCCCAATAGATTCAATAGCCATGAAGCATATAGAGGATAGATGGCCCAAAAAATTCAAGGATGAAGTACGAAGTCTACGACTCAGCATAGCCATGGATGGAATCAACCCATATTCCCTCTAGAAGACCAAATATTATGTTTGGTCTGTAGTAGTGATCAATAACAATATCCCACCATGGTTTTCCGTGAAGAATGAACATTTTATGTTGGCTCTTACAGTCCTTGGTAGAAGAAAAGTGAAGAATATGGATGTCTACTTACAACTACTGGTAGATGAATTGAAAGAATTATGGGATCGGATAAATTTATATGATGTATTGAAGACCCATCGCAACAGAGAGGAGTTTTATGTTGTATGGCATATGTGCTTACATAACACATGATTATCTAGGCTTAGGAGTCTTCTCTGGTAAATTATATGTTTATTGATTTTTTTATATACATAACAATATTCTTTCACATATTAGTTATTTAATTCATTGTAATTTTTCTGATCTTCATGATATTCTTTAACTTTCCATGCAAATTGTATACAATAATTTCGCAGGTCTTGTAACAAAAGGGTATTTTGGATGTAAATGTTGTGGACCTTCTCTGAAAGCTAGATGGTCCAACGACCTAGGGAAGCTAGTGTATAACTGCTCCAGGGTATTCCTCCCAGAAGAACACCTTTACAGAAGAGCATCATCCACTTTCAATGGTAAATGAGAGAGAATCCAAAGGCCTCCAATAACGACACCAGCTGAATGGCTTAGAGAATATGAGAGAGATAAGGAGAAGGAGTTCATAGAAATGTTTGATACAAATGGGGAGCCTATGTTCGATGATCCAGAATTCTTCGACCCCTGTGTTGAGAAATTTCCCTTTGGGATGAAAATGAAATCTATCTTTTATAACCTCCCATATTGGGAGCATCATAAGATTACCCACTTATTAGATCCCATGCATATATTTAAAAAAATTTCATCTTCTTTATGGAGGCACATATCATCGAAACAAAGTGACGCATTGGCTGTTAGGAAATATCTTATTACTTTAAAAACTAAAAAGAAACATTGGCCAAGACAATTAGAAAGTACGAGATCAGAGGCAGGCATTGGTCCCTCTAATTGGTATTTCAAAGAAGGTGATGTCCCATGGATTTTAAAAAAACATGATCTTTCTTTGGAAAAGGAAGTTATAATGGGAGAGGGTGCCATCTTCATACAGGTCTTCACTACGACGTTGCTTCACCATGGATGGCCATTTGTCGGGGGTTGAAATTGCATGACCATTAGAATCTTCTAAGAGTATGTATAATGTCAAAAGAACGATTTTATTATTTGTTATATTAATAAATTTTATCCCATGCAGGGATCATAAAACATAAATAATTTTGTATATTATTGCATGTGTTTATAACTTTGAAGTGTCATTATCCTTTGTTCATGCATGGGTGTGTGAAACATGAATTTCCCCAAGACCTAGGACGTGCCATATCTAAATTATCTACATTCGTACGTTGGATCACGTCAATGGAGATTCATGTGGCTAGCATTCCATAGTGGCGTCAAGAGATAGTTGAGATTGTTTGTATGTTTGAGAAGGAATTGCTGACAAGTTTCATGGACTTGCAGGTTCATCTTCTACTCCACCTAGTAGATGAGGTTGAGTTAGTTGGGGTGGTTTCTTGTTGTTAGATATTCTTCTTAGAGAGGTACATGAAGAAATTGAAAGGTTTTTTTAGAAAAAGGGAAAAACCCAAGGGGTCTATGGTAGAGGGGTACATATCATATGAGTCTTTCTATTATGTGAGTGAGTACATCAAGCAGATCGACAATAGACCAGGTGTGTTGATTTGGGACGATGAAAGGGATGAATACAAAAGAGAAGGGGAGTTGCTCCAAATGAATGGAAATAAGTCCTTAATAAAGAGTAAGTGACTTATAATTTTCCAAATTTACACAAAATAAATATTTATGTTGAACTTCTATATAATGTATATTTTGATCTCATATGTACTATATGTTGGTTTTATTTCATCATCGAATGCAAAAATTCAAGCAATCAATAAATTCGTTCTTTACAATTTTGAAGTGACACAACCGTGGGTCACATTGTACGAACAAAAGAGGATGAAATGGGATAATGACAGGAAATAATTCTGACGGTTGAATGGTATAAGTGTGCCATATCCTAATAATTTAAAAGAAAATATCCCAATTATATGCCTCAACATTTGGGTTGTTGACTAAGTCAGAGAGAAATATGGTGCAATCGGTCATTACCTGCGTGCTGAAGAGGATGCGCTACGTATGGATTGGGTGCACCCACTTGGTGATAATATATTTATGTACATTTTAAACTTAATAATGCACCTTTGAAATGTGATTACATCTATATTTAATATTTTAACAGTTGGGTTATTATAAGACACATGACACTATGATTTTTTAACTTTTTTATAAGTGAATTTGTTCCCATCTATGTGGGCATATGGACACCATTTTCACACATAAAATTCCAATGATGGAAACATGCCACAAGACTGTGGAGTGGAAGTCAAGTTCAATTAATTTATTCGAGCTAGCCACCGTGATCAAAACCTAGTACGAGGGACATTAGGCTATGTCAGAAAGATACAAGATATCATTGAAGTGGATTTCTCTTCTTTCCATTGTGTTATTTTTAGGTGCAAGTGGTGGGACACCTTTGATTAGAATAATGTAAAGGAAGATCACGATAGTAGGATAATATGTATCAACTCTAGGAAGATGTGGGATGAAGCTAAGGAGCCCTATGTTTTCCCCAAACACTGCAACCAGGTGTTTTTTTACCCAGATGTGTTGGATAGGGATTGGTGGTTCGTATTAAGACATGACCATAGATCAAAACATATTTTTGAGAACAATAGTGTTATCATGCCAAGCAAGCTGGAAGATAATGAGGGTGATCATGAGAACCGAGAGTGATATGGTACATGTGTTATTTCATCATTTATACTTTTTAAGATGAGTTTTTATAAATAATATGACTTAATTACCTTATAACTAAGACTCTTTTTTTCGAAACATTATAATATGTATTTTGAATTAATTGGTTTACATTGTGTTAATGTTAAAATCATTTCACTTGATAATTTGCAATTATGTTGATCTTTAAAACAATGGCGTAGTGTATAAAGTTCTTTTTTTTATAATATCAATTCCTAAAATATTACAACTACTTGATTGCTTTAAATGTGTGTGAATGATATCTTCAAAATGTATACTGTTATTTTTGGTATGTAAGGTCATAATAAAATAATGATAATTCTAAACATGAGTTTATTTGCATTATTTTCTAAACTTTATTATGTTACAAAAATTCATATTATTCTAGATTTATTATTTTACAATTATTTATATTCATACAAATTTACAAATTTACAATTTTACAATTATGGTAATCTAACAATATCTATGGTATAGATTTTACTTACGGTAGTTATGGTTCAAAATTGACAATTAATTTACAAATTTACAAATTTAAAATATTTAATAAAAGTGAATGATGACAATACATACAATTACAATTACAATTTTACAATTTCACATTACAATTACAATTAAAATTAAAATTTTACAAATATTTTACATACAATTACAACTAAAATTACAATTAGAAGTACAATTACAATTTTACAATTTCACATACAATTACAATTGCAATTTTACAATTTTACAATTTTACATACAATTTTACAATTTTATATACAATTACAATTACAATCATTTCACAATACAATTACAATTACAATTACAATTTTAAAAATATTTTACATACAATTACAATTACAATTTTACAATTTCACATGCAATTACAATTAAAATTAGAGTTACAATTACAATTACAATTTTACAATTTTACATACAATTACAATTAAAATTACAATTACAGTCACGATGCATACAATTACAATTACATTTTTAGAATTTTACAAATTTACAAATTTTACAATTTTGATGAAATTGAATCATGACATGAATACATACAATTACAATTACAATTACAATTTTACAATTTCACAATACAATTACATACAATTACAATTACAATTTTACATACAATTAAAATTAAAATTTCAATTACAATCACAACATATTATTTAGTAAATATCGTGATTTAGTATTAAAAATAAACATCACGATCATGCTAACCATTGTACAAACATCATATTCGACTAAAAGACACATTCAAATTCACTAACATCATCTAGTCAACATGATCATAATCATCTAACAAAACACAAGCATTTTACAACATCATCACAACACAAACATCAAATATACTTCTCATGCCAGATAACTTCTATCACATACACATCTGTCTACAAGTTGCACATTAAATGAACATATCTAACATGACCTAACAATATACACATCATGATGAACACCAATATGTAAATTGAGTACATCAACAAGAACATAAAATACATGGACTATATATATATAACTACATATAAATGTCAATTATCTGGTGGTACATCAATACTAATACTAGTCAAGGCCTGCTCAGTCAATGGTGCAACCTCATGCTCAGATAGATGGTGTGTCTGCTCCGAAGGTGCCTGCTGATCAGTCGATGGTGCAGTCTGCTCAGGAACTACCTGCTGATGACTTGTCAATGGAGTAACCTGCTCAGGGGATGCTGCAGCCTACTCAGATGGACCTGCCTCCTCAGATGGACCTGCCTGCTCAGGATTAGGTGCCTGCTTGGGACTAGGTGTCTGCAGAGATGGTGCATACTTCTCAGATGATGCCTGTTGATCAGGACTAGATGTTAGATTCTCATCATGATCTTTGCCATGAGGTTAAGGAGGCGGAGGTGGAGTATTAGAATGCTGATCACTACCCTCATGATCATGATCATCAGATGAGGAAATGCTCTGTCGTGCATATCCACGACACCTACCCCTCCTAGCCCACGCGAGTGCTCTGGAAGCTCCAACGATATGATGCATGAGGGTCAACATATCATGGGACATGCCTCTCCAGAGCTGTGTGAGCCTACGATCAGCCTGAATCTCTCTGATTGTAGCCAGGCAGACTCCCTCATCAACTAGTAGTAGACAGAGTTGGTCACCCAACTCCATACTCAGTCGAGTGTCTAGGCTATGCCTCATCCCCGTGGGTATCTGGACCCAATTAGGATCAGGTCTATCACCCTGATCCTCCGCCTTTTCCATCTCCTCGTCAACATCTACACCTGGATCATTCGGTGGGGGTGGAATCTCATCCCTAACGAATGTCCCAATATCTACAAAATATATAATACACAACAATAATTAGACATTTTCATTTAAAAATTTAATAAAAAAAGTTAAATAATGTGTTAGAATACATTCAATAATTATAATTAATTAATCAAGACAATAAAATGAAACTATATTACCTCTCGTATCCGGCGGCTCATCCTGTGTGAAGAGGATGTTGTTACACCCTTGCCAATCCAAACCAGCATACGGACATGGCACCAAAACAAAAGAGTGATCATCAACATTGGATAGCAACTCTAGTGCATCAGGAGATATCTTGGCGGGAAATTCAGACTAGCCCCTCTTGGGCATCATCTGGCCCCACATCTGCATCCGTACATGCAACATTAGTCTACGAGGCTACTAAAAAAAAGTAGGCCTCGTCTCTAGAAACCTCTCAAAAAATAAACAAAATAATTATGAAGAAAAAGGGAAGGTCAACGCACCACCCAACAACATTACATGGTCAATGGTGCGGTCCTGTAAATGATCGCACTGTTGACTATGTAATGTTGTCAGGAGGGTGGTGCGCTAACCTAACTATTTGCCCTGGAGTGGATAGTTTGGTTAACGCACTACCCTCCCAACACTAGTACATAGTCAACACTGTGGTTGTTTAAATGGCCCCTCTTCCACGTTAGTTTTAAAATTAGTCACGGTGTGCATTTTTTCGGTACTGCACCAAAATCCGATGTAGTTTTCGTTAGCACCGTTCACGGTGCGGCCTATAAATTTACAGGCAACACCGCAAACGATGCAGGACGAACGGCTCAAGCACACTGTGCAATTTTTTTATTTTTTTTTAAACAGTTAATTTTAAGGTTTTTTAGAAATCTGATCTGCTAAAATGTTTAGTTATTGAGAAACAAGTAAAATACTTGTACACTTGCGTGTCGAGGAGGCATATTTGTTGAGGAATTGGAGAAACCCAATTTTCCCACCTTTTTCGAAAATTTGAACTCCACAAGGTGGCCAATGGACGATGACAATGCATGGAATGGGAGCACCAATGACAGGGTGCCTCACTCAAGAAAAATTCACATTGGTGCTTAAGAGGTCTAGAGCACTCAAGAAGTAAAAATGACGTTTTTACGGATGGTAATTTTTTTTATTTAACCCTGTTTCGGTGCGTGGGTTTTTGTGATGTATCGAGAGGTATTATCGATGGCGTACAACACGTCGTGATGGTGCGTTGGATTACTAAGATGCATTGGGCCTGTTTATGTGTAGAGCACTGGTGCGCTATAGTACTTAGATGAACCAGGCAGGTTTTTATGGAGAGAACAGTATCTTGGTGTGCCAATTTTTGGTACACACCGGTGCGTTTTGAGTAAAATGCACCGGTGCAGTTTATGATGAGAAACAGACCAAACAAAAAGCATCCACAAAACATCCCACCCGCCAACCTCCTCTAGAGACCTGTGCTACAAACATATATCTGGGCTATTTTTATAAGGGGTTCCTCAAAAACATCTGGTAGAGGTTCTTTTCCTTGTAGTGTGCACAACACAATCTGCACATTTTTTAGTGTCTTCCTGAATCAGTTCTCCGTGCAACAAAATATGCACGTGTCATTCAATTGTCGTGTAGCATAACCGTGTTTCCTGCTCGTGTTCTGAACATAGCTTGCAAAATCATAAATCTGTCCTCTGCTCGAACCTGCAACTTTCATTCAGAATAGTAACCACCTGAACTCGACTGCACACCACCGTTTAGTACAGTCAGCCCGTCAGTGCAGATGCATGGCTTGCCACTATTCGTGCGACCTGCATCCCACCTGATACCCTGAATCTCCCAACCTGCTCCTAAACCCCTTAAGCAAAGATATCTCAACTCGGCCTCATGTAACCTACCTCCTCCCTTCGACTCTTACCTCGAGGTTGTTATCGCTTGACTCTTCCTATAAAAGTTCAATGATATGGTTTGATTTATGCTTCGATGCCTTAACCCTTCTGCCTCATCCTTTATTAATACACCATATTTTCGATTTCATTTTAAACGAGGGTCGTGTCACTTGGTCTAGTCATGTTTCGACCTGCCCATTCACCATGCAACCGATCTAAGTTTACCAACATAACACACCCACAACCATCTGGACCGTCGCATGGGTCGGCTCGCTCACATTCCCAACCAAAATCCACACGAATCTCACATTCAACCCATCTTTCGTAGTTTCCAACTAGTCACCCATTAGTACATTTGGCGGAAATTCCGACACTTGGTTCCGACACTTTTGACCAAATGTCGGAAATTTCCCCAAATTTTTTCAATCCCGCCCGAAACCGTCACTATACCGATGTCTAGAGAAATGTGTCGCAATACCGACACTTAGAAAAAGTTTCGCAATTGTGACGTTTGAAGGAAGACGTCGCAATTGCGACACTATGCCCCAAAGCGTTGCTATTGCGACGGCTGCTTCCAAACGTCGCAATTGTGACACAATGTCTAAGTGTCGCAATTGCAACGTTTGGAGGCAGTTGTCGCAATAGCGACGCTTTGTTTGCGACACAATGTCTAAGTGTTGCAATTACGACATTTATAGGGATCCGTCAATGACGCTTTGGCTGCCGTCGGTATAACAACACTTATATGCAATAAACGACAGTTATATACCTTTGCAAAAATGGTCGGCTTACAGAGCAGTGTGAGGAGTAGTTAATGGAGGCACCTTTGCGATTGCGCATAATTTGGAGAGAAAATAGTAATAATGAGAGAGGCTCCTTTAATTGCATCTTTGATTTGTGAAGGTATGGATTTTATAGCCTGCAATTCTATGCTGTCGAGAAAGACTCGCAATCCTCTAGAAACAAGACTGTTGTGAAGATGCCTGGCGAAGAAACGGACATCGGGTTCACGAATCTTGATGAACACATCGTAGTCCGGCGAAGAAGGCACCAAGAAGGGTATTCTCAGTGAATGAGGGATGTTGAAATATTAATTTCAACTACCTTGTCCTCTGGCCACTTTCTAAATCTGTTTGAATGGCTCTATCAAACAGCCGCTTTCTAAAACTGATGAACAATCAATTTTGGTTTTGAAATCATAGTCCCTGCACACTTAAAAATAGAGCACTGTATTGTTTTGGAAACAGAGCAATTTAATAGTAAACACGGGAGATTTTAATTCAAAAGAACGTGGTCCCATAGACCACAGACCAAATCATCCATCCACGTGGAAGCAGGCGATTCGATCGCGTTATTTTTTGTCCCGTCTGCATTGTGGAATTCCGGACTTGAAACATTATAGGGCGGAATTAATTTGATTTTTGCGTCACAGTTTTCCTCCGTACGAAAATCCAAAAAATGGACTCGAATTTTTATATGGTGTATTCTATGAAGTTTTCGTGTCACAAATTAGGGTGACATCAGCAGGCTATTTTGGAAAGCGAATTTGTGATTGAAATTGGGTTTATTTTTTTTGAAGTCCGGACGTATGATATAGTTTTATTAATATTTTGTTATAAGTTTTGTTTCACCGTCCGATAGTTATTTAAACCATTGGCTCATATATAACATATGCGCAAATATTTCACTTTGGGCATTTGTAATGTGGGCCCCGAATACTTTAAATAGGGACATATACATTAGACAGTTTAAAAGTTTTGAGGATTGCACCCCCAGTGAAATTGTTTGTTTATAAGATTATATGATACATGTGAGATAAAGGTTTATTATTTATCATATATAAATAAATTTTATCAATATTGGACATTTACACTTTTATGAGGTGATGTTATAAGTAAATTCATAAATATCTCTTTTTAATCCTCATTTTATTCCATGAATATGTTTGGAAATGAAATTTCAATAGATTAATTTTCTCCTAACCTATGTATCATCAATATTGTACATTTACATTCTTAATTATGAGGTGATGTTATAGGTAAATCCATGAATATCTCCTTTTAATATTCATTTTAATCCATGAATATGTTTGGAAATGAAATTTCAATAGATTAATTTTCTTGCTATTATATGTTTTACGAAGATATGGTAAGGAATTCTCTCTTGTTCTTCTTAGAAATAATTATATATAATTTTATTTTATTTTTCAAAATAGATTAAAAAAATTATATGAGAAAAATTATTAATTCATCAATATGTGTGTGTGTGTGTGTTGTGAGGAATAATTTCATAGTTCAACTTAATGGTTCATTATATAATCATGTGATCATCACCAATGATATATCTTAAAAAGCAACTGAAAAGCCATATGTACAAAATCGATGTATACTCTAGAGAGTGGTTCTCATATCACTATGTAAATTGTTGTATGCTACTTCAACAAAATTATAAGATAAACTATAATACACATCATATATGCACCATAACAATTGGTACAGGGTAAAACCCACCTGCCACACCTTTGTACTCGATCCAATTTTCTCTGTCAACTCTTCTAGCTGTGGGAGTTTCTTCCAAGGATCATAATACCCCCAAGGCCTGTTATCACCCTAGTAATTCTCAGGTTGTGGGATAGGGATTTTTGTAGTTAAGAACACCAGGGGTAACCAAGAACCACTTTGGGAATTCAAGATCTAGCCTTCTTGAACTCTAGAGAGGGATCTCTCCGTATGATTTAGCTTTGTTTTAGTAACAGATATTAGGCTAGCTATGATTGTGTATTTGGGTTTGATTTTAAAATATTGGTGGGAATAAATAGATTTCAAGGTAAACCAGAAGGATCTACCAGAATATTGGGCAATGGATTCAACTCTCTAGGAAAGCAGAACTAAGAAATAAGGCTCAGAGATGCAAATGTGCTAAGGGCAAGATAGGTGACCTTCTAAGACTATGTATAGGCTTGATTTGATGGAGTGGATGGAATCTGAGCAAAAGGGCACTTAAGAATCCTTAAGCTAAAAATAAGAAGATTGAAGAAGGGGATCTAACTGGGAACCGTAGAACTGCCCATAAGGTTTTACGAACAGGCTATTACTGGCCTACCATCTTTAAGGATGCCAAAAAATTCGTGCAGGCCTGTGATAGCTGCCAAAGGGCAGGATGCCCTGGGCAGTCTGATGAAATTCCTTTGAACGCTCAACTAGTGATTGAACCATTTGAACGTTGGGCACTTGATTTTTTTGGCCCTATTAGTCCTCCCTCAAACCAAAAAACATACATCCTAGTTGCAACCGAATATGTCACTAAGTGGGTCGAAGCAGAGGCACTTTCAAAAGCTACAGAGGACTCTGTAGTATAGTTTCTTTTCCAAATCTTTGTGTGCTATGGTCTTCCAAGGGACATAATCACATATGGAGGACCACAATTTGTAGGTAATAAATTAGCTGAAACATTGCAAAACTACCACATTCAGCACAAGATTACAACTCCATATCACCCACAGGCCAATGGCCAAGTAGAGAGCACGAACAAAGTAGAAAACATTAAAATCCCAAGTAGAGAGCACGAACTATAGTTGTCTTGAGAAATTTTATTCACATTGAATACTTCGAATTGTGAAGTATTTATACAAAAAAATGTTTAAAAAATATCTCAGGAATTGAGATAATGTTTTAATAAAAAATAGGAAAGAAAACTTAAAAAGAGGGACAACTGCAAAATAGTTTGCAAGCTGTTACCTTTTTACAAGAAAAAATAGAACTAATTATTCTAATTTGAACTGATTGTTGTTGTGCACTTTAGCCCTGTATTTTTACCATTTGAGGTAACAGTAAAAAATGAATTTCCAAGTGAATTTCCTGTTTTTTATCCATTAAATTCACAGCAGATCTGTGAATTCTTGCCACTTTTCTGCAGAGGGGATCTTCATAGTCTTCAATTTTCTGTAACTTTCATCTGCCTCTATATACTTGGAAAAGTTAGGCTTGATAGTGAACATATGCCTGATCTCATTATCTAAAAAGAACATATTTTCAAAATACTGAAGAAGTATTTTTCCTGTTGGTGATCCTTGAGGCAGTTGTTGTCTGGCTTGATATTTTGCATGATTTCTGATTTTTAGATCATAATATTTCTGAGGCATTAACTTGTCATTCAATGTGTGAATATTAGGCAAAATTGCTTCTGACAATGTTTTGTATTTGGTTAAAAATCTTGAGATGGATAAATTCATGTCTTTACACCGGTCCTCTAGATTACTCATTATGTTTCTTTTGTTCAGGACCTTTTTGATTTGAAGAATGGTTTTTGTTCTATCAACAATTTTCAATTCTTCCAACTCTTCCCTGGTTTTACTGTTTTAAAAAGCTATGAGTTGGATTGCTTGGGCTGGTTTTTTGTCAATTTCCCTCTTAGTCTTGTCAATCTCTGCACTAGCAACTTGAAGTAACTCCCTCTATTCATAAATTATCCAAATTGAAGGCCATTGAGAATGAATGCCATCAATAATTTTGGTCCATAAATGATTTTTTATAAAGGCCACTTGATCTGTAAGATTTACTTGTGCTTGCAAAATCTTTACCTGTTCTTGTAATCGATCAACCCTTTGCTCATGTCCTCTAGAAGTAATCAAGGCATCATTTTTGGATTTTTATAAATTTTTAATAGTGCCTTTCAAACTAAGAATCTCTTTATCTTGGTCTTGTAGTGTGCTCCTCTGTGAGGATGAAGAAGAAGAGGCAGAGATTAGAGAAGTAATTGGCACTACAATTGGCAATACTCCTTTCGGTGCCAAGTGTTCTGCCAAAGTAGATGGTATAGTAGTGTTTACAGTGGGGATCACTGTAGGAATGACCATTGGTTGTGCTTTTATTAGTTCTTCATTCTCTTTCATTAGAGCTTCTATTTGACTTTCCATTTTTTTTATCTGATCTATCATTTGATGTACAAGCTGCTTTAAATCATCATTCTCTGTTTTTTTCTGTAGAATTTATTTTGCTTGAGAGTTTTCACTCTGAGGCAACTTCAACTATTTTATAAGAGCAACTATATCCTCATTTTTCTATTTAATTAAGAATTCCCCCCCTTCAATGTTGGCTGGGTCACCCCCTGCTTCAATCACTATATCTTCTAGTGCTTTTATTCTTAAATTATTAGCATACAGTGAGGCTTTGTCCAACCTCATTTGATTTTGGAGGTTGAGCACTGTTTTCTCAAGCCTAATTGATTTCATAGTTTTACTGACAATTTTGGAATATATCATTTCAATATTGCTCCTATGAAATTCAATTTGATCTAATTCATGAATGGCATCTGCATCCAGTTCAAGATCTGTTTTGGAATAATCTGCCACTAATTTTGGCTCAGCCACTGTAGGCTTCAAGAATGACATTACCAATTTATTGGATGAATAATCAAATGCTGAAAGAATCCTGTCTTTGTTTCCAGACTTTTCCTTAAGAAATCTAGAATGAGCTTGATTCTTGAGCTCTTCATTCTTCTCTTTAATCTGTCTGAATCTGATCTGAATCTCTGACTCTGTATTGTCAGTTTCCTGAGAAGAAGGAGGAAAATCGACAGTAGCCTGGTTTTCCTTCATGACTATATCTTTTTGTTGTGTTCCAATTTTTATATTTTGAAGCTCTTTTAATGTTTGAGTGACTATTCTTGTTGCTTCATCATTTATATCAATATTTACAGCCTTATCCTTTTCTTCTTCTGTTGACTTGCTTATTTTACTATAAGGAGTTCTGAATTTTATGTCCTCAATAGTCTCAGCTATGAAACTATCTCCTTCTCTGTCTCTTTTATGTACATTATCAGTATCTTTTCTTGTATAAGCCACTTGTACTGTCTGTTCAATCTGTTTTCCCTTGCCACTGTCTACCTGTATTACCTATACTGCTTGTGAATCATCATCAGATAGGGTGTTTGGCTCCCATTCAATTTTATTTACATATCTTTCAATATGGGGCTTAGGATCATGCAAGTAAACAGGCAACTTACATTTTACTCTTGCTGCACTCAAAATACCTTGTGGGTCATACTTCGATGTAAAACTACATGCGAACTTATACTCTTTAAGTTTGACATTTATCTCATTGGCAGCTTCTCTGTTATTCACAATGAATGGCCCAATTTTATTTTTCAACTTAAATTGGGTCTTCTTCTTGAAAGCTATGAAGTTGATTTCATCTACATTCAATAGTTGTCTAAGATATTCTACAGAAAATATTCTTGTAGTAACAAATCTGGGTAACTTATATGGGGCTACGGATGAGCCATACACTCTGATTTCTGTATGATTTTTATATAAATACCAATCTCCAGTTTTGTAGCTCTCTGATAACTGCAGAATTCTTCTTGTCTCATCATTGATCCTAGGGATCTCCTCTTTTTCCAAGAGATACATAGCAGGGGCTATAAATGAGTCATTGAAATCTATAAAAATATACTTTCTGTTCCATTTCCTTAGAATAGATGACCAAAATACTACTGATATAACTTTTCCTTCTACATCCAATTTCTCACATTCAATTGGAAACTTATCTATTTGATAATATAGGAAGAGGTGGAGTAGATAAGAGGAGTATCTGAAAACTCCTTCGTCTGGTAATCTGGATAACTGATAATGCATACTTTCAGCAATAAATCTAGCAAAATTGAACTGAATGGATGGTGATTTACCAACGCTTAGAGTTGACAGAAAACCTAGGATAGCCACATCAGTGAATTCATCACTGGCATATCCTAGTATGAAGGAGAGCATTGAGACAATCTGTCTAGTTTCATCTGGGAAATCAATGGTGTCGAAAGGAGGATTTAACTTAGGAATATCAACTTGATTTGGACAAAAAGTCAGGTATATTTTGAATCTAGTATTGAACTCCAAGTCAAGATATAGTTGGGTTAAATATTCTATTGATAGGGAAGCAGAATTGGGGTCATGATTCATTTGCAGCATGGAATTTATCGACTCTTCGGTGATGTAAAACAGGATATATTTTTCTTTGTTTACAATACATCTTTGTTCTGGCATATAATAGGCTTGGCATAATCTGATAAATTTAGGAACAGAATGAGTGAGATGGACAATATATCTAGGTAGATTGGATTCTTAAATTGGAATATCTTTGTCACTATTTTCCACTGATTTTCCATAGCACCAATTATAGACATCAAACAGGTTAAATTCTACATTAGGGTCTAGTATTCTATAGTCCAGATCAACTAAAGGGCTGTTCTCTGGAGAAATTACTGGAGGCTGGACTGGTCTGACCACTTCTGTAGAATCAACCATGAGTACAATAGTTGGTTTGTCGATTTTGAAGGACATAGGCTGAGGAATCTTTGCAGAAGACTTCTTTTGAGATTTTGGGCCTCCATTCTTGGGGGTTACCTGTTTCTTGGTCATTTTTAATAATGAACGAAGCAAGCTTAAACGATTTGCTAAGTTCCTTTATGAGAAACAGGGGTTTCTTGGCGAATTTATACTAAAAATGGGGTTTCTGAGCAGGGTTTTTAGGAAATGAAAGGAATTTAAAGCTCAGAACGTGTATTTAAAATCGATTTCAACAGAAAAATAGACCAGGGTATGGAAAAATATGCGAGAAAGGGCAATTAGGGATTCCAGGGAAATTTTGACAGAGTTTCCCCTGAAAATGGACACTTTTTTGCAGTAACTTTGGCAATTATTTGAAATCAACAGAAAATTTTGAAATCTCAGAGGGAAACTTCGAAGAAAAGTACCTGGAGAACCAGCGAAATTCGGTTGAAGACGTTGCAGAGGTGCTCAGCCTTCAATTTTTTTAAAATGGCTTCGCAGAGGAAAATGTAGTACTTTGTAATGGAAATTCAGGGCAATGGGTGTCGAAAAATGGTACTGGTAGGTTGAAAATGGCTTTGCAAATTTTTTCAGGGTTCAAATGTCGTGATTTTGAGGAAAAACGGTTCTGCAATGTTTTTACAGGTTTAAAGCGAAAAGGTGAAAATTTGAATGAAAAATATAATTTTAATGTATTAAACGATGGTATAACCATAGTTAAATGACATTAAACTCGGGTTAAATAGGTGAGGTTTAGGGAATACCGCCAGTGGTATTCGTGAGTGTAAATGGTGGTAAGCGGAAACTAGCTTTTCGAACGTGATACAACGTGGTGGCGACACGTAAGCGCGGGTGGTTTGGAAAAACCACCCATTTCGCGCGGCTTTGCCAAAACATCAAACGATTACTTTATGAGCGCGAAAATGTATTAGTGCCGTCGGATCTAGATTCAATGAGCGAACGACCACGATCAAAATGAAAGGTGCGGGAAAAAGGTAAGTTATTGGGTTCACTTTGGGCCATTGATCTTGGGAAACCATCACTATACCGACATTTAGAGAAAAGTGTCGCAATACCGACACTTAGAAAAAGTGTCGCAATTGCGACACTATGCCCCAAAGCGTCGCTAGATGGCTGCCTCCAAACATCACAATTGCCTCCAAACGTCGCTATTATATGTTTTACGAAGATATGGTAAGGAACTCTCTCTTGTTCTTCTTAGAAATAATTATATATATATATATTTTTTTTTCAAAATAGATTAAAAAAATTATATGGAAAAAATTATTAATTCATCAATATGTGTGTGTTGTGAGGAATAATTTCATAGTTCAACTTAATGGTTCATTATATAATCATGTGAGCATCACCAATGATATATCTTAAAAAGAAACTGAAAAGCCATGTGTACAAAATCGATGTATACTCTAGAGAGTGGTTCTCATATCACTATGTAAATTGTTGTATGCTACTTCAACAAAATTATAAGATAAACTATAATACACATCATATATGCACCATAACAATTGCCGTACAACTAATTTGTTTTAGGATACATGTGGCATTCTAGGGGTAAATTATATATGATGTGTATATCAATCTATTAGGTGTTGGTAAGATGTGAGTATCTAAGAAATGATAAGGAATATCCATACATCATGATCTTGTAATGTGATTATAAATTGTGTCTATAATTTCCATAAAATGTATAAATGCTTTGTTTAAAAAAAATCATCACAATCAACCCTAAACAATGCTCATGATGTGGAATGTCATTGGCGAAACCAAAATGATGGTCACATGTCCCATTTCTATGGTAATGGTGATTATATATATGTTGTAGCGACACTTGATGAGTAATTGTGCCATATTTTTTTAAAGCATGATTTGTTTTCCTAGTTTTTACTAATTTTTTAACATATTTTATTCATTTGGAAAGCTAATTAATGATGCTTTAAGTAATTAGGACCTAATGAGAGATCATCTTCACATCTTCACTGAAATATATTTGGTAATTGTAGTCACTATATGGACCGCACATGCATGCTACTTGAGAAAAATTGAAATATAAACTATAATACACATCTTATATCTGCCATAACAATTGTCATACAACTTATTTACTTCTAGATACATATGAAATACTTCAAGTAAATGCCATATTATGTGTATACCAATATATTAGGTGTTGGTAAGTTACGAGGATCTAAGAAATGATAGGGTATCCACACATTAGTAGTGACCTGGTGAATTTTTTGCATAATTTTCTATTTGTTTTAATTTTGTTGCCTAGATTTGTTATAGATTTCAAATAATATATACAATTATCTACCAATTGTTCTTTATAAAGAAGAAGTACAATAAGTAGTCACCTAAAAGTGAGCCATGTGAAAATATTGGTAACATAAGTAACCTGGTAAGCTGTAAATGAAAAGTGAATAACCTCCACTCACCAACAAGTGGCAGGCAGGGTTGGAATTTGGATTTCTCTTTACCCGTCACACAATTTTTTTTGACGTTTTGGTCATTATTTTTCTAGTCAATAAACGTTAAGTTTAAAAATTTGCACTTCATTAATGATGTTCTCGTAATAAATTAACCCTTCACCAATAAAAGTTTGATTAAAAAAATTGAATGCTCTTCCATTTTCTTTGGATTTTGGAGTGTGATATATCTGTGTCATGGAATTTTAATACCTAAAGTTTCAACAGAAATAACTGATTCTTTTCAAACTAATATTTCATCAATATATGCTATGATCTACTAAAAATTACTTCAAAAATCAAGTAACCTTCCAATATAAAGAAAAAAACATGAACGAGCTTTCCCTAAATTGCAATAAATTTATGTTTATTATTAATATTGCATAATCTGTATTATAAAAATTGCATAATAAGACTAAGAACAAATCCTCAGTGAATTTTTTATTGTTGTTGTGATTAAAAAAATGAGCCAAAGAACGCTAAGGCACTCAGAGAAATCAATCTATGTATTATTTCTCACAAAATCATGTTAAGTAGTGGAGACTAAGGGGTAGATTTTTTTCTGTCCTCAATCTCTCTATTAATTATGTCTATTTAGTTATAAGAATAAAAAGCCAAAGAAATCTTAGGCTTCTAGAGAAATTAGTCTCTGTGTGCAGAAATTGATGATTACTGTTGACTAAATGTTATACCATTTGAAATTGCTGAGCGAAATTAATTAGGCCATGATGTACCATTTGTCAGTATCTATTTTCTCATGTATGAAAGTTGATGTACCATTGAAAGTTTAATAATTCTATTGAAATTTTAATAACTATAATAACTATATATATATGTATATATATATTTTTTCTTAATTTAATGATTAATAATAATTAAATTAAAATTCTTAAAAGACAAAATAAAAGCCTAATAATCACAAACTATTATGATAATTTAAAAATATAGAACTCGGGCTGAACATAGTTACAAAGATACCAAGAAAATAAGAGTGCATGTGCATGATAACCTCTTTCTTGAAAACCTATGAATGCCATTCTCAATGAAGACTCAAGACTCAACTGGATTGGATTGTGTATAAAAACAGTAGGAATGAATCAAAGTTCAATGAATGAATAACTTGATTGAGAAAATTTATAGGGAAAGGTAACTTGACTATCAATCTACTAAACCTCACTTCCATGATTAAAAAAACACCCCCACCTTCTCAGTGGTCCCATCATGGTCCACCTATTGAAAAGCAATCAACAAATATTATTTTTTTAATATTTTTGCATGGCCATTGGACAATGATTTACTATGGTTTTCCTACTAAATTCCAATGGATGATTATTCAAAAATATCGAGAATTAGTTTAGTCTCAAGGCATAGCCAAGAGTATTACAGGATAATTATAGATTACCTCTCCATTGGATGATTGTACATTTTTCATCTACTTTTTCACATGAATTTCAGTTGATGCTAGATCTTTGCCTTCTATTTCTTTAGTGAAGCTAAGAGTTAACTTTGATCTTACATTAATAACTATACTTGCATGAATATCCATGCTTTTATACTTCCCCACTATGGTCAATGTTGATGTATGGCCTTGGCCCATTGATCTTACAATTAAATCACTATTCATATTCAATTTTCTCTAGTTCAACCCAATAAAATAAGGAAAACAGAAAATGAAGTCCTGATTTATCTTTCCAGTGTTCCTACATAATACGAATACTCTTAAAAACCAATTAATATATAAATTGTCATCATTCATGCTAAAATCAGTTTGAATTTTTATAATGAATCTGCTTACAATTAATAGATTACATTGCTCACAGAATAAGAGATAATTTAGAACTATGATTTCACAATAATAAATTATCGGGCTCCCATAGGGCGATGAACTTGGTCGGATGTGACCCTTTTGCAACAACTCCTGAATCTGCCTCTTGATTTCATCGTTCTCCAGAACAGAGCACCGATAGATCGGTCTATTGGGTAGCGGCGCACCTGGGGTCAGATCAATCAGGTGCTTGACTTGACAGTGTAGAGGAACCCTTGTGAGTGAGGTGAAAATGTCCCCGTACTCCTCCACAACCTTATCCATTTGTTGTTGTCATGTAGAGGAGCCTTTTCTAGAGGTCGTGGCCATAGTCTTCTTCTTTCCCTGGGGGCAGATCATTAGGAAAAATAATTTCCTAGTTTGGGAAATGAGCTTACTGCATTGTTTTGCAGTAACCAAAGAGCTAGTAGCAGGAGGTGGTACCTTTGGTATCCTGTAAAACTTATTTCCCAAAGTAAAAATAAAAAAACAAGGTCGAGAATCATACACCACATGACGCTTCCACAAGTATGGTTGTCCTAATAATACA
>CM076571.1:663530767-663715054 GCA_034641835.2 Pinus albicaulis
AAATGAGGTTCTTTTGGCTCCCATTATCGATAATGAACTGTATCGGGGAGCCCTTTACCCACATCTGGGAGTGGAAGAGATGTTCCTCCTCCTCCGGATCTTCTGGTTCCTCCTTCTAGATCTTTGTAGTGGCAACAGTGGCATTGGGCTCCGCATCAATAATTTGTTTCCCTTTGTCATTCCCCTTGTCAGGTTCTGATTCAGATTCAAAGCATGCATCTGACTCAAAAGCCCGCATCTCGGCCACCAGTGACTGCTTGGCCCGACACTCACTTTTGTTGCGAGTGGAGCTCTTATGGAACTCACACCACTTTCCTGTGTCTTTATTTGGCTTTGCGGTGTTGTTCTTTTCTTGTGGCTTCAACAGGTTGTCTTGAGTCATCGTGCCTTGGCTCTGTCCTTTGTTCTGTGGTTTGGGAGCACCTTTCCCTTGCTTTTGATTCACAAATCCAAAGTCTCGCTTCTTCTATTTGAATTTATGCTCAATCTTGGCAGCATACCGGTATGCCGTACCAAGCGAGGAGATGTCTAGGAACTCCATTACCTCCTGAATGTATCTGTGCAGACAACTGCGATACTTTAGCACCAGAGGTTTCTCCGAATCTTTGATACCCAACTTGGTGTGCAGGGTATGGAACAGATTCGTCAGCTCATGCACATCTTGATCCCTTTGTTGCCGCAGCGTGGTCCATTGTATGTAATTGTCCTCATGGCTCCCCACGGGATAGTATTGTTCCTTGACGGTGTCTCAGAAATAATTCCAATTGGGTACGACCGAGAACAGAGAGGGTTCTGTCTCGTCCTTTTTCTCACAGTGGATTTCCCACCAGTCCTTGACATGGGGGGCAGCTTTTAGGAGTGCAAAAATAATCTTCTCCCTATCGGAAAAGTCATGAAACGAGAAATATCCTTCTAATAGATTCAACCATCTATCTACCGCATCTGCATCTATTTGACCCTCAAATATGGGAATGTCAAAATTTACTTGTACCTTTAAAGGAGTCGCACCTCCAGAGTGGCTACTGGATGCAGATGCACCACCGGTGGGCAGCCGTTGAAGGATCTGGGAAAAGTTATCCATCATCGCGTTCGTTTGTTTTTCGAGGGCCTCCTTGAGAAATATTTTGATAGGATCTCCTGCTCCCTCATATTTCTTTTTGTCCCCCATGGGTGTCCGTCAGGGTTTGCGAGGTTGATCTTGCAAAGGTTCCACCAGATCAAGCCCTAACTCCTTATACCCCAACCTCATTGGGGACATGCAAAGAAGGATCGAGAAAAAGCAGACCGCTCTGATACCACTGATCCGGATTTATGCAGGAACACAAAAAAATAAACACATAACCATAAATACAGAGATGCAGCGGAAATAACACTTCATTTTATTAATATCAAAGAACTGAAATTTTCTTATATACAGAATGGAAATAAAACTAGCTAGGGCGCTTGTAGCTATCTCTGAGGAGAGATGTGGCGGCTACAAGCCTCTGAACTGAGTTACAATGAGGCTCGAGGGCCTATTTATTATTGAGAAACAATGGAGAACCCTAAACATCCAAAAACCTAGCCCTAGGAGATGAAGCGCCAAAACTATGGGCCCCGTTTGGGTAAATTGGTGTTTCAACTTCCCAGGGACGTAACTTTGGCATATTATCTCTGTTTGACACACATGATACATCATTATAAAGATCTATCCAAGGACTAAAAATTTCGCCACAAATGTAATTCCAAAATAGAATGATATTTTCTAGAGGCGCGATGCCCAAAAAACATCGTTTAGGGCCTCAAAATGGCTCCAGAAGTTCAGGACCCGAAAAACTGCTAAAAATAGTAAGTTGTGCCGAAACTGAAAAACTGGAAGAGACAATGGTGGGGCCCCAAGTGGAATAGTCAGGTGGCCACCAGTATCCACCTGGATCATTGAGTGAGCCAAAAAAGTAACTTTCCTTACTTTTTGAGTACAGCCTTCCAATTGCGAAGAGGACTAGTGTTGCAAAATTATTGGTAAGTGGAAATTAAAGGGCGTAAGAACATTTTTGAAAAAATTTCAAACGTCAAAATTAAGTCTTCTATCCTTCCTAGCACCTCATGGAAAATGGGAATCCGCAAATTCTAGTCGTCAAATATGTGCAAAATGCCTTATGACGGGAAAAATGGAGGACTGGTCCTATGCTGCTACATGAGTTAGGGTTTCATGTGGCAACAGGGAACCTTGTATAGTTTTTCAAGGATAGGAAAGGAGAATGTTGTCAGTTAATCATCACATGAAACTTCATCACCATTTGAAAATTGTGTCCTAATTTGAAACAATAAGACTACCCAACTATTTCATTATTTAATTTTGATTGTGTAATACAAAACAATATCCTAGATAACTTAAATAATGTAAGCACTTTTGCAAAAATTTAGTGGAGAGAACCTTCAATTACATTTATTTTGAAGTTCCACTTGCATTTTAAGCCATTTTAATTATTCTTTCATGGCTATCTAGTAAAAATTTCAACCTCTTGTAGAAATTTGTTTGTCACCTATATTAGAAATGCAAAAATCAAATGTAAATAAAAATGATTTCAAATGCTAAAATTCAAATGTGCGCTACATAAAAATGATTTTTTTAAAAACTACATTAATGTCTGATATCACGCCCGCATTCGCCCTCAGCTCTTGCAGAACAACATTTGCCCTCAGCTCTTGCAGAACAGAATTCTCCCTCAGCTCTTGCAGAACAACATTTGCCCTCAGTTCTTGCAAAATGGTAAGTTCTTACTGCATGCCCTTCCTCCTGTAGTAGGGTTGACCCTATTTGGGTTTTTTTGGAGCCTCTGAGAATACAAAGGTTGTGATTGATTACCGGGCACTGCCTATATTTGTGGAACTTCTTACCTCTAGGAATGATAATGTTCGAGAACAGGTAGCACATTCATTTTAGAGGCATAAAATTATTCTTCCCAACTATCTTTATACGTCTGTAATTTTGGAATTTTATTTTAAAAACTACTACCCAACTTTGAGTTCAACTGGTGTTCATGTAAGGCTGTTTGGGCTTTGGGAAAAATTGCTGGAGACTCTGCATCATTTAGGGATCTTGCCCTCAGTCATGGAGCTCTGAGGCAGGTGCTTGCCCAGTTGAATGATACTGCTAGAATTTCAATGATACGAAATGCTACATGAGCTCTGTCAAATTTTTGCCGTGGTAAACCCCAACCACTATTTGAACAGGTAAGCATAATACATTTTCTGCCTCTTCTTCTTAGTTCACAGATACTGTGGATTTTGTTTTATAGATCTTGGTGCTTGGTATATTTGGACGTAATATGGACCTAGGCGCTTGTTCATTACAATGACTCCATCATCAAGTTTTAGAAAATGCTCAGAAATTTGGGTTTCACAAGGGGATTACCCTTGCTTGCAATTATTGATTATCAATCACATTCAAAAAAAGTCTTTCGTAGCATTGTTGAGCTCTTTGTAGGTGAATTTCCGAGGCAATTTCACAATATCTGAACTAAATTTGTCTGTCCTTTTCAATACTTTGCGCTTGTAACAGAACCAGACAAACAATCTAGTGGCCAATGCAACAACAACAACACCTCCTATTGCAATGCCTACAATTCACCCTCTCTGCACACATGAATGACTATGGCACCCTCTTTTGTGAACAGGTACTGGAGCTGAAGGTACTAGTTTCCATTAGGATCGTGGAATTCAACATCCAAAATAGTATCAAATTCCACTGCAATAGTATTCCCCGGCGAGGGCAACATTTCATTGAGACCTATTGGACTCATCACCCCCAAATAGCCTCCAGGGCTACCTAGAGTGTGATCATCTAGAGCAATAAAAAATGCTCATCCATCCCCAATTGAAACAAGAACAGGACCCACATTGGTTACAGAAAAGGAGAAACACGTTTTGAAAGAAGAAGAAACTTTTGTATTAGGGTCCAGAAATCTAACTGGTCTATTGTACAATGCCCTACCTGCACTTCAAATTGGTACTCCCAACTCCATGCTAAGGCTCACTGTGCCATTCTTCGGATGAGCATCTTAACCTGAAGTTTGATTCCAAAAAACCCAAGTCCTGTGCTGCCCAGTTCCTGGTACAACGGTAAAGTTAAGACGGAAATACTTACAATGGAAGAAAAACATACATGGGTATAAAACTTTGAAGACGTATTTTACCATGCAAAATTCAGCCAAGACTGTTAAAAACATAATATCAAACACAACCAATCCGTGGAATTTGAACATGAGGATTTATAACCACGAAGAAAAACCCTCTCCAGGGTTAAGGATTCCAGAATGTTTCGTTCTATAATGACTTTCCCTTTACTTCATAATTATACACAATGAAATACGATGGAAGCAAAGCCCTTGTGGGCTACCATTTCCAGTGGAAACAGAATGCGCTATCTGCAGTCTGAGATTGCAGCTGGTCCGTCCTTACTGTAGGCATATTTATTCATAAACGTGGATCTGTCTTAGCTTTGGCTCTGGTTCTCATTTAGGATCGTGGCTATCTGATCTTGCTGTGGCTTTGACTATACAAACTTGTTCAATAGGAAAATGTTGACTCTGATATATATAGGAGCTTCAATGGGTGCTCTCAAACACTTTTTTGGGCAGCTTTGTTTTGTCTCTGATTCAAGGCAGAACTATGTTGGCCTTGGTTTTTTAGTCCTTGGAACTTAGTTCTCTAATATTTTCCATCCTATCCCCAGTTTTCTACCGAGAAAGACATAACTTCACGATATCAAAATTGACTATTTTTGGCCATTTATCTTTAGTAATGGTACAACCTTAATTTGGTGCATTCATACAGTATCTGAAGAGCACTCTCAAGCTGTTATTCAATATTTTAGCATAACTACTACATTTAATTGCCATTCTCTAATATTTATATCAACCATAAGCATTCTTAAGGTAGTTCCACATTTGTGAAGCAGAAGGAATGCTTCTGACAACTTCTTATCATAGTGGTACAATTCTGTTCGCAGTTTATCTTTTATAAACCTCCAATTTTCCAAACGTAGTAGAGACTACAGTTTGCATCTCAAATTTTGGACAAATCTGTTTAGTATTCTATAGAAAATGCATTAAGAATAAAAAAATCCCACAATTTGTAAAAAGCCCACAATTTTGTAAAAAGCCCACATTTTTTAAAAAGCTCACAATTTGTAAAATGCCCACTTTTATTTTCTTTTTGCTTATATATTGAGCTCCCATTGAGTTCAAAAAGTCTTGGGTTTTCTACACCATTGAGAGAGATTTATTGTTTTCTTTATAGGATAATTTGCATCAATGGAAGAAAACATTGGAGGTGGAAAAAAAATTCAAAAGGGTGAAAGGGGTGATGGTAGAGTTTATTGCCCTTGCAAAAAATGTTGTATGAGAAATAATGTTAGAGTTTTAATAGCAACAACAACAATGCATTGTAGGAAATATAGGCACATTGATGGTGGATTGAATGACTATCGTCCCGTGGTAATTAATTATCTATCTTCATTTTGATTATATCGTAAAATTTTATATTATTTTAATATTTTTTATATGCACACTAATGTTTAATTATTAATGTTTGTAATTTTCATAAAGGCACAGTTGCCCCCCAACTTTTTGCAAATGATCAACCAACTTCCACAGCAAAATAGTAGTAGATTAGATGTTGTTGCACCAGTACAAGAGAATATTGCAGCAAATATTAGTATTGGAAATGATGTTGTACAAGGTGCAGAACATGAAGCGAATGATGAAGGTAATTTTAATGATCCCATGGAGGTAGATCATGATGACAGTAATGAGACAGTTCACATCAATGATGGGACAAATCAAATGCTCCAAGACTTGTATGGTGAGTCAGATGATGATGGTGGAGATAGCAGTGACGGTATTTATGATGTACCTCTGATTGAAAGGTCAAGTGAACGAATTTTTGAACACTCAAATGCAACTCTTCTCTCTGCTACATTGTTGTTGGTGAACTTAAAGGTTATGAATAATTTGTCGAACAGATGTATGACACAACTCCTAAGGTATGGAATATGTATATATGATCACATATATGTAAATTTTGATTATTTTCTCTTTTTCTAGTTGTAATAAATGTGTAAAATAATAACTTATATATAAGTTATTATTTTACACATTTATTACAACTAAAAAAAGGGAAAATAATCAACATTTACATATCTGTGATCATATATACATATTTCATACCTTAGGAGTTGTGTCATACATATGTTCGACAAATTATTCATAACCTTTAAGTTCACCATCTCTCTACTATTGTTGCTAGTGAACTTAAAGGTTATGAATAATTTGTCGAACGGATGTATGACACAACTCCTAAGGTTTGCAATATGTATATATGATCACATATATGTAAATGTTGATTATTTTCCCTTTTTTTAGTTGTAATAAATGTGTAAATAACCTTTATATATATAGATAGATAGATAGATAGATATATATATATATATATATATATATATATATATATATATATATATCATAGTTATCAAAACCGGCCGGTCAGGACGGCTGCCAGTTGGAACCGACCTTGCAACCCAGTCAATAGCCTATTCTCACCTGTTTTGGCCGGTTAACCGGACCTAACCGGCCGGTTAAGTAAGGAACCGGCTAGTTTATGCATAAACCGGTCAGTTCCGTACTTAACCAGTCGGTTAGGTGCTCCTCCATGAGTTGCAAATTCCTCAGTGTCTCCTCCATGAGCTGCAAATTCCTCTATTATACTAGCAACAAACTTGTCTAATAACTCATACTCAACACCTTATAGTAGCAACAATACACATGATGACTGATAAATACAAGGTTGGCTAGCATAAAATCCTTGGCAGCATGCAACTCATCAAGTGTACTTGATGACAATTTCTGTTCTCAAAACAATCAGCACCAACCTTATTTCACACTCAGCTAGGAACTGTCAGACCCTCTCTCTCTGCTCACACATAGCAGCAGCATAAATACAAAACCTTTCACACAACATACAAGCAATTTTATCATGGCATCAAGACTGATGCAAATGGTCTAACGCCACTCAAGGGACAACAACATACAACCTAATGAAAATGTGATTGGAAATAATAAATTGACCACTAGAAAATTCCCGCTTGGAAATGCACTAAACTGGCTACTGATTTTTATGGGTTTTAATGAATTTTTTCAGTGATAAATTTTGTCAAACACATTGTGAGCAGACTGCTGAAGTTTTAATGCTCTCTCAACTTGTTACAAATAGCACTAATAGTGGGTTTCATAAACCAATTCAATACCTCTAAGTGTTGTAGATGTTTTTCTAGAAATTTATTGGCAAGCAAACATAGATAATGAAGAATACAAGATCTTCAAAATGTTGGTCTGATATATATATATATATATATATATATATATTGAACCCAGAATTGTCTTTAAGGCTGATACTATGAATTGACAACAAATCTCAGCAGGGACAGATTGTATATTATAATATTAACTCAGCAATAAAACACAGTGAATAATATAAGAGAAACCTGATACATTACTTCAACAAGTTTTCTTATGTATTTTTCAATGATATGTATTGCATTTGGTGCCATTTTGATATATTCACCTTTGCATGGTATATAAATGAGCAAAATTTTCATATTTTGTCTCTATTGGCTTGGAATCATGGTTGCAAATCTTAAAAATAGTTTTTTTTTTCATTTTATTAAAAAATAATTATTTAATGTATTTTTTTTAAAACCGGTTCATTGAGATCTGACCGCTACCGGTTAGACCGGTTACGGTTCGAAACCCGGTTCATTAGCTCCACCGGTCCAGTCACCGGTTTCGGTTTTAATAACTATGATATATATATATATATATATATATATATATATATATATATATGATTAATAATCTTTACAAGACACTACTTTTTGTTTCTGTTGTAGATTGTTGGGTGAATATTTGTTACCATCGCCAAATACTTTACCTCGAACATATCGAGATCTACATGCTATTATGAAACACTTTGGAATGGAATATAACACTATAGATGCATGTCCTAAATATCATATTATATATTACGGAGAACATGCATTGAAAACAGAATGTCCGAAATGTGGTACCAGTAGATATCGAACAGATCAACTAACCAAAAAGGTTCCTCAAAAGGTTCTTCATCATATTCCCATAATTCCACATTTGCAGCGACTGTTCAGGTGTAACAGCATAGCACAGTTTATGGATTACCATTCAAAGAATAGAAGTGGATATGGTGTTCTTCGAATTCTTGCAGATGGTTCTGCATTTAGAGAAATCGAGGAAAAATATGTAGATTTTAAAAATGAACCTCGTAATGTCAGGCTTTCATTGGCAGCTGATGGTGTTAATCCATTCGGAGAGTTTAGATCTACTTACTCAGTGTGGCCTATTTTCATTATCAACAATAACATTCCTCCTTGGATGTCAATAAAGAGGGAGCACATAATGTTGAATATGATTATTCTAGGTATTTGATACATTATTTCTTTGAATGTAACATTTTCATTTCTCTCGTTGTTTGCATAAATATATATTTTATTTATTTACTTACTTATATATACATATATCATGGGAGTAATTATTATGTACCGTAATTTTGAAAAATTAGGTAAGTACCAGGTCAAAGATATGAATGTATATATTGAGCCTCTTATCGATGAGCTAATACAGTTATGGCGTGGCATCACTATGTATGACATCACTAAACCAATCAAGCAGAAGATATTTCAATGTCGTGGAATGCTTGTATGGACAATTCATGATGCCCCATGACTAACACATGTTTGTGGTATGTAATATTTCATTGCACTTTAATATAATACATAATTATCTAAATTAGATATACCATATTGCATGTTTTAAAAATGATCTCATAGTATATTAATTGTTATTGATCCATCTATTGCAGGTCTTCAAAAAAAGGGTAGATTTGCATGTCTAGTTTGTGGCCCTAAGATGAAGTATCGTCATTCGCCAGACTTAAGAAAGATGGTGTTTGATGAGTTTAGGCACTTCCTCCCTAGGAACCATAAGTATCGTACTACTGAAAAACATATTTTCAATGATAAAGAAGAAACTAGATTAAAACCACGAAGAATGACACCTCATTTGTGGATGTTGGAATATAACAGAATTAATAATCATCGAGTAGCTGGTACGTAATTTGTGTGTGTATATATATATATATATATATATATATATATATATATATATATTATTTGTTCATGTAATGTTTGGAATTTTTGTTTTAACTAATGAATTTATTTTACTGTATTTTATAATTAATATTTTTCTGATTTATTTTATTCTTTGATATCAAGGTCATCGTCACCATGAAGGTACTAATATTGTACTTCCACCTGGAATGAAATGTTATCCTTCTCAATTCACGAGGTTGCCCTACTATGAGGACCTAAAAATAGCTCATTTTTTTTATACAATGCATGTCGGGAAGAATGTGACAGAAATGTTATGGCGAACCATAGATGGTGCACATGATAGAGATAAAATTGACAAAATTTTTGCTAACATTGAGAAATCGAATCATGCAATGAAAAGTGTGATCGGCAGATCAAATAACAATGGAGGTCGAAATTATAATAATATTCCATGGTTATTAACAGAACAACAAAGCAATGATGTAAAAGAGGTCGTTAGAAGAATTAATTTCCAACAGGTTTTGCTTCAAACATAAATAATATCTTAACGAAGAAAGGTGACTTCAGTGGGGTGAAAACACATGATTGGCATACCTTTGTTAAGGTAATTTTTTTGGTATACGTTTTTGTATGTTATTGCTTGATTACATATTTTAAATTTTCCTTTTTTCTATTTAATTTGGAAACCAATAACGATTCATTTTTTATTGTTATAGTATGTTCTACCTGTATCTCTCCCAAACAACTTCGACAACAATGTCAAACAAGTTATATATGGTCTTAGTAAATACATGAGGTAAGTAGTTTTGATTTATACGCAAAATCTAATTGCTACAATTTCTTTTTGTACTTAATGACATGATGTGTTAATTTACTTGTAATGAAATATATATTATGTTTCATTGAAATAACCTTGCGTAATGATTTGCAGATGGTTTTCATTGAAAGAAATCCATCAAGATGAAATAAAGTATTGGAAGAGAGAAATTCCTCGGCTAATGTGTGAAATGTAAAAGTATCTACCTCCAAAAATTTTCAATGCACAAGAACACTACTTGATACACCAAGTTGAGGAGATTGAAATGTGTGGACCAGTACACACAAGGTCAATTTGGATGGTCGAGAGGCACCTGAAATCCTTGAAGGCTTTGGTTAAACAAAGAGCACGACCTGAGGGTTCTATGGTGGAGGGATATGTGGCATATCAATCCATGGTGTATATTAGTCATTATCTTCCTAAATTAGTTGTGCCAGCCATGAAGGTGGTGGGTTTCATTTGGGATGTGAACTCCATCAAAAAATTTGAAGAGGAGCACTTGTTGGGAAAAGGTAGAATGAAGAAAGTGAGAAGTAAAAGATTTATTATGTATAATATATATAATGTTTCATTTTTTTACATCATGTATATGATCATTATATTCATTTAGGTCTTATTCTTTCATAGTTTATTAATTAATATAATTTACCATGGTTATAAGTAATATTTATTAATATTGGTGAATTATTGTTTTTTTATTCAGGTGCTCAAGATTATGAGGCACTACTTTTATACATTGAAAACAATCTTGAGTGGATGAGTGAATGGATTGAAACATGTAAAGCACGTAACGACAGTAGGTTATCATGGCAAATACTATCTGAATTGATTAGAGAAGCGTATCGTAGTGGAGATGGGAACGTTATGGACAGGGAAATCGATTTAGCATATGGTTTGAAAGATAGAAAGGTAAGCAATTAATTCACCTATTTTATTCATTACTTATTTTATACTATATTTATAATGTGACAAGAAGTTTGATTTTTCAGTTACTTTTCATGCTGTGTAAATTATATGTTTAATTATTAATTGAGAATGCATATTTTCCATGTTTGGCATATTGCAGTTGAAACACCACAAGGCTATGTGGTGCAATGGTCATAAATTTCACGTTAAACAGTTGGATGATAACAGGAAAACTTCTGATAGTGGGATAACTACAGTATTCCAGGTCACTAATGTTTCCTCCAGGAGTGACAGACATCCTCGAGAATCTAAAAATAGATATTATGGGTTCTTAGATGATATAGTTGAGTGTGACTTTAATTCCTTCAAAATAGTTTTGTTCGACGTAAAATGGTATAGGCTACGAATGAATGTACGTGATGATGATAGAACACTTATTCAACATGAAAATGGATTTCCAATGGTTAAAACATCGCAGTTTGAAGAAGGAAAAGATTGCTATGTTTTTCCAAGCCAATGCAAACAATTCTTTTACTCAAAGGTTCCAGGTGAGAACGAATGGTCATTTTCTATTACATATGATCCAAGAGGAAGGCCAGTAGAGTATACTGTAGAGGAAGAAGATGATGCAGTGGCAGATGAGCAGGAAGATGCATTGACAGACGAAGAAGATATCTTAGAAGATGAACTAGGCATAGGATATGAGGCAACAATTATTGATGATGATTTCGATGAGGATATTATTGAAAATGACATAATTGATGATGATGATGATGACATGGTCGATCATTTCAACATCGTTTTTGAATCATATGTTGATATAGATGTCAATCAGTTGGATGAAGATCAAGAAGATACAGAAGAAGAATATTGATATAGATGTTATGTTCGAGTATGAGCTGGTATGTTATAACTTTATATTTTGATATGTAGGAATTATTGTGTGTTGGGAAAAATACTGAGAGGGGGGGTGAATCAATATTTAGGGCTGACTGAAAACTTTTCACCAGAGATCTTATTATGTTGTTAATTCTTTACTTAGATTATTGCATCATTCTTTTAGTAAACATGTGAAAAGAAATAACAGAATAAGCCATTACACAAAAGGAACACATATGAACACCAGTATTTAAGGTGGAAACCCAATTTGGGAGAAAACCACCATTGTTGTCATCTCAGTCTTCAATATTTATTATAAAGAAAACATCTTACAATTTTGTGCTGGCGCATACTCATACCAGCACGCAGGCACCAACCTGCAGAACGCTTCAACCTTCTCTTGTTCTCCAGCCTCTCCTGGAAGGGAGCTTCGACCCCCTGATTTAACACCAGCTTGAACTAGCAGAAAGCTTCCACTTCTATGCAGAAGACTTCAACCCTCATATCCACCGAATTTCTTCAATTTCTTCATCAGAATTGCATCAGATCTTTATTATTTCTTCATATCTTTATTATTTCTTTGTTGATCTTCCTAGAGATTTTTCATTTCCTCGATCAACTCCATAGGTGCATCATGGATTCAACGTTATCAGACAATAGAGTTCGATCATGAAGATCTCATAAAGAGATTTTTATTTACAATGCCTCTGCATGCACACCTCGTACTATGATTCTCATCACCTTATATAGTTTTCGCCTTTATTGAAACCATGGGTCAAAACCATTCAATTGCTAATGGTATTATTAAAATTCGAACCAATCCAAATT
Organism: Pinus albicaulis; assembly: GCA_034641835.2. Lineage (NCBI taxonomy): Eukaryota > Viridiplantae > Streptophyta > Pinopsida > Pinales > Pinaceae > Pinus > Pinus albicaulis. Next base: position 663,543,379 of record CM076571.1, read on the forward strand.
GAAATCCCGATCTTTGTTCTTCCATGCTCGAATTGTCCCAAAGGTAATCTCTATCTCCGCCAAATAATAATATAGCCAAGGTAAAGTACCAATAACGTGCCGCTGATGGTTTTCTTTCTTTTATTTATCAAATTCGTGGAATTTGATAAATAAATATTATTCACAACCTTTGGAAATTATATATATAATAGAACTTTATAGTAATAACCAGAGATTTTATCAAAAGGCTTTTAAATAGACCTTTGGTTCCGGCCCCACATACATAATCGACGGCCCAATCAATATAATTTAAAAAACTGGGGCCCATCTCTTACAATCGTTTCCATCTGACGGCGGAGAACACATCGCTCGACATCAGATGATCCGACGGATATCGTTCGTTGATGATGCACGGATGATAGCGCGCGATGGTGCGCCATACCTTGGGTAACTTTCACGCATCTATAGCAAATGAACACCGTCTGATGACCCCTTCCCAGATCAACGGTGCTTATCAATATCACTGGGAATTTTGGGTCGAGCAATAACGCGCGATGGCACGTAGTGACAAGCGGTGTTGTGGAGTCATACAAGGACACATGTCGCGCGTTCTATGGAATCGCTCCCAACCTCTTGAAAACTGCTTGCTCGTCGAAGGTGGTGCGATAGAAACCAAAAACCACCTTTACTGTTTTCTCGGTCACAGTTCCGCTCTTCCACGCAGGGTTCCATCGTGCTTCCGTTTGTTATGTTCCACCTCTTTCCTTCCAGGTTCCGTTCATGATTCCAAAGGGTTAGTCCTTGTTCCACCGAAAGTTCAATGCCAAATACTTTTTTTTTAGTTCTTTCGCGTTATAACTGGTTTGCTCTCGCTCCTCGTTCCTTTCTCCATGAAAGCCAGTCAGCTCCTTACTAATAGCGTAGACCCTTCCATCATATATTTAACAAATATATATAACTCCACTGTCTACCAGTTTGGATACATTGTCAACTGTATTAACATCGGTTCCTTGATCAACATACAAAGCACAGGGTTTCTTACGGATGTCAATTATCCTTCATCAGGATGCGTACATATGTTCACACATGAATTAACTCGTCCTTATTTATATCTATTCTCCATTAAATACAGAGCTTGCCATCAAGGACAATCATATAATAGGATACGGGAAACATATTGCCAACATTGTCTTTAAATAATTTACTAATTATGTGGGTTTGTTGCATGTTGTTTATTATTTCAAACCAATAAATAATGGCCTTACTATTATTTATTATTTCGCAGGACTCTCAGGATTCATTTTATTCTATGGTCAGGTCTCTGAAAAAACCAATTAAACACTTAAATACTCAAGATCTGGAAGACATGCTTTACCCCCACCATAAATTGTTGAAAAAACGGCCTTCAGTTCAGCTTACTGTGCTAAAGAGGAGGGTGGATTTGCATGATCAGTTGAATGAAAATGAATCAGATATTCAGGATGCTTTTGAGGGCAGATCCATAAGCCCCATAGATGAAGATCCCATTGCTGCAGAATTTATGTCTGCGTTGAAGCACAAGTATAGTGTTGTATCAGAATACAAATTAGAGGACAACTATAGCAAGTCTAAATCAACTGAATCCAATTCTAGTGCTCTTGAACTTACCGAATTAAAGCCAGAAGCAGGATTTTCAATCTCTAATGGGAACATGTATGGTAGTTCCAATATTGGATTGGATGTCCGGAGCTCTGCAATAGGCACTGGACCTGATCATAATGAACCCCAACTAATTCAATGTGATGAAAATATGGACTTTGATGATGATAAGGAAAAAAAGCCAGAGCATTTTGGCAATATTGAAGAAAATGAAGAGGTTTCCTGTGATCGATTGAATCAACTCAGCTATAAGACATCTACTGCAGGCTGGTTTGTATCAGAAGGAGAATTGGTTTTGCTTTCCCATGATGATGGATGCTGCTCTTTTCACGATATAGCAAATTCAAAGGTGTGGAGGTTTTAATTATTGTACTTAATTTTGGGGTTTATGGGTGTTATAATTTATACATTTTGGGATTTTCTATTAGAAATAGGGAAAATCCTAGGGGTTAGATTATTTTCATGGTTTAAATTTCTATATTTGAAATAAAATTCACCAATTTCTGTTTAAAAAAATGATTTTCCTAAATATTTGATGTAGTTTAAATAGGATGTAGTTCATTTCAAAGACTGTTGAAATTTTCTAGAAACTATGATTGGGATTTCAAGAATATTTATGCACTCTTTAAATTTTCCCTTAATATAAAGGGTAGTTGATGTATGAGTAATACTCAGTATTGTTTTTTTCCAATCTCCAGGAGAAGGCTGAATATAAAGCTCCATATGGGCTTACCCCAAACATGTGGGGTGATTGCTGGTTGATCAGAGCAGCTGGTTCAGATGGTCGCTCTGGTAAATATGTTGTGGCAGCATCTGCAGGTTGTACATTGGACTCAGGTTTAAGTTCATGGGAATTTTATAATAAAGAAATTATGGCATTCCATACTGAATCAGAGGCCTTCACTTCAACGTCCAGTACCATCTCTCCAGTTTTGGCAAAGAGGGATGTCTCGGGGAGAAATTTTGGCTTTGCAAATGTTGTGCCAGAGAATCAACATTGGTGGTACAGGCCATGTGGGCCTCTTATGGTATCTATTGCCAGTGCCCAAAAGACAGTTAATATTTATGATATTCGTGATGGAGATCCTGTGATTTCAATGTGTTTGTTTTGAAAGTTTAGGTTTCATAGTAAATCATCAATGGGCTCTAAAATAAGGCCACATTGAAATCTTGGATACATGTTTCATGCCAAAATCATTTGTATCTTCCATAAATACACAATCTTGGACCACTCTGTATAAATCTGCTTCTCAGACAATATTACATCTCCCTCATTATACAGGTGGTGTTCTTACATGCATAGCAAAGGCATTGTTTTGGCAATCATTTTTTAAGTCACTAGATATTATGGGTACAAGGATCTAGGGTCTCCACATGAAACTGTGTTGCCCGGAGACTCACTCTGCCTGTCCTTAAATTTGTAAACATAGTAGTATGCCAATGCTTCTTTCATTTTGTATGCATAAGACAATTTTTTTTCAAAGTCCATAATTGTTTTTAAGTTTTATCCATCCCAGTTTTGTTGTGAATGCACAGGTTTTTGGCTCAACACATATCTGTTATATCTTTGTACTTTTCCTTTACTAACTATTTGAAATTTCTAGTTATATTTAGAGGTGCCTTTTAAGGGATGAGGGGAATTACTTGGATTTAGTGATGCCAGGCTTATCATTTATTCTCCAAATAAAGCCCTGTAATCTGTAACACTATATGGGCATGCAGCTCACTTGTTAAAATATAGTTGATACAATATGTTGTACATGAAGCCTGGAATTGTGTACATTCCTGGAATATATTAAGTTGTAGGCATGCTTAAAAGAGAGATAGGGTTTGATAAAATCAAAAAACCTGAACATGAAGAAAAAAAGAGGCAATTATTTTATACAGATAGAACAAAGACGCTATCTCCTCATTAATAACAAAACCTCAGTCCAAAAATCATATGTACAAATTCTAGAAGTCGAAAGTTGAAAATTTCTGAAATGGAACCAGGCCCTTTTCAAAAGAATAAATTTAGTAAAAACGAGGGTGAAGAAAGTTATCTTATCAAAATTTCCACATACCTTGTTAGCAAGGAATGACTCCGAGTCATGAGAAGTGAGACTGAGGAATTGCTCTTTTGCTGCAGGTTGCAGTTCTCTTCTCCAACACGATGAAAAGAAAATTCTTAGCTTTGGAGTCTGAAGCCTGAGTCACAACTTGGAAGTTGGTAAGGAAAATTATCAGGGTTGTTGCCAGTTGGCTTGGAGTTCGCAGCCTCATTAATTTTATTTAATGCATTTCCTTCAACGCTGCAATTGTCACTGGCTAGCAACCTTTACAATAAAATTTATTAGACCCGTCAGGCTACGAGGAAAATTTGACGTGATCACTGATCATTGATATCTTATTGTGATAAAAAATATTGGAGATTTACTGTCCTGTTTTAAAGTTCATTTTTTTTTTTTAAATTGAAACCGCCGTCGGTATACCGACGCCTTGTAAGCGTTGCTCTTCTGACGTTTTGAACAATTTCCATTTTCATCAGTCTTGTGACGTCCATCGATACTGCGATAGTTCTAGAAACATCGGAAGAGCGACAACACAAAGACGTCGGAAGGGCGACGTTCAAAATTTTGGACCACATTTCGTCGGAATTGTGACAGTTCTTCCTAGTGTCGATATTGCGACGCTTCTGGAAAGCATCAATCTTCTGACACTTTTGTATGGCGTTGGAAATGCGATAGTTTAGACACGTCAGAAGAGCGACAGTATAAAGACGTTAGAAGAGTGACGTTCAAAACGTCGGACGACATTTCGTCGGAATGGTGATACTTTACAAACGTCGGAAGAGCGACGTTAAAAACGTCGGACCAAATTTCATCGGAATGGTGACACTTTACAAACGTCGGTTTGGGAAATGTTGGAAGAGTGACACATGTTTGGAAGCGACAGAAAAAGTGTCGGTATTGCGACACTTTGTAAATGCGTCGGAATTGTGACTGCATGACAAACCACGTTTTTCCCATCCTTGAACTATCGCTCTTGCGACGACTGTGTGTCGGAATAGCGACAATTTGGTCATCAGAAATTGTGCCAAATTTTCTAGTGACCCATTGCACAACTCTCCCACCGGTCACTCGTCGCACGTTTTGCCCATTGGTGGTTCATCTCATAGTGCACTCATTGGTCGCTCATCGCACAAATCACCCACCAGTCACTTCAACATGGTCGCTTTTCACAATGGGCGGGTGCTCGACCAATACAATGCACTCGTTATACAATTGCATCCATGCATCACACTTAACCAAACTCCACTCCAAGTCGCCTCCACCACACGTGCTCCAACACAAGCACACTCTCTATGACTCTGTTGCACGACTCCCAACTTGAAGTCCTTACATCCTCCCCCACTCTAAATAAGGTTGGAATTCTAAAAAAATCCATATTACATCACAAAGTGTCGCTATCTCTAACATTAAATATGTATGTGTTTCCACCTCTACTTTATCATCTCATAAACCTCCACCAAGGCTCATGACTCCATAAATGGGTAAAATCTCCTCAATCCATGATCATCAACCATATCTGTCCCAATATCCTTATGTTACCCCATCGTGGAAATTTGACCTTTCCAATTTGGCTACATGCTCATACTGCAACATATATTGTGTCGATCCATCATGTTTTGTCATCATGCAAACTCTTGTTTCCTGTACTGTAACTCAACTCCACCATGCATGTGCATATTGTCGACCACCATGAATCAAGCTAGTTGGGTGATCAATCCAACTGTCACACTTAATCCATGAGAATGCACATCCTCATGCCTTCATTAATCATTTCCTTTGAGCTCCATGTCACAAATAAACTCAATTAAGAATTATTCCCATATCAAATATAACTTAAGACATATTCAGGTCCATGAAGTAGCATCCATCCTATATGAAATATGTTTTCCATAAATGTTAATGTTCATGTGCTACCTATGGTCATGTACCAATCCAACCACATCCATCCAAGAATCATCATCAATGTGTGAGAGGGGCATTTTCCCAAAGGCCCCTTTGTTAGGGTGGTGCAGTCCTTCTCATTATCAAGGCACTGCACACACCCACCTCCAAAGGTATAATGTATAAAAAGGGCTAGTAATTTTCCTCCCTCATTCTCATCCACCCAAGTATCAGATTGGTGTTGTGTCCTCAAGTACTCATGCACAACAACAACCTCCTCTTGTGTACATCCAAGCTTACCAAGATTTTCCTTCGTAAACTAAAAATCATATATTCCCATAGCATACCTACAATATTCTAATATCCCAGCTGGATTACCCGCATACTCCTCCCCTTGGCCTGTCTTAGAAGAATCACTTAGGCCTCCTCTCTCTACAAAACTATCATAGTGAATATTCTTGGTAGAAGTCTCAACTACTTGCTTCATGAGATGTAGAATCTTCTTTCCACCTCTATCTTTATTTTCTTTCATGGTTCTTGCAACAAATTCATTCATCCTCTTCTCCTTCGTTACTTGAGTCATACATCCAAGTCCTCCTTGTTCCACACAAACATGCTTCACATCTAGGTTCCTCTCATTTAAGGTCATCGAAGAAATCCTTGGTCTATATGCCAAGCGACTCTTCCTTGTCATTGGAACGATTATTGTCTTTCCACCAGCTGTGAATAAGAGTATATCATGGTACACCATTAGTATGGCTTGTGTTTCTATTAATAATTCCTGCCCCAAAACCATAGCATGATCATCCATCTTATTCACCCTCAAATCCGACTTTCCAAACCATGAACCCACTCTCACTTGTGTGTTCTTCAAAACACTAGTCATGGCCTCCATACCAGAGTTAGTTTCTTTGAAAAAAGTCAAATCCCTTTATACTTTAGCCTTCTTCTTTCCAAAAGAAGAAGTTTCCTTCTTGCTAATTTAACTATGTGTAGCTCCTGTGTCAACTAAGGCTGCAAAATTCTTTCCCTGTACGGTTAGCTACACAAAACTCAATCCTAGGGCACCTTAAACCTCCACAGGCATGGTATTGCATCTTACCTTGACAACCTTATTCAATAATTCCACCTTAGAGTTGTCTTTTGGCTTTGGTCTCGACCTAACCATCCTCTTAAGGTATGCAATCTCCCCTTTTGATTCATCTGAGAAATCTGATCCTGGTCTAGCTTGAGTTCCATCAAGCTTCTCCTTCTTCGCATGTTGCTTAAGTGTACCTACTTGGCAGACATCGACCTCTTCCACTCGAAGTGACCCAAAAATCTACAAGTTATCCTACATATCCCAGTAGTAACATCCAAATATTTCAATGTATTCAAGTTCATATTCTTCTATAACAATGGTTTTACGATCAAGAAAGTCCCTCTTGATTTCAACTTCAAGTCCCTTGACTTTATCCTGCAACTTGGCACTTTCCTCCCTTAAGTGAACTCATTCAACCATGAGTTCTCGAAATCTTCAGATGCCCTATTTTATATTCTCTTCAAGTTCATGAAGTTCAGTATACCTTCAATGAATATTGATAAAGGATTTATGCATATCCACTATCCCATCTCCAATGTGCCCCAAGAGTTCTCACTCTTTCCCAAGAGCTTCATAGTGTTGTTTCCTCTTGTCCTTCCAATAACTTGTCATGTCTTCAAGCTTCTTAAAAGCTCCCAAATATGACATATTACTTCATTCATCTTTGACCCTTATTGTTGTCTTTATGGTGCCCTGACCCAGGTTCAGATAGTCTGCGAAGTCCAACACAACCCACTATTACTAGCCCTTTTGCCAACGATCTGCGTGCGCAGACTGAAGTCTCACCCTAGGCAATATAGGGGGATGCTAGAACCAAGTTTCTCTATCCAGAGGGATAAAGGAAAGTGGCTTTAGGGATTTTCCTTCTTCTCATAACTTCGCAAGTCAGATCTATCAATATTACCAGCGTTGTTCAACACAAATGTTGAACTTGCTCAAAGGTTGCACGATCTTACTTATTCATGTATTAAACACACTAAATAACCATAAAACAGACTGTTATTCAGTTATAGAACAAAACCCTTATTCAGCATGGACATTCACAACAGTAAACAAAATCAACAGATCATTATAACTCATATTTCCTCAACAGTTCATTCATTAACATCTGGATCTCTCCCATACATCCACTTTCCACCCTGCACACATAATTGCAGTCTTTCCTAAGGTCTTCGGGCACATAGTTGAAGGAGCCTTTTCCTCTAGCCCAAACCACATATTCTAACTTATTCTTACATCCAAATGCATTGCATATCATCAATAGTAACCTACCTATGAATTCTATCTAGACTCCTTATATATATTTGGATTTAATAATACCATGGTCCCAAACCATGGGCAGAGTCCAAAATTCACAAAAAGTACCATCCATTACATAATTAAGGGGCTTTGACCCACCCCAAAGCCCCTAAGACCAAAAATATACTTCGTGCAATGCACTCTGCGCCTTGATCTACGAAGTCTTTATTCCACAGGGGATCCCAGCTCCAACATACCCCCAACACAAAATTTTGACTTTTCCCAAGTCACAACAGTGGTGAGCCTTCGATCTTCACACTAACACCTCTCAAGGCATCCTTAACGGGTTAACTGGTTCGACTCACTGCATTGTAAAACTTATGTCTTTGCTAATTGGAGCCATGCTTATTTCCCATTTATCAAAATCTTGCAACGTTACTTGTGTTTTTAATGCCATTTCATCTCTTTTTGACGATATTATAATCCTTTGAAAAACACCGCATGTGCTGCAATACGCCTTTGAATCTTTATGTACTGTAAGCCACCATAACCCGGTGCGCAGAATCTTCTGTGCAATAGATTTTCCTGAGTAGTGACCTCTATCGACTCTATCATGTGCTTGAACAAGTATGCAGTATCATTCATGCTCAGGAACATATCTTCGCAAAATTTCATCATCCTCCATTTTATATAGGTGTCTTGCAATCAAGGTAAAGTTTTCTGCCCTTATGACCAAATCCTTCTTCTACTGTGTAGTGTATTCCCAATGTGTGATTCCCATTGAGAGAAACTAAATGATATCCAGGAAATTCTCATTTGCAACCTCGATAACGAACAACTGCACATCAGGTAATCCTTCCTCAAGATTCGTTGGTTCCTCCCCTATCTCAATCCTGGATAGATGGTCTGGTGTGACATTCAAACAACCTGGCTTGAAATTACCTTGAAATAATATTCTTGGAACAACAGTAACCATCGACAAATCTCCCCCCCCACCCAACACAGGCTTGTTGACCGCAGAATGATCCGTGAATATTATGAAGTGCACGAATAATAGATAGTTCCTAAATTTTTGTAGCACATATACCATTTCCAACCCTTTGCGCTCTTTGGTGGCATAGTTCCTTTCTGCTTTAGACAAATTATTGCTAGCAAAGGCTATAGGGTGATCAATATCTCCTTCTCTAGGCTGTGCTAACATGCCTACTAGGGATATGTAGGATGCATTGAAATGTACATGGAATACCTTCTTCCAAACGGGGAATACAAGAATAGGCGCAATCACCATTTTTTCCTTTAGGATATTAATACTCTTCTGAAAATCATCATCCCAGCAGAAATTGAAATTCTTCTTCAATAAATTATCCATGGGTGCAGTAATCTGTGCGTATGCCTTAATGAACTTCCTCTAGCAACCTGCATGTTTGAGTGTCATGCGTAGCTACTTGACACTTGTTGGGGGTTATAAATTGATAATCAAGGCAATTTTCATAGGGTATAACATCAATCCCTCTTTTCACACAATGTGTCCCAACAAAATACCATAAGGTATGAAAAAAATTCACTTCTTCAGGTTTAGGGAGATTTGATACTTCCTGCAGGTACCCAACATCAAGTGCAGACTAGAGACATGCTTCTTTAACTGGCCAAATATTGTCCAGTCATTAAAATATACTTCCAGGAATTTAACACAGTTACCGATCAAACGAGAACTATTGCCTCAAAACGAGAAATCTAGCCCAAAAACGAAAAGTGTGTATTTTGGAACGCATTGTTTTTTTTTAGCGTCAAATTTCAACATTTTTTTAAAATTATATTAAAACCAATTTTTTTCTTGAAAAAACGATTGAAAAAAAACCCTCGAAATAGAAAGCATTGGTGGTGGAATAACAAAAAAAAACGGTGTCATAATTTTGACACTTTTTAACAATGGAATTAAAGATAATATATTAGAACATTGAAAAATCGTAAAATTCTAAAAATTTTGATACATGATGTTAAAGATAAAAAATATCATGTCTGAAAGCCTTATAATTGCCAAAAAATTCGACTCCTTATATATGAAAGCCTTCAATCTTGTTAAAGACCAAATATCTTGACTCTAAAAAACCCTAAAATTGTGATTGTTTTCAACCATAACATTAAAGATAAAATATCGTAGCACATAAAAACCTTAATATTTTGACAAGTTTTAAATCTTAAGTTTTTAAAATACTTGTACCATGAAATTATGGACAAATTATATGACTTAAACAATTTTTAAAAATGAACAAGTAAATGAAATATTTATTATTCCAATAGTAACTTTTATTTTAAAGGATAAAAATATATCTATTTTCAATTCTTAAACTAAGACAACTTATCTAATTTCAACCAAAACCTAAAAATCAACCATCAAAACGAAGTATCCCCTTTCAATGAGGCATACAAATTCTAAATTTTTTAAAAGTATCTTATATCAAATGTTTGCAATAAATAATATCATGGCAATATCACTGCATAATTTAAAAATTCAACATTAATTTGTATTTTTTTTTTTTTACTTTAATCAAATTATCAACTTTGGTATATTGAATATAACATAAAAAAAAAATTGTAATTCATTGTTGCACTGTGGATATTCTAAAGAAATGAATTATTCATAATTAAAACATATAATCCAACAAACATAGAATGCATCATAACTTCATGTAATATCATATGGAAGTCAAAATATTTATTTCAAGTTACCATGCAAACATCAATTACATAAAAATGCCTTAGACATTTATTCAAAATCAATCATAAGTTTTGACACACCATCAGAACCTACATCATCAGATGAATGACTGGATGCAGATGAAGATGATCCATATTCTTCTCTTTCATCAACTAGTGCTCCATCTGAGTCAACATGCATGCCCACCATTTCAGATTTCAAAAGTCTTCTAGATCTATGACGACATTCAGCAGAGTCCCATCTCAAAACTATCTGTTCTGGTAGCAATTTCTTCAATATGGTCTTTAAGAAAATAGTTCCTCTCTTTGTCAAATTTAAGTCATACACAAGTATGTCAACATCCTCCAATTTTAAGACATATGTGCGGCAATGATTTATATTTGTGCCCTTTATTTTTCTCTTTATGCCATTTCTTTTTCAACTACCATCTTTGGCTTGTACACACCATTGAATGGGTGGGTACTTGTGGCATACCAATGTACTTCAACAACTATAATATCTTCATTTTCAATTTAATGACATTTATAACCTTGGCAACCTAGAATGGATAGCCAAGTGGATATTCATCTGCTAACATTGCTATCATGCAACCCTCCTTAACATCCTGCATAGAACCTGTGTAAATGTCTTCCATGGCTTCACGTTGTACACGTGATCTTCTAGAACCAATATGTTTTTCTCTTTCCTCTACCTTTAGTGAATTAATAATACCTTGAGACTGTTGGTGTTCAACATTGTGTGTTTCCTCATGTTCATTTGGCATATTTTGTGCCCAAAAAAATGGAGTCTTCAAAAGCATATCCTCATTTATTGATCTTGAAATCATATCAGTTTGATAATTGAAAAAAGACTCCCACCAAACTAAATCAACAACATCAAAGTACTCATATGTATCTCTAATACATCTTTTAATTTCCTCCAGAAATTCATAATAATGTATATCTCTCTTTTGCCTTTGTGCATTATTGAGTTCAAGAACTTACTGTAATAACAATACCTTTGATGCAAATATTGGACACTCTGGAATGAACTTCAAAAATGCTAAACCTGATGATAACCCCCATTCTGCAATTGTTGAATACTTCTTGCCCAATATAAGTGTTATCCCATCAATTTTTTTTATATGAAATTGATGCTAGAAGCTAATGTCATTAATTTGTTCAATGCATTTCTCCTCACCATGTGATCCTTGAATAAACTTTTGCATGTCAATAGTTTCATCCAAAACATGAAAATTAGGCTCTGGAATGTATGATTGCTTAATACATTCAATTAATGATGGCAGGCTCCAAAAAAATTTCCTCCTCAATGTTACTGAAAAATGACTAAGAATTTGCTCAATATTGTCATAAGTATGCCCAACAAGAAGGAAAACAACCTTTATCTTTTTAAAATTTCTCAATTCAATGAGCATGTTTAGATACCCAAAAAGAACTTGATTTTTGTTTTCACGACTTGTGTTGTCTAATTTTACTTATAGAACTTCATGAAGAATACCAGACTAATGAGTAACTAGACCAAGGAGTAACCACATCATGGATTGTAGTTATGATAAGATTTGCATCATTATGAATATTTGGAGTTGTGAAGTAAACCCTTGTTTGATCTTCTCATTAAAGACCATACAACCAACCAAGTGAAATTGAATGAAATTTTCCTCCTATAATTGTTTTGGTGTGCGGAAAAAATGTGGCAGAAGTGTTTTCTTTTGGTCCATATGATCAATTATAAAACCCAAATATTTATTTGGATTATCATAACATTTCTTTCAATGTTTATACAATTTTTGTCTTTCACTTGTTTGCTAATTGCGATGCTCTTGAAGTGCTTTGACAACGGAATTCACACATAAAATAAAAGAAACATATGAATAAATGTATTTTCATAGTTGATAACTATCCAATTTTTAAAAATAATGTTATGAACGCATACCTCTTTCTACCCCTTGACATTTATATTTTTTTCTTTAAGATAAACACATGTACTACAAACCCCCATCCTTGTCTTCTTAGGAATATGAACATTTTTAAATTTTTTCTTCCATACCCCTTATAAAATATGAATATGTAATAAAATTACCAACTCCTTCAGCACGTTCTGCATATCCTTTGTATAAGTTTTAGATTTTTCATCTCAAGAAATTATCTGGAATATGTATTGTGTCTTTATTTGGAATACACTCTCCATGCTTTGAAAATAAGTCTTTCATCCATGAAATAGCATTATTTGCTAACGGCCCAACATTTTGTTTATAATGCACTTCTGAATAATATGTGGGATCCTTTTCCAATCTGTCTTGGATTCTTGACAAACGAAAATTACAAATTGAATGCAACATTTTGAAAGCCTTTTTGCAGAGAAATACATTCCCAATATGATAGTCATAACCTGCTAGTGTGGATTGTATGCAACCCACTAAATTTGAATTTTGCATGGTTTTATTCATTGACAAATATCTTTTCCTTTTCTCCAAAGCATGGTTGAAATCCATATCTTTCAAGCAATCCTTTCAACAACATTCACTTGGAATCAGATGAACGATATAACTTCTGCTTGTGAGATATGTTGTCCTAACCCTTGTATAACTGGAATATTTTAGATTGATATGAAAAGGTCTACTCCTACTCCTAGTTACAATATTTTCTTGCAACGGCTTCATCATTCCATTATCATTTGTAGAAAAAGTTTCATCACCCTTAGGATTATGCCCACTGCCATCATTCTAAACATAGTTAAGAAATTCATCAACATCATTTCTTGGAAAATATTCATTACCATCCTCACTTGAAGTCAAAATTTCACAAGAATAATCTGCGCTTTTGAAACCCTGACTCGGACAAAATTCTTCACCATCTTCATCCATGCTTTTGAAATCTTCCCTTGGAGGATTCAATTCTACATCACCATGAGTGCCTTTGAAACACTCACTTAGATAAAATGCATTATTCAGATATGTGCCTCTAGAATTATCATTTGCAAGAAACTCTTCATCCTCCCCTTCCTCAGTGGTGCTCTCATAATCCTTAGGATTAGGCCTAAGTGGAAGCTTTGAATATCTATTCACTAGAAATTCTTCATCCTGCCCCTCCCCTTCCTCACCGGTGCTCTCATAATCCTTAGGATTAGGAAAAAGTGGATGCTTTAAATTTATATTTATTTGAAATTCTTCATCCCTCCCTTCAACAATGGTGCTCTTATAATCCTTAGCATTAGGATGAAGAGGAAATTTTGACTCTAGAAATCCATCTCCCCTTCATCAGTGGTGCTCACATAATCCTTAGGATTAGGATGAAGTGGATATTTTGACTCTAGAAATTCTTCATTCCCCTTTTTATCGGTGGTGCTTGCATAATCCTTAGCATTAGCATGAAGTGGATATTTTGACTATAGAAATTATTCATTCCCCTCTTCATTAGTGGTGCTTGCATAATCCTTAGGATTAGGATGACGTGGATATTTTAACTCTGGAAATTATTCATTCCCCCCTTCATCAGTGGTGCTCGCATAATCCTTAGGATTAGGACGAAGTGTATATTTTGACTTTGGAAATTATTCATCATGCCCTTCATCACTAGTGCTCTCATAATACTTAGGATTAAGTCTAAGTGGAATAATTGACTCTCAATTTATAGAAATTTCTTTTTGCTGCCCTTCATCAAATCTATTCTCATCACCCTTAGGATTATGACCAAGTAGAAAATTTGACTCTCTATTCATGGTAGACAAAGTCCTGTTATATTCATCAATCGGAATAGAGTTGTTGCGTGACGAAGATGTTGATGCTGCAGAAAGAAAATTTTCACTATGAGAAGAAACCATGACTTTCAACAAGAATATGTTGAATGATACAAATGCACTCTCTCTCAATGACAATATATTGCTTAAAGACTGAAAATATCCCTCTAAAATCCCCCCCCCAAAATGATCGCTAAAACTTTTCCCTCCAAAGTTTCCCCAAAAAAAATTTCACTAAAAAATTTCCCTCCAAATTTTTCGTTTGAAATATTTCCCTCCAAAATATTCGTTTAAAATGTATTTCAAAAAATTTTAGTAACCTATCGGTCTTCAAATATTTCACCCTAATTTCTATTCAAAATATCCACAAAAAAATTCCTTGCATGCATTCCTTCCAAACTAAAAATAATTTTTTTATTTAAATGATATAACATTGACTACGTATCGAAATTAATTTTTAAAATTTATGTTTTTCTTTTGCCGACATTGAAACAAAGTTAATATAAACCTATAATATTAACTACATATTAATTTTCTTAATTTTAATTTTAATCCCACATTTGTGAAACGCTAAAGCAATCGCACAATCTTTGCTATATAATAACAATCATTGTTTCTATTCCTCACATCACATCAAGTCTTCTAGGTTTTGTTGGAGCAATTTTGTGGGGGCACTATGTTGGCATTGATAACACATTGAACGAGAGTTTTTTGCATTTGAAAGGTTAGTTTTTCTTCTATTTTGACCATTTAAAAATGAATTTGGGGAGAATCTATTTTTTAATGGCTTTTATGCTCAAAAAATATTTTTTTATGGTTTTTATGTTCCAAAACCCTATTTTTTTATATTTATAGCGAAGAAAATGGAAAAAATAAACTCAAATTTGCAGGGTTTTTAGGACAAAAATTTAGAAAAAAATTCTTTTTAGCCTTGCTCGGTTCCCCATGAAACAAAAAACCAAAAAAACAACCATGCACATAACAAAAAACCATATATATATATTTTCAAATTTATTATAGGTTTTTTTTTTAAATTTTTATTTAATTAATTTTTTTTGCCTAACCAGGGGTTGGGAGGCTAGCTGGGCGGTGCTGTGAAGCGCAGCCCAGCCGACCTCTACCCAACTGAGGGCCAGAGGCCGACATGGCAGTGAATTGGCCTCCGCCCAGCCGAGGCCCAGAGGCTGACCAGGCAGTGCTCCACAGCGTCTGGCTGCCGGCCTCTGGCCCTCGGCGGTGTGACGTTTAATTTTTTTTTTTTTAAGTTAAAAGTAAAATAGTTTTAAAAATAAATTTTATTTTTAAACAAATTAATAATTAAAAATTTTAAAATTGATTTTTATTTTTTTTAAATTGTTAAAAAAAAATATCAAAAATTGCTGAAAATAAAAACTGATTTTTTTATTTTTATTTTTTAAAATGTTTTAAAAAATTTAAAATTAAAAAATGTTTAGAATTAAATTTTTATTTTTTTTTAAATTGTTTTAAAAAAATTTAATATTATTATTATTTTTTTTTTGTTAAGGTATTAAATTTATTTTATATATATATGTATAAGTTTAAAATTGTTTGTTTATATATATATATATATATTGAAAAGTTAATTATATAGTTATTTTTTTAATTTAAATTTATATGGTTTTATAAATAAATTGCATTTTTTTTTAAAATTTGTTTTATAGAAATTAATTTTCAATTAATTTTAAATTTATATTTGCAAACTTTAAAAAAAAAATCATTTAATTAGCATATGTGTTTTTTCATTAACATATATATATATATATATATAGGAAGATGACATCAAAGAAGATTTATGTGAATGCTTTTGCACCAAGGGCGGCAATTGCCAAATCTAAAGTTGTAGTTGGACACACTATGGATACTATTGGACGCTCTATGGATACTGCTATACACACTAAGAATATTGATGGACACACAAACTGTTGAACACACAAAAATTGAAAAATGTAATAAAAATCAAGCAAGTGGCCCATCAAGTACACTCAAGCTTTTTTCTGAATGGAAGAATGCAGAGGAAATAAATAAAAAATATTTTTCATGGTATCTTGAAGAAATTGAAACCGATGATGGTATACATATCTATTTGTTTTGTGGTATGATTCACTTAGGTGAATCATATGAGGTGATGGGTAGAATATGAGACACATGTTTGGTGCCAAATACAAACGATATTTATGTTCTTGCAAGAATGGCTAATAAACATGAAAAGGTTAGATATCGTCTATCAAAGGTCAAGTATGACATAGAAGAAACATCTACAAAGTTGTGTGCAGAAATCGCAAGCAACATTGCAAATAACATTGTCAGTATGCTTATTAATATTTATGTTATGCATTATTGTAAGGATTATTCAATTTTGTATAAATTATTGATCATTGAAATATTTTATTTTGTTTCACAGGATTTTTTTGAGCCTATTTCAAACATGATTGAGGGTATTTATTATATGGGGCCAAATATTTTATGGAAACATAAGAAGAAAGGAGAATGGGGCAAAGACCAATAGCTCATGACACTGCAATAGTTCAAAGAGGGGATCAACAAAGACTCACTAAGATGGTTCAATCTAGTAAACCTAAACATGTTGCTTTTGAAGATGTGGAAGATGAATCTGAAAAATTATGTTAGCATTAGTGAGGAGGAGATTATAATTGTTGTGCAAAAGGAGAAAAAAAATCAAACACCAAAAAAAAATGGCCAAAGATGTCTCTCTTATAGGTGATGATAAAGAGCTTGTTTATCAAAAGAAGGATATGTTAACCGGTAAGAAGAAGAAATCAAATGTTGGGCAACATGTAATATTCATGAGAAACAATGAAGAACAAACAAAAATATCTAAAGGAAGAAGAGAAATCATAACACGAGGTGTCAAGTTAGAGAATGGCATTATTAAAACAAAAAAAAATGCCATTTGATCTGAGTTGAGGAAGAATAAATTAATTTGTACTCGTGGGAAAACATTTGAGCTTAATGTCAGCCAATTCTATAGGCCAGATGAAGGAAAATCTCAATATCCAATTCGAAAGCCACATCACCTACATGTACATAATCTAAAAAACATTTTTCAAGTTCAATCCCTATGCACATGTGGTGGATTATGTGGTTCTTGTTGATCAACGTTAGGTTCCCAACAAACAAACATTTGACAAGACAAGATGTTTTTATTATAAATATTATGTAATTGGAGGGAACCATTCGGTAGAGGCTAAAATATAGTTGATTGAGGAATATCCTAATAACTATATTTTCCAAACACTAAAATGTATCATTTATGTTGATTTAACAGAAACAGAATCAAATTTATTGGCATGGGATCATAATGCAGATAATGAGTATAGAATGAAAATGAATTTCATCCAAAGGGTCAGATTTATTCATAATGAATTCATAGAAAAATGTGGTTGGATAAGGCAACAGTCGGTCTAACATTTCAAAAGGAATGTTTAATGGAAACAAGTTATCAATTTGATGACAGAATCAAATCAAAAGATGGAAAAATGCTTTCAAATATATTCATAAGTATGGATAAAAAAATTTAGTTGGCATTTAAAACTGGGGAGATATGGGAATTGATTGTTGATATTTTTGAGCGGTGGGAGAATATTTCCATAAAAAATAATAAGGTTAAAAAGTATAGAACCATAATATGTACCAACAGTAAGGCATGCCCTAAAATGAAGCAACTTCTAGAGGATATAACTATCACACCTTGGAGAATAATGCAAGGAGTGAAGGATGATAAACTATGTTGGGAAAAATATTGAGAGGGGGGGAGGGGGGGGGGGGAGGTGGTGAATCAATTTTTAAAACTCATACAAACTTTTCTTTACGTTACTAATTTCTATACGTGACTTCACTTAATCCAAGTAGCGTATATACACAACTTACGTATGCCCAGTGAACTTATTATTCAAATAAATGTTGAGTAAATTTACTTAGACCAGTGCATCATTCATTCATAAAAAAATTAGTAAGCAGTAAACATGTGCAGTAAGAACAGAATAAATCATCACACATAAGCACACATGAACACCAGTATTTAAGTTGGAAACCCAATTTGGGAGAAAACCATCGTTGTTTTTTTCTATGTCTTCAATATTTATTATATAGAAAACTTCTTGCAATCTTGTATTGGTACAAACTCATACCATCTCATAGGAACCCACCTGCAGAAGGCTGCAACCTTCTCTCGTTCTCTAGTTGCTACTAGAAGGGAGCTTGAACCCCCTGATCTCGTTTACCAACCAATACTGGAAGGATGCTAAAACCCCCTGATCTGATCACTAGATCCTACTGGTAGCAAGCTTCGACTTCTAGACTGAAGGCTCTGACCCTCAGAACCACTGTAGACCACGTTTCATAAATTTTCACACTAGATCCAACAACGTTTAATTCAAAAAAACTTGTAGATCAACTGAAATAGACATCAACCCAATTCAAATAGAACAATGAGATCATTGTAACCAGAACACAAAACTAAAACCAAAATTCTGCATCAACACCGTCAGTATCAATTGCAACCCTAATCATTCAAAAGACAAATTTATATGCTACTTTTCTTATGGAAACCCGTGTGTATACGCGCTTTTCTATGGAGAAACTTATGTATAGATCTCAATATACCAAGTTTAGATTTCTGACTCAGACTCAAAATTGATCATAGATGTTTTGACATATTTTTTCAGTTCTACAGAGCCCTCATATAGTTTTTAACATCAATCATTTCAATGAACCAATTACTTTGTTCACAATCAACTAGCAGAATAATTAGTACTCAAACAACCCATATCTATATGGAGACATTATTGACAGACAACAGAAACATAGTAAAACTGATCAGACATTTCCTTCAGCATTCTTCAGCAAAACCCTAGCTTGCATATACGAATTCCATAAGACAAATCTGTGTCTGTACCTGCTTCTTCCGAAACCAACATTCGGATAGATCTTATTATTTTCACTGAATATATACACGCCTTTACGGAGTCGAACCCGCATGTATATGTGCCTTCCATGCGTTGGACCTGTGTATAGATCTATAAATAATTCATGATTGTGCACCACTTTAGAATTGCAAAATTACTCAGATCATACCCTTTACTTCAACAACCATGCGCGAGACCACAAATCTAAAAAACTCATAAATAAATCATGCAAATACATATTAATTTCAGGTCTATATATCATGATCCGTCATTGTATTCATGAGTTCATCATAATATCATATCTATCTATTTATTATATCCCTTTCCATGCTAATATACTTTAGATTGAAGTATTCATTCACTTCACATGCTCATGCACACTTAGCACTATGATCTTCACCTCCTTATATAGTTTGAGCCTTAGCCAATACCATGAGAAAAAACCACACAAGTTTCGATGGTATTATTGGACAGGGTAAAATAGCTGTTACTGTGCTCAATATTATGGGCTAATACCATGGTAAGTACCCCTGGTATTAAATAATTAGTGCATTAGCACATAAGCGACTTTGATTCTTCATACTTGTGTGTATACGTGACTTTGCCTTTACTAACTTGCATATAGTTCTTCAATTTTGTACTTTATCCGTCTTCTGATTTTGATCTGCAAAGCCTCTATCCCATCATTCTGACATTCTATTCCATCACTTTTTCATCTCTGAGCTTATCCAGAAATCATATACTTGGTCTTTTACATGTGGGTTTCCATCAAGGACAACATATGCTTCATAATGCCAACAATCTCCCCCTTTGGACTTGATGGCAACCATGTTGGTGTTTGATCACCACAACCTGTATATACCTGATAGACACATCAACATACACATTATTAAAAAAGACTAATTTTGAAACAATTTTTCTATTTCCTTGTAGATACATTTGATCTACACTATACTAACCATGTTCCCCCTAACATTCCTATCACCAAGGACTCATGCTTACATCATTCACCCAACCAAGTGGGATTTCAAATTTGACTCAATATTTACATCATGGGTCTCAACATGACCCTTACATCAATTTACAGATATAAATTTTATAGCCAAGATCAAAGGACCTCAATAGAGAGAGAACATCAAACATAATTTAGCAACATAATGCCAACAATGCATTATACCCAGCAAGGCTAATGTTCCCCTAAACCTGTGCAACCTGAACATTTTCAACAACCCATTCATCAAAGCATCTTCATCAAGAAGATAAATATTAAAGAGGAAAATGTATCTAGAAGACCATAACAACAAACTATACCCATCAACACCTAATCTATAGAGTCAAATCATAACTGTCAGCAACATGAAAAATTCTATTATGGAGGTTGAACCAGTGATCTTATGACAAAGAGATCCATATGCGACTGTCAGAAAAGAGACTTGTGTATATACGCAACTATGCGTCAAGAAACCTGCGTAATGAAATCAACCTTCTGAAATTTTATCTGAAAAATAGATAAGGTAAGTTTAACAACATAATGAGGCAAAGACAACTCCCAATTTCTGTCGGAGATATTCAAATGCTTCTCTGGGAAGAGGTTTAGTAAATAAGTCAGCAACTTTTTCTTTGGAGGGAACATACTCCAATTTAACCTTTTTCTCAAGCACTTGTTCTTGTAAAAAGTGATAATTAATAGGAATATTCTTGGTTTTGGAGTGCATAACGAGATTTTTTGAGATACTAATAGCACTTGTATTATCACATAGGATGGAGATGGGTGGAGAACATTTAATTTGAATGTCTTGTAATCTCTTCATCATCCAAATAATTTGTGTGCAACATGATGAAACAACCACATATTCTAATTCTGATGTAGATAAAGCAATGGAACTTTTTTTCTTGCTGAACCAGGATACTAATCGGGGACCCATATAAAATTTACCTCCACGTGTGCTTTTTCAGTCATCATCATTTCTAGCTCAGTCCGCATCTATGTAAGCATGAATCATAAGATCATAATTTTTGGGATACCATAGACCAAATTATTGAGTTCCTTGGAGATATTTGAATATTCTTGTTATTGTCTGAAAATGTCATTCCTTTGGATTGGCTTAGAAACGACCAAAAATCCCAACTGCATGTATGATATCTAGTCTAGTACCTATTAGATAAGGAAAAATCCCAATCATAGATCTGTATTCTAGTTGGTTTACTGTGGGAGAATCATCATGAGAACTGAGGTTACATCCTGTCATTATTGGAGTACATACATGTTTGCAGTCTTCCGTCCCATACTTCTTTAGAATATGCTTGAGATATTTTTTTTGTGAGCGAAATATGCCATCTTTTTCTTTTTGCACTTATAAACCAATAAAATATGTTAGTTTCCCAAGTAAACATATTTCAAATTCTTGATGCATAAAAAAAGAAAAAATTTTACTCATGGATTCTTCATTACACCCAAAAATTATGTCATCAACATAAACAACAATAATTAACACTTTTTCATCCTCAATTTTTGTGTACATGTTACTATTTGTAGATCCTTTTGTGAAGCCTTATTGTCGAAGATATTTGTCAAGACAATAATACCATGCCCGTGGAGCTTGTTTTAGCACATACAAATTATTTTTGAGTTTGAAAACAAGTTTTTCATCATTCCCCAAAATGAATCCTTTTGGTTGTTCTATATATACTTCTTCTTCCAGGTCTCCATTAAGAAAAGCATATTTTACATCCATTTGATAAACTTTGAAACGTTGAAAACTTGAAAATGCAAGAAACATTCTTATGGATTCAATTATGGCTATTGGTGCAAATGTTTCTTCAAAGTTTATGCCTTCTTGTTGAGCATAAACGTTACAAAAAATTCTAGCTTTGTTTCTAATTACATCTCCATTTTCATTTGACTTATTTTTGAATATCCATTTTTTCCCAATAACATTTTTATCATGAGGCCTTGGAACCAATTCCAAGTATTATTATTTTCAATTTAATCCAGTTCTTCATTCATGGCCTTAATCCAGCATTTATCTTTATTAGATTAATTTACATTTTGTGGTTCAATGGTGGATAATAGTGCTAGATAACTAGGAGATCCCACAAGTGTTCTTCTTGTTTGTACCCCAGATTCATTTTATCCTAATATTTGAGATCGTGGATTATTCTTTTGAACATACCTGGATGGAGCCTTTTCTCTATCTAATGTGTCTTCTTCTGATGCTTCATTAGGTTATTCTTCCATATCATTTTGATTTGATGTGGGAAAGCATTCATCATCATCATTTTCCTTACTGTTAAATAGTTTTCTTTTTGGGAGCTATGTGTGCTTCATCAATCACAACATCAATACATTCAACAATTTTCAAAAGTCTCTTATTGTAGCATTTGTATCCTTAACTTCTAGAAGAGTAACCAAGAAGTATTCCTTCATCTTCTCTAGTTTCAAACTTACCGAGTTTTTCATCATTATTTTTTATAAAAAAAATTCTTCCAAAAAATATAAAGTGCTTTAGAGTGGGACTATTACCATACTAGAGTTCATAAGGATTTTTATCACTATTCACAAGAACATGAGCCTTGTTGAGAATATTTACTATGGTATGAGCAGCTTCACCCCAAAAGGTGTTAGTAGTTCCAGACTCATCAAGCATATCACGTGCAATTTACTGAACTGTTCTATTCATTCTTTCTACCACGCCACTTTGTTGAGTATTTCCAACTACATAACATTTTCTTTTTATGCTATATAGTTCATAGAAATCAAATAATTCATCTGATTTGTATTCTCCTCCTTGATAAAATCTGAGACATTTGATTTTTATATCTAATTCATTTCCAAATAATTCTTTTAAGACCTTAAAATTTTCAAATTATTCATCTTTTTGTTTCAATAAACCTATCCAATACATTCTAGAAAGGTCATCAATGAATAAGATATAGTATTGTTCTCCATGAGGTGATTTTTTCTTTATAGGTCCACCCAAATCAGTATATATAATTTCAAGAGGCTTACTTGTTGATCTTATTTGGTGCTAAATTGAACTCTGGTTTGCTTAGCGAATTGACATGACTTACATATGTTACTTTCTGGTCGGGTGATGTTGGGTAGATTATGAACATCTTGAGCTTGCTTGATTTGCTTATTGGAGAAAAGCTCAGATGTCCCAACCTTTTGTGCCATAACCAATTTTTTGCAGCTTTGCCTAGAAAAAATTGTTCTTGGCCACCTTTTAATGTATACATATTGCTTGGTGTTCTTGTTCCTTTTATTATGGTCTTTCCCGTGTCAAGTTCATGAACCACACATTCTTTTGATTTGAAGACTACTTCATTTCCTTGGTCACACATTTGGCTAACACTTAACAAGTTATGCTTTAATCCATCAACATACATAACATTACCATATTTAACCTTTTCTTCTAGAAAAATAGATCCTTTACCCTTAATGACAGCAGGAGAGTCATTTCCAAAAGTGATATTCTTTTCCTTTTCTAACACATTATATTAAATGAATTTATATTTATCACCTGTCATGTGTTTTGAACATTCGCTATCAGTGTACCATTGATTTTCTTCTCCTTCTAGGCTATATGGCAACTTTTGAATTATAATTCCTTCATTTTCTATACCTTAGAGTTTGTGGATATTTGTTATTTTGGTTGTATTTTTCTCCTGCATTCAGATTCCTCATGTCCAAAGTTATTGTAAAATGAACATTCAATTTCATCTTTAAGAGGAGAAAAATTTTTATACGTATTATTCTTGATTCCTGTCTCATTATTTGTTTTCTTACTTCTCTAGTCATGATGGTTTTGTATGAAACACATTGAGTAGCTTTGTGACCAAAATTATGACATGAGAAACATTATCCTTTAAAGAAATTGTTTTTGTGATCATAGAATTTTATAGTGTTGTTTACCTTTTGATTGATGCTTTTTTAATTGTTCATCCTTGAATTAGAACGAACATGATTTACCTATGAATTTTATTTGTTCTTCTACTAAGTGATGAAAATTTGCTAACTGGATTTTGCTTGATTTAGATAGTTTTTGGTTGTGGCTGAGGATTTTTCTATCTGAGAAGATTCACCAATGTATCCAAGACCTGTCTTCATAAGAGAAGAGCATTGAACCTTGATAATTTCATCTTAGGTTTCAGATCCTTTAGAAAATCTAATATTTAGATTTTTTTACTTTCTCAAGTTCCTTTCTTAGGCTTACTATTTCACATTCTAACTTCTCATTATGCTTCTCCTTTTCTATGTGTTGATTCTTTAGAGTGTCTATGGATATTTTGTTTTCTTCAAAAAATATTTTGAGTTGCGTGATTTCTTCAAGGAAATCATTTTCTTCTAAGGCATCCATAAAATTATCTTTAGACTCATTAGTGTCCTTTTCAAATGCCATGAGTTGTTTAAGATCTTGATTAGATTCTCCTTCTTCACTATTTGACAAGCCATCACTATCTTCATGACTATAATAACTTTTCCTATTGTTAAATCATCTCCTATTACCTTTCGCTATATCATTTCCCTTGTCATGATTATCTTTATGAGGACATTTAGTAGCATAATGACCCACTCTTCCACAAGAAAAAAAATTGAAGGGAAGCTTACCTCTGAACCTTCTAGTGTCAAGTTAAAGTTTATTTACAAAATTCACCTCATCTTCTTCTGATACATACACTGATTCTTTTTGTTCTTCCTTTTACTTTCCTTTCACAGTAGCTTTAAAGGCGGCTTCTCTGACTTGAGACGAACCTCCTTTTCTCATTTAAAAAGTAGTTAGGATCCCATGAAGTTGAACAATAATAATATTTTTTAGATCCCGCTTCTCTTCAATAACAGACACTTTTGTCTCAAATTTAGGAGTTATACATCTTAATATTTTCTCTCCTAAAATTGTGTCTTTTATGTCTTCATCAATATTTCTCATACAATTTACGATCTCATTTAGACGCAGAAAGAAACTAACAATAATTTCATCATGATGCATTCTCTGATTTTCAAACTAAATTTCGAGAGATTGGAGTTTAGCACTTTTTACCTTGGCATCCCCTTCATAACTTCGAATGATTTTGTCCCATAAATCTTTAGTTCTATCTAACTTCATAACCTTGACAAATTATGATTTAGTTAGGCTTCCCAAAAATACATTGACAAATTTTGCATTGGTTTCATAGTTCTTCTTTGGTGTTGGATATGTGGTAACTATAGTTGGATATTGGTAACCTCCTTCAATAATTTCCCAAACATCTGCTCCAAGAGACTGAATATAGGATCTTCTACTTCTCTTCCAAAAAATTAAATTATTTCCGTTGAAGAGCGGTGGTATGATAGATGTTGTTCCATCTTGATTGCTCATCTTGGTAGATCTTCCTTCAAGAAATCAATGTTATTCAGAAGGACCTGCTCTGATACCAATTTTTGGGAAAAATACTAAGAGGGGGGGAAATCAGTATTTAAAACTCATACAAAATTTTCTTTACTTTACTGATTTCTATACATGACTTCACTTAATCCAACTAGCATATATATGTAGCTTCCTTTAAGGAAAATTGTGTATGCCCAGTGAACTTATTATTCAAATAAATGTTCAGTAAATTTACTTAGACCAGTGCATCATTCATTCATCAAAAATTTAGTAAGTAGTAAACATGTGCAGTAATAACAGAATAAATATTCACACATAATCAACATACATGAACACTAGGATTTAAGGTGGAAACCCAATTTGGGAGAAAACCGCCACTGCTGTCATCTTTGTCTTCAATATTTATTATATAGAAAACTACTTACAATCTTGTACTACCACAGACTCATACTAGCACGCATGCATCCACCTACAGAAGGCTTCAACCTTCTCTCATTCTCCGGATGCTACTGGAAGGGAGCTCCAACCCCCTAATATCGTTCACCAGCCACTACTACAAGGAAGCTACAAGCCCCTCATATGATCACCATCTCCTAATGACCGGAAGCTTCGACTTCCACACAGAAGGCTCCGACCCTCAGAACCACTGTAGACCATGTTTCATAAATTTTCGCATTGGATCCAAAAAATTTAATTCAACACAACTTGTAGATCAACTGAAACAGACATCAACCCAATTAAAATAGAACAATGAGATCATTGTAACCAAAACACATAACTAAACCTAGAATTTTGCATCAACACACAGAATCAATTGAAACCATGATCATTAAAAAAAAAATGTATACGCCAATTTTCTTATAGCAACCCACGTGTCATTAGGGGAATTTTGAGGACTAAAATGGGCCTCCTAAGGAGAATGTACAATCAAAATTCAATTTATGAGAACCATTACATTTTAGGGGATGACATCATCCCTAATGGTTGAGGTGGCATTGTTTTAGTTAAAGGTACTTACTTGTCACATTCTCAATGGTGGATAAAAACTCATGGTTAACCAAGGTAGTGATCTACGCACTTTTAAAGTCATAAATTAAATTACTCATAATCAATGTCATTTCACACTTTTTGAATAAAATATTATTATCTCATTTCATATTTTTTAAAATAAACAATGCATATCCCTACATAATCTTCATGTATTTACACTTTTTTCAATAAATATTATATTTGTATATTTTCAAATATTTATTTTTAAATTATATATTCATCTTATTTTATTTAATATTACAATTTCAAATTAATTATAAGTTAATATCTATACATATATATTATACATATGAAATCAAAATAAATAATGTAACCTTGTAATTTTAGGATAAATCAAATCTATAAATAATATCATTATTATATTAATAGAAATACAAACATATTTAAATTAAGGAAAAAAGACATTTTAGTTTTGTAGGATGAAAAAGGTTATATTAGTTTTGTATGTTGAAAAAAAATATATATTAGGTTCAACATAGTTTGGGGCAAAAAATACTAAATTTCAATGTATATATAAATCTTATATTATACTTATAAATATAAATTAAATTTATGTCAATGATTTTTTTTCTTTAATTTTAATTCAAACAAAATTCATTTCGTTATGATTATATTAATATTATATATTAGTATATATAATATTATGAAAAATAATATAAATGTTATAAAATATATATATATATTATATTCATTTTTATATTATATATTATTTCTTCATATGTTATAAATCAAATCAATTCAATATGTAATATAAAATTCATACATAAAACAATATATTATATTCTATGTTATTATTTTTATATAGTGTATTAATTACATGTTATTATATAATTTAAATAATATAAATTTTAATTAATAGTATATTCTATAATTATGAATTTATGAATTTATATTTATATTTTATTTTAAGTTATTTAAGTACAAAGTACAAATGCATTCGCTGTGAAATGATAATGACTTTTTCTCGAAAAGCTCATTCTTATTTATAGTCACATCAATACAATTTTTTTTTTAAATTTTCTTTTGGCACAACTTTTGAATTGAATTTAACCATGGTTACATGTATTTTAGTGCAAAAAGTGAATTGTAAATTCATAAATATTATTTTATTGGTTTAGCTATTATTTTATTATTTCCTTACGGGGGCCATTTTAGACCTCAAAATTCCCCTAATGATACACGCTTTTTTGTGGAGAAACTCGTGTATAGGCCTCAATATACCGAGTTTAGATTTCTGACTCGGACTTATAACTGATCAGAGATATTCGAACATATTTTGTTAGTTCTACATAGCCCTCATAGAGTTAACAACATCAATCATTTCAATTAACCAATTACTTTGTTCACAATCAACTAGCAACATAATTAGTACTCAAAAAACCCATATCTATGAAGACATCATTGATAGACAACACAAACACAGTAAAACTGATCAGATATTTCCTTTAACATTCTTCAACAAAAGCCTAGCTTGCATACGCGACTTCCATAAGACAAATTTGTGTCTGTATGCGCTTCTTCCAAAACCAACATGCATATAGATATCAATATTTTCACTAAATATATATGCACCTTTACAGAGTCGAACCTATGTGTCTAAGCGCTTTCCACGCATCGAAGCCGCGTATAGATCTATAAATGATTCAGGACTATGCACCACTTCAGAACTACAAACTTACTCATATCATACCCTTTACTTCAACAAACATGCACCAGACTATAGATATAAACAAATCATAAGCAAATCATGCAAATACATATTCATTTCAGGTCTATAGATCCTGATCCATCATTGTATTCACAAGTGCATCATAATATCATATTTATATATTGATTATAGCCCATTCCATGCAGATATACTTCAAATTGAATTATTCGTACAATTCACATACTCATGCACACTTAGCACTATGATATTCACCTCCCTATATAGTTTAATCCTTAGCCAATACAATGAGCCATAACCACACAAGTGTCGATGATATGCTTGGACAGGTCAAATAATTGTCATTGCGCTCAATATTATGGTATAATACCAAGGTAAGGACCCCTGGTATTAAATAATTAGTGCGCTAGCACATACACAACTTTGCTTATTCATACCTGTGTGTATACACGAATTTGCCTTTACTAACTCGCGTATAGTTCTTCAATTATGTACTTTATCCATCTTCTATTTTTGATCTGCAAAACCTCTGTCCCATCATTATGACATTCTATTCCATCACTTTGTCATCTCTGAGCTTATCCAAAAACCATATACTTGGTATTTTACAAGTGGGTTGCCATCAAGGACAACATATGCATCATAATGCCAACAAATTAGTCAAATCAATACTATCATGTGTGAACTCAGATGAATTATCAATGGAGGAAATATGCGCAGAATTTGAAAAGTAGGTTTGTTAAATTATTTGTACTTTTCCTTTGATTATAATTTTCTTTTATATAAAACATATTTTTGTTGGTATAATTTGTTATACATCTCACTATATTAAGAGTTTTAAATTTATTTATTCAGTCAGAATATTTATATGAAAATACAAGAACACATGGTTAAAATGTTGAATGGAGATAGCTGGGATGATGTTATGCACAACTACCTAGAATCAAGTTATACAGTAACACTTAAAGATTTTTATATTGCATTCAATAAGGTATGTTGATTTATACATTCATTTTATTCATATGTAAACTATTTTTATTTTATTACTTATACCTATATATTTTTTTATGTTATTAAAGATGTCGAAGAAGGATGCAAATGGAGTACTAGATACTTTCAAAATATTTATTGTAAAAATTAAATTGGAAAAGATGAGAAAGCAACGTCTTATGAATGTTGAACTTGATCCTACTCTTAATCATTTCATTTGGAATGGGCTCGACAATATCCAATATCAAATAATACTAGGTGATTGTGAAGACATTGCAAAAATCATACCTAAAAGGGAATATGCCCTAGTTATTGTAGATATTCCTCATGGTTTCAATTTTCCAAACATTGAATATGATAGAGAACCATATACTTATCAAACCTTTAGTAAAGTGGTTACGAGCTTTCAAGAAGTCACAACATCACCACTTTGGATAATTGTGACATTTCATTCAGACACAATTTGCAATGTTATTAACAAGCTTCAAGGGAAAAACAAACTCAATGATGTAGCTTACATGGTAAGACATTGAAATTGAATGTTCGATTAATGTTAGAATTTTTTATTTATGTACAATTTAATTAAAATTTTACTATGTTATGTTACAAGAAGAATTCAAATAGTGTTTTTTCCGAAGATCATCCTATTATAAATGATTGTGAGTTGATCCATGTTGAATGTTGGAGAAAAGAGGATATCTATAGGCCTATTCTTCTGAATCAAGTAGATGAGAAGAGTCATAGTCAAGTATTGTTTCATGATGATGTTGTATGACAACTAACATATGAGCATAAACATGCAAAAGTAGATATAGTTAACATTTATCAAAAACCGCAAGCATTGATTAACTATCTTATAGATCTATGTTCAAATGAAGGAGATTGGGTTTTGTATTTATTCTAAGGTTCAAGTAAGTTTTATTACATAAGTTTGAATTTAAATACTTTTTTTTAAGTTTTTTTGTGTCTATACTATTTTTCTTAATAATTTCTTTTGTGCTTGATGATTAGGTGCAACGCTAGCATGTTGCCTAAAAAGAAGAAATTGCATTGACATTGAGAAAGACCCAGTGCAATGAAAATTTATTCAACAAATAATTAATTCTCTTCAATTTCCTCCAGATGCAATGCAAGAAGTTGGTTTGAGGAAAGGGGATTGTAATGAATCACGCGTGGAAAAAAAGGAAAAGAAACTCAACCATTGTTATATGGAATGATTGGAAAAAGACACTTTGGAATATTTGCAGACATGAAATATCCATTAGAAGATGACAATGACCAAAATAACCAAAATGAAGGAGAAAATATTGCGGAAGAAGACATTAATGATGTTCTAGAAGATGTTGAACATGCATTAGTTGATATTATGGATTAGATTTTATTTATTCTTGCAAATAAAGCTCAATTTTGAGAGTTATTAATCATTTTTACTTGTAATGTTTAGAATTTGATATTTTATGAGAAGAATCCTTATTTTTTGCAAAAATCCTGTGATTACTATTAATTTTTGACATAAAATTCATTAAAAATATGCTATTTTTTAAAGATTTTTTGTTAAGATATTCCCAAAAAAATCATTTATTTAACATGTTTTTTTTTAAACAAAAAGTCTCAAAATGTGTATTTTTTTCATTGTATTTATATTGAAAATGTGTATTCTTTTGTCATATGATTAAAAAATTTGGTGTTTTAACAACAATTATTTGATGTGCATTGAAATATTAATTAACAATACATAAACATATAGAAAATCATAACTTTAAAATATTGACCCTTTTTATTTTTTTAACTATGTTGAAAAATGAAGATTTTATACAGAAAAAAATCAAGTACATAAATACACTTAAAAATAAACATCTCAGGGAAGAGGAAGGTATTAGAAAATGTATAGTGTCAAAATCAACGCTCTAAAAAAAGTAGGTGATTCTACATCACCACTTTTCAAAATCGACATGAAAATCATGACATTTAAAAAAAAAGTTATAAGAAAATTTAAAGTGCCAAAACTATGCTCCAAAAAAGAGGGTGATTCTGCATCACCACTTTTCAAAATCGGGTGTTTTTTTTACTACCTCAAAAATACGGGTATGGGGTAATTTTCTCGTTTGATCAGTAACTGTGTTATTTGTGGATATATTTGTTGAAAGTTGCAACAACAACCCTAGAAAATATAGTTGGCACATTCTTCAACCCAAATGGCATGACGGTGCATTGCAAGGACCCCCACTTAGTAGCAAAGGTGTTATTACTTTTGTCTTCTTCCGGAATCCTAATCTGATGATACTCGGAGAATCCATCCATAAATGAGTAACTTCCTACCCACCAACATCCTCTAAAAATCATCGGTGAATGGAGTGGGAAATAGATCATGGACACATGCATCATTCAGCTTGCGAAGATCAACACATGTCCTTATCTCTCCTTTAGTATTATTCTCCTGGACTACCATAGGGCTAACCCACTCAGGCTCTTCAACTTGTTTAATGATGCCAGCATCAAGAATTTTTTTAAGTTCTTCCCTTACTTTCTCCTTATACTTTTGGTTCAACCGATATGGGTTTTCCTTAAATGGTTTGGCATCTAGCTTCAAAGCAATGTGCATTACCCCTAGATCACCCACAATTCCTTTTAATTCTGAGAATTTTGTAGGGAACAAGTCCCGGTATTCATGCAGCAGCTCAGTGACCTTGCTGACTCTATCATCATCCCAATAGTCCCCTATCTTGAAAAACTTGGGCTCCGCCTCTGAGCCTATGTTGACATGTCGTATTCTGACCGATTGTGCTACATCTGGCATTGATATCTCAGGCCTTGAAACTGCGCGGTGTCCTTCGGACTCGAGGATATGAATGTCACATGGACTATCCTCGCCTTCCTCCATGGTAACATTGTAACATTCCTGGGCCTATGCCATTTGCGTAGACCAATCAAGTTGTACCAAAGTCCTGGGTTCCTTATTAATCTGGTATACACCTGCCTTCACTTCTTGAAGAGCCTCATTAATGCATTCTCATTCATTTGCGAAGCTATATTTAACCAAGAACCCTTCTACCATCTCATCCCAATCTATCGTTCCATGGCACAATTTTGTTTCAAGATACCATTGCTGAGGTATCATCACCAAAGAATGAAAGAAAATGTGCACCCATTCTGACTGAGGTTATGCTCCCCAAGTTGCAGTCTAGTGAGCTAAATGCTCACATGGATCCTTCTATCCATCATAATTCTCTGTAATTATTTTTTCAACCTGAAAAAACCATAACCTTATAAATTTGCAGAATTTCATCCAACCTCCTAGACTTTCTCTGTGTGCACCCCACCATCGGGTTGGATTGGACCTCTATGTGAAGTCCATAGCCTCGTACCTTTGTTCCTCCAGCACTTTCCGCTTAAATTCCTCCAAGAACAAGAGAACATTCCCCGTTCCAACATAAAATGGAAAGTCATGCACTTCTGACTTGACCCAAAGCAGAGACTTTGTAATCTTGTTAAAATGCTTCGTGGTCTCTTCATGCAATCTATTCTAATAGTTCTCTAGCTCTTCATTGGATTCAGACACGCACAAATTATCGCGCTCCCGACATATTCTTCTATCTGTTGTTGGATTAATCCAGTCTTCGTCCTGCGCAGTAAGTCAATAAATATTATCAATCACAGCATCACCATACTCATGTTAGACAGGTTATGTATAGTGCGCACCGTCAGAGGGATCCAATGGAACAACAAATCATGTACCATCCTGTTCAAATACCATCTTCCTATTCTTCGGGTTTATTATAGCATCCATGTCATAATCCCAGTGAAATCCTAACAGCGCAGGGTACGGATTACTATCATCAATGATATCGATGACCTCAAAGTCAACCAACACACTTACACGATCAATATCTACGCTGACTCCCTACAAAAGCCCCATAGGGATGATATTCTACTGATTTTCCATCCTCAACTGAATAGGCCACCATTGCAACTTCGACTTTCCCATTCGCTCCCATGTTTTTTTTGGCATAACATTAGCATCCGATCCCAGATCCAGAATGACTTGATCCATCTCATAGCATCCGATCCCAGATCCAGAATGACTTGATCCATCTCATAGTCTCTGATCTGCACAGTTAATCACATCTCCTGGCTAGTTCTCTTCTTATTCTTGTACACTTTGTTTATTGTGTTTTGTTCCATCTACATCTCTTCTTTACTAGTGAAGTTATCAAGGAACTCTTGCAATCCTTCTACAGCCCTTTGGTCCCTTAACAACTTCATGCACATATGTAAGAAGGATTCTAGGACCGATGGTTCAACTCCCCTTACTTCATCATTCTCTTCAGATGTCTTTTATACTGGGAAAAAATGTCTCTGCACAGTTGATGTCACAGCCTTCGGAGTCATAAATTATTTCTTCGCTGCCATGAATGTCTCCTTTTCGCATTGTACATCAAACCCATCAATCTTATCTTCAACCTTCCTTACTCATGTCTCTGGCATAGACCTTTGCCCATCTACGTGGTTTCCTCTAGTATTCAAACCACTAAACGTGACTATCTTAACACTTGTATCTCCTTAGCATGGTTCAGCCTTCATCATCTATATGTTTTGCGCTGGCTGTTGGTTGCACTTCTCCTGCATTTTAGTTAACAAAACAGGACAATATTCTATTTCATGACCAAATTCCTGATAATACTTACAGGACACCGTAGTAGCATTCTGGTAATCTCAAGCAAAGTGTCTAGGTTGTCCACAATTGTAACAATGATTTTTCCTCACCCTCGACCAGTGCTTCCTCCTCAATTGCGCCCTTGGCCTTGAAAACCTCATCGTGTAGCTGGTGAACCCCTAGCTTTGTGACCTTTTACCTGCATTCGATATGTGCCCAGAATTTTCCGCAACATTAGATCGTAGCTCCTACAATGTTGTTGATCATACCCAACCAAACTACATAAGTTACATAATAGTTGCTTCGGTGACCTGACAAAATTTTCTAATAAGTGACAAAAATCGATGGAATGTTGGCTTGCAACTTAGCGGATACTACACCATACATCAGTCCCTGCGGTTGGCCCTCCACTCAATGTAGGTTTTAATGGATTTAGCATCCCAGCGCCCACATAGTATCTAAAAATAGGACATTGGTCCTTATAGTGACCCTCAACCTTGCACTTGATGCACCATATTTCTGGGTGAACCTACTTTCCCTTATTTAGATCGTGAAGCACCATGTGCAAACTTGCCAACTAAGTCTGAATTTTTTTCACCCCTATGCTTGCATCAATTATTGGTGAAGCCTCCAGGTTCATCACGATCTATAATGATTCAACCTGAGTTGTGATCTTCTATTGTGATAATGGGAATTTAAGATGCGGCAATAACACAACAATAAAACACTCTTTATGTTGTTGATCTGGGAACTTAAAGCTAATCTGACTCAACAATGTCGTAAATCTCTTATTTACCTCCCACATAGTATCCGTAGTCAATTGCTTAATCTCTTTGATCTCAATGATACACTGGGATTGCGACTTTGTTTTATTGAATTCATCATTCACTGTGGTCTTTGTTTTAGCCAATGAAGCATTTTCATTTGTTGTAACAAAATTCATCTACCAGGACAATGCTCGATATTACAGCATAGTAACCAATTGCGCTTTCTTCATATATTTGTCTGTAACATTATGCGAACTCCATATTGCTTCTACTACAAACCAGAAATTTTCAGGGTCATTTGTTCCCTTGAACATAGGCATCTTTGGTGGTTGGGCCATGGGGGGAGGTGGAGGTGGAGGAGAAGAATGGGATGGAGTGATGATGGGGGTGGAAGGTTGGTGAATTTCCTCAGAACTTTGCTGACTTCAAGATCTCAATGACAGACTTTGCAGAGTAGCGAGGTTGCTTTCTCCTTTCTCATATTCAAATAGTGGTCTATATTCAGTTTCAATGTACGTACCACAACCTATTCTGAATAACTTACCGCTTCGCATAACACCAAGTTCTCTTTATTCAACCATCAATCTGAGCGCAATCACAATATACCCTTTTCACACAATAGAGTTTTAATCCAGAACTTCAGTGAATTCAAGTACTTACCTCGCAGGCCTTTGAAAAAGTTGTGCTCTACTTCACTATAGGACACAGCGATTTGGATCGTTAACTCAGTAATGAATCCCCTAAGGATGATATCAATGCAGTAATCAACAGCTCTCATAATCTCATTATCATTCTTTTTCAATTTCTTAATCAGATATGGGTTCCACAGAGTAGGTCTATTATTAAAATACCCTGTCTTCCTAGCTAGCCTTGAGATCCACTAGTGCAACTTGCTAGAAAATGATGTAAAGAAG
Source organism: Pinus albicaulis (assembly GCA_034641835.2). Lineage (NCBI taxonomy): Eukaryota > Viridiplantae > Streptophyta > Pinopsida > Pinales > Pinaceae > Pinus > Pinus albicaulis. The sequence continues at coordinate 663,579,057 of CM076571.1, forward strand.
AGCTCATACTGGTCTATATAGATATACTTCTGTAACCAGTGTTCAGTAGAGGTACGCGAACTTCTATTTTCTTGCGTATCAAACTCAAGTTCTTTCATATCTATCCAATCTTTAATATCTTACTTAGACGAATGCCACATATAGCTATCCCTCAATCAGATCTTGGTCCAAGAAAAAAAACCATTTGTTGGATTTATGGGTCCCTCACCTAGGTGTAGATAGTTTACGCAGTCCAATAAAACCCACCATTACCGGCCCTTTCGGCAACGATCTACTTGTGAAAACTAAAGTCTCACCCGAGGCAATATAGGGGGATGCTAGAGCCAAGTTGCTACATCGAGAGGGATAGAGGAAAATGGTTTTTGAGGTAATTTAATTTCTTAAATTGATTTCCATAAATTATCAACCTGGAGGTTCGTATACTTGTGAGGTGCACATGCACTATATGTGCTAGAGATCGGCTTCTAATTTCGAAAGATAAATTTTAATATATCAAATGAAAAATGAAAATAACCATGAAAAATAATCTAATATAGAAAGCAGTAAATCACACCACACTTTCAGAATTAAAAATCACACTTGCACTATGAAAGAAAATCACACAACACCTTCTAAATTAAAGCACACTTGCGATAATTGAAAGCACACATTTGTAGAAATGAAATAACTAATCTAACCAAACTTTTAGAAATTGAAATGACTAATCTAAAGAACTCTTATAGAAATGTAAATGCACACTTGCAGAATTGAAAAACTAATATACTTTCATGAATTGAAAAAAACTAATCTACACACACACTTGCATGAAATTAAAGCATACTTGAAAATGGAATGAAATAATGAAAAAAAACTTCTAAGTTACCTCTACCAAAGTATGCATGTTGTGATGGGGGCCCTCCATTCTTCAAAAACATACCAACACCATGATAAGCATACTCAAACTAAAATTGGCACACTCAAAATGACTTTATGTACAAATGAAAGAATAATTACATCAATCTCGAAATAAAATTATAGCTACATACTCAAACTCTATGCTATAAGCCCACTACTATCTATCTCATTACATGATCATTTCACATCTCCTTCCATGATTCTAAAATTCCCAAATTTACATTACAAAGTTCTAGATTACAAATAAAAGGAGAAGGCTCTCTTATTTATACAAAAACTTAATCAACTACCTCATTAACGAAGATCCACCATTCTCTCCTTAAATCCATAAAAGTTTCAACCAATTAGACACATATCCCTTTATTCATGATTCTCCTCCATGAGATATGGTTGATCCCCATATAAATATCCTCCAAATCTTGAAGAAAATTCGAAATTGAACCTTGGAAGCCACATAAGGATGTCTTGGAAGCTTCCTAATCACCTACACATGTCACCAAACTCATTCCAGCTTTAGGTATAAATAAATGTATGTTATTTTTCTAATTTTTAATCACAAATTCACTCTAAATACATGAAATTATTAACTTTGGAAAAAACCAATGTAACCCAATATGAGCATGAGAATGGAGGCTAATGTAGGGTTATGTGGTTATAAAGTTGTGAAATGTGAGTGAAATAGTGGCGATGAAGGTAAAAGTGTATAAAAATTTGAATACATTTTGGAGAACCAATATACCCCCCAACTGAAGTTATTGCATGTCCTCATGTGATCTATTGCATTGATTCACTTAATCAAGATTTGATCTTTTTGAATTGTCTTAATTTTATATGAACTTTGGCTGATATTGATTTCTTTTTTTCAACTTTTCATAATCATTTGATAACTTTGTTCCTTTTGCAAAGTGTTATTTTAAAAAAAATTTGATTGCAACATATTATTGTGGTTGGTTCTTGTGTGACAACTAAATTTTATTAGTATTGGTTCTTGTGTAACAATACTTTTGTTATTTTTGTGTTGCATCAAAACTTTTAATCAACCATCTAATGTGTTCATTCTTTGATTATCACATAAATTTTTGAATCATAGTGCAATAGTAGTTGTTTGGAAAAGTATATTGGTTAGGTTGGAATGAAATGAAGCAATATGAAAGGTAAACATGAATGGATATCCCTTCCCCCCAACTAAATATGATTTTATTTTTTGTGAAATGAGAAAGGGAATGTGGTGAGCTATTTTCCAAAAATTATAATTTCAGTATTTAAAGAATCAAATGGTTAAAAGTTAGAACAGAACATACCTTTACTTACCTAAGAAGTGGATGAATTATGTATATGTAGAAAAATGCGGCTCCTTCTAGATCATGGAATTTGAAGTACAAGGAGTTGATTTGCTTCTTGATTGCATAAGTGGTGGATAAAATCGTGAAAGTGTATTCTTTATTGTTGCGACTAAATCGGATGCATCTGCTACAAAATTTTGAATGGTGATGAATCTTGTAGTCTTCATGTCATTCCCGCACATTGGCATAATTCTTATCTATGTGAGTGAATTTTCTAATGTCGAACATAGCAAGAAATATTTGGATTACCAACCATTATGAATGCCGTTAATCAACTCAAGGCTACTCACTTATAATGTCAATGAGAGTTAAGATGCCTAAGTACATCTTACTAGGTACGAATAAATGTGTTGTATTTTAGTCATCTTGAAGATCCAACAAACAAGGGACATTGATGTATTCCCATCGTTCGTTGGTGAGAGGACTTGCCATTAAGGCATGCAAGGCTCAAGGTACTAGAAAAAAAAACTCTAGTCTTGAACCCAGATAATATGTTGATGTCGTTGGGCCAATATTTGTTCGAACGGAAGCACTAATGCATCCTCCATCATCGAACACAAGTACAAAACAATAATTTGACAACCATAGGTATAATATTTGTGATTGAATTAGGGTTTATTAATGGAAAAGGAAAAACGACAATCAACATGTAAGTGTGCTGAATGATTTTATTAATGGGTTAGGAGTGGATGCAAATGAATGGAGGTGAGTAGAAAGTGAATGGAAAAATGAATGGAACATGTTACATTTTCCAGGAAAATGACTATGGCTATCCTCAAAATGCTTGGTTGGATTGCAAATTTTAGAGAGGGAAAATGACATTGATGGATGATAGAAATGGATTTAATTGGTTTCATGTTTTCTTGAAATTAACATCACTCTTTGAATACCAATTATGTGGATAAATTGGTCTTCATTAATTCTTCAATCATCTTGAAACCTGCAAAAAAATTTGACACTAATATTGCAATAAAACGTAAGTGTATTCAAAGGAGAGGTGATCAATTTCTCTTGATACATACGAACAAAAAAAATATACATAATTAAATTCCAAATAAAATAGATTCTAAGAAAATAAAATGCATGACATGTCTTCTTTTGATGTCCAATTTTAGTGAGTAAAAAACCAAGTTAAATAAAATCCATATTAGAAACATGTTTTAATGATCTAATGATGTTTCACAAGTCCAATTGATGCAAAATCTAAAAAATGACCATTTTTTATGCTCTCAAATGTTTGTGAAAACTCAATCATTTCATATTTCTCGTCTAGATATTTCCAATGACGTTTGAATCACCTCAAATAGACGACGTATGAGAAAGTTATGCCCTTTTCAAGTTTTTAGGAAATAGTGAAAAAAATTGTGTAAAGGTGCCACATGGCAGCACCAGAGAGTGTCACGTGGATGCTGACATGACATGCAAACATGGCGGGATGACTGTTCAAGGTGACTATATTGACAACAGGGAAATGGTTGTATAATATTGATCAATAATATGTTGCCATGTGGACCAATCCAATGTTTCCACATGGTAGTGAAATTGTTGTCTGGTTAAGGATTGTCAAAATAATAGAATAGTTAAAAAAAAATTGCTTTTATTAGAATTGAACTCATGATCTCTCTTTTACAAATTCAGAAGCTTATCAATAAACCACAATTTTAATTTATGAAATAAAAACCAAAAAAATGGGTTAATGAGAACAATTTGACAAATGTCTACCAAAACAAAATTCAAGGTTTTTAGGAGAAAATCAAGTGTCTATGTGCACTTGTCAATCACTTTCATGCAACCAAAGTATTTTATTTTCAATTAAACTCATCCTCTTTCCCATAAATTTTTACTTTCTTTTCATTTTTTCATTTTTATTTTTATTTTTTTATTGCAGGTTGCTACAAGGTATGTTACAGCAAAATTTGTGGGTCATTTTCTTACAAACTATCTATTCGATTGAGATGAAATTTTTTATGGAGGTTCCTATGATCCTAATTCTCCTTTACACTCAAACTTAGATCAATCTAATGCACAAATCGTGAGATATAATCGAAATTACTGTAAACTTTAGAAACGATTTTCTCACAAACTACAGATCATATTGGGATGCAATTTTTTATGAGTGTTTCTGTGGTCATAATCCTTCTGCACACTAAAAATAAGATCGATTCATCGCATGAATCTCGATATATAAGAAAAATGGTTGTAGGTGATGATCATAATTTTCTTGAAAACTGTGAACTGGGTTGGGCTGAAATTTTCAGGGATTGTTCATAAGAATATTATGTACTTGTTGTAAACAAATTACGAAAACCCAGTTCTTGGTTTGTGAGATATCTTCAGTTTAATTTTTGCATTTTTTTTTATTTTAAGAAAAAAAATTATTTTAGCAAATTTTGAGATAGATCCAATTGAAATTTCGAGATTAAATTTTGAGTATTTTTAGAATGAATAATGAATTTAGATCTCCTATCTGATTTTAGATCTATAAGTTTTATTGCAAAATTTTATTTCAATACTAACATATTTAATTTCCCTTTCTGATCTTCGAGATCGCACAAGGCACAAGAAGAGAGCATACTTAGAAGTTTTTTTCAATGCATTTAAAAATCCTCAAGAGGAATTGATTTCAAACCTTAAAATTCAGCATTTCAAGCTTCATGTTTTCCACAAATAAGAACGCTGCCATTTTTCTCCAAGCATTCTTGTTATCGTGATTTTTTCTGCAAATGGTTAGATGGAGTAGCTCTTACTGCACCACTGAAAATTGAATAAAAATTAGAAAACTAACTATTTCCAAGCTTTGGTTTATTTATGATTCTGAAAATTGATTAAAATTCAAAATGCATCAAAATGATTTATTTATTTATTTATTTTTTAATTTTTTTATAAATGAAAAATTAATTTTCCATGAAAACTAAAAAAAATGAAATTGAATTGAGTAATGAAAAATGAATTTACATACAAAATGAAATTGAAAGTAAAAATGAAATTGAAAAAAAAAAAATGAAATTCTAAATTAAATACTTCATGCGAGACAAAAAAAATAAAATAAAAATATAAACAAACATAATTTGAAATCAAAGGTTGATCCCTATGTAGTCCTCCACGGAAATAATGCGAAAATGTTAAATTAATTTAATTGCTTAAATTCCTTTCCATAAATTATCAACATGGGGGTCTGTGGACTTGCAAGGATCACATGCACTATATGTGCTAGAGATCGGTTTCCAATTTCGAAAGAGAAATTTTAATCTATCAAATGAAGAATGAAAATCGTCATGAAAATAAATCTAATCTAGAAAGCAGTAAACCACACCACACTTTAAGAATTAAAAATCACACTTGCACTTTGAAAGAAAATCACACCACACCTGTTGAATTAAAACACACTTGTGATAATTGAAAGAAAACATTTGCAGGAATGAAATAAATAATCTAAGCACAACTACAGAAATTGAAATGACTAATCTAAAGCACTCTTACAGGAATGGAAATGCATGCTTGCGAAATTGAAAAACTAATATACTTGCATGAATTGAAAAAAAACAAATCTACACGCGCAATTGCATGAAATTAAAGCATACTTGAAAATGGAATGAAATAATGAAAACAAAATTCTAAGTTACCTCTACCAAAGTATGCATGTTGTGATGGGGGCCCTCCATTGTTCAACGTCATACCAACACGATGATAAGCACACTCAAAATGACTATATTTATAAATGAAATAATAATTACATCAACCTCCAAATAAACTTCTAGCTACATACTCAAACTCTATGCTATAATCCTACTACTATCTATCTCATTACATGATAATTTCACATCTCCTTCCATGATTCTAAACTTCCCAAATTTACATTACAAAGTTTTAGATTACAAATGAAAGGAGAAGGCTCTCCTATTTATACAAAAACTTAAGCAACTACCTCATTAATGGAGATCCACCATTCTCTCCTTAGATCCATAAAATTTACAACCAATTAGACACATGTCCCTTTATTCACGATTATCCTCCATGAGATATGGTTGATCGCCATCCAAATTTCCTCCAAATCTTGAAGATAATTCGAAATTGAACCTTGGAAGCCACATAAGGATGTCTTGGAAGCTTCCTAATCACCTACACATGTCACCAAACTCAGTTCACAATTAGGTATAAATAAATATATGTTATTTTTTCTAAATTTTAATCACAAATTCACTCTAAATACATGAAATTATTAACTTTGGAAAAAACTAATGTAACCCCATATGAGCATGAGAATGGAGGCTAATGGAGGGTTATGTGGTTATAGAGTTGTGAAATGTGAGTGAAATATTTGTGATGAAGGTAAAAGTGTATGACATTTTGAAGATATTTTGGAGGCCCAACAATGGCTTTAGGGCTTTTCCTTCTTATAAGAACTCCGTAGGTCAGATCTATCAATATTACCAGCAATGTTCAACGTGACTATTGAAATTTCTCATAGAATGCACGATCTTACTTATTCATGTATTAAACGCAGTAAATAACCATAAAAAATACTGCATGATTCAGTTACAGAACAAAACCCTTATTCAATATGAAAGTTCATAATAGTAAAAAAAAGAAACACATCATTATAACTCATATTTCCTCAATAGTTCATTCATTAACATCCAGATCTATCCCATACATCCACTTTCCACCCTGCGCACATGACCGCAGGAGCCTTTTCCTCTAACCCAAACCACAAACACTAACTTTGTCTTACATCCAAATGCATTGCATATCATCAATCATAACATGCATATGACTTCTATCTAGACTCCTTATATAGATTTGGATTTTACAATACCATGGTCCCAAACCATGGGTGGAGTCCAACGTTCACAAAAATTCCCATCCTGTTACATAATTAAGGGGCTTTGACCCACCCCAAAGCCCGTAAGACAAATAATATACTTTGTGTAGTACGTTTCGCACCACAATTTGTGGATTCTTTACTTCGCATGGGATCCCAGATCCAACACTTACCACGGCTTTTCCCTTGCTCAAATTCCTAATGTCGCACTACGACCAACTACATAGTGCCCAAGCTTCAATACCAATTGCAATCACTGTTGTTGTATCCCTACTTCAATCGTCAAATCCACTTCTGCAAAATGAGCTATGATACCAACTATCATGACCATACCTTAGCAATACTCTTTCAACCACAAATAGGTGAGTGCAGCACCACTATAATTTTTCTTTTCACTAATACTTAAGCACACAGACTATGCCTGACACAACACTTAGCCAATTTTCCAATAAGTTTTTACAATGCAACAGAAATAACTTATCATCAATTATCTTGTTCAATTAATCTTTCATATATATGAAACGGAAATCATCATAACAAGTATACACACATATACTTGGGAGGCAAACTCCTGAACAGTCTGCCCAACAATTTTATAAAAACTTCAAATACTTCACAAATTATAATTTACAAAAGTTCATGTAGCCAACCAACTTGGCCTGCACACTTGACAAAAAATCATGCCCAGTATTCATGACTTGGGTCATGCATTTCAACCAGCACCTGTCTACAATGCTAACAACAGAAGCCCCAAATTCATTCACTGCGCAACACAAAATGTACTTTTTTCAACATCTGCTCGAACCAGTTCACCTTGCAACATAATCTGCATGCACCATTCAACTATCATGTACTATAACCATGTTGCATGCCCATATTGTGCATGCATCCTGCACACCCATAACATTTTCCTCTGCCTAAACCTGCAACTTTTGTTCAAAACAATAACTGCCTGAACCCAACTGCACACCACCATTTAGAACAGTTGTCCCGCCAGTGCGGGTGCATGGCCTACCGCTATGCATGCAGCCTGCACCCCTCTCGATACCCTGACTTGCCCAACTTGCTCCTGAAGGCCTTCAGCAAAAATATCCAGAATCGGCTTCCTATAATATGCCTCCTCCCTTCAACTCTTACCTTGTGGTTGTTCTCGCTCAACTCTTCCTATATAAGCTCTGCGATATGATTTGATTGATGGTTTGATGCCTTAACCCATCCGCCTCATCCTTTATTAATACGCCATTCATTCGACTTCATTTTAATCGAGGGGTCGTGTCACTTGGTCTATCCATGCGTCGACATTCCCATTCGCCATATAGTTGATGTAAGCTTGCCAACATAACACACCCACAACTATTCGGACCCTTTCATCCATTCGTGGGTTGGCTTGCCCACATGCCCAACCAACCTCCACACAACTCACACATTTAACTTTTCCATCGCACTTTCCAACCAGTCGCTCATCACAACACTCGCCCATCAATTTCCCATTGCACGTTTCACACACTGAATGCTCATAGCACCACTCGCTCATTGTTCGCCCGTCGCATGACTCTCCCACCGGTCACTTCAACACAGTTGCTCATTGTAATGGGTGGGCGCTTGCCCAACATGGCATGCCTACTATACAAGCACGTCCACTTGTCACACTTAACTGAACGCCACTGCAAGTCGCCTCCACCATGCACACTCAACTCGAGTCATTCCAACACAGGCGCCCATCACACATAAGCGTACCCATTATGATTCGGTCGCATGACTCTCGACTCAGATTCCTGACACACACTGTCATAGCCCAACACCGGTGGTGACTTTAATCCATTCATGAGCATGTTATTACATAGTCTAACTTTTTCATTTCACCACTACACAACTTTACAAACAATGCCTATCACCAACACTTAGCAAAAACCTTTTTTAAGTGTTCTCTTAATTCAATAATACAACGGAATTACATTTAATCAAGTTCAATCATATTCATTAAAATTAACTTCATAAAATGTGTGATATTCAATAAAGATAAATATACCCAATTATGAAGGGAGGGGGCCACTCCCCAAACAAGTATGCCCCAGTTGTAATAAAACTTGAAAATAATATACAAGTATATTTTTACAAGTTTTCAACGGTGTGGCCGTTGCCTTGGTTGCACTAGAAACTCACCCACACAATATTTCCAAAATCATGTTGTTGAACATGCACTACCTACCCTAGTCATGTAGTTCGACCCACGTTGTTAGTTCATACAACCCTTGCCCACACACCTTGCTAATTTTTTTCCCTCTACCCACGCACTGACAGGAAACCCCAAGTATTCATTTAGTCAAATTGCAGAATCATCGTGCATAAATCTGCATTGCCCACCCTAGGAGAGCGCATGGCCCAACCACTTCCTATTGCACATCGCCTCCCTGTGGTGCCCAATGGAACTCTAGCATGCCTTGTGGCACCCTATGATGCCCTGAAACATTTTTCACGCCTTCACCCTAAAATTGCCTGCCCATCTTGTACTTTGCATGCCCTATAATATGCGAACTATTTTTAACTTGTGATTTTATTAATACCTGGATCGAGCATCCTTAAAGCCAATATATATGTTTTTATCCTCCTCCAATAAAATAAACCGACGTGCCTCTTGGTCGCTTGATCCAAATTTACATTTTCCTACACACCCATTCAACATATCATTTGGTGTTTAACACCCCTTAGGTGGGAAGGCATGACCCTAGGCTGACCTAACATTATGAAGGTGGGTGCCCCTTGTGGGTGGACATGCCTTACTTAATATGTAGGCTAAGTCCCCTTGTCGTCGGTCGCTATTCATCTGCACATCATTTCTACCCATGCTCATCACTACCGATGCGTTCACCCAACCATGCATGCACTACTTGAGTCAAGAAGGTGACTGCCGCTATGGGCCGCCTGTCTCACTTCCAACATGGGTGTGCTCTACCACCGACTCGCCCGTTCGTTTAAACAAGCCTAATTTGCCCATCACTTAAATGCCTTTGCTACCCGAATTGCCTTCGGTTTTTTGACCCTATCTCAGTTAGTGGACGGTCACGAGCGCTCGCCAACTTGAGGCCCTAACATCCTCCCCCATTTTAAAAATTCTTTAGAACTCGACAACACCATATTAGAAAACTCCATTTCCAAGAAAAAATGTCGCAAAGTGTCATTAGCTCCAATGTCAATCTTCCCTATTGCATGAACTATCATCCTTCATTAGATGAACCTCCATCAAATCTAATGACTCTATGTGGGTAAGACTCTGCAATCCATGGTCATCAACCACAACTTGTCACATTGTATCATTGCAACTCATATCGTGCTAATCCACCATGTATCGTCATCATCATGTGAATTTCGGTTGCCATACTCCAACTCAACTCAAACAAATCGTAGCCATGACTCAGACATATCCCAGTCTCAACTCAGACACAACTCAGTAGATTGAGCTCCCCCATGTCTCGAACTAGTTGGGTGATCAATCCAACTATCACGCTCAATCCATGAGAATGCACCTCCTAATGCCTTTGTAAATCGTTTCCTTCAGCACTTTGGCACATCTCCAACTTCGATCAAGAACTCTCCCCATCTATATGCATAAGTCCTCCAACCAATGCTCAACATGCCATACCAGGTTCCTGAAGTACTAACTACACCCCATGACCTAATGCATTACAACCTCAACCATACCAATGTGAACTTGACCACATGTACCCACCTGACATGTATAACCAGTCATATGTGCATGAAAACATACTAACAACCACACCATCAGCCCTTCCTTGTTGAGACCACTTCTACCATGGAAAACACAATGCGGATGCCACAAGTACATAGGGCATAACATGAGAAACACATATACGATTGAAATGAGTACATGAATATGGAGTCTTGACAACATCATACTTTTCCCAAGGAGAGTGCAACCATGCTCTGATACCACCTATAATGCGTGACTCCCCTCAAGCATACCCAAGTAACCAACCAACCAAGGTAAACATGAGATGGTAGGTCATTAAGACATATTCAACCTCCTTGATGACCTTAAGAGAGTGGAATCGAAGCGGAAACCATAACATAGACCTTTAACACCTACTACAGGACCCCCAAAGGCTAACCCAGTCATCCACTTGACCTGTCCCTCAGTCCCACTGAGATTTCATAGAGAAAACCCCCTGGACACATGCACGGGCCTAAATCCATGTGTTTGGAATTAGAGGAAATTTCAGCCCAAAACTGGCCTCCTAAAGAAAAATATTAAAATAAGAGTTATGATTTTTGGAGGGAAAAGAAGAAAACTACTTTTTCTAATTGTATTTCTGGCTTATCTCCTTATAGGCTTACTCAAATTTCAAGTGTCTATGGGATTTAAGCACTTTTTAAGCCCAGAATCCTAGACACTACCCAAAAATCCCTCTAACTTCCAGGAATCATTAAATAAACAGTGACAACACTAGTAAACCAAAACTTGACTCTAGGACTAAGCATGGCCATCTCCAACTAGGACTAAAATTCTATCAAACACTTGGCATGAATGTAATCTTAAGGTATAGGGTACAAGACATAAATGACTTCACTTATGAAACATTACAAGAAGGATCACCACCTTCTTCCTTAACTAGATATAACATTAATTAGGTCTTACTTCCATCATTTTAACAATTACAAGTGAATACATGAATTAACCATGACATGAACCGGTCATTTAAACATGCTTATAACCATCATAAAACCATGTAAATGATAGTGAGAATACAACCATTAAATCCACATAATAATAGGTACAAAAGAAAGATAAATTATATTCCATTAAAGATAAGCAAATACTGACCAGGTTTAGGACTTCCATGTTCCACCCGACCATAGACATGGCTGAGCCAAAGATTTCTTCAACGAATCACCCCCATGCCATATTCCAAGCATGAATGTAGAATCTCATGGATAAAATCATCCATAAACACAACCAAGTGAATCCAGATGTTAAACCACCTCCACCCTCACCATATTGTGATCACACCCAACTGGTGCTCCGATCACAAAACCAAGCAGAACATGGAAATGCCATCTGGAATCCATCACTATCCTTGAGGAATTTTTCATTTCCCTATCTCTCTAGCTTTACCACAATCCAATCCTGGATCAATAAGCCCTAAACTGAGATATATCCCGTAATATTTACCATGTATCCCTCCAAAACTGATCAAGGGATTCCTAGGCCTTTGAGAATGAATCTTGAGACCACATACACCCTATATTTCTAATCTAGATAGAAAATCCATAGCTCAAAACTGAGATCAAAATCCCAACACGCCATGGCATCTAGAAAGGGCAAGGCAAGGCTGAAAACCACTGTCATAACATGGAAAAATCATGCCACCAATAGAAAAAGAACCAAATACCAACATGCATGTACAAACTAGATAGGAAAGCACACATGAAATATGTTACATGCAAGTATTCATGTTGAAGTTTCTAGATCCTATTTTTCCTTGCTTGATATTTTCTTTCCTTTCCTTTCGTGTCCTCCCTTTGCTTTCTTCCTCCTCCTTGTCACAATGTTGAATTGCTCCAAGAAAAATTTAAGTATGCAAGAGTGTGTGAGAGAGAGAGAATAATGAGAGAACTCCAAAACTTGAGCTAAGAAAAGCTACAGTGACAAAAGGTACAAACCCTCAGAAACATTTTTATTAATGAGAACTCTATTTTCTTCATTTTCCATTATTTTCCTTCATTTTTCTCCTCACATGCAACCTGTATGGTAATTTAATTGATGTTAAATTACTGACATGAATTATCAACCAGGGATAGTATACTAATTAAATGTATGTGCTAGGAGTCCTTATTATTCAAACAATTCCAAAGTTAAATTGAGATATCGAGATGCACATGTTAACTATGGAAATTAATATGTTACTATAAAATCAAAATTATCACACTTTCTTAAAATAATTAATTGCAAACTAAAATCATCATAAAAATATCACAGTTTCTCAAAATAAAGATCACACTTTGCAGAAATAAATATCACTCTTGATCAAAGGAAAATCACACTTGTTTCACTCATGCTTGAAATAAATCACACTTACTTGAAATGAAATAACATTTGCTTGAAATGAAATCACACTTGATAATGAAACTATTTTTAAATTACTTTTGACAAAAAGAGATTAACTATAAATTCAAATCATACAACTACACTGCAAATTCATATGAACCTATACTTTCTCCATGTGTACAAGAAATATCGCTTCAATCTAGAGCAAAATGATTACTCAATATTACGCTAAAAAAAGGCTAAGAAATAATTATAGAATCAAACTTAAGCATTTAAATAAACTAATGAAATTTTACAGAAAATAGAGAATCGAAATGCTATCTATAATTAATGAAAACCTTACAACTTGAGGGCGGCCTCTTGCGAGAAGTAGGTGTCAACACCACGCCTTCAGAAGACTAAATTCACATTGATAAATTGCACAACAAAGGAATGAAATGAAAGAAGAGTTTTATATTTGAACAAACAAAGTTTTTCAAATAAAATCCAAGTCTGTGACTGTCATGCCGAGAGGTAGATTTATAAACTCGTGCTCATAACTGTTTCAAAGTTTTATGACTCTTCCTTACTTGAAAATGACTAAAATTAACATAAATAAATAAGATAACACGATTCTCTCATGATTTTATATCAGCGAAGAAAATCATGAGGCTAAATATATGCATCTACTAATTTCTCACTTGCTCGATTCGCCTTCCATGGTGGTTGAATTTTACTTTGAATGAGCTGCTACGATGCTTTCCTTATTGATCTGGGTTATGAAGATAGGTAAAAATCACTGTGACAACTATTTTCCACTTTCCCATATTCCTTTTTATTTGGTTGGATCTTCGGAACTCATCAAACCTTCAACTTCGCTGCATAATCATACATTAACTGTAGAATCATTGTAATTTAGTAGCTTGTGTAATTACTGAGTTAAATAATATAGAACATTTACAATTATGAAACAAAATATGATTATGTACCTGTTATGCCATAAACCTTGTAAATTGATGCTCAATTAGAGTTATTATGATAAAAAAAAAGGAGGATAGGGTGTAAGAGGGTTGTCAAAAAGAAGGAATTTTGGGGTTCAACATTCCCCCACACAAAACACATTGCATGTCATGCAAAATTTTAAAGTTTCTAGTCTTACCCTATAATTGAGCTTCTTCAGAGGCCTAAGCAAGAACATCCAATTTATTCCTTCTTTCTTTCTTGGTAGTGACTGCCATCCTCAGTTTCTTCGTCAAGATTCTATGTTGCAAGCTCGTCACCTTTATTTTAAGAGATTTTTTTTGGCCTTCAATTTCTTGTTATTCTCATACCATACACCAAGATGCAACATGATGTTATCATTTTTAGTTTTTTTATTTCATTTTTCACTTTCAGTGTCTCATGTTCTTGCTTCAAATGTCTATTTAGTACCTCCAACTCATAGATTTCTTCTTTAAGAGTGTTTACAATTTGGTTTATTTATGGAGGATCAGAATGAGTAATTTCCTCTTGGTTTGAGGATGATTCTATTTTTTTCCTTGTAGCTCTTTGCTTCAAATAATCTATGTATTCATATATCTCTTTCCTAACATGATCTATCTGAGGATTTCTCTTGGTTGGAATGGAAATTAGTGATAGAAATCTAGGTGATGGAATTCTGGGTTCCTCATCTTCTTCTAATATGATGAATCCTGGGGAATTGTGAGGTCGCCCATGCACTAGTTTGTTGAGACTTGCACTTCTTCTTACAGTAGATGATGGTTTTTTAGTAGTAAGGGATTTATTCTTAATTTCCTCTCGCTCTATTTTAATTTTGGATGAACTTTCTCCTTTATTGTTGGATTTCCTTCTTCTAACATTTTTCGGTTTAAGACTCTCCAACACAGTTGCAAGAGGAGTTTCATCCTCTGAATATTTTTTTTTTTTTGGAGGTGAGTTATCCTTAGGGCTTACAGGTAATTTCATTCTACTATTCCTTTTTTTACGAGGTTCTCCTTGTTTTTCCTCCTTAAAATGTTTTCTAATTAAGAAATCTTTCGAATTGTCTCCTATGTTTTTTAGATGAGCTTCAATCAACATTTTCACTAATCCATGGTGGTATAAGGAATTATCTATGCATTTTATTTTCCTCTATATGTTTCTAGGAGTTTTATTAAGCTATGAAGTAAGAAGTATGGTAGGTTAATTTCATTTCCTTCAAGAAAATTCATCATCAATCGTGCATGGTATAAGAACATGTTACCGAACCTACCTTCACAAGTTATAATTTTTCGAATAATCAATATAAAATTCCTCAATTTTTTCTTCAAATTTGTGACTGGTATACTCTTTTTAAACGCAGAAATATCCATACCTAGATTCTTAAGGAAGAATTTCCACTCTTTCTCTTCAATTTTTTGGTTCTTGAAATAGCTCTCACTGATTCTTGGAAATCCTATAGTCTCTGCTACAAATTACTCTTTCAAAACAAATCTCACATCCCCAATCTATGCTTCTATGTCATGGTATGCACTAGCAAAGGATTTTGTCACTTATTTTTCATGCCCATCAAAATTTTCCACGAAAATTTTCCACTACGCTTACTACAATAACTGTCTGACCTGTGGGTATCCTTCACGAAATTTATCCCCATTTGGATCTGATCATACAATGACTCCGATGATTAAGAAGCTTTAGCCCTCAATTTCTCTTTTGACAGGGTTACTGTGGAAGGAATTTGGTTATGGAGTGAGTTAAAAAAACTAAGTTTAGGTAAGAGGCAGTCTCGGCAATGAAACCTTGGTTGAGCGAAACAGGTGTGATGGAAGCACTGCACATGAAGTGGAATGATATATGAAGAGAAGGAAATGAGTTTGAATTATATCAAGGCTTCATAATGGATTCATTTGACAAGACATAGATATTTTCATTAATTTCAAAGTCATGTCATAGTAATCATTTTACAAAATGAAAGTAGCAACGATCACTCATCTTTATTTCATAATTCAAATGTTTTTACCTTTATTATCTAACTAATATCTACATACCTTATATCTTTACCTTAATGTTTTTTGTCCTTTTGAAAACTGCTTTAGGTTGTGTGTAGGTTGCTCTAGCTGTAATCTTCATTGAATTTTCTTTTACCATGATCTCCATTTTCCCTGGTTGCAATCTGTCAAGTTAGCTGAAGAATTTTATGAGAGTTGAAAAATGTTGACAATTCCATATTTGCCTTATTTTTCAAAAGAGAAAATAGGAATAAAAAGAAAATGGGACATGAATAGGGAATTTTAATAAGAAAATCTATGCTGCCAAGTATTCTTGGTTTTCGACTTAGATTTTATGTATAAACATGCCAACATTGTCGGTTTTCATGTTTATACAAAAATTTTATTTTCATCATTTTTTATTTATATATATATATATATATATATTTAAATTTTTATTTATCTATTTATTTATTTTATTTTATTTTATTTTATTTTATTTTTATTATATATATATATATATATATATATTGGAAAAGAATTGGAGAGGAAGAAGAACCTTCCTTGACCAACTTCAAATTGAGATTATCTTGCATATTTTTTACGAACTCTTCCTTCGTTAATGGTTTATGATATATTCGTAATCTATAACCATTTACAAGGAAAGTTAATTTTTCTTCATCAATAGTTCAAATTCTGTCTATGCCATTATCAAAGAAAGTTTCAATCTCATAAGGACCAAGCCAATGAGTTTGAAATTTTCCTTGAAAATATTTAAACTTTGAATTAAAAAACAATGCCCAACCACTAGGATGGAATTTTCTTTCTTTGATAAACTTATCATGCCACCTTGATCATTGTTGTTGAACTATATTGGTTCTATGAATAGCATATTAACGTATCTCATCAAGTTCATTCAATTTCTCCATTCTTTGTCTTTTCGCTTCTTGTAGATCAAGACCAAATTTCACTGTTGCTTTAAAGGTTTTTATCTGGAACTTAATAGGAAATATGACTTTCTTTCCATAAAAGTATTTCATAAGGACAAAATGTCCTATTGTACTTCTTCATGTGGTACAATATGACTATAAATCTTCTAGAAGATTTTTTTCCCAATCTCTTCTATGCAAATGCACAGTCTTGGTAAGAATTGCTTCAATTACTTTATTGGTAGATTCAACTTGTCCATTTGCTTGTGGATGATATGGAGTGGATTTCTGATGTTTGATTTTTTATTCCTCCATTATCTTCTGTACCAACTTGGATGTAAATTGAGTACCTTGATCTTTCACAATTTCCATTGGGACAGCAAAACGAGTGAAAATATCCTAAAAAATAAATGAAACTACAACATTTTCAGTAGAAAAATGAAGTGGTTTAGATTCTACCCATTCTGTGACATAATCTATATAGACAAGAATGTACATTTTTGTCTTGACGATGGATTGATTGGACCAACAAAGTCTAGTGCCCATTTTTCAAAAGGTTCAATAAGTACCTGAGGTTGTATAAGCATTTCATCTAAAGGAACATTTTTTCCCATTCTTTGACAACTATCACATCTCTTAATGTACTCCTTGGAATCCTTAAAAAGAAAAGGCCAATAATATCCCAAGAGAAGAAATTTATAAGCATTTCTCTTATCAGCAAAATTTCCTCCACCTAGTTCATCATGACAAGCCTTTACTATCTCTTGTACTTCATCCTCTCTAACATATCTTCAAAAAAACAGATCTGGTCATGTCTTATACAATTATTCATTTATCCATGAATAAGATGCACTAGTTTGAATAACCTTCTTTTTCTCTCGAGGAGACAAATATGATGTTAACTTCCATGTGGCAAAATAATTAGCAATATATGAAAACCAAGGGGATTTAATAGATGCTGCAAAAAGATATTCATCAGGAATATTGTTATTATCATTTTGGATTCTAGATAGAACATCAACAACTGTGTTTTTCTTTCTAGGTCTATCCAAAATAGTAATATTAAATTCTTGTAATAACAAGAACCATCTTATAATTCTAACAGTATTAATTGACTTATTAATTAAATATATAATTGTAGAATGATCTATATGAATGAAGGATTCATAACCAATGATATAATGTCTGAATTTATTTATGGAATGTACAATAGCTAAAAAATCATTTTTTGTTACAGTGTAATTCAACTCTGCAGGGGTCAATTTTTTGCTTGTATAGTAAATAGCATAAGGAGTTAAATATTTTTTTCCTAATACAAATCCTAAAGCTATATCTAAGGAATTAGTTGAAATATGAAAAGGTAGTTTCCAATTTGGTCCTCTTAAAATGGGTGATTTGGAAATATTTTTTTTGAATGTTTCAAAATATTTCTGACAGTCAGAATTCCAAATGAATTCATAATCTTTTGTAAGCAATTTGAAAAGTGGAGAAGCAATCTTTGAAAAATTTTCTATAAATCTTCTATAATAGTTGGTAAAACCAAGAAAACTTCTAACATCCCTTTGACAAGTAGGAACTGATAATTTAGATATAACTTCTACCTTAGATGTATCCACTTTAATTCCATCTCCTTCAATATGGTGGCCTAGAAAAATTCCCTTAGTAAACATCATAAAACACTTTTCATGGCTTAATGAGATATTTGATTTTTTACATCTAATGAGAACTTTTTCCAAATTTTTAAGAGCTTCTTAAAAAGAGTTTCCATAGATAGTAAAATCATCCATGTAAACTTCTACACAATCATGAATTAGATCAGAAAAAATGCCTAGAACTACCATTTGGAATGTTGTTGGTGCATTACATAACCCAAAAGGAAGTACTCGATAAGCATAAGTTCCCATGGACAGGTAACAAATTTTGTATCTTGATATTATGGAACCACTTGGATTTGGTTATATCCACTAAAACCATCCAAGAATGAAAATTACTTTTTCCCTGCCAATGTATCAAGGACTTGATCTATAAAAGGAAATAGAAAAGGATCTTTTAAACTAGCTTTATTGAATTCCCTATAATCAATTCATACTCTCCATTTTACATTCCTTTTCGGAAAAATTACCAATGGTGAGACCCATTGGCTATCTCATATTGAATAAATGAAATTCACTTTTAACAATTTTTGTAGTTCCACCCTAACATTTTCCTTGAAATTTGGATCCATCCTCCTCTCGAGTTGTAATATTGGTCTAGAATTCTCTTCAGTATAGATATGATGTATAAAAGTGTTTGAGTCAATTTATTTCATATCAGTGTATTCCGATGCATAAGAAGAGGAATATTCCTGTAGCATCTTCACTAATTCCTTTTTTTGAGATCCTTCCATATTATTATATTTATTCAATTTTTTCCCTGGAAAATATTTTATTAAATAATTTCCAAATATATCCATAGAATGTAAATCCATTTTCGTGATGATATATATTCAATATTACATTGTTCTTGAAAAATTATATTTTGTTCAAATGTGAGGAAGATTCATTATTTTCGATTAAATTAAAAATATTATCTTCTTTAACCCCTATCAGGGTGCGATATGGTTGAGGATACCAATGAGGATCATGATGAAGGCAATTAAGATGAAGCCTTCCACATAATAGGCCAGTCAGGCTGACATCAGGTCAAGTGGGAGGTGTTACGACGATGGCCACGTGCAGCCAGAAGAGTCGCATGTTGGAGTGTGCCATCATCAAGGAAATTGAAATATTGTATTGAGAAGGAGATGGCTTGAGGCAGTAAAATGGTTTTGGATAAGCCAATGCTACATTACGAGGGTGGTGTGTTGTTGGAAGGTAGAAAATGGGAGATCTTGGAGGAAGGATTCTGCTGGTAGTCGCAACTCAGAAAATTTGGGAGGCAAGTCTAGGGAGAAGAGACCAGTTTTATTTCAGGTGGAAATTAGTCTGTTTGATTCTGGATCACCTCTGTATTCCAGTCCCCTAGGTGTAGATGGAGTGTGTAAAGGTAGTCAAGGAGGAAGCAGTGAAAGAGGGTCATCGGAGAACTTGGAAGCATGGTGCTTGCAAAGAGAAGGGTGAGCCATCCTCCTAGTAACTGAGAAGATGTGGTCGTAAAATTCAAGACCAACACAATAGAGATGCAGCTCAGGATTATGTAAAGGAGATCCTAAAGCAAGTTCAAAAGGTCATTACAGGGTGGGAAGAGGCTCTCACTCGCCAAGCAGAGGAAGAAGAACCAGATTTGGACTGTGAAATTTTAGTTCTCGAGCCTGGACATCCTATTTGAAAGGAATGTCCTAATGGAGAAGACGTGGGAAGACCTGTGCACAAGTGGCGTAGTCGAGGAAAAAGCGTCATAATAAGTTGGTCTTAACCTATATACTCTGAAGTTGATTTAATTTTTTGGGTGGTGGTACCTCTTTGATTTCTTGGACCTTGAGGGGGTCCAATTTGATTCCTTGCTGGGATACTATGAATCCTAAAAATCTTCCTGCATTAACGAAAAAGACACACTTGAGAGGGTTCAAGAATAGGTTGTATTGTCAGCATCATTGAAATACTATCCATAGATATTTCAAATGGTCATATCGCTTCTTGGATAGTACCGTTAGATCACCAAAATAGGTCAGGATGTGATAAGATAGGTCATGGATGATATATTTCATGGCCCACTAAAAGGTGGTGCCAATGTTTTTAAGACAAAATGGCATAACTTGGTGTGAAAATGTGCCCCAAGGGCTAGTGAATGCAATATTGTACCGATCTGTATGTCAGATATGAATTTGGTTACACCCCTAGAATCTATCCATGAAGGATAAGGCCTCATGACCAGCGCAAGCATCAATGACTTGGTCGATGAATGGAGTGGAATAGTTGTCTTTGGGACAAGCTTTGTTTTGGTCTCGAAAATTGGTACAGACTCGAATGGTGCCCTGTTTTTTTATGATGGGTATAGGGTTGGAAACCCAAGATGTGTAAGCAATTGAATAGATTAATTTGGCTTTATGGAGCTTGTTTATATCTAGTTTGATTGCCTCAAATTTATATGGGTGTAACTGATGTTATTTCTGTAAGATGGATCATACGTCGGCCCGCGTGCCAATATGATGCTCCATGATGGTGGGACTCAAACATTGAATTTCTGAATAATCCCATGTGAATATGCCCCTATACTCTTGTAATAGGGTTGTATATGCAGTTACTTATTTTGGAGAGCAAGTTGCCCCCAGAGATATTTCTTTGTTTTTTCCTCATTTTTTTTTAAATATTTACCTTTATGGTAGGTGAAATATTCGACATATTTCCTTCCTTGAATGCATCAGGCACTCAGATAGGGTTCTTGAAAAAAAAAAATTCCTTATGGCAGGAAGTCTTTTGATTCAATGGTGTAAATGTCCTCGATTTTTGTGCCACTAGGAATGAATGCTTTTTCAGGTAGAAAAAAAAAGTGGTGATGCATGGCATCCCATGAAAAATAAAGTTCCATCATGGCCTCTAATATATCCTCATCAGAGTGAAAAAAGATTTCTAAGTGGGAATTGTTTTGCGTGAGGCTGTGAGGAATGGGTTTAGGCCTAACAGTGATGGTCAACATTTACGAATATGATTTTTTGGTTGATTTCATGGAACCAGAGGAGGTTGACAGAGTACAAATGGGATGGGTATGCACCATCAAAGGTACTACTATTGGTGTGGTAGTTGCACCGATCTTGACACTGAGAAATGATGAGAAAACAGTATGAGTCATGGTTCCCATGGATGAGGAGATGAATAGTATATGACATTTTGTGTCGTCAACATTTTATGGCAGAAGGATTTCTGAGATGTTTGTTTTGAATTTAGCCAAAGGAGGTCCATGCTCTCTTGGCAGTGTACGAGGGTTACAAGTATCTTACTTTAATGGGAGATTTTGTTGGATGCAGAGGTGTCGAAATTTTTGTGACATAGGGCATGCTTCGATGTCATGGGCATGAATCATGTAGATGTTGCATGGAATAAAAATACTTAAAAAGTAGATGGAATGCAACCGAGTACTACTCTCCATGCAATATGTTGATGATTGGGGATGGTTGTGCATTGGTGCATTTTTGCACTTCTCCTAGCTCTGGTTCTTTGGTCTTGGATAGTATGGATTCTTTGGAAAATTTTGATTTAACACTACTCTAGCCACTCTAAACCTTGAAAGTTATTGACAATCAATCATGTGGTGAAATTGCGAGGAAATCGAACAATAACAAAGAGTGATATTCTCTTGATTAGAGAAGTGAATGTCAAGTATGGAGGTGACTGTGAAAATAATGTCATTGAAATTATTAAGCTCCCGAAATTGATTTACCATGTGGTCATGTTTATCACATAGGGAAAATCAGATGTGTGTTTGGCTTCTTACCTGGATGGGGTGATGGTTCACCTTTGCATATCTAGGTGGTTGGTGAAAATTGGGGGGGAGGCCTCATTGATACTGCCTACCTATGTTCTAATAACTTGAAACGGGCTACGTCTAGGTTATTGGTGACAAATGAGAACATATCATCTAGCATTAGCTAAAATCATGGGACGTAGGTACAATGTTGAGCATGGTAACTTTTTGTGTTGGAAATATTGTCATTGATGGAAATGGAGATAACAAAGGAGGAGCACCTGAAACATCAGTCAAGGAGTAGAGGAAGAAAAAAGAGAGGTAGCAGAGGCAGTAAAAAGAGAAGTAAGGACAACATCATTCAAGGAGCAGAGGAAGAAAAAAGAGAGGTAGAAGAGGCAACAAAAAGAGAAGTAAGGAGCAACATCAGTCAAGGAGCAGAGGAAGCAGTGAATTGAAGCACAGACTTGCATAGAGCTGCATATACATGGGAAGAGTTAGGGATAGATTAATGTAGCAGAAGGCCATCGGATTGAAGATCTAGCCAGCTAGAAGTTTTGAGGTGAGCACATGATAATCTGAGGAAGGTCAATTTATAGTGGCTGGTTATAATACAGGGAAGGGTTGTTATATGCACTTGTGTAGAATTAAATTAATAACATTCATGTTCTCTATTGAAAGCACATAATCCCCTATGTGAAGGTTGGATGAGGTTTTGAGTTTGTGAAGGACACAACCTAGTAATCCCTAATCCTTAATGTGTTTCGGTCGGTGTTGAACTCTGTCTGTTTTGGAGCTCAAGCTCTCAGCGCTCGAAATTGAACATGTTTTATTGAATCCTGAGAGAGGTCAAATATAGGACTCTGTCGAGGAGCGAACCCATTTTTGTGCTCTGTCTTCCGAAGAATATTTAATCTCTGTTGAAACAAAAACCCCTGTCATACTTTGTTTGCCCGAAGAACATTGAACCTTTGTCGAAAGTGATAGCCCAGTCCGTTGGAGTAAATAACCTTGTGTTTTATTTGTTGAATGATATTGTTGAAGCATTAACCGTAGAGTTAATGAGACAGAGTTCATGTGAATGAAGGCGTTAACCATAGTGAGAGACCCAGTTAGTTACTGTTCCAGTCCCGGAGTGGTTTTGTGAAACCAAAACAACCGTCATTGCGCAGCTTTTGGTCGGAGGCAAAAATGCTTCAAAAAAACGCGATCCAATACTTTTGGGACATGTCGCCTGGGGAATACCGCTCACATCGCATAATTCCTGTGTGTTAAGGTTCGGGTTTTGAAAAAGCGCGATACCGACAAGCATCGTCTGATCTAGAGAGAGGGAGATCACACAACAGTTGCGTGGTGACTTGTACGGAGGATAAGCCAAGGTATGCCGGTAGTTTTAACACTATTGAATGGTTATGTGTGGGGCCCCTGAAACAAAATGCAATATAAAAAGTCGTGTTAATGTTATAAGCCATGGTTGAAATTTTAAAAGCGCTTGCCGGTTTGTCTAAAGGTTTCGAATCATTTGTTAATATCACAAGTGTTAAGTCGGAAGTTAATGTGTTGGATTAGCTTAATTAAACCAAGAGCCGAACCTTGTATAATTGGATTTATATGCTGGCACATCATATCTATATGTGTAAAAGGTAAGATGGGCAATTATTATAGTACGTTGTGATTAATCCAAGGATTTTTGGGCTAGACTATTCAAACGACGCTTTCATTTGGAATGAATTAAAGGTGTGGACTTTGGAATAAGTGGGTATCAAACATATGTGGGACCCTCAAAAATCGCATCGGAGTGAAACAGAACATCAGAGCGTACTATTGAAAGCTACGATTGCGATTAATCACATTGGGTCTATCAAAAAGGCATAAATCACATCGAAGTAAAAGCAGGACATCGGCACATACTATTGAAATTTGCGATTGCGATCAATCGCATCGAAACCATCACAAAAGACTTAATCGCAATCGGAAGTATTACAATAATGTGTGAAAGGCAATCAGGATATATATATATATATATATATATATATATATATATATATATATATATATATATATATATATATATATATATATATATATATATATATATATATATATATATATATATATATATATATATATATATATATATATATATATATATATAGATATATATATGGCCCAAATATTCCTTTTAATTATAAGTGTTGGTTAATGTTGAGGATCGAACGAACATTGGGTTAATATTTGTGTTTGAAGAGTTAAGAAAGGTCAAAATTCTGGGAATGATATGAAACATTAATTGTGGGACCCGAGAAACACTTATATACATTGAGGTTAGGCTTGGGATATAATTCTAAAGCTGAAGATTTATTGTGGTGTCTCATAGCAAGTGAGTTGAGAACACAATAGGTGTTAAAGCTTTAGGCCCGATGTGTGAAAGCCATGAGCACATATTGAATGATTCAATGATATGATAACCATTGGGGTTAGGATTTATAAGGTTTGTACATTAAAGTATAATGTCGAGGATGAACAATGAAGATATAAGGACAAGATTAATTTGTTTTAAATAATTGAAGGAGTGAACCTTGCTTAGAGGATTTATCTGTATGGTTCTACCATTGAGGGAAAATTGAAGCTCCCATGTATGGTCGTGCTAGTGAGTTTTATAACCATAAGTAAAATCTTAATTAATATCTCAAATATTTAATTTGAAATATTAAAACTTCTGGATATACTTTTTAAGATTTCCAGTGCAGGGAAAATGAATGGAGAGGCACCCTTATATGCATAAGACTTTGAGAGTTATTGGAGAACTAAACTGGTAAAACTGTTATATATACAACAGATTCAAAATTGCAGTGAACAGGAGAATATGAAAAACTAAAAAATACAGTGAACAGAGTATGCATAATAGTTACATGACAGTTGCAGCTACATAATTGCAGCAAACAACAGAGGTATGTAGAGCAGTTACCTAACAGCAGCAGAAAAGACAAAACCAATAAAGCCAAAGGCCAGGAAAAGAGATGAGTGAATTTGTTCTATTATAACTGACAATTTAAATGTATTAAATTGATTTTATATTGTTTGTGATGCATTGGCAAGTCTCTGGAAGAAAACAAAAATCCCACTGTAATATTGAAATTAGTACATATTGTTATATTTTTATGAATGAGCTGGTAAAAAGAAATGAGAAGGCGGAAGGCAAAGAGGCATGGTTGTCCATTTCAAATTCCCTGTGGAATACAAACAGTCATGAGGCAAACTCTATAAATTATATCACTTTGATATGCATAAGCGGTTAGAGAGTGAGGTTAGAGAATGCAGAAATGAAGTAGTGAGGTAGAGAAGAAGGTAGTACTGATAGAGAATCCAAGAAGATGCAGAGATGATATAGGGAAGATATGAGGACTGATGAACAACAGAAGAGAAGGAATAGAACAGAGTTGATATCCAAGGTAAATCAGCAAGTGTTTTTCTTTTGAAAGAGTAAGGAAGTTGGAGCTTCCCTATCAAGTTGTAGCTTGATATATGTCAGTTGTGGGCGAGGCGAGGTGGTGGCAGATCTACTGTGAGTTTGGTGCTGCAGAAAAGGAAAACCAGATGGGAGTTGGTGCTTCACATAAAGTTTGTAAGCTTGATAAAATGTCGATTGCAGCTGGGCGGGGTTGGAGCCTCACTGTGGTTTGGTGCTGCGAGAAGAGGGTGATGGGAGTTAGACTTCTAACACAGTTGTAGCTATGAAATTAGGGAGTGAGAGCCATGCTTTGGTTTAGACCCTCTGAAAATCAGTGGTGAGAGGGAGTTGGAGCTTGCCTTTGCATCACAACAATAATAAGATGTGGTTTTCTCCCTTTATGGGTTTCCACTTATATTTGGTGTCTTTGTGCATGATTTTTATGTGTTGATATGGTTTATATGTTTTGCTTAATAATTGCTGCTCACATATTAAGACTGCTGATACATTATCTAATCTTCTTATTAATTGATGCTCACAAATTAAGAGTGCTCACATATTATGTTGATCATGAAATGAAGGTGTTAATAAATTTTAATGAAATTTTTTAAAATTCCACGAATGTGTTAAACTGATTCACTGCTTGTCGTTGGTAATATCCTCTAAAATTTCCTCTAAGAAGATGAGTACTGTAGATGTGCCATGCAGAAAAAGACTTACTCTATCTACAACCCTCCTCAATAGATATGGTTTTCATCACCTACACTCTATACAAGTGATCCAATGATACATCTCTGATTATACAAGTTTGTTTTATATGGTTGTCATCACCTACAAGTGAAAGGAGTCTGTACTTTGGATTGTATTTGTTTACAATGTATATTCAAGTTTAATAATCCTCAAAGTGTTCTCTCAACAACTCTTGTACACCAATCTGGAGGCCTAAACACAACTCAGAGAAAAGAAGTGCAAATATAGAAAGCACACTAAGAAATGTGCAACCCTTTGCCATTGATGTCAAAGGGGGAGGAAAAGCAAGCAACAGAAGAAAGGGTCTTCTAAAAGGTAAGCAGAGGAAGTGTATTGCCATTAATGCCAAAGGGGGAGACTATTGGAAATATTTTCATTGATGGAAAAGGAGATGAAAAAGGAGGAGCACCTGAAACGTCAGTC
This sequence comes from Pinus albicaulis, assembly GCA_034641835.2. Taxonomy (NCBI): domain Eukaryota; kingdom Viridiplantae; phylum Streptophyta; class Pinopsida; order Pinales; family Pinaceae; genus Pinus; species Pinus albicaulis. The sequence goes on from CM076571.1 coordinate 663,606,057, forward strand.
AAGGAGCAAAGGAAGCAAAAAGAGAGGTAGCAGAGGCAAAAAAAGAGAAGTAACGAGCAGCATCAGTCAAGGAGAAGAGGAAGCAAAAAGAGAAGTAAGGAGCAGCATCAGTCAAGGAGCAGAGGAAGAAAAAAGAGAAGTAAGGAGCAGAGGAAGCAGTGAATTGAAGCACAGACCTGCATAGAGCTGCATAGACCTGGGGAAGAGTTAGGGACAGAGTAATGTAGTAGAAGGCCATCAGATTGAAGATATGGCCAGCTAGAATTTTTTAAGTGAGCGCATGAGAATCTGAGGAAGGTCGATTTATAGTGGCTAGTTATAATACAGGGAAGGGTTGTTATATGTGCCTGTGTAGAATTAAATTAATAGCGTTCATGTTCTCTATTGAAAGCATATAATCCCCTATGTGAAGGTTGGATGATGTTTTGAGTTTGTGAAGGACACAACCTAGTAATCCCTAATCCTTAATTTGTTTGGGTCGGTGTTGAACTCTGTCTGTTTTGGAGCTCAAGCTCTCAATGCTCAAAATTGAAAATGTTGTATTGAATCCTGAGAGAGGTCTAATATAGGACTCTGTTGAGAAGCAAACCCATTTTTGTGCTTTGTTTGCCGAAGAATATTTAATCTCTGTTGAAACAAAAACCCCTATCATACTTTGTTTTCCAGAAGAACATTGAACCTTTGTCGAAAGTGATAGCCAAGTCCGTTGGAGTAAATAACCTTGTGTTTTATTTGTTGAATGATATTGTTGAAGCATTAACCACAGAGTTAATGAGACGGAGTTCATGCGAAGGAAGGCGTTAACCATAGTGGGAGACCTAGTTAGTTACTGTTCCAGTCCCGAAGTGGTTTTGTGAAACCAAAACAACCCTCATCACACAGATTTTGGTTGGAGGCAAAACTGCTTCAAAAAAATGCGATCCAATACTTTCGGGACACGTCGCCTGGGGAATACCACTCACATCACGTAAGTCTTGTGTGTTAAGGTTAGGGTTTTGAAAAAATGCGATACCGACGAGCATCGTCTGATCTGGAGAGAGCAAGATCACACGGCAGTCGCGTGGTGACTTGCATGGAGGATAAGCCAAGGTATGCCGACAGTTTTAACACTATTGAATAGTTATGTGTGGGGCCCCTAAAAAAAAATGCAATATGAAACATTGTGTTAACTTTATAAGCCATGGTTGAAATGTTATAAGCGCTTGCGGGTTTGTCTAAAGGTTTTGAATCATTTGTTAATATCACAAGTGTTAAGTCAGAAGTTAATGTGTTGGATTAGCTTAATTAAACCAAGAGCCGAACCTTGTATAATTGGATTTATATGCTGGCACATCATATCTATATGCGTAAAAGGTAAGATGGGCCATTATTATAGTACGTTGTTATTAATCCAAGGATTTTTGGGCTAGATTGTTCAAAGGGTGCTTTCATTTGGAATGAATTAAAGGTGTGGACTTTGGAACAAGTGGGTATCAAACATATGTGGGCCCGACTATATGGGCGGATATATGTTAATGAGCGTATATGAATGTTATTCAAATAAGTATTGATAAGAGTGACCATTACATATATGTATCATGGAGATACTTCGGGTTTAAAACAAACGAAATATTATAAGGTGGGACCCTCATGAATCGCATCAGAGTAAAACAGAACATCGGAGCATACTAATGAAAGTTGTGATTGCGATTAATCACATCTGGTCTATCGCAAAGGCATCAATTGCATCGGAGTAAAAGCAGGACATCGACACATACTATTGAAAGTTGCGATTGTGATCAATTACCACTTTTTAAGATATCATGAAAGAGCATTACAGTCGGAAATATTACAATTAATAATACTTGAAAATAAATGGGATGTATATATATATATATATATATATATATATATATATATATATATATATATATATATATATATATATATGGCCTGAAGATTCCTTTTAATAATAAGTTCTGGTTAATGTTGAGGACCGAACGAACATTGGGTTAATATTTGTGTTTGAAGAGTTAAGAAAGGTCGGACTTCTGGGAATGATATGAAACGTTAATTGTGGGACTCGAGAAACACTTATATACGTTGAGGTTAGCACCTGGGATATAATTCTAAAGCCGAAGATTTATTGTGGTGTCTCATAGCAAGTGAGTTGAGAACACAATAGGTGTTAAAGCTTTAGGCCCAATGTGTGAAAGTTGTGAGCACATATTTAACGATTCAATGATATGATAACCATTGGGGTTAGGATTTATAAGGTTCGTACATTAAAATATAATGCCGAGGATGAACATTGAAGATATAAGGACAAGATTAATTTGTTTTGAATAATTGAAGGAGTGAACCTTGCATAGAGGATTTATCTGTATGGTTCTACCATTGAGGGAAACTTGAAGCTCCCGTGTATGGTCGTGCTAGTGAGTTTTATAACCATAAGTGAAAACTTAATTAATATCTCAAATATTTAATTTGAAATATTAAAACTTCTAGATATACTTTTGAAGATTTCCAGTGCAGGGAAATAAATGGAGAGGCACCTTTATATGCATAAGACTTTGAGAGTTATTGGAGAACTAAACTGGTAAAACTGTTCTATATACAACAGATTCAAAATTGTAGTGAACAGGTGAATATGCAGAACTAAAAAAGACAGTGAACAGAGTATGTAGGACAATTACATGACAGCTGCAGCTACACAATTGTAGTAAACAACAGGGGTATGCAGAGCAGTTACCTAACAACAACACAAAATACAAAACCAGCAAAGCCAAAGGCCAGGAAAAGAGCTGAGTGAATTTGTTCTATTATAACTGAAAATGTAAATGTATTAAATTGATATTATATTTTTTGTGATGCATTGGAAAGTCTCCGGAAGAGAACAAAAATCCCACTGTAATATTGAAATTAGTACATATTGTTATATTTTTCCGAATGAGCTGGTAAAAAGAAATGAGAAGGCGAAAGTCAAAGAGGCATTCCTGTCCATTTCGAATTCCTTGTGGAATACAAACATTCATGAGGCAAACTCTATAAATGATATCACTTTGATATGCATAAGCGGTTAGAGAGTGAGGTTAGAGAATGTAGAAATGAAGTAGTGAGGTAGAGAAGAAGGAGGAGCCGATTAGAGAAGAAGGTGGAGCTGATAGAGAATCTGAGAAAATGCAAAGATGATACAGGGCAGATATGAGGACTGATGAACAACAGAAGAGAAGGAACATAATAGAGCTGATATCCAAGGTAAATAAGCAAGTGTTTTTCTTTTGAAAGAGTAAGGAAGTTGGAGCTTCCCTATCAAGTTGTAGCTTGATAGATGTCAATTGTAGCTGACTGAGGTAGGAGCCTCCTGTAGGTTGGTGCCTGCAGAAAATATATGGGCGTTGGTGCTTCCACATCAAGTTGTAGCTTGATAAAATGTCAGTTGTAGCTGACTGAAGTTGGAGCCTCCTGTAGGTTGGTGCTTGCAGAAAATTGATGGGATTTGGGGCTTCCTTGCAAGTTGTAGCTTGCAGAATTGAGGTAGGAGCCTCCTGTGGGTTGGAGCCTACAGAAAATCAGTGGTGAGAGGGAGTTAGAGCTTGCCTTTGTATCACAACAATAATAAGATGTGGTTTTCTCCCTTTATGGGTTTCTACTTATATCTGGTGTCTCTGTGCATGATGTTTATGTGTTGATATGGTTTATATGTTCTTCTTAATACTTGCTGCTCACGTATTAAGATTGATGGTACATTATCTAATCTACTTATTAATTGATGCTCACAAATTAAGATTGCTCACATGTTATGTTGATCATGAAATGAAGGTGTTAATAAAGTTTAATGAAAAGTTTTAAAATTCCATGAATGTGTTAAACTGATTCAACCCCCCCCCCCCTAAGTTTAACTAAGGGTTCAATAGTTAGCACTCCGCCAGATTCCTAAGGCTAAAGAAGGAATCCCAACAGAGGTAACCACAAACCAAACTTTTGACTTGATAGCTAGCCCTATCAAGTCAGAGAGGGCTCTCCCCAAAAGGGTCACAACCAGGAGGGCTAGAGAAATTAGGGTTTTTAAGATAGATATTGAGTGCAGGGGGTTGTTTTGATTTGATATTTGGTTGGTTTATCTCTGGATGAAGAAATTACGTCAAGGGAGCTAGGTCAGGGAAAATGAGATAGGGTTGCAGGGATAAATGGGGCAAGGTAGGAACAATGCTTATCACTTAAATATGATTGTGATGGAATGTATTTGAGACTGAAAAGAAGCTAGGAAGATCATTGGAGATGTATTCTTCTTAGACAGATGAAAATGGACAAACTATGATCAATTCCCCAAAACAGAGCATGTGCAAGAATGTATTCTGATTATCAAACTTAAAAGAGATCATATCATATAAATGAAGTGAACATGAATACAATACATTCTAACATATTAAACTAAATAAAAGACAATGATAAACATCAATACCACAAGTATCCCATAAAATAGTTGCAACTCCTCTTTATTAGTTGGCCAAACTTAGTACAATAGTTCCTTGATAAATAAGCAAACATACAAACTGATTCCAACCCTTGCTTAGTGTGAAGAAAGGGGCTAAATAGACATAAAAACAATCTTCACTCATCTCAGGGGTTGAATCCATGAGGTGAGGAAGAGGTTCACTAATTTACGAACTGAAAAATCAAGTGTAGGATGGTCCAAGTGACTCACTCCTCATTACACTCAAACTGATTCATCTTGACTAAAGGATAACTTTGCCTAATGAATCTACCCCTAGGTAAATTATCCTTGAAACAATTACATTTACCATGATGAATTACATAGGTAAAAATATCATTTCTTTAAATAAAATCAAAATTTACATTGAAAAACCAAAAAATTCAACAAATTGTCATATGTGCCATTTTCCTATCATATGCACCCTCATTTAAGGTTGTGCGCCCTCCATGTTCAAGGTGACTTTTGACTAACCTATAGGTGTCCAAATCCTACCCAAGATGGCTTGTTGGAAAAATATGCCTATCCTCTTTCTTAATATGCCTCAATTTCTAAAAATGATGTTGATTTTACTCCTCAAAATTTCAATCTCCCAAGACTTCTCTGTGTGCGGCACCTAGGCAAAAATATGGGCAGAAACATGATTTTTAGGGTTTTTTTTTCCCTTTTCATTGACCAATTTGACTCAAAAACCTTAGAAAATGTACAGGGTGCATGTATTCATCATTATGAACGTAATGGTGGTTACCTTTTTCCCAAAAAGTGTCCCTATAATTTTTTCAGATCCTAAGGCGCTATGCATATGATAAATTTTCTGCTAAATCCTTATTGAGAAAAACACAGTCAAACTCACTATTTGCAAAAAAGTTTGTAAATGCATCAAAATTCGTAAAATAGTTGATGATGATGTGTCTAGGCTTGAAGGTAAGCCTCAGCAAGAATGCCCAAATTTTTCTTTTCCTCCATGGTCAACTCTTCAATTTTTTCATTGGCACTTCTGAGCTTGGCCAATGCAATTTTCTCCCTCAGGGCATAGTGTTTGACTTTCTTCCTCAATAATTAATTGTCCTTGTTTGCCTTGGGTAGAATATTATCCAAGTGTTTATTGGATCTATCAATCCATGGATCCCTGTTCTCACTGATCACTACGATAAGTTGCTCATCTAGGGTTAGCTTATCAACAAGCTTAGTTTCCCTTTGCCTCTCTAGAGCTAGAGCTCTTTTCAGCCCTCTAGTTCTAGGTCTCTGTCTTGGTACCTATTTTTCTTCATCATCAAGTAAGCCATACCTTTCAAGTGTTCATCTAGCATGACTTTGGCCTTTTGAGCCTCCCTTTGAGCAATGAAATACTTAACCTCATCAATGACTTGTTTGGTTTTCAATTGGTCATTTTCTTGCTCAAGGAAGTGTATTACATATCTTGCCCTGTCAAGTTTAGTCTCAAGCTCATTAATCCTGACATCCTTACCTTTTATGACAGCATTAGTGATTTTTTCATTGTCATCCTCATCTAGGTCAACAAGCTAAAATTCCTGCTCTGTTTCATGAGCATCCTCCTCATCATGAATGATTGGCTCAATGACCTTCTCTTTGCCTTTGTCCACCTGTTGTGTTGTTTTAGAAGGCATGGCCCCTTCCACTCCATGTGGAGAAAACACATGCATCTAGCCTCTCTGGTAGGGTTTTGGCAATGGCTCAACCTCAACCATACTATCCCACTTAGGGTCAATATCCTCCATCATGCTGGGTGACCCAATGTCATGATGAGATGGAGATGAAGGAGGTGAAGTGGACTAATCAGATGATGATGAATGAGCTATGGGTTGAGATGGAGGAATGGAAGTGGATGGATGGGATGATGAAGGCACCTTTTTTTCATATCTATCCTGAAGGTGGGAAAAAGGAAAGAACCTCTTTCTCTCATTCTTATACCTTGGTTTCAGGATAGGCTCAAATTAGTTTTCCTCCAAATAACTCTTTTTGAGTGACTTCTCCCCAACATTTGGGATCTCAGTGGCAGCTGAAATGGTGGAAGTTGAGAAAGTAAAGGTGACTCCAGCTAAAGTGACTTGTTTTTTCTGGGTTGACTTTGACTGACATAAGATATAATGAAATGAGCTTTTAAAAAGTGTATTTATGCTCAACAAGACATGAAGGTGGGCCAACAAATGTGAATTTTTGAGGGAGAGTGAGGTGTTATGACTTGGAATATGATCAGTGAATCAATTTTTGCATGACCTAATGGAATGATAAAAAAATTCAGAGTGGGACCCGTAAAATGATTATAAAAAGAGTAATTTTGATCATTGATGGAAAAATGTATATCCTGACACTAACAGTAACTATCTTGTAAAATTAGACAACAATTTCATTCCTTTTTGTTCCAATCCCTTTGGACCACCAGGGTGATTGGGTACCACTGTTGGAATGATACTAAATCTGGGCACTGAGTGATCAAATGATCATGTTCGTCACACAATGCGCAGATTGGGACTGCACGTTGAGGGTGGTTGTAGGTGGGAAGCTTCCCTTCTGGTGGCCTCCTCTCTTCAGATACACATAGAATGGACCTAGATGCTTCATTCTCTTGGGGTATGGAACTCTCTACAAGTTTTGTATCTTAATTTTCCCCATTGTGGTTTTCCTCCACATATAGGCATATGTTTGGTAACAGTACGCAAAAACTAGGGATGCAGTGATAATGATGTGGATGGTGATTGCCACTGCAAATTTGACACGAATGTTCGAGTATGGAAAAATATCTATGGTACACTAGGTCAATTGGGCAGAATATTTGGAAAGACTCTAAATCTTGGCATTGATGAATCAAATGATCAAGTTCATCGCACAATGCGTAGAGCTGGACTCGAGACTGAGGATTATTTTCATTGGGAGGGGGGCCCGCTGGTGCTGGCCTCTCCTCTAACATATATAAAATGATCCTATATGCTTCAATACCTTGGGTTGTAGTGTTTTCTGCGGGTTCTGTATTCGAGTTTGCTAAGTCATGGTTTTCAATGATGAACTTCACATGAAATCTAACATGGATTGGAGATGATGGATATAGGAACAATGTCGCACGTGGTGGTTTCTTCGACATATTTGACATGTATTTTGTCTATGTTGAGATAATTTTCTTTGGAAAATGTGTGGAATTGGGCACCAATGGTTGAATTCCTTTAACTTGGGGCATTTAATGATCAAATGATTAGGTTCATCGTACAATGTGCAAACCGGGGCATGTGGTGTAGCCTTTTTTTTCCTTCTTTGAACCATTGGGGTTTTTGAGTATGAGCATCATGCGAGATCTTCTCGTACATATAAGATGGTTTTGGACTCGTATTCCTCCATCTGTATGGATGTTGTAGAGGGGCCATGAAGATTAGATTTTTCTAGGGCTTATAATACATCCATATATTAGGGCGTCTCTAGGAAATGATGGGTGCAATGCCTGTATTGGTCGCATATGGTGCACGTATGGTTGGTGAACAATGCTTTACCTTGGGTATTCATGACCTTTTCCTTTTTACGAGTAGTTGAGGCCACGACAATTATTTCGGCATGTAGAAGATATTTTAACTCATCTAATTCTGGTAAAATGTTAGTAGGATTGCCTACGACGTTGAACAATGCACAAGGTTGCAATGCCCTCGGATTAGGTTGAGCAGGAATTTGGGGTTTCTTATGTGGATTATTTTTTAGTAGTTGTGGTTTAGGAGGAGGAGGCATTAAGGGAAGTGGTTGGACTACTTGAGGCATCCATCCTTGTGAGGGAATACCTCATTGAGGAGTTTTGGGCTAATATGGTTATAAATGTGGAATTATAGGTTGAGGAGGAGGATAGCACCAAGGTGAAGGTATGGACCATGGTGATTTGTTTAGAGGACACCAAGACTATAAAGGTGCATTATGACTCGAATTGAAAGAAGGAGGATAGTGTCTACCTTACATACATTGTTGATATGGCTTAGGGCCATGTGGCCTCCTTTGGTTGAAGAAGAAAATTTACTCCATGCCTCCCATTACACCTTTATATACCAATTTCATTCCTAGAATAGATGGACACCTGTCAATTGCATGATTTTCCACGCACATAGAGAAAATTTCTATCACATTTAATGGACATTCATTTCTACGGTGTATCTTGGTGCATCTAGGGAAAAATATGTCTAATACCATTTCTTCCTCCTCTTATCTATTCTTCATCTACAATGTTTCCACATTCAAGGAAAAAGTGTGTAACATTTTTCTTGTAAAATCCTCTAACATACTTCCTATTTCATTCTTGATGACTAAGGTAGAAGGTGAAAAGTTTACCAAACCTTGGTTGTATCCACCTCTTTTCCTTGCAACCATAATGTGGTCCTTGAACACTTTCTTAATTTCATCATAATTGAAGATCAAGTGCTCAGTCTTATGCTCAAAAATAAAATTTCTCATATTGGCTCGGAACCTGAAGGACCGTGTAGTGCTCGTCGTTTTGAGGTGCACTTCGTTTCATGGAAAATGGTCTCTGTATGCTCCTGGAAACGTGATATGTTCACTTTTCTAAACATAAAAAGTTTGTATAGGGATGACAGGGATGCTGACTAGGCATCTTTCCAGTCCAATCAACAAAAGGTATATTCCAAGGAATATTCTCAGAATATTCCCATAGGTGGACCAATGAATAGATGACAATTAGTGTCAACATAGGATTGGTTTATTTCCATTTATATTGGACCAATGAGGTCACAACACGTGGCAAGCCCGAAGGCTACCACGTGCCCTCATGGCCATTGGTCAAAATTTTAGATGGAGACGCCAAGGTTCGACCACGCGACCTTCCCACTGCCAGTGTCGTGCCTTACTGCCTCTACCATAAGTTAGTTCTTAACAATCTATGTATTCAACATATATTTGAATTATACCATTGTATATGGTGGGGGTAAACGAGGGATAGACCCCAGTCCATAAAACCATTATGCCATGACCACTAGCGGGAGCTTTGAACTAATGTGGATTTCAGAACTAAACCATGATTACTTAACCCTTAAACATATTTGATTAGTGCATAATCCAATCTTAAGTGCAGACTAACTTAAGCGCACAGTTAGGGATAAAATACGCTTAATTAGTGCTAAGAATCCACTTAAATTTAATTGCGTATTAATTTGCGGACCCCAAATTTGGAAGAAACTACCAGTTTTAGTTGTAGTTAGCTATTTTAGGGCCTAAAATAGTGGGAAATTTTGAAAATTCCATAAATTTTGCGTTTTCGACAAATTTAGGCTCAGAAAGTGGCTAGCTGGCCATTTTGAGCCATTCTAAACTCATTGGAGCAAGTTATAGGAGTAAAATACCATTTTAAATAGGTAAATATTACAATTTGAGCATAATATAGAGGCCCAAGCCATGGAAGCTGGACCAAGGAGATGTAGCCTAGGAGGGGTGAACTCGTTCATCAAATACTTGTGTTAATGTTATGTATGGTGATGTTTAGTACTTTATTTTTTGTTGTTAATCTCTTGTTTTTATATAAAATTTCTCACTAAATTGACATGAAAAACACTCATGAGACTTGATAATTTGCAAGAAAACCTAAACCCTTAAGCACACATACGACATTTCTTTATAAAATATGAAAGGGGAATTATTTGAGCATTACAAACATCCTCCATTCAGATCATTTTCGGTATCAGAGCTAAGTTCTTTAGGTTTTGTTGTGCAAGAAGGGATCTAATTGTTTTCAAGTTTATGTCATGCTTACAAGGTTAAAACTCAAAAGAGGAGAAGTGAAGTTGGTTGAGAGCCCTGCAGTTGGTTCAAGAGGAAGAAGGGAAAGGTTTCCAAAGTATTAAACACCAGCACATCCTCAAGTTGAATTTGAGTCTTCAGTGGGCATGTATCATGAAGGAGAACCTACCATGATAGAAGATGAGAGAGCATTCAAGAAGGCATTCTTTGATATGACTGAGATGGTTAAAGTCCTCTATGAGGAAAGGAATGTAAGGATGCAAGCAGATATTTCAAGGCCTCCAAGAGGATAGGGTTCTCCAGGAGGAGGAGGCCATGGAGATGGTAAGAAGCCACCATCCACTCCACCATCATCCTCACCACCATCTTCACCTTCCTCATCTTTATCATCTTCCACTACCACAACCCTACAATTTGCTCATACACACACTTCCAAAGGAGCTGGTAAATCACCCTTATTTAAACTCGATGTGAAATTTGAGCTTCCACTGTATAATAGCGAAGTTAATGAAAAGAAGCTGGATAATTGGATTTTTCAATGAGAGGTTTACTGTAGAATTCATAACCTTCAAGAAGATGACATAAATATTTAATTGGCTTCTTTGAGAATGGAGGGATCAGCACTTGTATGGTGGGAAGAAAATACACAAGAGGAGATTAAAAACCATGGTAAGATCTAAATGTCTTGGTAAAATTTTATTGCTACCATTAAAAGACAATTCTATCCTCTAGCTTACGTACAAAAATCCATTATGGACTGGCAAAATTTTAGACAATGTTATGTATATTTTATTAATTATTAGTTAGATATAGTTATCTTAGGTTTTATTAAGTGAAACGGCATGATCAAAGATCATGCCTCTTCACCAAGGGACACCATGAGGCTATATTTAAAGCCTCGGTGATTCCCCATTGTAATCATATCTCATATCTTATATTTTATCAATAATAATATATACTTATTCAAGTTTACCAGAGTTTTTACACTCCAGACAATTGAAAGGGAAAAGTGTGCAAGATTATAATCATGAATTTAGGAGAAGATATCTTATTTTGGGTGTCAATTTGTATTCTCAAGAAACTTTGTTAAAGTATATTGGGTTTTTTCACAGTTATCTTAGACATATTATTCTCATGTTCAATCCCACAAACTTAGATGAGGTTTGCGTTCAAGCCATACATCTAGAAGCAAGAGGGAAACATAGTGCAGATGAGAAAAGTGATAGTTTCCTTGATTATGAGGGTAAAGGAAAGGGAAATTTTAACGGAAGAGGAAAGAAAAATGGTTCTATAAAAATATAGAATTAGAAACTCACATGTAAATATTGTTCGAAAAATGGCCATGATGAAGACCATTGTCGGAAACTCCATCTAGAGTTGAAGCCAAGAAAAATTAAAGCCAAAGAGAAGGGGGAAATTGTTGCAATCATTGAACATGACTTAGGTTCAAATTCAAGAGATGAAACCAATATTACAACAATGGGTTTGAAAGGTAAGAACATAGCAAGCACTAGTTCTTCAAGTTGTTCCAATGTAACTCAAGATGAAGATACAAGAATTGAACTCTTTCATATTATAGTCGTTTCAAAACATACCAAGATAGGCACATTATTTGATAGTTGTTATCAAGCTAATTTGATTTCTGAAGACTTAGTTAAGAAATTAAATCTTGAAAATGATATACATCCAAAACCGTATCCTTTAGGGTGAATAAGCAAGAATCAAAATTTTCATGTAACAAGGAAGTGCATCCTAAGGTTTGCAATCAATTCAAACTTTCTTGATGAAGTTGAACTTGACGTAGTCAGTATCTTTATAATAGGAAATCAGTATCTCATCACCATGAGAATAAGTATCACTTATTTAAGGATGAAATTGAGTACATAGTTAGAGAACATATGAAGAAGATAATTTTGTCTCTTATACATGCAAGAGAAATGAATAGAATAGTGAATGCAAGTCAAAATTTGTCTTTGTTAATGTTCAAGCATAGATATGTTTTGAATGAGACCTTCGAATAAGATGAATACAATGATCAAGATGATTTCATTGAAGTTGCTAATTTTTGTAATAAGATATTTTAGGACTCTAACAGGTTTCCTTTGAAAGGAGGTAATCAAGATGTGAAATATTTGTAGCAGCCAACATCAGTGTTGAGCAGTGATGGAAACAAGAGGTTGGTGCAAGAGAGTGCAAAGGTCAAAGAGAAATCACCAAATAAATTTGACAAAGAAGGCATATGTTCCACAAGTACTTTTTTTTGGTTTCAAAAGGGTACATAGCAATGGATAAAACACTTGGTCAAAAGTCGACGCAAGTACAAGGCAAGACAAGCTAAAAATCACCATGCCGACAGTGTTCGAGCTGAGACATTTTTCAAGTTTCCTTTGATTGATGACCAATATGGGAACAATTTGTTTTCTACAAGGACAACTTGATTTTTTGAAAATTCAAAGGAAATGCAACATGATGGTGTCTATAACAACAAGACATGGTCTCCAGAGTGAAGGAAAAAGGCTAGTTTTGTGAAAATGTCAAATTGATGAAATTGGGAATATTCCAGTGGATTGAGATTGGAAGGGTGAGGGAATTATACCCTCATCCACATGTTCAGCAATGAAAGATATTTTTGTGTCCAAAAGTTTTCTAGTGGGGAGGAATGATTAGGTGTTTAGTTTTATGCTCAAAAATCAACGTTCTTAGATTGGCTCGGAACCTAAATGATCACGTAGAGCTCATCTTTCTGAATTCGGCACACTTCGTTTCACGAAAAATGGTCTTCGTATGCTCCCATAAATGTAATCTAATTTCTTTGCTAAATAGGAAAATTTTTTACAGGGATGACAGGGATGTTGACTAGGCATCTGTATAGTCTAGTTAGCAAAAGGTATATTCCAAGGAATATTCCTTAGAATATTCTTGGAATATTCCCACAAGTGGACCAATGAACATATGACAAGTGTCGACATCAAATTGGTTTATTGGCATTGAGATTGGACCAATGAGGTCACGACACATGGCAAGCCTAGAGGCCACCACGTGCCCTCATATCCATTGGTCAAAATTTTAGGCGAAGGCATTGGGGTTTGACCGCGTGACCTCCCCACTACCAGCGCCACGCCTTACCACCTCCTCTATATGTTATTTCTTAACAATCTATGTATTTGACATATATTTGAATTAGACCATTGTATATGGTGGGGGTAAGCGGGGGCCCGCCCCTAATCGATAGAACCGTTATGCCATGACCATCGGCGGGAGCTCCAAACTAATGTGGAGTTTAGAACTAAACCACAATTACTAACCCTTAAAGATATTTTATTAGCTCATAATCCAATCTTAAGTGTGGATTAACTTAAGCACGTAGTTAGCACTAAATTTCACTTAATTAGCACTAAGACTCCACTTAAATTTAATTGTGGATTAATTGGTGTACCCATAGATTTGGTAGAAACTTCCATTTTTAGTTGTAGTTAGCTAGTTTAGGGCGTAAAATAGTGGGAAATTTTGAAAAGGCCATAAATTGTTCATTTTTCGACCAATTCAGGCTCAAAAAGAGGCTAGATGACCATTTTTGAGCCATTATGGACTCATTGGAGCAGGTTACATGATAAAAAGAGCATTGTAAATAGGTAAATTTGACAATTTGAGCATAATATAGAAGCCCAAGCCATGGAAGTTGGACCAAGGAGATGTAGCCTGGGAGGGGTGAAATCCTTCATCAAATACCAGTGTTAATTTTATGTATTGTGATGTTATGTACTTTATTTGTTGATGTTCAGCTCTCTTTTTTTAATGTTAAATTTCTCACCAAATTTACATGAAAAAAACTCATGAGACTTGATAATTTTCAAGAAAACCTGAACCCTTAAGCACACATAAGACATTTTTTTATAAAAACTGAAAGGTGAATTAGCTGAGCATTACTAACATCCTCCATTCAGATCAATTGAGTTGGTAAATATCTCCATTAGAAATCATGTTGAGGGTCTCGATCAACTCTCCCCTGACTGCTCAGAGTAACACTAGCTTCATTGATTCTAGGTTGAGGTTGCAATTAGCCCTACTATAGCTTAGTTGAAATATTTCCTCAAAGTCCTCAAGAGACTCATCTGGCCCTTGACTCATCCTGAATATTTCATTTTTGTGTCCCTTTATTTTCAATAATTATTTTTTTAATGCTTGTTGCATTTGAGCTCAAGTAGTGATATTTCCTCCTTCCAAACTCATGAACTAGCACAGGGTTGCATCCTTGAGGGTGTAAGAAAAAAATTTAAGTTTCTACTCATCAGAGGTGTAAACAAATTTCTTACATACGACAAAAAATTCAAACATTAAGGTATCAACGTCTTTAGAATCCAAGCCATAAAAATGTGGAAGGGAAGTAGGGATAATTTTCTTCATTCTATCTTCCCCGTTTATCTCCTCGATAGGAAATAATTCAACTTTCTTGTTTCCTGGAATTCCTTTAGTGCATGATGAATATTCTTCTTCCCCTATAGGCTCCTCAAAAATCTCTGGTTTCTCACCCAAAAGGTTCTCCAAATCTTTTGTGGTTATAGGAGGAGGTCCACGATCACCAAAAAGTGAAGGTGTATTACTTGTAGAAGTGGGGATTTTAGGAAAAAAATTCCTTGAGTTTTCCCTAGCTCTACAAGGCATGAAATGAATGTTATTTGTTCTTTCCTTTGTGAATTTTTTTATAAACATAAATATTTATGCAAAAATTATTTTTGTTTTTTAGGAAATGGAATGGAAAAGAAAGAAAATTTAAAGCAGAAATCAATACCTATTTCGAGACCTCCCTAACAACGACACAAAAAGGTGACGAGTTCTAGTATTAAAAAAATAATGTTGCAACTCCTAGGGCTACCAACTTCAATTTATCAATTCATAGTTCATACAAACTTAATAGGTGACAATTTTATGTGCACAGTAAGCAAGATTCTACCTAAGTTTCTCTAAAACATTGAATTTATCTCAAATGTGCAAAGGCAATTTTGCAAAATTCCAAAGAAGGAAAACTACTAAACTTAATTTTGCAAGAAAAGATAAAATGGAAGAATCACTTTTCCTATTGCATAAAAGAAATACTACTCTATTTGCATGGAAAGAAAAGTTGGGAAATAAATTCTAATATTTTTTGCAGAAGATAAATAATAGGAAAGAAAACCTCAGCTAGTTGCATGAAAGTAGTGACTCTAATATATATTGCAATAAATCAAACCTATGATATTGAAATAAAGGTAGATTATTTCCTATTTGTAGAAACCATCAAATTTTCATAAGTGATCAATGCAAACTATTTTTATGCTACTTAACGC
Organism: Pinus albicaulis; assembly: GCA_034641835.2. Classification (NCBI taxonomy): domain Eukaryota; kingdom Viridiplantae; phylum Streptophyta; class Pinopsida; order Pinales; family Pinaceae; genus Pinus; species Pinus albicaulis. The sequence continues at coordinate 663,621,591 of CM076571.1, forward strand.
ATAACCAAAATGGTAAACCCTAGTTGTAGAATTAAACTACAATGATGGAAGGAAGATATACAAAGGATCTCTGGTCTTCTCAAAAAAAAAATCAAGGCTTAGAGAACTATTTGGAGTGATGAGAAGCAAAAAATAAGCATTAGATGCAAATCTGGGCATGTTTTGATGAATTATGTGAAATGTTATAGGATTGCTACGTGATGCTTTGTATTGCTAAAGGATAGCATCCAGGAGAAATATAAGGTTTCTAGGAGCATTCTAAAGGTGGTAAAATGTGGTAAGAAGTTTTTAAAGAGTGTAAAGGACCTTTCCAAGATCATATCTACTCAATAGCCCAACTGGAACAAAGGGGAAAAGAAAACTAGCAGTCTCTTGTAACTCTGTAATGTAATTTTTTATGCACAAAAAAATTGGAGATAAAAAAAAATGGGAGGAAGAGTGTTGAATGAGATGGTGTTTATGCATGGAAAGTGATGGTAATTTTCACAATGGAATGATAGATCTCAGCTTCACAAAAAAATATTATTCAACTAGCAAAGACAACATGACTAAGGGACTGCTAAAATACTAATTGCAGAAAGCCAAAATGCATGGGAAAGGATGAGTTGATTTTGAACTAGAATATAACTATTGCATAAAATAAATACTATATTTTTTTTCTTGTTCACATAGGGTACACATCCAATCTTCCCAAGAGAACCAACTTATAAAATTGCAGAGGAAAAGTTTTTTCTCATAAAAAGATTTGTAGAAAGAAACACAACTACACTAAGTGCAAAAAAAAAAATACATAACAGAAATCTATAAAAGAGGGGTTTGAGTTCTTGGGTTTGGCCCTAACCCAAGGAAACTCATCTCCATTAAAGAAAACTTATATTTCAGGAAAAATGATGCATTATATTAATCTTAGATATTTTTCAAATACATAACATGAAAATGCAAATAACACATAGTAGTATCTTTCTCTAATAGTAACTATCTTCCTTTGAAATTCGAATCCTACTGAGCTACTAAGCTCCTTTATTTATACAAAAATGAGTGAGGAGAAAGGAAAGTGAGGTTTCTCCAAAACTCCTATAAAAGTGGATCTAGTCTCAGTTTTGTATTCATTGATAGGTAGTAACTAACCCATAAGGAAATTGAGTTGTTAATGGGCTAATGCAAGGAATGATCCTCCTAAATCTTCTCATGTTTGTTCTCCATGTGTTATTCTCAATAAATTTTGTGTATCCTACACATTCAATGTATTAGGCTACATGATATAACAATATTCACTAACCTTCCTAGTGAACACACTATAGTTCAAAAATATCATCAAATGAAAAAATAGAGATTAAAATTTGTTGAATGATGGCTAATGGGCCTTAAATTGTACCTATTTTGGAGGCCCATCATAATTCTCACACAAATTGTTTCGCATCCTTTAAGAAACTTATTCACTTAATCATAGGCATTACCTGACATCCCAAGCTACCTAAGAAGGAATGCCTTCTTCAGGATGGAAACCCGCATTCTTTTTAATATCTTCCCATTCTCTTTCTTCCTTTGCATGTTCCTTGTTTTCTTGTAATCCCAATAGTAGAAGAATATTGAGCTTTAGTCTAATACAATTGGTCACTAATCTATAAACTATAATTTTCTAAAAAGGGGTTATATCCAAAGCATTCCTTAGCCTTTCTAGTGAGTGATTTCCTTTATTCTCAAGTTTCATGGCAGGGTGTGCCACCTTCTCTGAAAGGCTTGTAGGCTTTCAGTTGCTAATAATATGAAGGTATCTTCAAAGTGTAAGATTGTATGCTCTTATTTCTCTTGTAGGTTGGTGTCGGCCTCAGATCTCCAGCAATGAACCTATGAATATTGGTGACAAGACAAGGGCCTCTTAACTCTACTCTAATCCAAAAGGGTTCATTTACCTCTTTATCCATGACTCATTGAGTTATTCAGCTGTGGCCTCTTCAAGGGTAAGCCAGAAGTCCAAGGCCATCAATTGCACACCTCCCATTATTGATTTTCGGTCCCAAATATTCATGTCAGTCCGTAATAAATTGTGCATATAAAATTCAATCATTTTATTTATATCCTAAATACCACTCTTATGACAAAACTCAATGAACTCTTTGTATTATTGGAAGGGGACAGAGTCATGTTGAGCCAATATTCTATTCTAGAATTGGTTCCATTGTTCCTTTAGGAACGGACTTGAATAAGTATTTGATGGATGTATGCATTAGATGAATTTTATGGCCAATATTTCCATGGTGGCTAGCTACTCCTCCTTCTCTTGTATTTAGTATTTTAGCCTTATATTTTATGTTTTCATCAGGTCCCTAATACCGCTTGTGAGAACCAATGAACTCTTTGTATTATTGGAAGGGGACAGAGTCATGTTGAGCCAATATTCTATTCTAGAATTGGTTCCATTGTTCCTTTAGGAACGGACTTGAATAAGTATTTGATGGATGTATGCATTAGATGAATTTTATGGCCAATATTTCCATGGTGGCTAGCTACTCCTCCTTCTCTTGTATTTAGTATTTTAGCCTTATATTTTATGTTTTCATCAGGTCCCTTAAATTGGCTTCCTTTCATATAATATCAACCATTTTCTCCCCCATATTTTTCATCTTCTCCTCCATTATTCCCACATATTCACGTCCCTTGGATTTTGTAATTTTGATCAACCTGTGGGTCCTATCTATTTCCTTTTCTATCTCAAAGAAGAGTAGGACTGCAAAATGAGTAGGGAGTATCTTCCCTTGTTCAAACCATTTATAGTAGGATCCAAGGTCTAGTTGAGGATATGGCTCTTATAGGTATAAATTTTTCTCTTGTATCACCACAACCACTTCCTTCAGTTTTTGTTCAGTTTCATGTAGCTGTGTACTACCTTCCTGTAGCATGAAGATTTCTCTTGTAGTTTGATGATCTATTTAGGGTTCTTGGTCCCCTTGGTGCATGGCCTATTTTATGGGGTCTGTGGTTTATTTCCACTTATTTTTTATGGAGTTTATCTCCTCTTAATACCTCTTTCCTCTTTCAAATTCTCCCCCTTGTTGGTTGGATGAATATTTAATAGTAATATGGGTTGGGGAAGGGGGTTGAGACTTTCCTGGCTTTATTTTGTTTCTCTTTTTATTTTGAAGTACAATGGGGGTTTCCTTGGCCTCCTTCCTTTTGGTTTACCTAGGGTACTTAATTCTGCCAAGGTAGAAACCAATTCCTCTTCTATCTTTCCTTGTGAAATGATTTATATATGTTTCCTTCTCCTTCTTTTTTATGGCCTAGATGATGTCCCAATGGCCTCTGGATTCCTCTATTATTTTATTTGTGTCATAGTAGCCTTGATTATGTATTCCTTAGGAATTGTGGTTTTTTATTCTATTTAAATTTATTTTTTAACCTCTTCTTCTTCCTCCTCCACTTCCTTTGGCTCCTCTTCTTCTTCCTCCTCTACTTAATTTGGCTCCTCTTCTTCTTATTTTTCTTCTTCTTCTTCTTTAGTATATCCTCCCTCTATTGCATCTCCTCCAAGTTCCAATTGGGCTTGTGCTTGTGTTTTTAGGAAGGAATCCTTGTCCATGTCCACAAAGTAAGCCCTAGTTATAGGGTTTTTAAGACCCTCTAGATCATCCATAACTATTGAAATTATGAAACCATGGTGTGTTATGTATTTATGTTTTCCTCCTTTAAATTTTTGGCTCATCTCCTTGATTGGATGGAAGAGAAAGCGAAGAATTCTCAATTTTTCTTGAGTGGGAAAATTCATTTGATAGCTCAGCTAATGGAGAATCCTAAATAGGTATGCATATACAATAATAATTTTTCCTTCAAAATTTATGTACTTCAAGACATGGTACTCTACCTCGTCCGAGGGATAGGGTAAACCTTCTATTCTAACTCCGTTTTTTTCCTCAATGGGATGTTCTTCTAGAAGGAAAATGTCCTTTTTTATTTGCTCCATTTCAATCGTAGGGGAATTATGGTTACTATGCTGATGAAATATTCATTCAAGTGGATAATGAGTCCCATTAATATGATGAAGGCATCATTTTATCCTTGTGTTTGGAGGCTCAAAGTGAATTCTTCAGTGACCTTATCATCAAAACCCCTGAATTTTTCAAAGAACCCTAACCATTGATGATTGGAAAAGAGATCCCTATAGGATGTTGGTGAATTTTATATGGATATATGGGTTCTGTATGTTTTAATCCACCCCCCATATTCTTCAACACAAATTTTCCAAAATTGGAGAAGCAATTCCCTCTCCATGTTATAGGTTTTAGGGATTTCTATGCAATTAGGGTTATTAAGGCAAAGGTAAAAGGAACAGTTTGTTTAAATTTCTTGGAAGAGGGAATATTTCATACTACCACTCAAAGAAATTGCATGTCATTTTCTAAGCGTGCTCATTTAAAAAAATTATATTTTTCATTTTCCTTTCATGCCCAAATTTGCGTCATAAACTAATGCATAATGTACTTCTAAAAAATTAAAGGATTTTGCAGGATTTTTCATCAAAAGATGGAAAGGAGAATTCATACTTACCCTACCTTTGATGATCATCCTTGAATTATAGGACTTGAGTGATGAAATTTCTTAGAAATGAGCTCCTTGTAGCTCTTTATAATCTCCTGTAGCACCCTTAAACTATCTTGTAGTACTTTATGTCTATCCTGTAACAAAAACCTATAGGTCTTGTATATTCTTCTGTAGCGGTATATGAAAAAAATGGAATAGGTAGATTGTACTTAAATGGTAGTGGCAGGCCTCCATTGTATTTAAAATACACTTTTTATGCCAAAGGAATCTCAGGGGCTCGACTTATGCTATTGGTGGTTGACTGGTTGGGCACAACGCACTCCATGAGTGTAACACCCTCTTCCCATATCTACCCAAGTAACCAGACAACTGAGGTAAAAATTTGATGAGAGGTTACTAATATGAGATTCAACCTTCTATATGACCTTAAGGAAGTGGAACCGATGGAAACTTGGCAAACAAACCTTACACATCATCAACAACACCTTTAGGAGGTAGCCCAACCTCCCAGACCCTTGAACCCTGAGGGGGAATTATTTTTTTACCCTTTTGAGCCTTAGCCACAGACATGTAAGGGCAAGAGAGTGGATAAAATCCTATAGCCATGGGCATACCAAGGAAATATCATGGCCAAGGCCCAAAAAAGTCAATTTTGTGCCTGCAACTCTGAGATTTGTGCCACCTTTTCAGCCCCAGAGCCCAGGTCACTGTCTAGAACTTCATGAAAATTTAGGATATGATAAATAACATTAGAAAAAAGGCACAGAAGCAATCACATCATTAGAAACTCATCTATACCCCTCCCATCCATGACTGGAATTTCATTAAAAATGTCACAAACATTGCATCTACAGGTATAAACAATATATTTAAAAATGGAGGTCCATTACTTATCTTAGAAATGCTAAGAAGAATTTATCCCCTACATCATAAGATAAAATAAAGTATATTTTACCATAGATACATTTTGTATTCATTTACAGGTAAAAACATAGATATATCCATGCACCGTCACTGATAGAATACATGCTTGTAACCAGTATAATAACAACAGAAATACAATCGATACAACAACAAATAAATCCATACATAAACCAATACATTTTCATACCAAATACCATAGGAATCATATATTAATTACTAAATGTGAAAACCAACTAGATATGGGACTTCCACGTTCCACCCGACCATAGATTGGATGGGCCAAGGCTAACTTCAGCCAATCACCCCCGTGCCATATTCCAAGAATGAATGTGGGACATTATCAAACACATCAATCAACACCAAACCAGGGCTCCAGAGACCAAACTATCTCAACCCAAAAGTAGTGATTCCACCTCATGGTTGGACATCAATAACCATTAATAAATTATCTCTATCCAAGTTGTTCTAGGGCTCCAGAGTGTTTGTTCCAACCAGGGCTTCCAGGACTAGTAACTCAACCCCAACTGTTACAAGGCTTCCAGAGAGTTTGTCCAACCAGGGCTGTCAAGACTAGTAATTCAGCCCACCTAGGTCTTCCAGAGCATTTTTCCAACCAATGCTTCCAGGACTAGTAACTCAACCCACAGTTTTCTGTCGGGCTTCAAGAGCTTTTTTCCAACCAAGGCTTCTAGGAACTAATAAATCAACCCACAGCTAAAGGAATCATGAGAACCAACCAGAAAAAAATTAATGGAAATAATCCCACAATACCATGGTTGTCCAAGAAATGGAAAGGCCAGTTAAATCAACATGCATACACCATGCATGCCAAAACTAGTGAGGAAAACATACATGCAACTCAGTACCTACAATCAAAATCCGCTATAGCTGCTAATCTCGATGACCGATTGTGCTTTCCTGCTCTTCCTTTGCCTTCTTGCTCCAAATCACCAAGTATCCACACTCTCCAAGAGTGCTCCAAGAAGTATCCAAGAGTATCATAGAGAGAGAATACATCCATTAAATCCACATAATAATAGGTATAAAAGAAAGAGAATTTGTCTTCCATTAAACATAAGAAAATACTGACCAGGTTTGGGGCTTCCATGTTCCACCCGACCATAGACATGGAAGATCCAAATATCTCTTCATCCAGTCACTCCCATTCCATATTCCAAGCATGAATGTGGGATCTCATGGATAAACTCATCCAAAAACACAACCAAGGGAATATAGAGGTTAAACCACCTCCACCCTCACCATACCGTGATCACACCCAACCGATGCTATGATCACCAAACCAAGCAGAACATGGAAATTCCATCCGGAATCCATCATTATCCTTGAGGAATTTTTCATCTCCTTGTCTCTTAGGCTTTACCGCAATATAATCCTGGATCACTAGGCCCTAAACGAGACACCTCCCATAAGATTGACCATGTATCCTGCCAAAACTTTTCAAGGGATTCCTAGGCCTTTGGGAATTAACATTGAGACCACCTGTGCCACAGATTTCGAATCCATCCAAAAAATTCAGTGCTCAAAACCGAGATCAAAATCCCAACACACCATGGCATCTGGAAAGGGAAAGGCAAGGCTGAAAACTATTGTCATAACCTGGAAAAATCATGCCACTAATAGAAAAATGACTAAATACCAACATTCATAAACCATGCATGTCCAAAATAGCTAGGAAATCACACATGCAATATGTTACATGCAAGTATTCTTGTTGAAGTAAATAGATCCTTCTTTTCCTTGCTTGATATTTTCTTTCCTTTCATTTGTTGTCCTTCCTTTTCTTGCTTCCTCCTCCTCAGCACAACGCTAAATTTCTCCAAGAAAACTCTAAGTATCCAAGAGGGAGAGAGAGAGAGAGAGAATAATGAGAGAGATCCAAAACATGAGTTGAGAATAACTACACTGACAAAAGGTACAAACTGATCCTCATAAGCCTTTTTATTAATGAGGCCTCTATTTTCTTCATTTTCCATTATTTTCCTTCACTTTCCTCCTCACATGCAACCTGTATGGTAATTTAATTGATGTTAAATAGCTTACATGAATTATCAACCAGGGATAGTATACTAAGTAAATGTGTGTGCATTGTATGTGCTAGGAGTCTTTACTATTCAAACAATTCCTAAGTTAAATTGAGATATCAAGATGCACATGTTAACTATAAAAATTAATATGTTACTCTAAAATCAAAATGATCACACTTTCTTAAAAGAAATAATTGCAAACTAAAATCATCATAAAATTATCACACTTGTTCAAAATAAATATCACACTTAAAAGAAATAAATATCACTCTTGATCAAAGGAAAATCACATTTTTTTCACTCCTACTTGAAATAAATCACACTTACTTGAAATGAAATCAAACTTGCTTGAAATGAAATCACACTTGATGATGAAACTAAATTTAAATTACTTTTGACAAAAAGAGATTAACTCTAAATTGAAATTCTACAACTACACTGCAAATTCATATGAACCTATACTTTTTCCATGTGTACAAGAGATCTCTCTTCAATCTATAGAAAAATGATTAATCAATCTTACTCTAAAAAAAATCCTAAGAACTCATTACAAAATCAAACTTAAGCATTTAAACAAACTAATGAAATGTTACAAAAAATAGAAAATTGAAATGTTATCTATAATTAATGAAAACCTTACAACTCGAGGGAGCCCTCCTGCGAGAAGTAGGTGTCAGCACCACACATTTAAAAGAGTAATTTCACATTTATAATTTTCACAACAAAGAAATGAAATGAAATAAGAGTTTTATATTTGAAAAAACATATTTTTTCAAATAAAATCCAAGTCTGTGACTGTCATGGCGAGAGGAAAATTTATAATATAGTGATCATAACTATTTCATAGTATTACGACTCTTCCTTACTCAACAATGACTAAAATTATAATAAATCAATAAGATAACATGATTATCTTATGATTTTCTATCAGCAAAGAAAATCATGAGGCTGAATATATGCATCTACTAATTTCTCACTCACTTGATTCGCCTTCCATGGTGGTTGAATTTTTATTTGATTGAGCTGCTATGATTCTTTACTTATTGATCCAGGTTATGAACATAGATAAAAATCATTATGCCAACTATTTTCCACCTTCCATAAGCCTTTTTCTTCAGTTGGATCTTCAGAACTCATCAAACCTTCAACTTTGCTGCAAAATCATACATTAGTTGCAGAATCATTGTAATTCAGTAGCTAATGTAGTTACTAAGTTAAATAATAAAAAACATTGACAATTATGAAACAAAAGATGATTAATGGTACCTGTTATGCCATAAACCTTGTAAATTCATTCCCAATTAGAGTTATTAGGCTCAAAAATAAGGAGGATAGGGTGTAAGGGGGTTGTCAAAAAGAAGGAATTTTGGTGTTTAACATTCCCCCCAAAAAAATACATTGCATGCCATGCAAAGTTTCAAACTTTGTGTCTATGCTTTTTCATTGAGCTTCTTCAAAGGTCTGAGTAAGAACATCCAAGCTATTTGTTATTTATTTCTTAGTAGTGACTGCCATCCTCAGTTTCTTCATAAAGATTCAATGTTGCAAGCTCATCACCTTTCTTTGAAGATATTTTTTTGGCCTTCAATTTCTTGTTCTTCTCATACCATACACTAAGATGCAACATGATATTATCATTTATAGTTATTTGGATTTCATTTTTCACTTTCAATTTTCCATGCTCTTGCTTCAAATGTCTATTTAGTACCTCCAAATCATATATTTATTCTTTAAGAGTTCTTACAATTTGGGGTCTTTCTGGAAGATCAGAATGAGTAATTTCGTCTTAGTTTGAGGATGATCCCATTGTTTTGCTTATAGCTCTTTGCTCCAAATAATCTATGTAGTCATATATCTCTTTCTTAATAGAATTTGTTTCAAGAGTTCTCTTAGTTGGACTAGAAATTGGTGATAGAACTCTAGGTGATGGAACTCTTGGTGATGGAATTCTCAATTCCTCATATTCTTCTAATTTGATGAATACTGGGGACTGTTGAGATTGTCCATGCACTTTTTTGTTGAGACATTCACTTCTTCTTACAGTAGATGATGTTTTTCAGTAGTAAGGGATTGCTTCTAAATTTCCTCTTGATCTTTTCTCTTTTTGGATGAACTTTCTCCTTTATTGTTGGATTTCTTTCTTCTAACATTTCTCCGTTAAGAGTCTCCAACACACTTGCAAGAGGAGTTTCATCCTCTGAATCATGATTTTTTTTGGAGGAGTTATCCTTAGGTCTTAAGGGTAATTTAATTCTACTCTTCCTTGTTTTGTTGGGTTCTCCTTGTTTTTCCTCCTTAAAATGATTTCTAATTAAGAAATTTTCCCAATTGTCTCCTATGTTTTTCAGATGAGCTTCAATATTCAACATTTTTACTCATCCATGGTGGTATAAGGCATTATCTATGGAATGTATTTTCCTCTAGGTTAATTTCATTTCCTTCAAGAAAATTCATCATCAATCGTGTATGGTATAAGAACATGTTACCAAACCTACCTTCACAAGTTATAAATTTTTGAATAATCAATAGAAAATTCCTACATTTTTTCTTCAAATTTGTGATCGGTATCCTCTTTTTAAACATGGAAATATCCATACCTGGATTCTTGAGGAAGACTATCCACTCTTTCTCTTCAATTTTTCGGTTCTTGAACCATCTGTCACTGATTTTTTGGAAATCTTGTAGCCTCTGCTACAAATGACTCTGACAAAACAAATTTCACATCCCCAATCTCTGCTTCTATGTTATTGTATGCCCTAACAAAGGATTTTATCACTTATTTTTCATGCCCATAAAATTTTTCCAAGAACTCTAACCATTGTGCTTGCTGCAACAACTGTCTGGCATGTGGGTATCCTTCAAGGAATTTATCTAATTTAGATCTAAGCATACAATGACTATAATGTTTGAGAAGATTTATCCCTCAATTTCTCTTTTGAAAGCATTATTTTGGAAGGAATTTTTTTATGGAGTGAGTTACAAAAATGGAGTTTAGGTAAGAGGTGGTTACGACAATGAAAACAGGGTTGAGTGAAATAGATGTGATGGAAGGACTGCACATGAGGTGGAATGATATATGAAGATAAAGAAATGATTTTGAATTATATCAAGGTTTCATAACGGATTCATTTGAAAATACATAGATATTTTCATTAATTTCAAATTCATGTCATAGTAATAATTTTACAAAATGGCGGTAGAAATAGTCACTCATTTTTATTTCATAATTAAAAAGTTTTACCTTTATTATCTAACTAATATATACATACCTTATATCTTTTCCTTACTAATTTTTGTCCTTTTCCAGGTTGCTTTAGGTTGTGTGCAGGTTTCTCTAGATGTAATCTTCATTCAATTTTCTTTTTCCATGATCTTTGTTTGCCCTGGTTGCAATCTGTCAAGTTAGCTGTAGAATTTCATGAGAGTTGCAGAATGTCGACAATTTCGTAGCTGTCTTATTTTTCAAAAGAGAAAAGAGGAATAAAAAGAAAATGGGACAAGAATAGGGAATTTTAAGAAGAAAATCTATGTTGCCAAGGATTCTTGGTTTCCAACTTAGCTTTTCTATATAAACATGCCAACATTGTTGGTTTTCCTACTTACAATTTTTTTTTATTTTCATCATTTTTTATTTTCCTTATATATATATATATATATATATATATATATTATTTTTATTTTTTGAAAAATAAATTAGAAGGATAAGTTGGAGAGGAAGAAGAATCTTCCTTGACCAACTTCAAATTGAGATTATCTTGCAATTTTTTTATGAACTCTTCCTTCGTCATTTTTTTATGATATATTCATAATCTATAAACATTTACAAGGAAAGTTACTTTTTCTTCATCAATAGTTTTTATTTTGACTGCTAGATTATCAAAGACAGTTTCAATCTCATAAGGACCAAGTCAATGAGTTTGAAATTTTCCTTGAAAATATTTAACTTTGAATAAAAAAAGAATTCCCAATCACTAGGCTGGAATTTTATTTCTTTGATAAACTTGTCATGCCACCTTGATCATTGTTATTGAGCTATATTGGTTTTATGAATAACATCTGGTCGTATCTCATCAAGTTCATTCAATTTCTCCATTCTTTGTCTTTGTGTTCCTGGTAGATCAAGACCTGATTTTACTGTTGTTTTAAAGATCTTTATCTGGAACACAATAGGAAACATGAATTTCTTTCCATAAAAAATTTCATGAGTTTGTCATGTTTTATTTCTCCATGTGGTGCAATATGAATATAAAGCTTTTGGAAACTTTTCTTCCCAATCTCTTTTATGTAGATGCATAATCTTGGTAAGAATTGCTTCAATTACTTTATTGGTATATTCAACTTGTCCATTTTCTTGTGGATGATATGGAGTTGATTTCCGATGTTTGACTTTTTATTCCTCCATTATCTTATGTACCAACTTGGATGTAAATTGAGTACCTTGATCTGTTACAATTTCTCTTGGGACACCAAACAAGTGAAAATATCCTCAAAAATAAAAGAAACTATAGCATCTTTAGTAGCAAAAGGAAGTGCTCTAGTTTCTACCCATTTTGTGACATAATCTGTACAGACAAGAATGTATATTTTTTGTCTTGATGTAGATTGATTGGACCAACAAAATCTAGTGCCCATTTTTCAAAGGGTTCAATAAGTACTTGAGGTTGTATATGCATTTCATATAAAGGAACATGCTTTCCCATTCGTTGACAACTATCACATCTCTTAACATAATCATTGGCATCCTTAAAAATTCAAGGCCAATAATATCCCAAGAGAAGAACTTTATAAGAATTTCTCTTATCAGCAAATGTCCTCCACATGGTTAATCATGACAAGCCTTTACTATCTCTGGTACTTCATCCTCTCTAACACATCTTCGAATAATTAAAATTGGTCATGTATTATAAAATTCTTCATTTATCCATTAATAATATGCACTAGTTTGAATAACCTTATTTTTCTCTCAAGGAGACAAATGTGATTGTAACTTCCCTGTGGAAAAATGATTAGAAATATATACAAACCAAGGAGATTTAATAGATACTGCAAAAATATATTCTTCAGGAAAATTATCTTCTACATGAATATTGTTATTATCATTTTGGATTCTAGATATAAAACCAGCAACTGTGTTTTTCTTTCCAGGTGTATCCAAAATAGTAATATTGAATTCTTGTAATAACGATAACCATATTATAATTCTGACATCACTAATTAAATTATTAATTAAATATATAATTGCATAATGATCTATATGAATGAAGGTTGCATAAGCAGTGATATAATGTCTTAATTTATTGATGGCATATACAATAGCTAAAAACTCCTTTTCTCTTACAGTGTAATTCAACTCTGCAGGGGTCAAATTTTCGCTTGTATAGTAAATGGCATAAAGAATCAAATATTTATGTCCTAATACAACTCCTAAAGTTGTATCTAAGAAATCAATTGAAATATGAAAAGGTAGTTTCCAATTTGGTCTTCTTAAAATGGGTGATTTGGAAATCTTTTTTTTTTCAATGTTTCAAAATCTTTCTGGAAGCTAGAATTCCAGATGAATTCACAATATTTTGTGAGAAATTTGAAAAGTTGAGAAGAAATATTTGTAAAGTTTTCTATAAATATTATATAATATCTGGTAAAACCAAGAAAACTTCTAACATCCCTTTGACAAGTAGGAATTGATAATTTAGATATGACTTCTACCTTAGATGCATATATTTTAAATCCATCACCTGAAATATGGTGGCCTAGAATAATTCCCTCAGTAAACATCATAAAACATTTATCATGGCTTAATGAGAGATTTTCATTTTTAAATCTAATGAGAAATTTTTCCAAATTTTTAAGATCTTCTTAAAAAGAGTTTCCATAGAGAGTAAAATCACACATGTAAACTTCTACACAATCATGAATTAGATCAGAAAAAAATTCCTAGAACTGCCCTTTGGAATGTTGTTGGTGCATTACATAACCCGAAAGGAAGTACTTCGTAAGTAGAAGTTTCCCATGGACAGGTAAATTTTTTTTTATCTTGATCTTATAAAGCCACTTGGATTTGTTTATATCCATTAAAACCATCCAAGAATGAAAATTAGCTTTTCCCTGCTAATGTATCAAGGACTTGATCTATAAAAGGAAGTGGAAAATGATATTTTTAAGTGGATTTATTGAATTCCCTATAATAAATTCATACTCTCCGTTTTCCATTATTTTTCAGAACAATTACCAACAGTGAAATCCATTGGCTATCTCCTATTGGATAATTGAAATTCACTTTTAGCAATTTTTGTAGCTCCTTAACAATTTCCCTTAAATTTGGATTCATCCTCTTCTGGGGTTGTCATATTGGTCTAGCCTTTTCTTCAACATAGATATGATACATACAATTGTATGGGTCAATTCCTTTCATATCAGTGTATTCCCATGCATAAGTATAGGAATATTCATGTAGTATCTTCACTAATGCCTTCTTTTGATACCCTTCCAAATTATTATTGATATTCAAAGTTTTCCCTCGAAAAAATTCTATTAAATAATTTCCAAATATATCCATAGAATGTAAATCCATTTGTTGTGATGATAAATATACAATATTACATTGTTCTTGAAAACTCATATTTTTTTCATGATGCGAGGAAGATTCTTTATTTTCCATTAAATTCAAAATATGATCTTCTTCAACACTGATCGGGGTGCGATATGGTTGAGGATACCGATAAGGATCATGATGAAGGAAATTAAGATGAATCATGCTAGATAGTAGGTCGGTTAGGCCAACAAAATGTGGAGTGGGAGGTTTTATGACGATGTCTAGGTGCGAGCAGAAGAGTCGTATGTTGGAGTGTGCCATCATCAAGGCAATTGGAATATTGTCTAGATAAGGAGATAGCTTGAGGTGGTAATTTTTTTTTGGCTAAGCTAATGCTGCATTCTGAGGGTGGTGTGTTGTTGGCAGGTAGCAAATGGGAGTGCTTGGCAGAAGTATTTTGCTGGTAGTCGCAACTCGTAAAATATGGGAGGAAGGTCTCAGGAGCAGAGACCGATTTTATTTTAGGTGGACGTTAGTCTATTTGATTTTGGATCACCTCTGCATTCCAGTCCCCCAGGTGAAGATGGAGCATGCAAAGGTAGTCAAGGAGGAAGTTGTTGTAGAGTGTCGTCGAAAAAATTAGAAGCATGGTGCTTGGAAAGAGAAGGGCGATCCATCCTCCCGGCAATTGAGAAGATCTAGCCATAAAACTCAAGCCCAACACAATAGAGATGCAGCATAGGCTTATGTGAAGTTGATCCTGAAGAAAGTTCGAAAGGTCATTGCAGGGTGGGAAGAGGTTGTCACTCGCCAACTAGAGGAAGAAGAACCATATTTGGACTATGAAATTTTAGTTCCCGAACTTGGTCATCTCATTTGAAAGGAATATCCCGATGGAGAAGATGCAGGAAGCCCTGTGTGCAAGTGGCGTAGTCAAGGATAAAGAATTGTAAGAATTTTGCCTTACCCTACAGACTTTGAAGTTTCTTTAATGTTTTGGATGGTGGTAACTCTTTTATTGCCTAGACCTTGAGGGATTCCACTCAGATTCCTTGTTGGGATAATATGAATCCTAATAATATTCTTGACTTAACAAAAAATACACACTTGATAGTGTTCAATCATATGTTTTATTACCAGAATCATTGAAATAATATTTGTAGATATTCCAAATGGTTAGCTCGCTTCTTGGATCGTACCGTGAGGTCATCCAAATAGGCTAGGATGAGATGAGCCAGGTCATGGAAGATATAGTTCATGGCCCACTAAAAGGTGGCGCAAACATTTTTAGGACCAAATGGCATAACATGGTATGAAAATGTGCCCCAAGGGGTAGTGAATGTAGTCTTGTACAGATCTGTATGTCGGATCTGAATTTGGTTATACTCCTAGAATCTATCCATGAAGGATAAGGCCTCGTGACTGGTGCAAGCATTAATGAGTTGGTCAATGAATGGAGTGGGCTAGTTGTCTTTGGGACAAGCTTTGTTTAGGTCTCGAAAATTGATACAAACTCTAATGGTGCCCTTTTTTTTCATGACAGGTACAAGGTTGGAAACCGCAGACGTGTAAGCAATCAGATAGATCAATCTGACTTTATGGATCTTGTCTATCTCCTGTTTAATTACTCCAACTTTATATGGGTGTAACTAACGTTATTTCTCGCGGATGGGTGATGCTTCTAGCTATATTTCAATATGATGGTCCACGATGGTTGGACTCAAACCTAGCATTTTTTAATAATCCCATGTGAATATATCCCTATACTCTTGTGACAAGGTTGTATATGCAATTACTTCTTCTAGAGGGCATGCTGCCCCTAGTGATATTTATTTTGTTTTTCCTGGTATTTTCGAAATATTTACCTTGATGGTAGGTGAAATATTCAAATTATTTCCTTCCTCGAACACATCGGGCATTGGGATAAGTTTCTTGAACCAATCTACTTTTCCTAATGGAAAGAATTACTTTGATTCAATGGCGTAAATGTCCTTGTTTTTTGTGTTGCTAGGCACGAATGATTTTTCTCGTAGAAAAGACAAGTGGTGATGCATGGCATCCAACAGACAATTAGGATTTGTCATAGCCTCTAATATATCCTCATCAAAGTGAAACAGTATGTCTAAGGGGGAATTATTTTTCATGAGGCTGTGATGAATGGGTTTGAGCCTAGCAGTGTTGGTCGACAGACAAGAATATGATTATTTGGTGTATTTCGTGGAACCAGATGAGGTTGAAAGAGCACAAATGGGATGGGTCTGTACCGTGCAAGGTAATACTACCGGTGTGGTAGTTGCACCGGTCTTGACACCAAGAAACGATGAGAAGAAAACACAATTCATGGTTCCCACGGATGAGGAGATGAATCGTATATGATGTTTTGTATTGTTAGCATTATATGGTGGAAGGATTTCCGCAATGTTTGTTTTGATTTTAGGTAGAGAAGGTCAATTCTCTCCTGGTAGTGTACGAGGGTATTACAGAGCAATTTGTCACCATCCCTGTACTCCCCATTCCTTGATCCTGGAGGACCCATACACTGACCCTTGTGTACTTTCCAATCATGGAATACATACCCCTGAACCACATTTTGTCTACCAAATCATCTCCCTTTACAATTTTTTTGAAAGTTCCTTAAAAAAACATGGTTTTCAAGGTCGGCACTTTCACTCAGTGTTTAACCCGCGTCGATAGAAAAATTTACACTGAGACCTACGACGATCGAAACTCTGTCTTATTTTTGGACCCACGTCGATCCTGTTTTGCAATTTTTTTTCAATAGAAAGGAAGCTTCGCGAGGCAGCGAACTGGAAGTTTGTTTTGAGGATATGGGCAAGGAATTCCCCTTTGGGCTACTTGTTCCCAAGAAATAGGAACTACTCCAAAGGATAAGCTATTTTCCCATCATTTGAGGGCCCATAACCTCCTCCTTCATTTTTATATAAGGAGACCTCATTCAGCTCTACAGCCTTAGTTAGTGAGCATAGAGAGAAGAAGCAATCATAGCTTCAGGAGAATAGTGCAAAGTGTGATTGTTTTTGTGTGTTGGGAACATAGTGAGATCTTGGACCTTTGTGTGTGAGGGTGTTGAAAACGTGCTTGGATATAGACCTATCAAAGGAGAGCCTCAACATCAAGGCTTGGTTGTAAACTCGCCTTGTCTTTATCATAATAAAATGCATCTGATGTTTATCTTCCACTCTTTTTTACATTTATAATGATATTTCTAGAATTCCTTGATCAGTTAGATAGGTTTTAATTGTTTTATGTTTTTCGTGATTTTACACTTGTCATGGTGTCTTGACTGTGTATACAGGTAATTGAACGTTGGCAGTAACGTGTATCGAGCTTGAGAAGAGTGACAGATCAAGAAGCTTCGACGGAAGACGACAACATAGCATCAGGACAAGGTAGCTCATCTTCCTTCCTCTGGATTTCATTTACAATCTAGGAAGGTAGATGTTATTATGTTCCCGTAGTTGCTAGACCCACCCAAGGGCTAGAGGGATTGCCTCTATCCGCAGAGGGGATTTACCTGGAAAACAAATTGGAAACTCCGATGGGGAGTTTCCTTTGAGTTTGTCACTCTTTGAGGTCTTAGTAATTTGACGAGTTTAGTTGAACGACCATTTCCTTGTTTGTTCCTATGTTTTTCATCAATTATGATCTTTTAGTTTTTTCTTGAAGTGGTGAATCTGGTCGTGGTTAGGAGAAATTCTTTGTTTTTCTTTTTCAGGCATTGGCGCTTTTATTTTTCTAATAGATGCGCCAATTGGAACTAGTTTTCAGTTAGCAACCCACACCAATTGGTCGTTGGTGCTAGTTGTCAATGAGCAAGTCGTGCTAGTTGGCACTAGTTTCACCCACAAAATTCGTACCAATTCCAACACATGTAAAAAATGAATATTTTTTCCCTAAATCCTTCACCAGTGTGTCTTTCCCTTTCAGTATTTTTCTTTGTATGATTTATATTTTCTCCCCTTCACTCAATTAGGTTTGATTGGATTGTTGGTTTTGTTGTTTTGGTTGTTTTCCCTATACGGACGAGCATCCTTACATCTTAGTTTTTTCTAGGACTGTGCATCAATTGTCTGGTTACATGCTTCGCAGGACATCACCCTACTGATTGAGTTAGTCTCCTTTCATGGTGAACCATCTCTAGTTGATTTCCTTTTGCTATTTGGTTGATAGAGTGTTCAAGTTTCAAGTGATTGTCTGAGTTCATTTGGTCCTCTTGTTCACTTGTGAGCGTAGATTACATTGCTCGTTGTTCAACTGAAAATTTTTCTTTCTATGATTTCTTGATGTAAAAGGGAATGAATGCCTTATTTTGAGCCCACACTTTGGAAGTCCTATTTTTTTTGAACTCATATGTCTTGTAGCCTTTTGAGGAATTTCGTTACAAAGTGTTTGAAACAAGGATTGTATTCTTAGTGTTTGTTTGCATCCCTTTTGCATTCATCCTTCCATTAAGGAAATTTGCATTAGTTTAGTTTTCATCTCAAATTTTTCTTTTCGTTAAAGTGCATTAGATCACATTGCATTGAAAAGTATTTTTTGAGATCCATCATTGAACTTAGATTATATTGTTTAATGATTGAAAGCTAAAAATCACATTGAGTGCATTCTCTTTCATTAAAAGCATGCATTAACTAGATTTTCATTTCATCGAAAAATGTATTGAGTGCATTCTTATTCTTTCTAAATAAAAAGGAAATTTTGCATAGATTACATTGCATAATTCGCATCATTGAATGTTTTAGATTAATTTTTGGATAGTGAAAGTCATCTGGTTTGGAAAAAGTTTCACTTGCAGTATCACTATTTGTTTCATAATTGTTTGAAACTCTTCCCTTAGATAGATAACATTCATGAATTGAAAGATTTCTTCTCTCATATAGTTGTATATAGGAGATTTTAAGATGACATTTGATAGGCCCTTGAAACTGAGACATAATTCAAGATAAACTTTAAAATTTATTCAATCAACCTAAGGAAGCATTGAAACTTAACACTCACATTTAGAGGTCTAGGCTAGTGACATGTTCCGGCGTCGTTAAACCTAGTAGCTGTCGTTTTCCATCTGGATTTAGACAGCACTAGTACATACTTGTGCTCTCCGTATCGTCGCGTATATAAAGGGAGACCCTCATAGGTTCAAAACCTTTATCTGTAGGAAGCCGAGTCTGCTGCCCTATAACCATGATACACTGAACAAAGCATTCGGGGAGACTACCTACATGTACGTCAAGTCCTTGGTCATTTCTCTTTCATTTTATCACCAAGGTGTATATGGAAATGCATGGAAACTTGGTACACCCTCTTTCTTATATTACCTGAGTAGTCATTTCGATCTTTTCGTGACTCTTTAAAAAGAGAAGAGATCATTGAGCGCTTGTCCTTTCACGCTCATTTCAACCTGAAAGTGATAGAGTCACCTTTTTCCTGTTTCTCAACTCTTAAAATATGAAACGACTGAATTTTTGTTTTAGTGTCTTAAAATATTAACTGCCCATGAAATATTCCTGGTTAAAGTTATCTTCCATAGTATTTTGTTTTAAGGTTGTTTCTAATGGAAACATTTCCAGAGTTTACCAACCAAGGAATCATGTTTGAAGGAAATCCTGTTCCTTTTCCTTCTTTTGGAAATGTTGGTGCTCCTTATATGGCAACATTTTCCCTTCCTGGGTTAACTGTTGGTTTGACTATTTGGTTATTCTCGACCTCGATGGTCCCGAGTGTCCCAAACTCTGCTCAACCGTCTCCTCCACCTGAAAAAAATCATGTTTATTCTAAGGTGGACCTCTCCCCTTCTTCACCTATTCCTTAGTCCTCCTCTTCTACTTCGCCTGGTGAAAGTTTGGATTCCAGTAACTAGGCAGCTAAGAATAAGAAGAAGAATACAAAGAAGAAGAAGTCAAATAAGCGAGAGGCTAGTGCTACAACTATTGTTCCTAAGACACCTTCCATCGATAAACCATCCAACCTTCCTCGGAAATTCAAATTCCCTTGCATATTGTGCAAAGGTGACCATATTCTTCAAGACTACCCTGGCATTCCCAAGGTGCTTGAAGTATGGTACGACAGTCGTCCACCATTTCCTTTGGCTTCTGGAAGTCATATTGGTGGCACATATTTGACTAGTACTGATAAGACTCGTAAGAAACATGTTAAGATCACGAATCCCTGTAAGTTGTGTGAAGGCCATAATCACATTCACCTTTGTCCGTACATGGATGAAGCCACAAGATTATTGGACAAACCTGTGGTTTCTACACCCTACCTTCCAATTGGTTACCATAAGCTTTCTTTGGGTCCTCCGCTACTTGATTCAATAATCGGCCAAGAGTCATCCTTGGTCGATCCCATTTCCTCATAAATTGAAACTCAGGAATTCGTTCCTGACCAACCATTGGTCATGGAATCAGTCGATCTAATCTCACCTATGGTTTATCAGGTATTTTCCATCAAGAGAGGATCTCATCCCCCTCACATTCTTCTTTTTTCTTCAGATTCCTCAAACTTGGATAAATATTCTCCCATCCCTATTGTTCAAGAAGATGCTCCTCCTTCTCCCGTGATGGAGGTCCTAGAGGATACTCCTCTTGCTCCCGTGACACCAGGGGATGACCATATCATTTCTATGGTACCCCCTCCAAGCAGTTTGGTCCCTTCCTTCGATTGGAGTCGATTCGCAGGATACCGCCTTCCTTCTTATGTGCCTTTTGAGATCATGGTACAGGCCTTCAATATGGTTGTACCTAGCACCATTATAGATGAAGGCACATCTGTTAGTATTATTTCTTCCACTAGTTGGCAAGATTTTGGTTCTCCACCGCTTGTGCCTGTTATGCAGAATATGTTGGTATTTAATAAAGGAACTAGCCAACTTTTAGGGATCCTTCCAAAGTTTCCTATTACTTTGGGAGGGAAAACCGTCTATATAGATGTGATGGTGGTCCAAGGTCCCTTGGATTTTAATTTACTCTTGGGGCATGACTATGCTTATGCCATGGGTGCACTTGTCTCTTCCCTCTTTTGTGTGATCTGTTTTCCACACAAAGGTCAGATTGTGACCATTGATAAGCTTGCATTCTTTGGTCCTAATCTGGCAGCTGGCCTGCCATCGTCTCTTCCAGATATTTATCCACGGGTTGTATCTTCCCCACCTAAGGTTAATTATGTGGCTACCTGTCCCATGCCTGCATTCAGTGATAGTACCATTGTGCATCATGTGTTGGGGGCATTGGGTCCTGACTTCCAAGATGTTTTCATTCAATCAGATGAGAACCTCTTGGAAGCTATGACTTCTTATTAGACATGATGAGTTATCTTCGGAGCATAGTTATTTTTCTTGTGTCAAGCTCCTTAAAAAATGAAACAAGATCGTCGGAGCATAGTTTGTTTTCTTGTGTCAAGCTCCTTAAAAAATGAAACAAGCTCTTTGGAGCATAGTTCGTTTTCTTATTTCAAGCTCCTTAAAAAATGAAACAAGCTCTTCAGAGGATAGTTCATCTTCTATTTTCAACCTCGTTAAAAAATGAATTAGGTCTTGAGTATAGTTCGTCTTCTATGTCAACCTCGTTAAAAAATGAATTAGCTCACGAGGATAGTTCTTTTAATGTTTCAACCTCATTTAAACAATGAAACACATTCCTGTTCAATTTGAGTCTTTGATACGATCTCGTAAAATCCCAGTCGAGTCTTTCTCTTGATCTCGTAATTTGAACCTTCACTCCATCTTCCTTTCTTCGCATGGACTGAAGCTTGTGGGGCATGTACTTCGAATTGAGTCACCATGCTAGTGGCATGCCCACTTTTTCAAGCATAGTTTGTTTCCATTTCAAGCTAGTGTAAAAATGAAACCAGTCCCAAGCAAAGTTTCCTGATTTCAAGCTTCTGTAAAAATGAAAGCATTCTTATTTTACGTCTCGTGATTTCCATTTTATCAACCTATTTTTCTAGATGAACCTTGGTTTTCTCATTCCATCGTCTGCATCTACTTGGCCGATCATACGCCTTCACTTGGTTGTTCTACCCATTCCTGAGGAACCACTGCAATGAGTGGTCTTGTTAGCTAACCTCCTAACTTTTATCTTGTTCTGAGAAGTTCCACCATCACCGGAACCAATTTCTACCCTTAATACCACTCGTTCCTCCAGGAGGAGTCATCTTTAAGCTCTTTTCTGACTCCCTAAAACTAAAAATATTGTCGAGACTCTTGTCATTTTGAACTCGTTAAATGGCTGCAAAACGATATCTACCTAGTATACGTTTACCCATTTTTCAGCTTGGGATAGATTATTTATGAAAAAGGAATACCTTAGCCTATCACAACTAAGAGGTTCTCCCAGATATTGTTTTCTACCTTTTCGGATCTGTGAGACTACCTACGAAAAGGGATTGCTGGAGTTTTCTTTTCTGCTTCTTTTCAAACTCTCTAAACATGAAAAGATGTCGAGTTCTTCCTTTGTCAGACTTGTTAAACTCTATATGGAATCGGAAACTATCACCATGACGTTACTGAGTTCCTCCTTCCTAGAGCTCATAAAATGTACTAGGATGGATTTTTCCGAAGGGAAAAATTATATGACAATCATATGCCATCCTCTTCAAGCTTGTGTAAAAATAAAGAGGTACTCACTAGAAATGGTGGGGGAAAATGGAACTTATTTGTCAATTGTGTCAGCAGTATGTCACTGTTGAACATGACAGTTGTTTGAATTTCGTGTTGGGTTGGGATATCTTCACTCTTTCACTTTTCCTCCATGGGTTTGGGAAATCCATTTTCCACTCATTCAATTACCAATTTTTTCAACATGACCTCTGATCATATTTGAGTCAAATGCTGCCAAATTCGAGAGTCGTGTCACCGATATGTTCAAGAGAAAATCCTTGTGTAGTTTGTACATTCTTGATCCTATATTTCAGTCTTGATTCACACTCATATTACATCCTTTTTTCCTTGTCGATGATCTGGGATTTATTATGACCCCCCTTCGACAGATCGCTTCATGTCGACTTCAGCTCATTATCCAGGAAGTCAATCTAGAGACTCTTTTTTGGTACCTTAGAGCTTGCATTCCCTAATGGAAAGTTATTCTCATTCAATGATAGGTTCACATCATCGGCCTTCGATCAGGTGATTTCATAGGTGCTTGACGTCAGCTCACTATTCACATTCCGTAGATTGTACTAGTAGTACCTTGAGAGCCATTGACATTATGGGTGGTTTCTCTTGCACTTGTTAATGGTTCACATCATTCACCAGTAATCAAGTGATTTTCTAACATGTTCGACTTCAACACGTCTATTCACATGTTGGAATTTGTACTTTGTCAGGTGGTGTTGGAGCGTAAGACCCTGGGCTTAGATCACAAAAGTCCAGGTTGCAAGGAGTGATGAGTCATTCATGATTATATACATGATTCTTTAGATGGATGGCTGCGATCATACCATGGGTCCTCTCATTTTGATCCTCTCTATTTGGATGTTTGCACCCATGCCGTGGATCTATTTCATATGATCCCTTCATTCGGATGGTTGCGTCCATGCTGAGGATCCTTTCAGATGATCCTCTTCTTGATAGATAGCTGCGCCTATACCATGGATTCATGTAATTTCATCAGAGGTTTCGGTTATGTATATGTATATATGCTTGATTTGCAGGTCTCTCGACAACAGCATCTAGTTCCTTGCATTTACTTGTAAATCATTTCACCCCTTACTCATGTTCAGACTTCATACTTTAGGGGGCATCTGTGACAGAGAAATTTGTCATAGTCCCTCTACTCCCTGTTCCTTGATCCTGGAGGACCCATATAGTGACCCTTTTGTACTTTCTAAGCACGGAATACATACCCCTAAACCACATTTTGTCTACCAAATCATCTCCCTTTACAACTTTTCTAAAATTTCATTGTAAAAACATAGTTTTCAAGGTCAGCGCTTTCACTCAATGTCTAACCTGCACTGATATTGAAATTTACACCGAGACCCGCATTGATCGGCACTCTGTCTTAATGTTGGACCCACGCCAATCCTGTTTTGGAAATTTTTTTAAATAGAAAGGAAGCTTCCATGACTAGAAGCTTTGCGAGGCGGCGAGCAGGAAGTTTGTTTTGAGGATACGGCTAAGGAATTCCTCTTTGGGCTTCTTATTCCCAAGAAATAGGAACTACTCCAAAGGATAAGCTCTTTTCCCATCATTTGAGGGCCCATAACCTCCTCCTCCATTGTTATATAAGGAGACCTCCTTCACCTTTGTTGCCTTAGTTAGTCTGAGTTAGAGAGCAAGCATAGAGAGAAGAAGCAATCATAGCTTCGAGAGAATAGTGTAGAGTGTGATTGTTTTTGTGTGTTAGGAACATAGTGAGATCTTCGACCTTTGTGTATGAGGGTGCTGCAAACGTGCTTGGATACAGACTTGCGGAAGGAGAGCCTCAACATCGAGGCTTGGTTTTAAACTCCCCTTGTATTTATCATAATAAAATGCATCTGATGTTTATCTCCCACTCTTGTTTACATTTATAATGAGATTTATAGCATTCCTTGATCAGTTAGATAGGTTGTAATTGTTGTATGTTTGTCGTGATTTTACGCTTGTCGTGGTGTCTTTACTTTCTGTATAGATAATTGAACGTTGGCAGTAGCATGTATCGAGCTTGAGGAGAACGACAGATCAAGAAGCTTCGATGGAAGACGACAATATAGCATCAGAATAAGGTAGGTCATCTTCTTTGCTCTGAATTTCATCTACAATCTAGGAAGGTAGATGTTAGTATGTTCCCGTAGTTGCTAGACCCACCCTACAGCTAGAGGGATCAACCATGTCCTGGGCAGAGGATTTACTTAGAGCACAAGGGCACAAGCATCTTCCTAATATGGGAGATTTGTTGATGCAGTAGATGTTGAAATGCTTATAACATAGGGTATGATTTTGAGCCATGCAGCATGGACTCGTGGTAGATGTTTCAAGAGCAAAATACTTAACGAGTATATGGTATGTGACCCAATACTACTATCCATACAATATGTTGATGATTGAGGATGGTTGTGCTGCTAATATGATGCAGAGTGTTGTCCTTGATGGCAACCCACTGAATGAAGATGAAGACATGAGAATGTTGGCAGGTGTTGTCCTTGATGGAAATCCACCTGATGAAGTTATTCTTGACCTGATGGACTTGGTAAAAGATGTAAATCTGATATGAAATGATGTTTGATAGCAATATGATGAAGATGATGGCAACTTACTTGATGAAGTTGTGCTTGATAGAATATGTCTTGATGAACTAAATCTGATGTATCTACAGTGAGTACAGAAGGCAATGAAGAAAGGAATTCAGCATGTGCTAAATCTATGGTGAAAAGAGTATGTCTCTAAGCATACGCGTATTTGTCTAGGGGAAGTCGCGTATGCACGCGGAAAAGAACGTGCCAAGTCGCGTATGGGCAAAAGCGCTCAAAAAGTGCAAAACCAGGGGTAACCACCATGGTATTGACCCATTGTATTGGGTAATGATTCGTTTAAATGACCCCGTCCAGGAATACCATCGGAAGTAATGTGGTTTTGGCTCATGGTATTGAAAAAGGGTAAACCTATATAAAGAGAAGAAATTCATTGTGCAAATCATGAGTGTGGGAGCAAGATGTTTGAGCTTGAATGAATACTTCTCTATGAAGTATATCTGTATGGAAAGGGTAAAGGTTTGATGATAGATCTGAATCTATGATGCACCTATGAAGAAATGATGAAGTGGGATATCTAGATCTGGAATGTATTTGTATCTGCTAGATCTGTTTATGGAAGGCTTAGATCTGAGATGAGGCGAACATCTGTCTGAAGTAAAAGGGTAAATCTGAACTGAATATCTGATCTGAAGAAGTATGCTGCTCTATAATGGTTGAAGATCTATATGCTAGTTCGCCGCAGAGGAAGCGCGTATATATGCGGCTTTGCTGAAGAGAAAGCGCGTATGCGCAATGAAATGAACTTTGTAATATGTATAGAGGTATACGCTGGTTTATGTGAACAGAAGTGCGTATACACGCGACATCAGAAAAAGGAAAGCGCATATGCAAACTAGGGTTTGCTGAAGTCTGTGGTAAGAAATGTCTGATCTATTCTGCAGGTTTACTGATATCTGTCAGTGAGTTATATGTATCTGTTTCATGGTTGACTGTGCTTAAAATTATGGAGTGGGTCCAGTCTGAAAATATGATGAAACGTGGCCTGCAAGTGGTGTCCTAAAGGATGCTTTGGATCCAGTGTGAAAATTGATGAAACGTGGTCCATAGAGGTGCTGAGGGTTGTAGCCTTCAGTCAGAGGGTTGTAGCTCCCTTCCAGGTGAGGCTGGTAAACGAGATCAGGGGGTCGTAGCTCCCTTCCAGGAGAGGCTGGTAAACGAGTCAGGGGGTTGGAGCTCCCTTCCAGGAGAGGCTGGTAAACGAGCGCAGGTGGGTGCCTGCGTGCTGGTCAAGTCTGCGCCAGCACATATGTTGTAAGATGTTTTCTCTATAATAAAATATTGAAGGCCGAGCAACTGCAGCGGTGGTTTTCTCCCGATTTGGGTTTCCACCTAAAAATCCTGGTGTTCATGTGTGATGCTTTGTGTGATGGTTTATTCTGTTCTTACTGCACATGTTTACTATTTATAGAACAACTGATGAATGAATAATGGAATGATACAAGTGAAGATTTAATGGCATAATTAGATCTCTGTGTATACGCGAGTTTCATAAAGAGTATCCGCGTATATATGCGAGTATGTATCAGGAAAGTAGCATATGGGTTTTAGAAGTAAGAAAAAGTGAAAATTTTTGAGTATGCCCTAAATACTGATTCACCCCCCCTCTCAGTATTTTTCCCAACAATTGGTATTAGAGCCAGGTTCTTCTGCAGATGCTTGATCGCTTGAAGGAGATCCGTAGCAATGGGAAGTCATGAAGGAGTAATGTCTATAAATCCACCTCTATTCAATGGAAGCAACTGTATCTGAAGGTACGAACACTAGCTTATCCTACAAAGTCTTGGTGCAGATGTATGGGAAATCGTGAAGAAGGTTATCAATACCCAAAGAAGTATCTTACTATGCCAGGAAGGAAGAAGTATGAAATCAATGCCAAAGCAAGAATGTCTTGTTAGGAAGCATGTCCGAATCAGAATTTGCTAAAGTAATGCAAATACATTCAACAAAAGTTATGCTACAAAATCATTCTCGAGCTAGAAGTAAGATACAAAGGTAAAAAATGGCACCCAAACTCTTAGAATTCAATATGAAAATTTGAAGATGCATAGTGATGAAAGGCTACAAAGGCCTAGAAAAGACAACCTATGAGAAATTTGGGTGAAACCATAACTGATACTACTCTGGTGGAAAAGGTCCTAAGATCCTTGACTTCAAAATTTGACTCTAAAGTTTCAGCTATTGAAGAAAGGCAAGATCTGCAAACTCTTACTATTGTTCAATTACATGGTATTCTGACTGCTTTTGAAATGAGACAAGGAGGTCCTTCTCAAATCAAAGAAGTTGCTTTTAAGGCGTCTGCAAAAGGAAAAGAAAAGGAAGTTGTCAAGGAATCCAACTATATATCCGAAGAAGAAGAAGCGAATTTTGTGAGAAAACTCCAACTAGGTACTGGAAGATTCAAAGGTAAGCTTCCCTTCAAATGTTTTGAGTGTGGAAAAGTTGGTCATTATGCTACAAAACTTATAAAGAAACATCCGCTAAAGGAAAAGAAGTAGCAAGAAGGGATAAGAATCGATCTAGCACAAGAAAAAGTTACTATATTAATGAAGACAGTGATGGGTCATCTAATAGTGAGGAAGAATGTGAACAAAATATTAAACTGCTCATGGTAAAAGAATCTAGAGAAGAAAAGGATACTTTTGTGGATGCTCTGGAAGACAATGATTTTCTTGAAGAAAACAATCAACTCAAAGTAAGCCTAGAAGAAAAGAACATAATCATAGAGACTCTTGAAAATCAGCTTGAAGCAAAGGAAAAACGCATTGAGGAATTGGAGTGTGAAGTAGTAAGTCTAAGGAAAGATAATGAGAAAGTGAAAACTCTCAATATTAGATTTGCTAAAGGTTCAGAAACCTTAGATGAGATTATCAAGATACAACGGTCTCCTCTTATAAAAACAGGTCTTGGATATACTGGGGAATCTTCCCAGACTTCAGCACCAAATTATCTGAAAGCAGCCGCAGCTGGTGCACTACATTCAGCCACTCAGCAAGGGAACAAAGGATCTTTCCAGGTAAAGCATGATCATCTCAATTCAAAGAACACTAACAAGGAGATCTTTCAAAGAAGCTACAACCAACAGGTAAACTCAAATAGAAGATTTCATGATCGCATAAATTTCTACTTCAATGGACAATGTTTCTCATGTCACAATTTTGGTCATAAAGCTGTTCAATGTGTTGCATATAAAACCATCATGACAAGAGAAGCAAGAAAGAAAAGAATAAATATTGAACCAAAGAGGAACACCTATAACAACTTTTCTCCTCTTCAAAACGAAGTTGAATGTACTTATTGCAATAACTTTGGTCATGAAGAATATGAATGCAGGAGCAAGGTCCAGCCAAAAGAACATGATCCCTCAAGCTCTAAAGTGTGGAAAAAGAAAGAAATACCGGTTGAAAAATTGTGGGATAGCATTATTTGCAGAAGGTGAAGAAAATCAATGGTACATTGATAGTGGGTGCTCTAGACACATGACAGGTGACAAAAGCAAACTCCTTACATATAATGCTCTAGAGAAGGAAAAGAAAGTTACATTTGGAAATGATACTCCTGCTGTAATTAAAGGAAAAGGGTCAGTGTTTCTAAAAGAAAAGGTGAAGGCTAATGATGTCATGTATGTGGATGGATTAAGGCATAACCTGTTAAGTGTAAGTCAAATGTGTGATCAAGGAACATAAGTGGTCTTTAGTTCAAAAGAATGTGTGGTTCGTGATCTTGATACAGGTAAAATTATTATAAAAGGGAAAAGAAATCCAAGCAACCTGTATGTACTGAACTGCAAAGATCAATGTTACTTGAGAAAGTATTCAGAAAATTGGCTATGGCATAGAAGGCTGGGGCATCTGAGCTTCTCTTAAATCAACAAAGCAAGCAGACTTCAAGCTGTTCGTGGTCTTCCCAATATTAATCTACCAGATAGTATCATATGCAAATCTTGTCAATTCGGTAAGCAGACCAGAGTACGATTTAATGCCAAAGAAGGATCATCAAGTAAGCCTCTTGAACTCATTCATACTAACATATGTGGACCTATGAGGAAAAAGTCACCACGTGGGGAAGAATACTATATCTTATTTATTGATGATTACTCTAGAATGTGTTGGATTGGGTTGATTAAACACAAAGATGAAGCATTTGAAAAATTTCAGATCTTCAAAGCATTGGTAGAAAATGAATTAGATCTAAAAATAAAGTGTCTTAGATCTGATCAAGGAGGAGAATATACATCAAATGAATTCTTTGAATTTTGTGAACAACATGGCATAAAAAGACAGTTCTCTGTAGCAGGCACTCCACAACAAAATGGCGTAGTAGAAAGAATGAATAGAACAATTCAACAAATGGCTAGAGCTATGCTTGATGATTCTAGAACTCCTGACATGTTCTGGGGTGAAGCAGCACATACAGCAGCTAACATTCTCAACAAGGCTCATGTTCGGGTAAATAGTGACAAAACTCCATATGAACTCGGGTATGGTAATTCTCCATCTGTGAAGCATTTTAGAGTTTTTGGAAGTAAATGCTTTATCAAAAATAATGATGAAAAGCTTGGCAAGTTTGAACCTAGATCAGATGAAGGGATATTTCTTGGTTACTCATCCTCAAGAAAAGCATACAAATGTTACAATAAAAGGCTTCGAAAGATTGTTGAATGTATTGATGTTGTTATTGATGAGTCTCCTGCAGCTCCTAAAGAAGAAAAACAAACAACAAAAGAAGATGATGGTGACATTTGTCCTTCTACATCAAATAGAAATGATATAGACAGTGGATCCAATGAAGAACCTGAAAATGATCTATCTGAAAAAGCTCCATCCAGATATGTTCAAAAGAATCATCCTGAATCTCAAATTTTGGGAGACAAGGAATCAGGTGTACGAACAAGGAGAACTCTTGTGGGATCTTCTAGTCATCTGGCACTTCTATCCACAATTGAACCACACAATGTTAATGAAGCTAGCAAATATGAATGTTGGAATCATGCCATGGATGAAGAGCTTGATCAAATTGAAAAAAATGACACTTGGGAATTGGTACCAAGACCACATAATAAAAATGTCATTGAAACTAAATGGATTTTCAAGAACAAGTTAAATGAGAATGGGGATGTTGTAAGAAACAAAGCTAGACTGGTTTGCAAAGGGTATACTCAACAAGAAGGTATAGACTTTGAAGAAACTTTTGCTCCCGTAGCTAGACTTGAAGCCATCAGAATGTTTCTTGCTTTTTCAAGTTATCAACAAATCAAAGTCTATCAAATGGATGTTAAATCTGCTTTTCTTAATGGTGATCTAGAAGAAGAAGTATATATAGAACAAATGGAAGGATTCATTTTGGGAAATGATGCAAATCTTGTTTGTAGACTTAAAAAGGCTCTATATGGTCTCAAACAAGCTCCAAGGGCTTGGTATTATCGCCTTGACAAATATCTTCATCAACAAGGATTTTCAAAAGGGTCTGCTGATAGCAACTTATACACAAAAGTTGAAAATGATAAACTATTGATTGTGGTTGTATATGTTGATGATATCATTTTTGGGAGTAACGAAGAATCTTTGAGTCAAAAATTTGCTTCTATCATGCAGCAAGAATTTGAAATGTCCTTACTTGGGGAACTAACATTCTTTCTTGGCTTACAAGTGCATCAAACTGCAGATGGTATATTCCTATCACAAGCAAAATATCTTAAGCAAATTCTGAAGAAGTATGGCATGGAAGAATGCAAACCCGTAAGTACACCAATGATAACCGGATGCAATCTCAGTTCTCATGATGATTCTCCCACGGTGAATCAACCAGAATACAGATCAATGATAGGAAGTCTACTTTATCTCACCGGGACTAGACCAGACATTATGCATGCAGTTGGGATTGTTGGACGATTCCAAGCTAATCCAAAAGAGTCTCACCTTCAGGCTGTTAAAAGAATTTTCAAATATCTTCAAGGAACTCAAGACCTTGGTCTATGGTATCCAAAGAATTCTGATCTTACTCTTCATGCTTACACTGATGCAGATTGGGCTGGAAGTGTTGATGATCGGAAAAGCACTAGTGGTGGTGCATTCTATATGGGACCTCGGTTAGTATCTTGGTTCAGCAAGAAGCAAAATTCTATTGCCTTATCTACAGCAGAAGCAGAATATGTGGCTGCCGCATCTTGTTGCACTCAACTCCTTTGGATGATGCAAACCTTACAAGATTTTCAAATCAAATGTACACCCCTTGTCCCCATTAAGTGTGAAAATACAAGTGCCATCAGTATTTCAAAGAATCCTGTTATGCATTCGAAGACCAAGCACATTCCCATCAAGTATCACTTCTTACGTGAACAAGTGCTTGAGCAAAAGGTGAAGTTGGAGTATGTTCCCTCCAAAGAACAAGTTGTTGATATCTTTACCAAACCTCTGCCCAGGGAAGCGTTCGAGTATCTAAGACAGAAGCTGGGAGTGTTCTCTGCCAGTCAAAAGCACAAATCTGCATAAATTTCGAAGATGGCATTGGATACGCGGATTTTCTGAAACACAGTCGCGTATATACACAAGTTCATGCACAGAAAACCGCGTATGTCTGATTGCTGACATTTTTCTGTTTGGAGTCAGCTCTTTTCAGCACAGCTGCAGTGCTGTTTGGTATCTCTGATACTATTTGGTATCTCTGGTGGTGTTCCAGTTCTCATAATTCTTTTTCTAATGTTTTGATAAAGATGCCTTGATGATTTGTTGGTGAAAGTGTTCAGGATGCACAAACTAAGGGGGAGCCTTAGTCATATGAAAAGGATGCTTGGATGCACAGTTTCAGGGGGAGCATTAGCTTTGCTGAGTATAATGCACTGTTGGCATTATGATGGTTCTGAAATATGTTCTCTTTCTTGAGAACTTTCTGGTGTTGTAAAGTTATTTTTGTAGTTTGGTGAAAAGGTCTTGATGAGACCCATGATGTAAATTTGTAATATTCAGTCATGTGAAGGACTTGTCAAATTTGTAAACCCACTTGGTTGGGTAGCTGAGTCAAATGTTTGTAAACCCACTTGGTTGGGTAGCTGAGTTGAAATGCGTAAACCCACTTGGTTGGGTACTTGAGTCTCATATGTAAATTCACTTGGATGGATATTTGATGTACGTATGAGTCATTGGTGATAGGAAATTCATAGAATCATGTACTTCATTGAAAATATGTTTTGAAGATTCAGCATGAACTCAGGGGGAGCTTGGTCACTTCAGTATATCAGATCTGCAGAACAGGGGGAGAGTGTGTTGGTTTTGATCCACCCTTTACCCTTGATGTCAAAGGGGGAGAGTGACATGGTGTTTGAATGAAGAGAAAGAATGGTGTCAAAAATCGGGAGAGTGACATGGTGTCATTGTATTCTTAATGTACCTATCTGTTGTGATGATCAAACACCATCGTGGTTGCCATCAAGTCCAAAGGGGGAGATTGTTGGCAATATGATGCAGGCAATATGATGCAGAATGTTGTCCTTGATGGCAACCCACTGAATGAAGATGAAGACATGAG
This sequence comes from Pinus albicaulis, assembly GCA_034641835.2. Classification (NCBI taxonomy): domain Eukaryota; kingdom Viridiplantae; phylum Streptophyta; class Pinopsida; order Pinales; family Pinaceae; genus Pinus; species Pinus albicaulis. The sequence continues at coordinate 663,654,405 of CM076571.1, forward strand.
AAGGTTGGCAGGTGTTTTCCTTGATGGCAATCCACCTGATGAAGTTATTCTTGATCTGATGGACTTGGTAAATGATGTAAATCTGATATGAAATGATGTTTGTTAGCAATATGATGAAGATGATGGCAACTTACTTGATGAAGTTGTGCTTGATAGAATATGTCTTGATGAACTAAATCTGATGTATCTACAGTGAGTACAGAAGGCAATGAAGAAAGGAATTCAGCATGTGCTAAATCTATGGTGAAAAGAGTATGTCTCTAAGCATACGCGTATTTGTCTAGGGGAAGTCGCGTATGCACGCGGAAAATAACGTGCCAAGTCGCGTATGGGTAAAAGCGCTCAAAAAGTGCAAAACCAGGGGTAACCACCATGGTATTGACCCATTGTATTGGGTAATGATTCGCCTAAATGACCCCATCCAGGAATACCATCGGAAGTAATGTGGTTTTGGCTCATGGTATTGAAAAAGGGTAAACCTATATAAGGAGAAGAAATTCATTGTGCAAATCATGTGTGTGGGTGCAAGATGTCTGAGCTTGAATGAATACTTCTCTCTGAAGTATATCTGAATGGAAAGGGTTACAGTTGAATGAAAGATCTGAATGTATGATGCACCGATGAAGGAGTGATGAAGAAGGGGATCTAGATCTGAAATGCACTTGTATTTGCTAGATCTGTTTATGGAATGATTAGATCCGAGATGAGGCGAACATCTGTCTGAAGTAAAGGGTTGAATCTGAACTGAATGTCTGATCTGAAGAAGTATGCAGCTCTGTAATGGTTGAAGATCTATATGCTACTTTGCCGCAGAAGAAGCACGTATATACGTGGCTTCGTTGAAGACAAAGTGCGTATGTGCAATGAAATTGGATCTGTAATATGTATAGAAGTATACGCTGGTTTATGTGAACGGAAGCGCATATATACGCGAAATCAGTGAAAGGGAAGCGCGTATGCAAACTAGGGTTTGCTGAAGTCTGTGGTAAGAAATGTCTGATCTGTTCTGCTGGTTTACTGATATCTGTCAGTGAGTTATATGTATCTGTTTCATGGTTGACTGTGCTTAAAAGTATGGAGTGGGTCCAATCTGAAAATATGATGAAATGTGGCCTGCAAGTGGTGTCCTAAAGGAAGCTTTGGATCCAGTGTGAAAATTGATGAAACGTGGTCCATAGAGGTGCTGAGGGTTGTAGCCTTCAGTCAGGGGTTTGAAGCTCCCTTCCAGGTGAGGCTGGTAAACGAGATCAGGGGGTCGTAGCTCCCTTCCAAGAGAGGCTGGTAAACGAGTCAGGGGGTTGGAGCTCCCTTCCAGGAGAGGTCGGTAAACGAGCGCAGGTGGGTGCCTGCGTGCTGGTAGGAGTCTGCACCAGCACATATGTTGTAAGATGTTTTCTCTATAATAAAATATTGAAGGCTGAGCAACTGCAGCGGTGGTTTTCTCCCGACTTGGGTTTCCACCTAAAAATCTTGGTGTTCATGTGTGATGCTTTGTGTGACGGTTTATTCTGTTCTTACTGCACATGTTTACTGTCTATAGAACATCTAATGAATGAATGATGGAATGATATAAGTGAAGAACTAATGGCATAATTAGATATCTGTGTATACGCGTGTTTCTTAAAGGGTATCCGTGTATATACGCGAGTCTGCTTCAGGAAAGTAGCGTATGGGCTTTAGAAGCAAGAAAAAGTAAAAGTTTTGAATATGCAGTATACCGATTCACCCCCCCCCCCTCTCGGCGTATTTTTCCCAACATGTGCATTGGCGCATTTCTGCGCTTCTGCCACCTCTGTGTATTTAGTCTTGGATGGTATGGCTTCTTTGGGAAACTTTGATTTAACGTTTCTTTAGACGCTATTAAACTTGAAAGGTATTGACAATCGATCGTGTGTTGAAAATTGAGAGAAAATCTATCAATAACATCGAGTGATCTTCTCTTAATTAGAGAGGTGAATTTCAGTGAACTTATTAAGCTCCCAACATTAATTTACCATGTGGTCATGTTTATCACACAAGGGACATGAGATGTGTGTTTGGGTTCTTACCTTGCTGGGGTGATGAGTTGCCTTCACATATCTAGGTGGTTGGTGACAATGGGGGGAAGGCCTCATTGCTAATGACTACCTATGTTCTTGTAACTCAAAACGGGCTACGTCCGGGTTATTGGTGACGAATGAGTGCATGTCGTCTAGAATTTACTGAAATCGGAGGATGTAGGGACAATGTTGAGCATGGTGACTATCTTGGAAAATTAGACAAGAATTTTGTTCCTTTGTGTTCCAATCCCTTTGGACCACCAAGGTTATTGGGTACCATTTTTGGAATGATACTAAATCTAGGCACTGAGTGATCAAATGATCACATTCGTCGCACAATGTGCAGGTTTGGACTCGTTGTTGAGGATGGGTGTACGTGGGAAGCAAAGGTGGCAAGCTTCCCTTTTAGTGGCTACCTCTTTTAGGATACACACAGAATGGACCTAAATGCTTCATTCTCTTGTGGAATGGAACTCTCTACAAGTTCCAATCTGAATTGTCTCTGTTGTGGTTTTCCTCCACATATAGGTGTATGTTTGGTAACAGTACGCCAAAACGAGGGGCGTAGTGACAATGACATGGATGGTGATTTCCACTGCGAATTTGAATCGCATATTTGAGTATGGAAAAATCTCTATGGTGCATTGGGTCAATTGGGTAGAATCTTTGGAAAGACTCTAAATCTGGGCATTGACAGATCAAATGATCAATTTCATCGCACAATGCGCAAAGCTGGACTGGAGACTGACGAATGTTGTCATTGGGAGGGGGGCTCATTGGTGGTTGCCTCTCCTCTAACATATATAAAAATTTTCTAGATGCTTCATTACCTTGGGTTGTAATGTTTTCTGGGGGTTCTGTATCGATGAAGCTTTGCATGAAATCTAACATAGATTGGATACGATGGATATGGGGACAATGTCGCACGTGGTGGTTGCTTTGACATATCTGACATGTATGTCATATGTGCCGAGATAAGTTGCTTTGGGAAATGTGTGTAATTTGGTACTAGTGGTTGAATTCCCTTAACTTAGGGCATTGAACGATCAAGTGATTAGGGTCATCGCATAATGCACAAACCAGGGCATGTGGTGTGGCCTCTATTTTTCTTCTTTAAGCTATTGGGTTTGTTGAGTATGAGCATGATGAGGGCTCTTATTATACGTAAAAGATGTTTTTGGACCTGTCTTCTTCCATTTGCATGGATGGTGTAGAGGGCTCCTCAAGATTGTATTGTTCTAGGGCTTATAATGCATCCCTATATCAAGGTATCTCCGGGAAATGATGGGTGTAATGCCCGTATTGGTCACATATGGTCGACACATGGTTTTTGTGCAATGCTTCACCTTGGGTATTCACAACATTTTCCTTTTTACGGGTAGTTGAGGCTGTGACAGTTCTTTCATCATGTAGAAGATCTTTTAACTCATCTAATTCCAGGAAAATGTTAATAGGATGGCCTATGACATTGCACAATGCACAAGGTTGTAATGCCCTAGGAAGCCTAGGGGCATCAACATTTTTCCTTTTCTTGTTATCCTTCATAGTAGGACTAGCTGGTGTCACTGCAAGGGCTTCTTTCGCTATTGCACATTCTTGGTAGGTAATAGGAATTATTCATGTAGAGGTAATTCTTGGGTTTCCCGACATGAACAGAGGGGCCAAATATTATACTAGTATTGCGAGAGCCATTTTTGGAAATGTAATGCTTTCCATGACTTGTTGTGAAACAACACTAGGTGGTGGATAAAAAAATGGAATTTGGGAGATAGCATAGGATAGGAATGTCGAATCAGAGAAGACGACATATGTGTTATCGGTTTTAGGTTTCGGGCTAGTTTCAGTGTTTGATTAACTAATCATGCACATTTTTGCCTCCATACTTTCCAGGGCTTCCCCTAGCATTATAGGGGGGTCTTCTGGGTATTTTCCCACGATAGAAGATGGTTTGAATTGGTCGGGGAAAAATTATGTATATCTTGTGAGTGGCTCAGTAGTTGTATCTATGTATGGTAGTACAACATCTAGAGTGGTTACGAGTTTCTTTTCATAGTATGTAAGTTGGTAGATGGTGATGATCATGTCTTCATGAGGGAACATCATTACCCTAAAAACACATGATGTTATCATGATCATAGCATACATGTAAATTCACCCGAAGAATATTGTAGTAAAATTGCGTGTCTAAGACCTAAATTTCTATGAGGATTGTTTTCCGGCTAGGTGTACTGATACATTTTGGAAAATACCTACGAGTGTTGATGGGTGCCCATCATATGCTCTAAGCATAATGTTGGATGGTTTCATTTTGGGTGATCCAAGCTTCTGCCAAACTATTTTGAAGGATCATCCACTTGGATGGTGATGTTTTGAACTGAAACTGATATTTGGAAAGCAACTAGAGAAGGAAGCATGGGGCCTGCCTTGTCTAGATCGAAAACCATTAGGCGATAATCTACAGGGTCGATCGCACCTAAAGAGGAAAGTAAGGCTTTCCACCTTGTTGAGCATGATTGCAGGACATCCAACACTAACATGGCTGCTAGAGACTTAGCTAGGTCGTCCACTATACTATACCTATGAGCAGCTTTGGAATGATGCCCTACGCACCTTTTCAGTCCTTTAATTTTTTTCGGCATGGAATCAGTTAGGACTTTGGAAATGGTTAATGGCACAGAAGGTAGGCTTGTAATCACGCCTGAAGGGTTGGTTTCCGAGGGTGCGGTGTAGTTCCTATTATGTGTTTGGAAGAAAAAGTATTCTTCAGCCATGTAGATATTGTGGTTGTTTCCTCCAGTGTTGTTTTGGGGTGGTTGTTGCTTCTGGGTGTTAACCACTCCCTTATGGGGGAAGGGTTCTTGCATCACTGCAGGCTATTTTTTTTGTCCCCCTTTCCCTCGGTTACCCTAAATTTGTTTCAACTTGGGGAGTTCGAAACAGTGGTGGGTTTAATGGCCATATTCACCACATATGGCACAAGAATGATTTGTCCTTAGACTAGTTTTTTTATTTTTCCATTGTGAGTTATTGGTTGATTCTTGGTTCTAATTCTATTTTGAGTTTCCCTTAGCCTGAGATCATGAGGGGTGTTGCTGGTTGTTGCCCCCCTATCCAGAGTCTACCTTTGTTTTTCTCTTTGGTTTTTTCTTAGCATCATTTGGAGGATTATTATTATTCTCCTGATTATATGAAGGTTGTTGCTCATCTTGGAGGGTTTCATAAGGTTAACTGATGCATTGGTTTGCACTAATGGTAGGTTTTGCGTGGGAAAAGGGGAGTGTTGGTTTCCCTATCCCTGGTTGGAATATGTATGTTGGGGTGGCTCTCTAGTATCAGCATTTCTAGATGAATATTGAGTCCCCTGCGAAGGTGGGTATGGACCTCGTTGTGATTTGTGGTATGGTATTTACCTATTAGTCATGTTCTACAGAGGTGCAGGTTGACTATGATAGTACCCTCATTGTGATACATTATATGTAGTATCGTAAGAGTATCATGGGTACTGATAATTTTTTTGGTTGATTTGGGCTAAGGATCTTATCAAACCTTCAATAGTATTCGACGTGTCTGGTAACTCTCTATAAGTTTTCAGGAATGGGTAATTTAGAAGGATATGGTATATATATCCAAATTGGGTGTAAATGAGCTCAATTTTTTGGGCTTTACTAATGGCATCCTCTTTAGAGAAAGGATTTTGTGTTTCCATGTCTTTTGAAATTTTTGTTGTGAGTCTTTTCAAAAATAAGTCCAGAAGAGCACTATCGTCAAGATTGGCTTTGCACAAGCTACGATGCCTACACCATTCCTGGAGATGGTCCGTAGATATGTGAATGGTAGGTGTTTGTCTAAAATGAGTAGGGAGTTCCATTCCTGAATCACAGTGGATTGGAAGCTAGAAGAAGGTGAGGATTGCAGTTGTGAGGTTGATAAAGTTTCCATGTGACATAGAGGGCTAGTCAACATACCATTTCAATGTTAGCCCTATAAGGGTGCGTTGAAATAGTCTCAGCTTAATGGTATCATATATGATATTTTTTGACGAACACCACATTTGGAAATTCATAATATGATTTCCTAGGTCTTCCACTTGCTTACCTTCAAATTTTTGAATATCTTAAGGGAGCTTCATGGGCATCAGTGGCTAGTTAGGGCTATGTACAATAGGGTCATTCGTTAACTTGGTTAAATATGGAAGATTTAATGACGCTAATAAAGGTAACATATTATTGATCATCATCATATGATGATGGTGCAGCAGTATGTGTATGTGGTGGCCTTAGGGAGGTGCCTGAGAAATATTTCCTTATGGCATTCCTTGAGGGATATTTTTTTGATTCCCCAAAGGGGTAGCAATCCCTAGACCTTGAGGGGTCATAGGTGGAGTTATAGGTGGTTACCCTGTAGGCCCTCTCCACTGGTGTGATGATTGGTGACCTTGAGGGGGTTATAATCAAATATGCCCTGATAAAGGAAGTTCCTATAATGGAGACAGTGTGACGTCTTCTACGCCTGAATGGCAGGAGGCCCGACACTCCTCCCTGTAATGGGGGGAGGTTTAAGAAATGCCTCGATCAACGAGGTCCTATTAGGTCCCATATGGTGTTGATAAGTTTAATCTTGCTTTCATTTTTTACTTTGGAGGGAAAGTAAAAATTATCAAAGAAATAATGTAATCACATGCATAAAACAAAGCGAGAAATTGAAAGGTAATTTTTCTCTTTAAAATTTTTAAACTATGTGATCAATCAAGAAAAAAAGAGGTTTTTGAGTCCCTTTTGCGTATGATATCCAAAAATCCTAAGAATAACTAGTCTTCTTCACACTCTCAAAGTAATTGGGCCTTGCAAAGATAACTTCTAATCGGTATTGGGGCCAACGTCTTGAAAGAAATGGCGACGCCTTCCAGCTGTTGAAGAATCGACCAAGGTAATGGTATGAGGATCGAGTGTTGCCTTCACTGTCACCTATAAGGAAAGGATGCCCTATTTTTGGCCACTAAAGTACTCTCATCCCACGTGAGCATTCATATCTTGATCCTATCATATATGAATCCTTTGTCGATGTGTACGAAAAAATACCACTTTAGCTACGCATAACTAATAGCCCTAACATAAAAAGTGGTTGCCAATATCTTCAGATCTGCAGTTAGTTGATCAAGACAAGAGCTGCAAAAAACCAGATCTATGCATAGAAAGACATTAAGCAGTAAAAAGAAGGGTTTGCTCCATATATCCAATAGATAAGACAAGAACAATTTTTGAAAGAATTTTTTGTATTAAGGGCACCTGGGAGTAAAACAAGAAGATGTTTCCAATTCTCCTCAATGGGATGGGTTCTTGGAAGTCCTCAGCACTTCAGATCTAGAATCTCTCTCTCTTGTTGGTGTAGAAAACCCACACAAAGAATAGAACTCAAAGGGAGCTCACATAGCAAATAGTGGAAAAATGTGACCAAGTGTATAGATCCAGAGTGATCTAATAGGCAACAAAAGGTGAAGAATGGTAGGAAAAACCCTCCTATTTATAACAAAAATATTGGGTCATTCTAGATCTTGGTGCATGATTAAAATAATGTTAACCAAATCTAGATCCACCTTTTATGGAATATTTTATTATATTTGTTGGAGGGAAAAAGTATTTGACTTGGGTCAAATCCTTTTATTTGTTAATAATAAATAAATAAATGATTTATTTATATTTTTAAGGAAGTGGTTGAAAGATAATTAAATAAATAATGATTTATTTAATTATTTGTGGGTGATTTGGTCATATTTAACAAGGAATATTATCTAAATAAGATTTAAATAATTATTCCTAGAAAATAATAAAATAAAGGTTTATCTAATTAATTTCTTTGTTTTGGGTTAAACATGACTAGGAATAATAGTTAAATTATGGTTTAATTAATTATTCCATGAGGAAAATTAAACAAAATAGGTTTGTTTAATATTTCCTTTTGGGGTTTCCTGTTTAGACCATAAATAACCTAATAAATGTGGTTTATTAAGTTATTTTACATAGTGAAAGCAATTTTACTTAGGGTAAAATTGGTCTTACATGGTGTACTTGGGTCCATCTAATGAAAATAGGTTAGATGACCAAAAAATGGTGTAACAGATTGCCCCCCAACGTGCGAGTGTTAGGAGCAAATCGTATGACCGAAGTACGTTGTAAGAACTCAATCACCAGACATCAAGAGGGAAGTCAGAGAGAGAAATGTAAGGTAGACGAGTGTGTTGAAGAACTAGACCCTGAGGAGACGAGACTCGCAGGTGCAACAAGTCTCTTTTTATGAGAGGGTACCTGTGCTAAAGGCGGCGGGGGAGGCATACCTATGCCTGCCGAGACAAAGTACAAAAGAATAGTGTGTCCAGAACAAGGGACCTAAACTATAAAGTACAACCTAAGATAAACATGAGCCGTATAATAACACAATGAGGAACCTATACATATGTCACGGCTCGGGATAATAGCCAGACTTATACAATAATATCTCGAGTACATGAGATACAAATACAACCCAAATGCCCCCTCATACACGTGGAAGGGCTCACAAAATCGACCGATACATGCAATCAAAGAGGATACAACCTGCCAAGGCCGACATCATCACATCAAATATATGAGCGCATCGAAGGCTGTACCAAGAGGTCATCTCGGCATGTGGGGGCTACCCCGAAGGGCCACCCTCATGAGGGCCAGACATCTCCGCGTCATACCTCGGAATGATCAGTACGCTCGCCGCATCACCGAACCATCAAGCATATGGATATCGATAGGTAAAAGGAGCTGAAGTGGAGAAACAATCAAGTCAAAGGGAAATGAGAGATCCCTTTTCCTGATCCGAGGCACCGAACAAGAGTGGAAGCTAGAACCAAGGTGCACCACCCTCTGGACCTGTCTTCTGGAATGAAGGAGCTAATGTCGACAGAAGGAGGCCCGCCATAGGTGAGGCAATGGGAGGTCCTCAACTAAGGCACGAGAGAAAATAGTAGAGCGACGGACAGACGAATACCAATGATGATGGCGGAATGGAGGGGATTGAGTAGCGAATGGACGACTTCCCTTGTTAGAGCATAAAGGGCATGAATGACATGGCAGCGACTGACACAATATCATAAGGGATAGGGGACAGTGGGACTGAAGGCCATAATGTGCGACACAAGAGAGAGACCAAGCAATGAAGGATGGAGGACTATAGCGGGGTACAAAGGGACTTGGGATAGACTCCATGAATGCGATGATGACTCAACTTGGATGCTCTAAACAAGGGCGACTCGATGGTGCTGCCACACAGTAAAGGTCCAATGGGGGACCATGAAAACATGAGTACAAGATGGTAACTCACGACGAAAATCAACACGAACAAAGACAAGTAAGGAGGCAAAGTGGTGCCCCAAGTACAAGTGTTGTAAGTGAAGAAATGCGATTTTAAGGAGAGGTGAAGTGACCCATCTTGGACAAAATGTGTCCTGGTGAAGTATCAAATCACAAAAAACTAACATATACCCATTTGAGGGCTCGGTGAGAGCTTTCCAACGGTGCAGACGGTTTGTCAAACGGGGCTACGGTATGGTCGCAGCAGGCGAAAGAAGAAACAAGGGTTCTCTTTTAATAAGGCAGTTTTCCCTCCAAATTCACTCATTTGCTAGTGTTGCTGTGGTGAATGTAGAGAGAAGAGAAGGCCCTAAATCTTGCGGCGAGCGTAGCGGACAAACCGACCATTGGAATCGAGATCCGTCAGTGGCAGGTAAGAGGCCTAACCTTACTCTTTCATTTTGATGGATTGAAAGTTCAGTTTAGGGCCCAAAATCTCAGTAACAGACCCTCCTTCATCTCTACGGCCGGGTCGCACTTTTTGGGCCAAAAAGTGCGACCTGGGAAGCAGGTTTCAGGGCAAAAACTACGACCTGTCCCAGAATTGGGCAGAAAAGTGTGACCTGGAAGATGAGGGGGTTTTGGTGCTGTTTTATGGCTGAGAGTTGGGTTTTTGTGTTTGGTTATGATATTACCTATCTGTATGCTGACAAAGATGATGTTTTTGTGTAGATATGGTAGATATACAGGTTAACTGGAGAGAGAGAGACCTGGGTACATTACGGGTAGAGATCCAGGCAGATCAGGGTGTCCGTCGTGTGTTGGCCAGGTTTGGGGTTCTAAAGTTTTTGGAGAACCCTTTGATGAGAGCAGGAGAGCCTTTGTTGGCCTGGATTATCAGTTACTGGGATCCAGAGCATGAGGTCTTTGTAGTGCAGGGGCACAGGATCGAACTGACAGTCCAGGATGTGTATTTCCTGACGGGTCTCCCGCCATTGGGGATGGTGGGAAACACGCAGCCAGTATTACCGCGGGGGCGGCATATCATGGAGTTTGTGGAGCGACATTGTCGACCGGGTCTCCAAGTCAAGGGGACTCGGATACCGATCGGGGATCTAGAGAGATTAGAGACCCGTGCAGTGGCCGCAGCGGTGCTACGTATCCTGGGCAACCAGGCGCTCCATCACATCACTGGGGGGTAGATGATGATTGTGGAGAGTATGTTGAGTGGGACCTACTATGGGTGGGCCCAAATGATTCTGGTGTCGCTAAAATGATAGTTTTCGCTCTACAAGCGGCAAGTGAACCACGATTGCTCGTATGGGATTTTATTGTGTGCCTTCTTCTTTGAGAAGATCTCGACCTTACGACCTCGTATACAGCTCCCAGATGGGGGCCCGAGAGAGCCCAGGATGCGCTGGTGGGGGCGGCTACTGTGCAGAGGAGGAGGAGGGGCGGTCGGACGAGTGTTTCGACCTGAGTTCTTTGCCCATTGGGATCAGATGCCATTATACATTGACGGCTATCCCTATAGTGGGATGAGTTATTGTGGAGATCTGGACCTGCCACTTCCGCCTGGTCGAGTATGGGGGCCCGATGGTAAGTGACAGATTACTATTCTTGTATGGGCATGTTAAAGTTATTGAATAGTAGATATGGTACTGATTCATGTACTTTTGGTATGCAGATATAGCTCTGGTAAAACCGGTCGGATATATGGGATGCCCGACACCCTCTGGAGCTGCAGGGTCGAGTGGGTCGAGAGCAGCGCGTAATGAGAATGCGGCCGCCCTACTGGAGGACATCCGTCGTAGATGCGAGAGGTTGCTGACCGGAGTTTCAGAGCGCGGGTGGCAAGACTTAGATGACCAGTACGTGGAGGCATGCATTGGTCTTCCCTCGGAATGGCGAGGTGTCATGCGGCGCATGGCGATGGCCGGTCAAGGCATACATGATCTACGGGCTGCAGGGGTAGAGCCATTGGCTCGGGATCCGCCAGATAGTGAGTAGGTGTGGGGCATGTGGTGCCCCCTAGTGTGTATGTAGGGGCAGGTGGTGCCCCCAGTTTTGAGTTTTTTGTAACATGCTATGGGCATGTCAAATGTATCAGAGTAGATGGACTCTAAACACATGTTTTGCGACACATATTATGGATATGCATCTTTTTTAATGATTATGAATGTTATTGTCTTGTATGAAATGCGTGTGATAAATGCCAATCTAGAGCATGGTTTGCAATACTATCTACATAGTGATTCTGTTCTCGAGGTACATGGTTGAAAGTTATGGTTTCAAATTCACGTATCAAGAGTTTCACTCGTAAATATCGTCTAAATAGCACAGGGTTATGCACACGATAAACACCATTTAGTTGCATGACAAGAAGTAGGGAATCCAAACGAACATGCAGATGGAGGATGCGATGAAAGAGGGCATCGGCTAAGAGACCACGCACTGCATCATATTCAGCCTGATTTTTGGTGGCAGTACCGATGCAGACCCCGTTTGAGAGAACAAGGGCATGCAAGGGGGTGAAAACGGCCCAACCTGCCGAGGCTAGATTCCGGGAGTAACGACTTGCACCATCGACGTATCCGATAAAGGGGGGGGACGGGAGGTCCTGCGGAATGGTGTTACAAGACAACAAATGGGGGGAGGAGATACAATGACAGTAGCGTGAGTGTACAAAAGACATCGAGTGGCAACTGCGGGAGGGAGTGCAATGAGCAGGATGGCTATGACTCATATACAAACTAGAGGGTGGTATATGAGGGCTATAGGAGGTATGGCGAGGACTCGGGCTGCGGAGGTCAACAGAGATACGGGTGGAGTGATCTCGTGCATGGGTAGAAACGAGGGGGTCAAGGGTGGTCGCTGAAGGGGGGTCAAGCGAGGCAACAGGGGAGGATGCAAGGGGACTGGGCTCTAAAGGTCGCACAGAGGAGGATAGGTAAAGAATGGTCGTAGTAGACTCCGTCATCTGAACATCAGGGGGGGGAATGTCGATGGGAGCGGGGGGATCCTCAAGCTGGCCCGAAGCATACTGCGCGAGTATGGGAGAGGCGGATTTATTTTGTTCATCCTCATACTCTCAGACTACTTCTAAAGAGGCGCGGTAATGCGTCAGGTGAGGAAAATGGTGGGAGTAATGGCCATGGATACCGCACAAAGCGCAGGGTTTGCTAGTGCGAATAGTTTTTGGGTTCTTGGTTACGGACGAGGACGGAAGAGAAGGGTCGGAGACCGTAGACTCAGGGAACGCGACTTTAACCATGGGTTGAATGCGGGGCAACTCAGGACAAGTATGGGTGGCGTGACCGACGACATCACACAAGGCACAAGGCTTTGCGGGTGGGGGAGGAGCAGGGTCAGTCGGGGTGGCCTTGCCTTTCGATGCCCCCTTGCGAGCTTTGCCTTTATTTCCTAGAGCTGTCACCACAGGGGTATGGTCTTGGGGAAGTGTAGGGGGCATGGTAGCAATAGAGGAAGCAAGGGGGACCGGTTGAACCGGTGTCAAAGCAAGATAGGGTTTGGGGTGACCAGGAGGGGTAGCGGCTAGAGGGTGAAGGTACCAGACGGGTATACCCAGGGTCACGTTAGGGAGAGAGAGGGTGGCCATGACGGGGACCGAATAGACTCCGGGAGGGGGAGCTAGGAACGGTATCTGACCAGTGGGATAATGACCAGGAGGGACGGCTCCGAGGTGGTTAAGGCTTGGGGGAACCGATCCAAGGGGATAAAGGGGTTCAGGGATACCAGCTGTAGGAGAAGGGCCAGAAGGAGGAGGTCCGGCTGGCGGAGATGAAGGGCTAGGAGCGGGTTGCGGTGGGCGAGGTTGAGTCTGAGGTTGCTGACTAGCCGAAGCGGGTCGCTTAAGGGCAGCCCGAGATGATTGCATCATGCAAACATTCGATAATCTAGGATCAGAGATGTGAGGAGGGGGAAGACCAGGAAAAGTTCCAAGCATGGAGGAATCTTTGTAGACGTCGGGGGAGACACTAGTCAAGGAATCGACAGTTTGCTTATTGGCTACAGAAGAGATGGTCGTCTCAGGGGAGGTCTGAGACTTTGGCTCATGATAAGTCAACTGGTCAATGGTGACTATCTTTCCATTGTGAGGAAAAGACATCTTGCGAAAAACTGCAGAGGGGACAACAGACATGGCATAGGTGTAGCTTCACCCCAATAGAATGTTGTAATCTAGAGGGGCGTCGATGACTTCGATGTCAACGCAAACAGTCTTACCGGCAAGGGTGATAGGACAATTACGGAAAAGGCCGATGGGCTGGGAGGCGTGGCCGTCCCACGCTCGAAGGGTGATCGTGGAAGGGGCCAAGTCAGGAGATCCGAGTTGCTTCCAAACCGAAGCAGACATCACACAGGTGGATGCCCCCTCATCAATTATAGACCGAGAAACGTTGGCATTCCGGATTTTGACTGGGATTTGGAGGGCGACGGAAGCAAGGAGAGGAGGATGTTCAGCTTGATGGGCGTCGAAAACAATTATTTGGTCATCAGCAGGATCTACAATGCCCACAGAAGATAGTAGAGCCTTCTTTTGGGAAGGGCATGATTGGAGGAGTTCCAATGTGGAAATGGCAGCAGGAGATTGCGCCAAATCATCTACTATGCTATACGAATGAGCAGCTCGACCAGAAGCAGCATTTCAACATAATGGTCCCTTAGGAATCTTGGTATGAACCTAAACTTTGGGTTGAGGGATATGTAAGGGGCCACTAGATGTCGAAAGAGGCTCTGTAGAACCTGAAGAAGGAGGTTCGGGGGCAGACTGAGCGAGAGGCTTGGGGTACTGGAAAGACCAAGTTTGAAGGTGAAGGTCGACGGGAGGGGAAGGATCAAAGTTCATCATGAGGATCTGGTAATCGAAGGAACCAGAAATGGAAGGTGGACCGGCGACCTGTCCGTCAGGTGGTTGGGTAGCCACGAATCCTTGCTGAGGGAAAGGATCGGTAAACACAGCTGGTTTGAGAAGTGGCCACATTAGGAGGAGCATGAGGGGAGGCGTGTTGTCTGCGCAATGTGGCTTGAGACTCCCACATCTGCCGCATCTGGGGTAAGAGGGGACAATTGTGGGTGTAATGACCATAAACACCGCAACACGAACAAGGCTTATTTGTGCAAAGCAGCCTGTCCGGCTTGGGCTGAGTGCCCTGTTTCTAGATGGAAGTGTTAGGGTCGACACCAAGATTGGGTCCACGGGTACCAGGGGCAGATTTTTTTTGGTTGCCTCTCCGCCTTCTTTGAGAAGAAGGGGGATTAGTCACGCCCTGTTGTGCAAATACTTGCCCTGGAGGGGGATGTAAGTGCTGTTGCGGGTTTTGAGGAGGCAAGGGAGATGGAAGCGCATATGCTGGAGGAGTTGGCGCACCAGGCTGTGGATAAAGGTAATGGTTAGGTTGGGCTACATTGAGGTAAGCAGGAGCTTGGGCAAAAGGAGGAGGCATGCCGTATCCTGGATACATGCTACCAGGAGGGGGAAGAGTGCTAGGGGTGCTGGCCCCTCCCTGAGGGAGACCATAGCCCACAGGAGGTTGAGCGTACGGATGGGAAAGGGCTCCAACGATACCGTCGGCGGACTGAGATGCCCCGAGGGCGTTAGCGCCACCGGGCACAGGGGAGGTCAGGGAGGACGGTATAAACATAACCAGACTGAGCATAGATCAGGTCATATTTCAAGGATATTTGGAGGGCGGCTTCTTCGGTTTGAGGGAAATGAGAGGCGACATCTTTGCCAATGGGAGCTAAGAGAGAGCGAATGAACCAGTCCATATAGACCCAATCTTCGAAGGGGGGAGCTCGACATAAGCTTCGTCTTCGTCGCCATTCCTGGACATGAGTGAAAAGGCGGGTCGAAGAGGTTTGCTTGAAAGAGGTCAAAAGCTCCGTACCAGTATCGTATTGGAGAGGGAGCTGGAAGTAAGATAAAAAGGCTTGGAAAATGGTCGCAAAGGTGGTATGGGAAGAGGTGGCTTGGTCAACATACCATTTAGAAGCTTCGCTGGTAAGCGTGCGTTGGAACAACCGAAAACAGATGGAATCATTGGTCATGGAATTGGAGGAACACCACATGTGGAAAGATCAGACATGGTTGGTTGGATATTCTCCAGCAAGGCCTTCGAACTTAGGCATGTCGGAGGCAAGCTTGGTTGGCATAGTAGGCCAACCCACATCGTGGCAGATAGGGTCATTGATCAACTGATTGAAATCAGGGAGGGCGAGGGCTGCGATGTGCGGCGACAAGGGTGTGCTTGGTGGTTCTGTGGCGGTTCCGCTGGTAGTAGTTTGGCAGTGGGGGCGGAACGCGCTGTAGCGTTGGGCCCTAGACCGGACATAGTGAAGGTGACGGGGGGGAGAACCAGAAGGAAAAGGAGAACCCAAAGAATCAGAAGAGGAGTCGGAGTGTGGACTCGGAGGAGGACTGGCTCGACGACGCCGGGACGGAGCAGGTCGATCGACCGAAAACTGAGGGTGAAGGCCAAGAAGTCTCCGGGAAGTGCACCTTGGGGGCACAATGATGACAACACAAACATGGCACAAGGGGAATAAGAACGACCACAAGGGCAAGGAGGTGTAGAATCAAGTGATTACAATGTCGAAACAAGGGCAGATAGGTGCAATGTCAATTTATTTTAAAGTCTTTGCCTGGCGGTGTAAACTAGGCTCTTCTTCGCTTAGGGTGAGTGTGTGGTGTGCGTTAATTTCAATTTTTAAACCCTTTTCGTTTTGAGAGCAAGAGAAAATGTGTGCTTCGTAACTGAAAATAAATCTGCAGAGAACAGTATATAATGTTGAAATAACAAAAAATTAACAGCTACTATTGCATCGATTCAACCCAAAAAGGCAGGTCTCTCAAAACTAATCTAAAAGAGGGAAAAAAATCTAGTCAAAACACACTAAAAATAGGCCAATAGATCTAGGGTCGAAAGGGACAGGGATCTAAAGGAGAAATTTGCTGAAAAGAGGTGCAGATCACAGCCAAGAGGCAGAGGCAAGGTGGCTGGAAAAAAGGAGGAAATCAGCAAAAAGAGGAAAGGACGGGGAGGAGGTCCTAAAGGGAGGTCCAAAAAAAAAAGACAAGAGGTGATTTGAAAGGAAGAAAATCTGATTTAAAGGGATTTGAGGAGGAGGTATCAGATCTGAAAAAGGGAAGGCTAAAACTATGAAAAACAGACGGCTGAAACAGCTAAAAATTCTTCCACAAAAAGTGGAGGGTACTGAAGCCCTAGGGGGCTAGGTTCCCACTTAGATGAGTAAAACAGATCAGAAACAGGTCTAAATGGGTGGAGGCAGAGGCTGGAAAATCCTGACAGAAGTTTCAGCAAAACCCAGAAAAATTGCAGAAAAATAGCTGAAAAATTGGCAGGTCGCAGGTTCTGACCTATTTTTAGTGCAGGTTGTAGAAAATTGGCTGAAAAGTGTGACTTGGAGGTCCAGGTCATAGGTTATGGGCTGAAAAGTGCGACCTGAAGCTCCGGGTGTCTCGCCGGCAGATTTTCAGAAAAGTTGTCGTCTCAGTTGTGGCTAATGTCGGTCACCTGCGCAATAGGGCCAGAAACACGCGGAAGTTAGAAATTTTGATGTTTTAGGGTTTTATGTGAGAAAAACAACATAAAAATAGGAAAAAAAAAGCTAAAAAGAAACACTAGGGTCTGAAGTAGCTGGATATGCAGGAATATGAAAAACGACAACGGTCGTAATTTAAAACCCGTGTGGAGTCTCCATTTGTTAGTATGAATCCTTTGTCGAAGTGTACGAAAAAAGACCACTTTAGCTACGCATAACTAATAGCCCTAACATCAAAAGTGGCTGCCAATATTTTCAGATCTGCAGTTAGTTGATCAAGAAAAGAGCTGCAAAAAACCAGATCTATGCATAGAAAGATATTAAGCAGTAAAATCAAGAGTTTGCTCCATACATCCAATAGACAAGACAAGAACAATGTTTTTTGAAAGAATTTTTGTATTAAGGGCACCTGGGAGGAAAACAAGAAGGTGTATCCAATTCTCCTCAATGGGATGGGTTCTTGGAAGTCCCCAGCACTTCAGATCTAGAATCTCTCTCTCTTGTTGGTGTAGAAAACCCAGACAAAGATAGAACTCAAAGGGAGCTCACACGGCAAATAATGTAGAAAAATGTGACCAAGTGTATAGATCCCGAGAGATCTCTAATAGGCAACAAAGGTGAAGAATGATAGGAAAAACCCTCCTATTTATAACAAAATATTGGGTCATTCTAGATCTTGGTGCATGATTAAAATAATGTTAACCAGATCTAGATCCACCTTTTATGGAATATTTTATTATATTTGTTGGAGGGAAAAAGTATTTGACTTGGGTCAAATCCCTTTATTTGTTAATAATCAAATAAATAATGATTTATTTAATTATTTAAGGAAGTGGTTGAAAGATAACTAAATAAATAATGATTTATTTAATTATTTGTGGGTGATTTGGTCATATTTAACAAGGAATATTATCTAAATAAGGTTTAAATAATTATTCTTGGAAAATAATAAGATAAATAAAAGTTTATCTAATTAATTTCTTTGATTTTGGGTTAAGCATGACTGGGAATAATAATTAAATTATGGTTTAATTCATTATTCCATGAGGAAAATCAAACAAATATAGTTTATTTAATATTTCCTTATGGGGTTTCTGTTTAGACCATAAACAACTTAATAAAGGTGATTTACTAAGTTATTTTTATAGTAAAAGCAATTTTACTTGGTGTAAAATTGGTCTTACATGATGTGCTTGGGTCCATCTAATGATAATAGGTTAGATGACCAAAAAATGGTGTAACGGAGGCGTTGGTGGTTGTCCTTAGGCGACTTCCAGTGAGGAATCACTTGTCCTATGCTTTGTGTGGTCTCGGAAAATGACATTGCACCACTCCCGGGATTGCACGCATATCAGGCAAAAAAGCGCGCAAAGGCGCTCTTCACGAAGGATTATGCGTGCAAAAGAATTTATGAATTGTTCAAATTTGATTTTCCTCATACCTTAGAGATTTTTTAAATACTTTCCAGATTTTGTAATGTCTTCCAGCCCTGTAAATCCTTCAGCTTGACATTAAATAATGGCATCTTCTACTATACGATTTTCCAGTGTTAATAGTTTCCCCCTAATGTGTGAGGTCTAGGAAGAACTATATAGCCGAAATACATTATAGTTTATTTTCTGTATCGTGCGTAGAGAGAGAGAGAGACCTGCGTGAAGCTTGGAATTGAAACACCCTGCACCGGTTCCAAGAATGACCATGTCCTAGGGGACCCCTGTAAGCAAATACAATTTACAATACATATACAAATTTTCTACGAGGTGAGCATGTCCCATGCTCGTAATGTTGTGTAAGCTGAATTAAATGAATATTTGGGCACAGATAGATGTTCTGTCGGTATCACCTGATCTGGTGGTTGCTGACGACGACTGTTGACGCACTCAGGGGGTTTTTTTCTTTGATAATAGGTGGAATATGGTACTCATATGCATAAAATTGGTATGGAATATAGCTATGCATTGTACGCATAGGTGTTGGCTGGGACCTTCCCATGTAAACATTGTTGACAGAGACGCTTATGGAGGCACGGGTCTTCAACGGATTTGATCAAAGTGCAATGGTTGTAAGGTACGATACCATCTTGAGATGAAGGATTTTGTTGAAGAATGTCAGGAGGATCGATGACATTTGTGGAAAATGATGTCTCCCACAATGCCACCCAAGGATGCCCCTTGTATGGAGAGGGGTGATCCAAGGTACCGCTTCCTTTTTTGAAAATAGGTGTCGATGTCGACAAAAAGGAAGCCTCAACTGAACGAGGGGTCACTGACATAAAGGTTCAAGGACCTGGATGTGATGGGTTTAACATAGGAATGTAGGCAAGGGGTGACTAAAAACTGATGATGGGGATTCAGTTGCCCAAGGTCAGAGTATACTAAGCAGCTTGGTGGCAGTCATAGTTATTTCTGATGGAGAAATCCCTGGAGTCGGTAGGACTTCCAGGGTGAGTATAAACTGGCTATGAATTTCAAGGTGGCTGGTGTGTGGGGGTATAATACTCCGACCAAGGGTGTTCAGGGACTGCTACCATGGGAGAAAATATGAAATGAGAGGGTGAAGGACGTAGTGCACCATTCGGGGTCTTTGTACACTTACCAAAAGAAAAAAATAATGGGGTTTGGTTTGTACAAAACACAGATATGGGTACCCCAAAACATGAAAGTGTTCACTCACTGATGCTGTGAGGAAGGTGTTTTGTTGAAGGTGGGGGTCCCATTGGTTGGTCTCATGTGCAGGGTTGATGAAGTGGATGAGAAAGTATCGCAGATGGGATTATGTTGGTGGAGGTATGGTGGACCAAATGTGAGGTGTGGTGGTGCGCTCTTGATCCGCTTTTACAACATGGTCGTCCGGGAAGGGGGTTTTAGCTTGCATGGTAAACTTGACCTTATGCATGGTAAATGGATGGGCATGAGGTGATTCCCAAAATGAAGTGGTATGGCCATGGCATCACTTTTGTTGTGATATATGGTCTACTGTGGGTGACAAGCGCCATGGAGGGGAGGATCTGCCGACCAATGAGGATGTTTATCATGTGCAGGGTGAGGTGATGATAAACACGGTCAGATGTGAGTACCCTATGGTTTATTTCTGATGGAGAAATGATGTCAGGATATGCAGAGTTTTCTGGGTCTCTATCATGCTAGGGTTAGAATGATGCCTGCTCTGGAACTTTTAGGAGATAACATTGTGGATGGTTTGCGAGATTTTCATGCAAAAACAACTACCTCAATTGAAAGCGTCTTCTTTTTCAAAATTTATTGAAAATCATGAGATTTAAAAAAGAAGATGAGAAAGGGCATACCTGTCGGCACTGAAATTTTATTTTTCCGGGAGTGCGAACGTGCGGCATCGCCTCTGTTCATCATGGAGTGTTGATTGTGGTGCAACTTACGGTTCGAAGAACGGACCTTCTAATCTCTCGTTATGGTTCTCCAAATTTTTTGAAAAGGGCGATATATAGGTGGATATGGCCCTAATTCAATTCATTTGTACATGTTGAGTTTCTGAGAGGTCAGAGGATTCTGCGTAGCATTTCTTACCGTTGTGGTCAGCCTGAGAACTAGGGATTCATGAGATCATGCCTAGGTAACCTCCATGACATCCTACACTTAATTTTTTTAGTTTGATGGTGTCGAGGTCTGTACAGACTTGGTTTGTACGGATTCTAGGTGTTTTTTCCCCTAGATTGCGTAGGCGATCAGGGAAAAGGCACGCCCCCTATGCGCTTTTTTGGGGGATAAGCACTTTAATGTGCTCATTTCCCCCTTTTTAATGCACCTGTGCAAAATACAGGTGCACGCTAAGCGTGCCTATCTGAGGGATAGGCGCACAAATTTGAGGTAGAAACTATTTTTGGGTTTTTCCTGTACTGATGAGTACCTATTTTGATGACAGGTTATTGCGGAGGGCACGGGATTGGCCCGAGATCTGAACTGCACTTGTTGCTAATGCTGGGGCACACCATTAGTTGGCGCTATGGGGGCTCCTGAAGTTCGCGGAAAACAAGCTTCTTCGGTCGCAAGACCGACTACTACGTTACTTGATCCATCATTGGCGTAGGAGGCGCAACATGTTTGTGTTGCAGGGGACAAACCTGGTCCTCCGTCTTGAGATGGATGTGTACTTTGTGACTAGGTTACTACCTCAGGGTGAGGTGCTGAGATATCCACTCCTTGCCGAGAGAGTGGACTTGGAGAGATTTATGAGACGCCACTGTGGTGGGGCGCCTCTTACAGAGTGATGCATCAGCATTTCATCAGTTACATATTTGGCAGAGCGATGTGCTCTGGCAGTGATTGTGTGACTGGCAGGGTCAGTTGCCCTACATCGGGCATCAAGCTCGCAGGTTGGAGTATTGCGCCGGTTGAGGTCCGAGCATTTTTTCGACTTTTCTCGTTTTTGCTTTGACGGGATGGTGTCGCAACTCAAAAAGGTCCAACGTGGATCTAATTCATCTGTGTATGCTAGTATCTTGTGCAGCATTATGTACGAGAGGGTAGTGTTGTTGAGGCCAGTAGTGGTGGTGCCTCCTGAGGGGCCACAAGAGCCTCGGATGAGGATATGGGCTCCGGTGATGTCGCTAGGCAGTGGGGGCATGGTGGGGCGTTATTGTAACTCCACGACAGAGACCTGGTTTGAGGCCAAACCAAAAATGTTCCTACCATACCCATATGTGGGGATGGACTTTCGGGGGGATCCAGACATGGGTCTCCCTTTTGGTTACACTTGGGGTCCCATAGGTTTGTTGTGTATGTTTTCTGCATTCATTTGAGTATACATGTACTTATGTGTTTTGTTAGTGACACTAACATCATTTTGGTTACTCTTGTAGATGTTGGCGAGGTGGGTTGCCCCGTGGTTCGGTTGGTTGGCTACAATCCTCTATGATGACCTAGGGGTGATCAGGGAGGAGGTGCTACTGGGGGACTTGGTGGTGGACCACGTGGTGGTGCTAGCCCTTCAGGAGAGGGTAGCAGCTCAGCCGCTGCGGACACTGCGACTGAGCGGGCTCGTGCTGATGCAGCGGTAGCACGTGTGGATATGGAGGAGGCTCATATCGAGGAGTTGAATGCTCGGGTGTCATCTCTTGAGGATGCCTGGGGTCGAGTGGACCGCTTGACCCAGTGGGTGCCTGCTCGAGGATTTATGGACAACTTCGAGGAGGTCTAGTTAGAGACCATGATGGCCCGTGAGAGGGAGTGTCGACCCGTTCTATGTCGGGTGGCGATCTCGGTTGCGACAGCAGCTCCAGTGGTGGCACCAGGAGCGGTTGTGGGTCTAGGTGCCCCTCCTGAGGGGGCACCACCCTAGAGTATATTTGTACACAGGGAAAGCACCCATTATGAGGATGGTTCCCTTATTTTTGATGACCTTTATATCTTTAGGCTAGCAGTTGGGCTAGCGACATGATTTTTTGTACTCAGACATACGCATTGTGATATAGATATATGAGAGATATTTTGCGGCTCTACATGATGTGTCACCTATTTCGGTTTATGTATGATGTTATGCTGATGGATATCTATATTTTTGGTTTTTTATGTATGATGGTTTATTCGATATGCATTCCAGTTTAGGATATTGTTAGCTATGCAATCAGCTGTTTGGTTTTGACTCCTTGGTACATGTGTAAATGTGATATAGTAAAATTGTCTGCTTAATATTTTGGCATGAAAATATTTTCTAAACAGATGTGTATCTCTTGCCTCAAATTTTTGGTTTAACTGCGACAATACTAACTAGGAATCGAGGTAGATATGCATATGGCATTTCACATAAGTCTGATGACGGCGTCATACTCTGCCTGATTGTATTTTACTGAACCAATGCACACACCGTTTGAATGGAGTGGAGATCGGTCAGGGTGGTAGATGACCTAAGAAGCTGCGGCTAAACTTTGAGACCATCATGATGCTCCATCAGCAAATCTGGAATAGGGTTCAGATTGGTGTTCCATGGTGGCACTTTGAGCGCTTTTTAAATAAGTCTTTTGGTCAAAAATTTTGATTGGGTGGGGGTTTGTGTACGTTCACTCTAGGGAAGGGCCGTCTTGGCCTTTATGGGTAGAATTTCTTGAGGTAAAGGCTATTTACGGGGTTATTGAGGTAGGTCCCGTCTGGTTTCGTCAAGATGTATGCTCCTTTTCAGAGGTAATGTTTGATGATGTAGGGTCCTTTCCACAAGGTTTCGAACTTTCCTGGCCCTATGGCTTCTTTTACGACATCTTAGCGGAGGACTAACTCTCCCTTGGTGAATGAGCGAGGGGTGATGTGGCGGTCTAATGATGCTTTTACCCTTTTCTTGTGGGCCTCGTTGTGTTGCAGCGATTGTCTTCGACTTTCTTCGACAAGCTCTAGTTGTAATAGGCCATGTTATAGAGGCTGGGTGTCATCAAGGAGTTCGATGGCGGTATGTAAATTTGGGCTCTTGCGGAAATCAATGCAAAAGTCCAAGGTACCTTGACCTTTTGTGATAGGAATAGGGTGGAAATCCTGGGATGTGAGGGTGGCTTCAATATGTGATGATACAAATAGTATATGGTGGATCGTGTCATCGATGTTCGGTGGAGGAAGAATCTCTAGAATGGGATTCTACGTGAGCACAAAGTTAGGTTCCCCTCTAGGATGGTCAATTTCCGGTAGGTGGAAATTGTGCCTACCGCAGAGGTGCCTGAAATTTTCCAATAGCGAGCATATCTCTGGTGTGTGATTTTGGCCAGTGCAGATAGTGCATGGTATCATTGTGCCAACAGAGTAGATTGTGTGACATTCTACACTAATCGTTGTTACTAATATGGACGCTTGGAAAGGGTCTATCGTAGAGGAGGTTGTCTTCTGTTTCCATTTCCGTATTGTTGGCTTGGGTGCATCTACCTCTTTGGGGGAGTGTAGACTCAATGCTACTCTTGCCGCTCTTAGCTTGGGGAGGTGTACACATTTAATCGTATGGTGAAAGTGTTAACAAATCCGGAAATAGGTACGCATGATTTTCTCTTGGTTAGAGAGAAGTTTCTGAAGGAGAGAAGAGACTATATGAAAATTTTTTGCAAGGTGCTTTAGTTCTTTGCACTGGTTGACCTAGTGGTCATTCAGGTCGCATAGTCTGCATGTTATCCTAGGCTTGGCCGGGGTCATGCTTAGTTGGTGTGCTGTCTTAACTTGCCTGGTATGCCACTCAAGGGGGTGGGGACATTGACCCAACGATGTACTTTTTATGACATTCTTGGAGGTCGTCCTGTCTCTTCTCTATGGTATGAATCATGTCAATGGTGGGACAAAGTTTTGAGGCATAAGTATAATGCCGCTCATAATGATTTCCTTGACATATAAGCAAAATATCCTTGATATGAGAGTTTTATCATGCTCAGTTTTAGGTTTGGCAGGGAACTAACTCCGTAATGTTGCTAAATCAGGACAATTGACGACCACATGATTGGGTGTTTTTCATAACGTGCATGCTGGTCTACTCTGGAGAGAGTGGTTAGGGGTAACTAGGGGTTACCTGATTGGTCGCTTTTCGACTGACAAGAACATGATGGATCTGCTCGTCACATCTTCTTGGGTTCTAGAGTGGTTTTTGGACTCTGCATCCATGTCATCTTCTTGGGAGAGGTGGACTATGGTGGAGCGTAAGCTAGCGAGGGCTAGCTGGAATCGGGGGATATAGTGACAATTCTCCAAAAGGTGATTTTCGGCGCATAGCAGACATGTGAATTCCGTTGCCCGCAATCCAACGTATTAAACCCTTTCTATAGGATACCATCTGTGGATGAGTTCCAAGGTTGTGCATTCTTCGAGGAAGTGACCACGTTCATTGCATAGCGTGCAACGTATAACGGGCATGACTGGGGGTCTGTCTTGTGCCCTTTTTTGTTCCTCCTGTAGGTACAGGATGGTACGAGGTTCATTTCCTGATGCCTTGGTGGTGGGATCCTCTTGATAGGATTACTCAATGGCGTGTAAGGCGTCCCCATATTGAGGGATCTCTGGGCAATGATGGGTATAATTCTCATAGTTGCTGGAGAGGGCACATGCGTGATTGGTACGCAACACTTTTCCTTTACCTTTGGTGGTAGGTTCCTCTTTACGAGAATGTGGCATTGCGATGTTTGTCTTAGATCCAAGGAGTGGTTTTAATTCATCTATCTCTTGACATATATGCGTAGGGTGACCTATTACGTCGCATATGGCATAGACTGGTGATTCCCGTTGAAGGGCAGGGGTCGCCATCTTATTCCTCTTTTCTTGGTTTCTTAGTCGTAATCACCAGTTTTGCAATGGGAATTTCCTTCGCAGGGGTGGTTTCGACCATTTCTTGGATAGGTGGGGCCTCCTTAGGGCTAAAGGGCTTCAATCCTGTGGCAGTAAAGTGGTGGGATTTTGTTCTTGCAAGGGGAATGAGGTACCAAACTGGGATTTCCATTGATATGTTGGGTAATAACAGTGTTGCCAAAACCTGCTGGGAGACGAAACCAACTGGGGGTAGAGGAAAGGGGTTTGGGAGGTGGCGTATGCTAGAAAGGTTGTCATGGCCGATGAATAAGTGCCATTACTGCTTGTGTCCATGTCTTGACTAGATTCGATGCTTGATGTGGAAATCATGCACACCGGAGTCCCTGTGACATCGGGCGATGATTCAAGGATTATGGGAGGATCTCCTAGGAATGACCCTAGAATGAACGACAGTTTGAATTGGTTGGGGCCATATTCTTGGTACCGTGAGAGAGCATCCAAGGATGTATCTACATAGGTTAGAATTACATCAGTGTTTATTAGTGGTCACTTCTCACTGTGCGTCAGTTGGTCTACAGTGATGACGCAGTCCTCATCAGGGAACATCATGATGCGAAAGACGGAGGAGGCTATGGCAGACATGGCGTACATATAACTCCGCCCAAGGAGAATATTATAGTCTAGGTGAGCATCCAAGACTTCAATGTATATGTGGACCGCCTTTCCGGCTAAGCAGACTAGGACGTTTTGGTACAGGCCGACGAGGGTCGATGGAAGACGGTCGTATGCGCGAAGCGTGATGACTAAATGGTTTTAGTTTGGGAGAACCTAATTTCTGACAAACATTTTTGGACATGATGTACGTGGATGCACCCTCTTCTATGACACATCGATGAATTGTGATATTTTGCACCGACATTGGTATTTGGAAGGCGACCATGGAAGGAAGGCTAGGGGTGGATTTTTCTAAGTCAAAATACATTAGGCATGTATCGGCAGGGTCGATAACGCCTAACGCGGAAAGTAGGGCTTTCCGTTGTTTTGGGCATGACTGTAATACTTCCAAAGCTGACATAGCGGCGGGAGATTGTGCTAAATCATCCATGATACTATAATTATGGGTCGCTTTGGAGTAGATTCCTGCTCGCCTATTAGGTCCCTTCACCATTTTCGGAAATGGTTCTATAGGAATATTTGAAATGGTCAAAGGTGCAGTCAGTGCACTAGTACTTTCCCCTGATGTATTGGTGTCTAGTGGTGTGTTGTAATTTCGATTTGGTGTTTGGAAAAACACCTGTTTTCCAGTAATGTAGATTTCATGGCTGCTTTTCCCAGAGTCATCTGTATTTGGATGTTGAGCGCTTACCGTCGCCTGATGGGGGAGAGGTTCTTGCATTATAGCTGGTTGTTGGGAATATCCTCCTTATCCTTAGTTACTCTGTAGCTTCTTCATCTTAGGGAGATCGAGACAGTGGTGAGTATAGTGACCATACTCACCACATATTGAACAATAATGGTTTATTTGAAGAGTTGGCATTTAGCTCTGTCGTTGGG
This sequence comes from Pinus albicaulis, assembly GCA_034641835.2. Classification (NCBI taxonomy): domain Eukaryota; kingdom Viridiplantae; phylum Streptophyta; class Pinopsida; order Pinales; family Pinaceae; genus Pinus; species Pinus albicaulis. Next base: position 663,681,132 of record CM076571.1, read on the forward strand.
CATTGCTTAGCTCTTGGTTCTGATTCCGGTTGGAGTTGCTTCCAGCCTGGGATCACGATGGGCGCTGCTGGTTGTTGCCCCCCTATTTGGGGTTCCCTTTTGCCTTATTTTTTTATTTTTTCTTCACCACATTAGGAGAATACTTCTCCTGGATATGTTGGTGTGGTTGGTTTTGGGATGGTTCCTGGATATGTTGGTGTGGTTGGTTTTGGGATGGTTCCACAAAGTTCACCTGTGTATTGGTCTACATAGGTGGGTTGTGTGCTGGGGACCGAGCATAATGCGGTCCCTGGTTTTCACCTGGCTATTGGAGGGGAGCTCTTTCTTCAGTGTTTCTCTCTGCGTATTGATTCCCCTGAGCTAGAGGATAGGGTACTCCCTTGTGATACGCTTGCGCTCTATTGGTCAAATTTTGCTGAGGCATATGATGAATTTGAAAATCGGGTTGAGGTACATTCTGGGTAGAACTGTATGTGTAACTGGGGTTTTGACTGTTGCTGCCTAGGTAACCTTGGGTCAATGACCCAATTATTCTGTCTGCAGAGTTCGACGTGCCTAGAAATTCTTGATAATTTTTCAGGCGCGGGGCGTTAGGCAAGATGTTATAAATGTATCCTGAATACGTATAAATCAGCTCAAGCTGTTGGGATTTGTTGATTGCCTCCTCTTCGGATGTGGGCTTCTGTTGCGCCACATATTTTGAAAACTTTTCCGTAAGAGTTTTCAGAAACAAATCTAAGAGAACACGATCATCGAGTTTAGCTTTACATAAAATTTGACGCTGCCTCCATTCATGGAGATGGTCGGATATATGGACGGCGAGGGTTTGTCTAAAATGCGCCAGTGATTCCATTTCGGAATCATGATGAATGGGTAGCTCAAAATATGTTAGGAACGCGTTAGCGAGGGCGCTAAAGGTTGCATGTGAAGCAGAGGGTTGCTCCACGTACCACTTCACAGCTACTCTTGTAAGAGTGCGTTGAAATAATCTCAATCGAATAGTGCCATCAATGATTTTGTTCTATGAGCACCACAGGTGAACGGTCATGACATGATTACTTGGGTCTTCTGCTTACTTACTTTCAAATTTTGGAATATCTGAAGGGAGATTCGTGGGCATGGGAGGCCATTTAGGATTGTGTGTGATGGGTTCATTCATCATCTTGGTTAAATCGGGTAGATTTAACGAAGCTAAGAAACGTGACTGGGAGGTTGACGCCATTGCACTGTGTGAAAACACAAAGTTCTTATTAGGAAGAGGTTTAATCTGTGACGTACCCTGCTGTGTAGTCGGTTGGATTCCTGAATGGGATGCACTCCTCTGCACCTTAAGGTTCATGGGAGGAGTGGTGTGTGGTGTGGAGTTGGGATAGCGACCGAGGTTCCCAACTACAGCTGCCCCAATAAAGGACGAACCAATAATGGTGGCAGCGTTCTGTCTTTGATGCCTAAATGGCGAAAGACCTGGAACCCCTCCCGTCAATGGAGGGAGGTCCAAAAGATTCCTAGATCGACGAGGTCCCATTGGGTTCATCCTGGTGTAGACTAGGTCTGGTTTTTGGAAAAAATTGAGAGGATAGAGTCTATGATCAAAGCAAACTTCTTCTCACATACATAAAACAAAGCGAAAAATAAAATAAATTTTCCTTTTAAATTAATCTATGTGATAAAGCAATCAAAAAAGTGGTTTTTGTTTGCTTGCGTATGATACTCAAAATCCTAGAAGACTTATTCATCTCCACACACTCAAATGTAACTGGGCCTTGAGAATATTTCTTGCAAGTGCTGGTACAACATCCTGTAAGAGCTGGCGACGCCCCCAATCAGCCGAATAAAATCCACCAAGGTAAGGGTAGAGGGTATGGCGCTTGCCTGCAACGTCACCTATAGGGAAAATGATGCCCTAGTTTTTTGCCACTAAGAACCACCGTCCCATGTGAGCGTTTGAGTCTTGGGCTGCTTCGTAGTCAACTAACAGTAACGAGTATCATCCAATTCAGGTAGCCCTGACTGATACCTGCCCGCACTGCACCTAAGCCTAACCCCCTCTGAAACGAGTCTCTGTCGCGCTCGGTTTTTCTTTGTCATGGGCTGATAGGTGGCTTTGAAGCTCCCTAAACATACAACTTCTATGTTTAAATATGAAGTATGATCAAGGCATCTTATTGGATGCCTACCCCCTTGATCCTAACTTAAGCTATAAATTCTTTTGTGGCCCCTGTGGGGAGAATTTAGTGAGTTTGGTTAAGTTAGTTTTAGGTGTCTTTGCTTTTCTTAGAGGGTGAGTGTGTGTGAGCACAAAGTGGACAAGCACATAGTTTGAACGTGTGGATATTCGATGATCCTTTACAAAATCCCTTATTTAAACTATGTTGTATTGTTCCTGGCTCAAAAGAAAAACATGTGTGGATAATGGGCCACTTTCTATTTTTCCTAGTTAATATATGTGACCAACTATAGGGAGATGGCGAATTTTGAATAGGGAGCATTCATATGCTTACCTATGATCACCGGAGGGTGCAAAGGTAGCAGAGATTACTTCCTCTTCTATAAACAATTCAATCCTAGTCCCGAAATTCCTAGTGTAAAAATTGAACAAAACTAAAACTTTTACACTAGAAAAAAGAAAACTAGCTATGCATGTGTGGTCTTGGGCCACTTACTTTGGCTAGTTATCTAGGTGTGTAACTACCAAAATTTTCAAAACATAAAAATTTTTTGGAATGCAAGTTGTTTTGCCCCCTACTTAAACTATGTGTGAACTTTGCAAAAATCAACTTGAAGTAAACTGACATTAAGCCTACAAAAAGTAGCTAAGAGTGAGCTTTAACAAGCTGCAAGGTACCACAACCAGTGTTGGCAAGTGTATTAGGGGTTTCCAAGCACTTTACAAGCACGAAAAGACAGAAATAAGGGAGAAATTTCTCATTCTGTATTTTGCGTGCAAAATGTTGAAACAAGCACGTTGTCTACGCACGAGTCAGCTCTGAACGCGTGCCCTGCACGTCTGTGGGGAGAAAGCGTGCACAAATTCCTGCAAGAAAATTTTGGAGTTTTTCTTCTTCAGTCTGTCACTTGGGATGAACTAGGGACTGCAAGAGAAAGCAGGGGAAATTTAGCTCCACTCCACAGCACAAACAAAGGTCTCTACAAAAAAAGGCACAACCACATAAACTTGGTAATAAACGTTAGTGGAGTCGCCAATCCTGTTGCAGTATGTATGAAATCACACCAACGTAAGGGGTGTGGTCTACCCACTTAATTTATTGGTAACAGGCAGAAAAATAAGTGGAGTCAAGCAAGTTAGTGCAACAAGCTAGAATCATAAGCATACTAGATAGAGAAATAGCATGCATATATAAACTAAAAACTAAAACAAATGAACATGAGCTCTGAAAAGAGTCAAAAGACAACAATAATACGAATGGTGGCTCTAGGCCCCTCTTATTGAGCGCTGGTAGTAATAAGAGTGAAAATTTACCCTCTTGCCAAAAGACCCCTAGACCATGGGTTCTAGGTCCAGATGCAAGGATGTTTTTATCCCAAGATTGCCTCGGTGCAATCTCCCTCTCTCTCTACTGTGTTGGACTAAACTTGTTGGATGGCCAACAATTGAGTCCCCTCTATCTTCAGCTCTGGCTCACACACTTCTGGTATTTCTTGGGAAATTTTGGTCACCATAACAATGTGTTCATTCTTCATCTCATGGTGGCCTTCTATAGGAGATTTCAAATCCTTCCTTCCCACTCTTGGTACATTGTGGATGGTGACCCAAGAGAGGGTATGATTCCTTTGTGTGCTCCAAATATTCCATTGTGTGCTCACTTAGTGTCTAAGGAGGCGTTGGTGGCTATCCTTAGGCAGCTCCAAGCAAGGGATCGCTTGTCCTTTGCTTTGTGTGGTCCCGGATAGTGACATTTCGTCGCTCCCAAGATTGCACGCATATTGGTCAAAAAGCGCGCAAAAGGCACTCTTCACGAAGGGTTATGAGCACAAAGAGAATTTAGGACTTGTTCAAATTTGATTTTCCTCATACCTTAGAGATTTTTAAATACTCTCCTAATTATGTAATTTCTTCTAGCCCTGTAAATCCTTTTGCCTGACATTAATTAATGTCGTCTTCTACTGTACGATTTTCCAGTGTTAACAGTCCTTAAAAAGTGTTGCAAAAGATTGGTACTATGGCATACAAATTGTAGCTTCCTGCTTCTTCTCAAGTGCATCCATTTTTCCATGTTTCATGCTTAAAGAAGGTTATAGGTGACAAACTTCCAGTTCAAACAATATTGCTATAAATTGATGAGGAAGGAAAAATCATATTGGAACCTGAAGCAGTGAAAAAAACAAGAACTCAACAGCTACGAAATCGATCAATTTCATAGTATCTCATCAAGTGGAAGAACTTACCCACTGAAGATTCAACATGGGACGATGAGAATTTTATATAGAAGAATCTAGAGATACTCAAGCGTTGAGGACAACATTTTTTTGAAGGGGAAAGGCATGTTAGGTCCCTATATTACTAGTGTAGTCCCTTATTATTGTTAGTGTAGCCCCCTTATTGTTATTGTTGTACCCATGTAACCCCCATATTGTTATTATTGTGCCCTTACATTATTATTGTTAGGCCGGCTAGGATTATATTGTGACCCCATGGACTCCTATATAGAAATGAGGTTTTGTCATTTGTATCATCCAAGAATTGTTCATTTATGTAATGTAAATGAGGTTGCCCCCTCGAAGTGGTTTATTTCTAAGGCGTTCATCTCTCTTTTCTTCTATTTTTGGAGTTGGTTTCATAGCAATGTTACCCACCACCTATGGGTGACACCCATAGGATAATTTTTTCTCCTATATTATCTTTAGTTGATAGCCAGAAACCCCTTGTAGCCCCAAAATAGCTCAATTTTCCACCATCTCTACCACATAAGCCATCCATTATGCACCCTCTCCTATATGTCATTATCTTATGTTTGAATGTTGGCCTTCCAACGCCGAACGTATGCCTTTAATTATGTAGTTGGGTATTTTTTTATTACTTATTATGGATACTTTTGGCCATGGATTAGTGGGGGGACTGAGAGTAAAGAATGGGCTTGGTTTGTACTCTTTTACCCTTATCCAATTTGGTGGTTAACCTTGCATCCTAGTCCCGTGGGATCTCTTAGTCTATTGACTACTAGCTTTAGGAATGACATTACATGGAAACCTTGATTTTGGTTGCATGGTCCCACTTCCTAACATCACATACATCACTCCCCTCTGCTCATTATGACCCCTCTTCACATATTTCCCATACAGGTCCACATTTTTCCATTGGGTCCATAAGTAGATAGCCCTCCCCCTCCCCTCCCCTTGTCCACACCTTGGTTCGGGCCTGGAAATTTTCCCTGAAGGTTGATGCAGCTAAAAATAAAGTAAAAAGAATAATTTGGCCACTTTCAAAAGAAAATGTACCATAAAATGGAAAATATGTCTGGGACATACAAATTTAGCATGTGGGAAAAAGACAACATGAGCTCTACCCCTATCATCATGGCCATCACCCTGGTTCGTAGGGTCTCTCATATTGGCCCCTTGCATCGTTAACCCATGATTGTCCCAACCCCTGGTGGGAAATGAACTGCCCAACCTTAAAAGGGGTAATCATTGTTATATCTTACACATCATGCTCACATTCCCTGTAGCCCCAAGGCAGTTAGAAAAGAAAAATCAACAAAATACAAAAGGCATATGAAGAAGGGTGGAAAAACAAAGGTCGGGGTAACTCATGTGCCATGACTACTCCCTCCTATATATATACACCCAAGTGTGTCCCTCCCTCATCATAGCTACCCTTGTACCATGGTATGTGACTTGGAGCCTTCCCTTGATGCCCTGCTCAGTTCCATCATTATATCATATGACAGTAGCCATATGAAGGATGTACCATGGACCTGTCACTACCTCAAAGGTTGAAAGCACTTAATAGGGTCCTTTATTAACCCCTTTCTTGAACTTGGAGACACCTGTACACTTTAAATATCATTATGGAAGGGCATGCCACTATTAAGTGCCCACTTGGTTCCATGACTTGTAAGCTCATTTTCTCAATTACACTAATTATTTGTTGTACTGAAAGGAAATGAGACGCATTGGATCTTATGCAGTATTGCATGTGGGTCTTCATTTCAGGGTTTTATCTCCCTATATGGGGTCCAAGCACTCTAGCGGGTCGTATTGGCATTTATAGGGTGTGCGTTGAGAGCCATGAGCCTCCACTATAGTAGAGAGCATATATCCATAATGTGGGATCCTTCAACCCCACTCATTGCTTTATCGTGTTCCACTTATTTGATGATGATGATGATGCGCCTGGAACACCTTGCCCAACCAGCTACATAGTTGCACCACACACTTGGCAGTTGATCCAGGGCCCATATGGGTTTGTCTCTCACCATGAGAGACAAAGGAATGGCTTGCATCACTACTCCAACCCTTGTAGATGGGATACATGTTTGTTCGATTCAGTTGGAGACCCATGAAGATGATTTTTTTCCCCCCAAAACCACTTAGGGGCACCATAGGTCATTTGATTGGAGATCAAAGGGCCATCCCCTTCATAACTATTATTGAAGCCCTTTTATTCATTTTTGAACATGTTGGAATCGGCTTTTCCTCTCAACGACCCTCCTAGACACTCTTGAGAGGCTTATTTTTCATATTATGGAGCTATTTGGTGGGCTTGTCACCAAAAGGTTGTTAATTATAAATTATTTTATTATTAGGGGTGTCATTAGGCCTAATTAGGTAATTCAAATTCCTTAGAGAATCATATATATTGATGATAAGTTCATTTCATTCCTCGTTGTCACTTGGATTTGGGATATATCTTTCTAAAGAGTTCGGACCTGCAATTTGTGGAATGATTTGGATGATTAAATGTATTTTGTTGCGTGGAAAATTTTTGTTATCTCCAGTGGAGCTTCTATTTTGCAAATGTGATGGATGGATATACTCTCTTGCCATGTAAGTTCTCTTTTCATGATTATTTCTTGATAAGTTATGTATAATTTATGGAACACTACGCTTTGATTTTGCTTGTGCCCTAAAAATTAATGTGAATTTATGAAACACTTGTAATATTGGCTCGTTGCATATGTTATTCATCTTAGCAGGAAGAACGAATTTTCTAGGGTTTGGTTGTACACCTTTTACCTTGAAACTCCATCAAATCTTGCATATCGAAGTATAAAAGTATAGATTTGTTTTGTAGTTGCATCCATCGTCAATGAAGTTGCTTCTTTAGATATCCTTGAAGATCAAACTTCCCAAATCTTGATAGTTTTGACTCCAATCTTCCCAATAGCCAAGAATTGGTCCTAGATCTTTGGTTATCACATTAACTTAACGAAAAAATATCATTATTTCACCTCTTTTCTTCATCCTCTAAGGATAAGGAGATATTTTATGGCTTGGTGAGAAATTTTAGGGAGGAGGAATTTTAGGATTCCATCCAAGCAATTTTCTTCATTTATGTCTCCTCTAGGCATTCTCCAGTTTTGAACGAATTTTAAAGATGGAATTTCAAATAAATTGATGCCCTAGATATCACACAAAGAGGGAACCCTTGAAGTTTCTTTCACTTTGGGATTTCTTGAATGTTTGCACTTTGTAATTCATCATTCAAAACCTTTTCTCTTAACTATAGGTGATCATTGGATGATACTCTATCGTGGTATATCTCTCAACCCTTGGTCTCTTATAGTTTTTCTCTCAAGGGGTTTTTCATGGAAAGTCTCCCTAGCTTCTCCCAACGCTCACACTTTAATGGAATCTTTCCATTGAATGAGCCATAATTTCCTTAGTTTGAACCCTAATATGAACAAATCAATCGCAAGTGAGGGATTTTGGAAGTTTTGATCTTAGGTATTCATCATTATTGAATATACCTAAGCCTAAGGTTATCCGTCATAGGTAATTCTTGGGGAGCCTTTTAGCTTTTATTTAAGAATTTGAACCATTAATTGAGCCTCTCCTTTGAATGGGCCTTGGAAATCATGTTATACCTTGCTATTGATCCCATCATTCCAGTGACTTCCTCCACACCAAGACTCCTCCCATCGGTGAAAGTCTATAAAGAGCAGGGGACATTGACTAAGGGGATAGTGGGTCCTTGTCCCATCGTTTCCACTTGGTCTAGTAGTTACCCCTTTGAAACCCCTACTAGATTAAGCGATAATAGGACTCATTATATCCATTAATTTTATCAAATTATATCTTTAATTCCCAAACCTTTTATTACCTATATGTGCACCACACCTAATTGTATTGTGTAGTTTTTGGGGTAAAGTAAAAATGTTGTTTAAGAAGTTTGCATATCCAACCAACCATTACCCATGTAGAGTTGCATTACATGTCTTGGCATCCCTTAGGTTTCCCTATGAGGTTTTCGTTAAAAATATAAAGTTAGGATATGAAATTTGTGATTAATAGATTTGTAAGCATGAAAACCAAAATCCCCAAGTGTTTGAAAGTGGGAATTTAGATTATGAAATGTTAACCTTGATTCCAAAAGTGTTAACTTCGGTTCCAAAATTCTAAATTTTGATCCAAAAATTGTTCACATTGAATTATGACTATGTGCATTTGGATTTCAATATTGTGAATTATATTATGATGAGTATATATCAAATTTTAACATTAGTGCATATTTTTTTCTTTGATTCCAATGATTTTTAATGGACATGTAAGTCATTTATAGGGTGTTCATGGTTCATTTTTCTCCTACATTATTTGCTTACCTGATATTTTCATCACCTCGAACCTAACGCAATCATGCCTTTACCATTACTATCACATGAAGCCTTTTTTATGTCATCAATAATTATATGTCATTAGGGCTTCGGGTTATGTTAATTTATGTTTATTGTTAATTAATGTATCAACCTCAATCAATAATATTTCTTAGTGACATGGTCCAAGGTTTGTGGCAAATTTCTAGGCTCGTGATTATTATTTCTTTACTTATAGAGTGGCCTGTTGTAAAATTAACATATTGAATTTCACACCATATAATCATTCAAAATCTTATTTTTCCCTTATATATTGGTCAAATTCACCATTATCATGTTTATAAAGCATGAAATGACCCCTCTATATGAAAATTTCCTTACCCTATATAATGGTGGACATTGATATCATCCACCTCGATTTCTTAATAAGTACAGGTTTATCAACTTCTTAGGAAGTATAAGTTCACATTTTATTTGCATCCACACATACCCATAATAAATATGTTTATCATTCAAATGCATCAGTGAAAAATTTGGCACACACACTCCTTACCCTATTTGATGGCGATGATTTACTCTTATAATGTGGGATTGATATAGATCGACTAATCAAAGTTACCTTATTGTTATGTGCGTTAATCTAAGTCTAGCCAAATTTCATACCTGTATATCGTAATTTATGGAAGAGATGACATCTAAGCCTCCTACATTCACCCAAGCCACATTCATTTCCAATTAATTTTAAATCCTTCTTTGCATAATTGGATACCTATGATCAATGGAAATGGAGATGCCCCTTAAAAATTAAGTTCAAATATGGTATCTTAATTCCTTATTTATTTTCTTTTACAATTCTAATACTTACATTTTTTCTTGAACTTCACAAGATTATCTCACATCCATATGAACTACTTGTGCTGAGAGGGGAAATGTAACAATAAGATTTGAAATTTGTTATATGATCTGCAAACTATCGTGATTATTTCACTAGACAATTCATCACAACATATATATTAAAATAAAATGCAAATCTAAAATAAGAAGGGTTAATTCCTTTAGGCTCCTGATTTGTTATTATTGTTTAGTTATTTACGCATGCAATAGATAATATGCAAAATATAAACAACGTGTAGATAAGAACACACACCAATCCACAATGAACGCCATGATATGCTCTAGGAAACCCTTATCGGAGAAAACAAAGTTGGAAGGTGAGGTTGCTTTGCCCTCTTTTGTTTCGAATGGAAATGATGCAAGTATAAAGGAGAAGGTACTCTCTATGGATTTTTTTGTGACTTGTGGCCCATGGGATGCTACATAACACAAACCCCATCTATTATTCTCTCTTTATCTATCAACACTCGACTAATTTTCTCCATTATGGAACAAAATGCAGGAAAATAGATTGGAATCCATTTTATTTCTGGTGGCATGGTTATAACATAGCTCGATAACCAACTAGGGTTTAGGTTTGAACCACTCAATAATCAATATGAATTAAAACGACCCTTATAGATTCTTCTTCATAGCCCCTACATGTCTAGCTCCTTTCCCTTGAGTTTCGAGGTTTGGCATGGAATCCTCTTGAATTATGGTGGTCAATTGCAATAAATAAACTTCTAATAGGTGTAACATTTGCATTCGAACTCTGATTTTAGTGATTCTTCCACTATTGGAAAGGCCTTTGAGTTTAGAACATATCCAACACTTAAGCATGCATTTTTTACCCTTATAAAATTTCATTCAAGGCCTCATAATTGCCCTAGAAATTTTCATACCCTAATTCTCTAAAGTGGTACCCATCAATAAAAGTATTTTTGCAAGTTTATTCCCTCAAATTTCCCACTATGAAAGCATCAATATGGGTGAAAATTTATATAGTAATCCAATATAGATCATTATGCAATTATTATTATTCTTTTTGGGTGTGTATCTGATTTATGTGTATTCTACATCTACACTATGAAATGTTACAACAAATATGTATCCAAACATGTGCTTTCAAGCTACTACGTCATATATAAGTGCTTTTTATAGATAAAACAAGGAGAGTTTTATTTTTTCTTTGCTGAAAATATTTACTCAATTTATTTACAAAAATAACAATTACAAACAATTAGTAGCTTGAGAAAACATCAATACATGTTCAATTGTAACATTCCACAGTAAGTTTTAAGTAAGGATATGAGCTTCCAATCATAAATATAAGTTCAAGACCAAATAGGTGTCTAGTGAGGATTATTAATGAGAAAAATTCTCCTCACTTGAGAAATAAGCAAAACCACAAACAAAACTTTCATATCTTTTTAGGGTTGTTCATGTGGAACAATTTCATCTCCACACTTGATATGTATTAAAATACTTGTCTCAAATGTATTGTGGGAGTTCCTCCATTATCTTGTCTATCTATGGTATCTTTGGGGCTATGTGCATTGTCACTTTTGCTAGATGATATACTATAGGGTTTAGCTCCTTGTAGATATGCGTGAAATGTGTTTTCCTATATGCTTGCTTGATGCATTATGTTTGTTGAGTTTATTAATCCTTGAAGCCAACCTATAGTGAATTTTGAATCTCCACATATATCCAAGTCTCTAATTCCAATATCTTAGGCCAATTAAAGTAATGTGCTCACTGCTAAAAATCCAACTTGTTGTTTCTACTTATTTTGATTCATAGCATAAAATTTATTTTATTATGCCAAGTCAAGCAATGTGTTGATTGCTAAAAATCCAACTTGTTTTTGCTACTTGTTTTGATTCCTAGCTTGAACTTTATTTTATTTTGGTTTTAAAGAAAGAATTAATCACTAGGATACCTTCGAGGGATTCATTGGAACATCCCCTTGTCGATATTCAATGTTTGCCATATTTTTCCTTGTATCCCTTTCCAACCTCTCTCAAAATCCATATGGTCCTTCTAATTCTTTTGACTATATTTTATAAGATCATTTCTCTTTGTTTTAGTTTCTTGTGTGGTGAAACAACCATATTTGGCCCTCTTGTTAGTCTTAATTCAAGTTTTAGACACGACCCAATAATATTTCATACATGATCTATGATCTCACCATTACCACTAGTGTAACGAAGTACATAATATCATTATTGACGTTATTACATGGTTCTATAGGGAAGAAGAGATCTTAATTAGCCATATGAGATACCACCTCTTCATTTTGACAACCATGAAAGAGAAGAATGACAATATATAGTTCCTATTGCAAACCTATAAGAAATTTAACATCTAATACAATATTTCTAAACTCAAGCTTGGAGTTCCTTCAAAAATCAACATTAAAGTATGGTATATCAAGAAATTATGATGGTTTTCTTGGAGTTGAAGTTGTTTACATGATTTGAGAGAATTAGCTAAGAGTTTCCACTTGCATATTTTCATTTTTCAATTAAAATTTACTCACAACCTATATTTATTACTCTTTCACCAATCTTAACCTAATTTAACCTTAATAGTAATTAATATAATGCTTACACACTTTTTTTTGTGAGGTGAAAATTTCACTGCCTTGAAAATATGAGAGTACAAGAAAAACGGAAACATCACAAATCAGTCTCTCACTATGAAGACTTGACCATATTCAAAAATTGACTCTCCTTATGGAGGAGAGGGCCAACTAAGTACAGGGTGAGCCAAAAGTAAATAGAACAAAATAGATATACTAGCCAAAACAACTTTGCAGCAATAGTCTACAACAAAGGGAACAAAAAACATAGATAATATAGGTAACTAGGCAGAGTGATATGAGTCATAAATTGCAACCTGGATGGGCTCCTTAAATACCTTAGATGTTTTTTTTGTTGATGGGGAATACCAAGATGTTGTTTGATTCACTCCATCCTTTGATCTAGGTCCCTCAAATGCTAGTGTAGGTGCTCAAGGTAGTGGAGAATATTTGTTGGGTGCTCGTTTCTGTCCAAGAGTGTGTAGCTTGTAAGAAATTCCATCTACTAATAAATATCCATTGTTTACATATATTGATTGAAGCGGCCTCTCATGTGACCTGTGTCTATAATACAATTTTCCCATTCAATCAGAATCTTTGTGTAAGAGAGGGGATGTTTATGTGTAGAAGCTTCTCCTTTGGCACATGTAAGTTCATCTTAAATATCACTTGACATGAGTTCATGGTAGCATGATGCAAATTCCTCCAACCAATGATGCATGTGGGCATTACCCTTTATGATTCCACTCCTCGTAATATGCAACACCCCTATGGACTCACGCCCTCTAACAAGGCATGGGGGATAGGTAAAGGGAATAGGAAATCTTAGGAAAAATTCAGAGAAGACTAAGTAATAAACGAGGAGAAGGTAAGAGCCACATCAATTGAGGGCTAGACCCAGTAAAGCCACAACCACAAGTACCTACTAATAGGTAATGATGGGAATTTTGCATAGGAGAAAGAGGAGTAAAACAAACACACCCCAAGATAACAACCACCAAAAGACACCAAAAATGAAATTCAATGCAAGAAAATGTGGAAAATTGAATTTGAAGCAAAATAAGCCATATAGAGGAAAAAAATATGTCACAAATGTGAATATGGGACGCCCAAATCTAGGCGTCACAGTTGGAGGTCAGGAAAGAAATACATAACCAATAAGGGTAGAGGGGAGAGGGACTAGGGGAGAAGGTCTAAACATATAAAAATAATGGAGGAAGACTGAAAGATTGATCCTTAGAGTTATCCTTGCATTGACCAACCTACACAAGAGATTTAAACACAAACAGAAACAAATTATGGAGAGCAATAGATCAATACCAATTTCGAGTCGATGCAACAACGCAAGGATGGAAGCAACTATAACCACCCCTCCCACTTTTACCCACTTTTACAATCTCTACAGGGTAAACATGAGTTGAGTGCTACTATGACATGACCTGACCTCCAAGTTCCAGTCATGGAAGTGGGGCCTATAAACTGGAACCTTACTGCCATCCCTTGGGGACTACAGACCACTCAAGGGACTGACAACCACTCCAAGTGATCAATCATTGAGCTAGAACTATTTTTCACTGACTTAACTCCATAATCGCATCCATAACACCTCATGCATGCAGTTATGAGGCTATAACTACACCCATAAGCCTGGCTTCCAGCGCATATGATCCAAATTCCTCAGTTTTGTGATAGTGGTTTCAAGATATATACCACTTTTTATGCTAGCCTCTATAGCACTACCCAAAATTTCCTATAACTTTCTAGAATCATTATTAAGATGGCAATAATGCCAACCATTCAAAACTTGAACAATATCGTGACCTAGACATGCCTATTACATGATATACATTTTTTTAAACATATGGTAAACATGAAAGCTACAGGTCATGAATGCATATATGATCATAAACTTTTGAACTTCATCAGAGAATCACCAAGAAGGCTTAATTCCCTCTCAAGCTAGTTGCAACAACACTTGTTATCCCATGCATTCATCAATCGTTCAATAAACAATCAAATCATGAACAAGAGCCATAACTAGAGCACATCATGGAACCATGCTTATGACAACAACTAACCAGAATAGAAACCATGCCAAATCAACCATAAAATCCACATAATAACCAGTTCATGTGCTCATTAACTACATTATAGTAATAACTCATATTAACTTATGCAAAATCCAACCAATTTAAGAAATTCCACATACCACCCGACTATTGATTGGGATGAACCAAATCTTTCTTTCAACCAATAACCCATGTGCCATATTCCAAACATGAATGTGGGATCTCATGGGATAAACCAATACATAATCAACTAGGCACTCCAAAGTTTAAACCATCTCCACCCTTAAGCTACCATGATATCACCTAAACCAGTCCCAAGATCACACAACCAAACCAAGCTTGAATGCCTCAAAATTTCTTCACCATACATTGAGGAATTTTCCTATCTCTGCCCACTTGTCGAGGGATTCTTAGAGAAAACCATCTCCACCCACACCCTTGGTATTTTCCTACCTCACCAAAATACAAAACCTTTCGGAAATCCAAAGCTCAACCAAGAATGAATCACATCACACCATAGTTATCCAGGAAATGGCAAGGCAAGGTTGAACCACTATCAAACATGGAAAAACCCATGCCAGTGACAGCAAATGAACCAAATAAAAAAATTCATGTACTATGCATTCAAATCATTTCATGATAAATCACACTCAAACCCTATCATGATAAATCACACATGCACATTTTTACCTACAATCCACAGCTATTTTTTGTCCTAACTTGTCATTGTCCAAACTTTCTCTTGCTTGCCCTTTCTTTCCTTAATTGCTTGTCCAAGTGCTTGTTCTCTATCCTATGCTACCCTGATAAAAAGATAAGCAAAAGCTATCAATTGTTTCTCAGGTACCTTTGTATCCTTGATGTCTAGTCTCTTCCTTTCCTTTTTCCTTTTTCTCTCACTTTCCTTCATTTTCCCTCTAATTTCCATTGCATGCCAAATTGTGCCTCTTCACCTTCCTTTTCTCCTTTTTTCCTTTATTTTCATAATTAAATGCTAAGTATTGCCTCTTTTCCATTTACAGTGTCTTTGCCAATGTCCATATTCATTAATAAGCCGCAAGTGATGCCCACGAAATTGTTTCACAACATTCATCTTGGAATATGTGTCCGATGACCTTGGTATTATTTTAACTTTATTATCCTTTATTACATGAAACTTTAACCCGTGGTTGTTACAACAACTTCCTCTATAAGAGGGAATTCCAACCTTGCATAAAAATTTTGAGTTTTGAAAATCCTGATCTCATTAGGTTGGGTATCCCACCATCATCTCGAATATGCATTAGCCAATGTGCTTTTTACGCTCCTCCAACCCTGCAAAGCTCTCTCCACCAAAATCAATTCTATTAAATGTTACAGGCTAACTTCCATGGGAAAAAACTTATCGTACATTACCACCACACACAAGAAACACCAATTATCACACATAATATGATCTAGACTTATGCAAGAACACAATTAAATAAAATAAATAAACATAAATGTAGAGATGAAGCAAGAATAACACTTCATTTCATTAATATCAAATACTGAAGAAAAAAAATACTTACAGACATAATGGAAAATAAATTAGCCTAGGCGATAATAGCTTATCTCTAAGAAGATATGTGGTGGATACATACCTCTGAATTGTGTTACAATTAGGCTCAAGGGCCTTTTTATTATTTAACAACATGGGAAAACCTTTACCCCAAGAGATGGGACGCCAAGAGTTTGTGGGCACCATTGGTGTTAGTTAGGCAGCCAACTTCCCGGGGTCGTAACTTGGTCATATTATCTCTATTAGTTGCGTACGATATATTGTCATAAATATCTCTCCAAGTGCTATAGGTTTCACCACAATATTTGGCCTGGATATAGGCCTGCTACGGACCTCAAAAAAACGTTGTTTAGGTGGTCAAAACTGTTCCAGAAATTCAGGACCCAAAAAATTGCTAAAAATAGTAAATGCTACTATAAATAAGGAAACTAATGAAACCGACTGAAGGTCTAGGTGGAATAGGTGGGTGGACACCAATATCTACATGGATCAATCCTCCCCCCTTAGGAATAAATGGTCCCCATTGTATGCAGAGCCTCCATGAGGTGAGGAAATTTTTGTTGAATCTGGTCCCTGGTGAACCACTTGCCCTGGTGAAGGAGTTGGCCTGCTTTGACAACTCAATATAGTTGGATCCTTTTTTGGAGGGTGTTCTTAATCTATGTGTCCATGATCTGATCCGTTGTATCTTGTTTCATGCAGTCTCGGTTTAACTCTATTGGTGTGATGTGTTCTGGAATGTCGGATGTGTCCAACAATGGTGGAAAGTAGGGTCAAAGGCAGTCCACATTGAAAAATAGGTGCAGACCAAGGAATGGTGGAATACTAAGCTCGAAGAGATTGTCCCCTACCACCTTGGTGATGGTTTATGGCCCATATCAAAGCAGGTGAAGCTTGCGATGGGGCCCAGTGATGTGCTCCTTCTGCAAATGTTACCAAACTTTGTCGCCCACTTGGATCTTGTGTGGCATCTAGTGTTGATCATGCCACTCCTTGTACTTAGCATTGGCTCTTTCCAATATGTCATGGGCCTTTTGGTGGATTTGCTCAATTTGCTCAATGAGGCTATTCACCTTGTCGGCTTCGGACTGGACATGAGTTGAATCTGCCTGAGTAGCTGCAAATGGTATGGACACATCAATGGAATATAGTGGTTGGAATCGCAAGCCCAAATGAAATGGGATGTGGCTATTTTTGTTATGGAGAACCTGGTTATAGTTGTGTTGGACATACGGGATGCTTTCATCCCATATTTGTGGATGCTTCTAGCTATACATGCGCAGAATGTATACGATCATCCTGTTGACGACCTCTGTTTGGCCATCAATTTGGGGATGGAAAGTTGTGGAATTGGTGAGCTTGGTGTCCAGCATCAACTAGAGACTTGACCAAAATGTATTGAGGAAATTGCTAGCCAAATCTGAGATAATGGATTGTGGGATCCCCAAGTGTACCCACACTCTTTCAAAAAAAAAATTAGTGGTGGCTTCTACTGTGATATTCTTCTTGCAAGCCGCCATAATGGTCATTTTAGATAATCTATCGATGAACAAAAAAATGCAGTTGTTTCCATGCTTGGTAGAAGAAGGCCCGACATGTAATCCACGGAGACGAATTCCCATGGTCAAATAGGGGTAGGCAGCGAAGTATATAAGCCTTGCTTCTTGATGGTCAATTTGGAAATAGCGCAGGAAATGTAGGATCTGATGTACTTCCCAACATCATGTCGAAGGTTTGGCTGATAAAAATACTTTTGTAGTAATGCCACTATTTTTTTAACCCCGAAATGTCTAGCGACCCGACTGTAGTGTGCTTCCAAAATTATCTTGGCACGCTCACTTGAAGGAACACAAAGGTGTCCTAGGTGGCATAATGGTGCATCATGGAGGTGAAAATTTTGAACTTGCTTACCCTCCAGGACAGTTTGGTATGTGTTGCCAAATTTTGGATCACTTTTGTAGAGATGCGGCCAACCCGAAGTCTCGTGCCCACAAGAGTCAAGCACAGTGGTAGGTATCATGATCGACAATTGATTAAGGCAATCTACAATGTTATTATTGTTGCCCTTCATGTACTTGATGTTTAAATTGAACAGTTGTAGGTATGTGGACCATTTTTTATGGCGATCTTTCTGCAACTTCCCTTGTGTCCGTATAAACTACAAGGGTCGGTGATGTGTGTGGATGATTGTTTCCTTCCACAAAATGTAATGCCTCCATTGTCGACATTCCTGCACAATGGAATACATTTATTTGTCATATGTGGGATAATTTCAGACTATCTGAAAGTGTTCACTATGAGATGCCACAATATTCCCCTGCTCAATAAGTAATGCCCCAATAGCATAGTCAGAAGCATCTGTCTTGATCTCAAATGGTTGTTGCAAGTCTGGTAATGTGAGCACTGGTGAAAAGCAGAGGTGATGCTTCAACTCTGTGAATGTCTTATGTTGATATTCGGACCAAAACAATTTTTTTTTACCTCCTCCCTTGGTGACTTGACTCAAATGCCAAGTGATATGAGAGAACCCCAAGACGAACCTGCAGTAGAAATTGGCAAGACCGAGAAAGGTATCGAGCTCTATTAGAGTGGTTGGGGCTGGCCAATCCCGAATGACTTGGATCTTGGCTAGGTCCACATGCACCCCCCACTCATCAATAATGTATCCCAAATATTGAACCTCGATCATGACAAGAGTGCATTTCTCCAAATTGGCACACAACTTGTATTATCGCAGTGTTTGGAGGACCTCTCAAATTTGTTGGAGGTTCTCTTCCCAACTCTGGTTTAAGATTAGGATGTCACCCAAATACACCACCATGAATGATTTCGTGAATGGTTGCAATATGTCATCCATCAACCTCATGAAGGTTGCAGGAAAATTCATCAACCCAAAAGGCATGACCAACCATTCAAAAGCGCCCTCCTTTTCTTTGAAGGTAGTCTTCCACACATTGGAGGGTTCGATTGGTACCTCGTGATCCTTGGAATTTAAGTCGATCTTGCTGAAATATTTGGCCCCCTTGAGTTGGTCGAGAAGGTCATTAATCCATGGGATCAAATACCTATTCCAGACAGTGATTTTGTTCAATGCCCAATAATCAATACAGAGTCACCAAGTCCCATCCTTCTTTTGCACCAACATGACTCGGCTCCCACAAGGCGATGAACTTGGTTGGATGTGACCTTTCTACAGCAGCTCCTAAATCCGCCTTTTGATTTCATCATTCTCCAGAATAGGTCGTCGATAGATTGGTCCATTGGGTAGTGGCGCACCTGGGGTCAAATCGATGGAGTGCTTGAACTGAAATGTAGAGGTACCCCTGCATGTGAGGTGAAGATGTCCATGTACTCCTCCACGACCTTGTCCATATGTTGTTGTCATTCAAAGGAGCCCTGTCTAGAGGTCGTGGCTACAATATTCTTCTTTCCCTAAGGGCATGCCATCAGGAAAACAAATTTCCTGGTTTTGGAAATGAGCTTATTGCATTGTTTTGCAGCGATCAAAGAGATGGTGGTAGGTGATGCTACCTCTGGTATCCTGTACAACTTATTTCCAAAAGTAAAATAATAGTGTGAGGCCTAAACTCACTTCCACAAGTATGATTGGCCTAATAATACATCACAAACATCAAGACGAGCAATATCACAAAACACCTCATCTATGAAGGGCTTTATGTTGTAGGGAACGTGACATTGTTGGCCTATCCATTGCTTCTGATTCGTAGATCCAAAGTCTCTCTTCTTCTGTTTGAATTTTTTCTCAATCTTGGCAGTGTACCGGTATGCTGCACCAAGCGACGAGATGTTGAGGAACTCTATTTCTTCCTGAATGTATCTTTATAGATAATTGCCTTACTTTAGCACCAAAATTTTCTTTGAATCTTTGATATCGAACTTTGTGTGTAGGGTATGGAAAAAATTCCTCAACTCATGCACATCTTGATCCCTTTGTCATTGTAGCGCAGTCCATTCTATGTACTTGTTTTCATAACGCCCCACAGGATAATATTGTTCATTGATAGCATCTCGGAAATAATTCCACGTGGGTGCAGTCGAGAACAGCGAGGTTTCCCTCTCGTCCTTTTGCTCACAATAGGTTTCCCACTGGTCTTTGACATGGGGGACAACTTTGAGGAGTGCGAAAGTAATCTTTTCTCGATTGGAAAAGTCATGAACCAAGAAATATCTTTCTAATACATTCTGTTAGGGTCCTATAATAATAGGGTTCATAATTTTTGAATTGACTCTGATTAATCTTGTAAATATGTACATACCTTGCTTTCTGCAAGTTGTTTTCCCATATTTGAAAAAATAAAAAAATGAAAAGAGGGTAAAAGTCCTAAAAGAAAGATCAAAGGACTTGAAAAGAAAAGATCAAAAAGAATAAAAAAATGGACCCCAAAAGCAAAAAGAGATAAGAATAAGACATGAAAGTGATGCAATCCAAAATGCCACTACTATTTACTTTTACTGCAAAAATAATGATTATGTGCAGCTTGTCCAAAATGCCATAATCCATGACGAGTTAAATAGTTTAATCTTAAATTTTCATGCTCTGAATTTCATGTTTATAGATAGAGAATAAAGATCTGTCAAACAGTTTAAACTTGACAAATCAGTAGATAGTTAGAGAATAAGAGAGGATCTCAACAGTTTAATTTGAGCCCTCGGATGAAATAAGGTTAGATTTAGATCGTTTATGTTTTAAAAGAAAAATGGATTTAGGGTTGCAAGCTCAAATGCACCCATGAAAATAATGAAAAAATGATAGAATAAATAATGGGTAGGTAGAAAGCAGTTGTACAGGGCATGTAATATAATATCATCTAGCAAAATTACTAATTTCCCTCCCCTCAAAGTATTTAGTATTCAAAACATTCAGTTAAAAAGGCTCAGATAATTTCTCTGACTTTTGTTGGGACTAGACCCAAGGATTAATAACTAATTGATAATAAGTATTGAATTCCCTTCATAAAAACCCATTTCATCAACATAATCACCCTTTTCCAAAAATATAATCCCTTTTCCTAAGTTAAAACACTTTTTGCTTAGGAAAAGTAAAACTCCACTTGACTAATCCCATTTCATGCAAAAACCTTCAAAAACCCATAAAATGCTATTCATCCCAAATGCAAGTGTGAAAAGGGGGCCACCATTATGAAAATGTGCCAATAGCACCTAAATCACACTTTACTTAGTGTTTATATGTATTTCCGCTCACATTTCATTTCATATTAACAACCAACTTATTTTATTAATTCCCTTATAAATTCCCCCCCGTAGCTATATTAACTCATTTATTTTAATATACCCCAAAACCCACTTTATTAATATTTAAACTATGGTTATATTACCCCACGTGACATATCCCGCTCCCCATAGATTAAAACATATTATATAATATTAAACCACCCTATGGTCTCATTACATTTGTAAATCACTCATTTGCAATATAAACCACATATATGTCGTTAATACATTAGTTTATACATTTAAAACTATGTTTTTAACATATAACTTAACCATGCCACATATAAATCTCCCGGGCCCCATGCCCCATATGCTGAGCTAATCCATCGTTCAATATCCACCGTTCGCATCTCCTTAACTCAATCCGACAAACCATATGTGATATCGCATTTTCAAAAGTGTGATCGTTAATCAATTTGAGATTTGCGAAATGGGCAGTATTGCCATACTCTCTCCCCTCCACTCGGCGATAAATTATTCGATCGCATTCATTTGCCAAAAACAACTTCCCACTCTCCAACCATGCAATAACCACTGGTGGTATTCTACTCCTAGGTGCCAAACCACCTTCCTTTTGACTTGAACCACATTGAATGTGTTTATTGTTTAAAACCCGACTGATCTATAATACTACATATACGCTCAGTTTAAACCTTTTCTGCATTTTCTGCTTGTTTAAACCCTTTCGACTGAAGAAAAGAGCGTTGTATCCCATTTTCATGCCCAAAGAACCAGAAAAACCATTAAAACGGTTGCTGAGACAACCTAAATCTTCCAATCGTCCTCCAAAGCCTTCAACAGCTTCCAAGAGCTCTCTAACGCCTCAGAAACCCTGTTTCAAGACCAAATACCTGCAAAAACAAGTATTCTTCGAAGAAAGTAACCTTCCCGTCATCTGAATGAGATAAATCTGTGAATTTGATCGCTATAAACCCTGTTTGTCTACAAAAAGACCTCAATTTCCTTCAAAGAAAGTATTTTCTTTAGAAAACCAGATAAAACCACAGTTTTAAATACTATAACCTATTTTAATCAAAATTGAAGATATTTTAAGTATTTTTTGGAGACCTTAGAGAACCCCTGACTAATTCAAAACCTTTGTAAATATTCAGAAACCTTTTCATGCATGAATGAAATTTTTTTTAGTCTATTTTATCCAAGAAATGAGAGTTGAAAACCCTTATTGAGCCTTTTCTGAGTCCGTAAAGAATTTTGAAGACTAGTTTTGGAACTAAATTGAGGATTAAAACCAGAAGAAAGCCTAATTGTACCTATTTTTGTTCAAAATACCTCTGTCATACCATAAATACCTTCTGTAAACAGTTTAGCTTACAGAAGAGTATAAAAAGCCAAAAAATAGAGATTTTAACATTCAGAAGGCTAAAATTGTCAAAATTAAACCCAGAAATGGCTTCCAAAAGCACCATTGTTATAAATCCACTACAACCTCTTGTTGTAGATGTTGAGCATACACCTCTAGTTGATGTGGATTAAAAAATAATTGATCCAATAATTGAATTTAATCTACTAGATCTCCACTGCTGGAGTCTAGAAAAATTCTTAGAGCAACGAGATGAAGTTTAGATTTGGGAGTCCAATTTACCCAAATATGTAGTTCCACATACTCATCAGTGTCCAGAAGTCATTAGGCTATGTCAAACCTACTATTCCCCTGACCAAAGAGCTACAGTTGATGCTAACAAAGAAGTATTGTTCACTATCACTGCAGAGTCTATAAACCTAATGCTTCAGCTAAAACTAGATCCCAATGCAGTCCCATTATCCATAGAAGCTCTTACAAAGCTTTATATTGAGTTAGACTTCCCTAAGAGATTTCATATCTTTCAAACTTTCATGCCTTCATATGTTTAAATCCAAAAGATAAACCCTCCTTACTCATCCTCTAAATTTCCTGAAGGATCAAGGCATGTCATTTCAATGTTTTCCTTTATTCTTGGATATTTTACTGATGAGCACACTGATGAGACTATTCTTTGTTTTCTATCCACCTTTGTGCCTGGTCAACCTCCTTCTGTTATTTATAATTATGATGAATACATATCTGATAGTATCTATGATCATCTTGTGAAACTGCCCACTGAAGGAGTTTTCAGATATTCATCCTTCTTCTTTCAAAATGTTCCTTTACTTCCAAGAAGATAAATTCCCAATAAACCTTCAAAAATTGGATGTAGAAGGTAATCCATTGTCGGTCATTTTTTTAACCTCTCTAATCAGAAAAGAATCAACATAATTCACTTATGTGGATTTCATAGATTGTTTTGTTCATCCATTGATAAACATGCTAACAAAAAGTGTACAGTCAAGGATAAGTAATGAGATAAAGAAAGTGTTACAGTTTTCAGAGCAAAGAAGAACTGGAGATTGGTACATTTACCAAAATCATACATATATTAGAATCTATGGGTCAAACCTTTTTCCCTATTAATTGCCAAAATACTTGCCAATGATAGTTTTTTCCTTAGAATACATAAGACGAATTCTCACTTCGGATTCTATCAACTTCTTGGCTGCCAAAAAGAAGACTCAATTCAAATTAAAGAACCAGGTGGGTCCTTTCATTTGTAATAACAGGGAAGCAGGTGTAGAAGCATAAAAATAGTTACTGGAATATAAATTTGAAGAAAGTTTCTTGTGGAATTATGTTCCTCATAGAATACTTAGTAAGATGAGAGTAAAATTCAAGTTAACCCCTTCTATCCATGATAAAAGGCCTGAGATTGAACAGTTTTCCAATCAAACAGAATGGCTGGACAATACCTTGATGGAAACAGCCAAACAGGGTGATACTAGTCACACCTTGAAAATTGTAAATCAAGAGGATAAAGCCACAAAGAGAATCAAAGAAGAAGGCACCTATATAGCTGAAACAACAACAGCAACCAGATTCAAGATTAGATATAATAATAAAACTAAGATAAATCTAGTGAACAAGGAAAAAGAAACAATTGAGGTGCTAGATGAAGAAAACACAGAGAAAAACACAGATGCTGCTACAGATATTGTAAATGAGCAAGAAAATGATACTCCAGACACTCAGATGATTGAAAAACAGCAAAACATGGAGGCATCCTCATCACATCAAGCAGAAAATACAAACAGTGACATCAAAGAGAAATATAAAGAAATCAAGGCTAAGAATGAAGAGTTAAAAAATAAGATTTATTCACAATATCTAAAGTAGACTCCAGGAAATCAAAACAGATTACTCTCATCTTTTGATTACACCAACAAGAAATTTCTTATGATAGTGCTACAGCCAATAGTGCCTAAACCTAAAATAGTAGCAGACTACAAGAAAGTTGACTTTGAAGTACCAGTAGAAAGCATTCATCCTTTAGATCAAATTGAGTTTCATAAGCAAAGCTCTGAAATGCTTTATTCTACTATGACTACCAAGGCAATGAGTGCCGAGAAACTTCAAAACACTATAACCAATTTAAGAGATCAAGTTAGGATTGAAAAAGCTTCCTCTTATGCTAAGGACACTAGAATCAAGTCCTTAGAAGAACTGGTGATTGAGGTAGGGTATGACCCTGCAAATGTAAAGGCTGCAAAAGAATTTGTGAAAAAGAAAAATGTTGACATTGCAGCACTTAGAAAGAAATTAAAACTGCCTCCAACAGAACATCCATAGGCAAAATAAATTGTGCAGGAGGCAAATCAAAAATATGAGATGATGAGTCTCATACTCCAAATGACAACACAGTTTAATGAAATGGAGATAGAAATGGACAAACTTGTCCAAGAGAAAGAAGCTACAAAAACTCAAAGTGCTCCTCCCACAGTCATCCACATGGTAACTACAGAAGTTCCCTCAACCTTAGCAGAGGAGTTAGCACCAAAATTCCCATTGGCCACAACTATGCCAATGACTTCTTCTACTACTTCTGCTACAGAATCATCTACTTCAGCAGTGCAACAAACTGATGAGGCAAGAAAGCTCATAAAAGCTATGGAAGATATGTCCATTCAGAATAATGAGATCAACAGGTTAAAATAAAAAATTAATAACTTGGAAGATGCCAAGAAATTAGCTCAAATCAATGCTAAAACAGAGGAACAAAAAGCCAAAAGGTTAAATGAGCAGTTGAAGAATATTGAAGCAGAATTAACTTTGAAAGAACCAATGGCTTACATAAAAATTTAGTTGTGGTCCAAATTAATTGAGTCAATCAATGAAACTTGGCCTTCCATTCAAGTAATCTATGAACAAAAGGATTTGCATAAATTTCCAAAAGAAGAAATTGTAAAGACAAAGGAAGAGCTTGGTGCCAAACCTGAAGAGGCCCAAGAAAAAAATAAAGTTTTTAAACACCAAAAACAAACAATAATTGGATGATATTTGGATAACTGGTAGAAATGAAACAATCCTTGAAGTGAGAAAGGTAACTACAAAGAAAAACTTGATGAAGCAGCTAGAAGAGAAATGTCAAAACATGGATTTGGCCATAACTAGATTTATGGTAAATTTTGAGATATTAAGGCAAAAAAGTTTGCTAAACATTCTTGTTTTAAATGATAAACTAATGAAGCAAGAGGATTACAACAACAAGATCAAATATTTTTCCAAAGAACAAGTAAACAAGGTAGATTGGCAAGGAATACCTATAGGCAAAGTGTTGCACAAAAGAATTGAAGATTTGTTTTATTTACAGCATGAGATAAAACATCTCTTTGTGGTCAAACCAACCTTTGTTAGATACACAGAGGCTAATGAAAATGACAGAAAACTTACCAAGATAAAGTTACCTGATGAAGAATTTTGGAAAAAGCTTATTAGTTTGCTGTAAAAGACATTTTTACAGTGAAAGAGGATGAAACCAGAGTTGTTGTTTTTACACGGTAAAAACGTAATTTTACATCAATAAAGTAGTCAAAACAGCAGTTGAAAGAGTATCAATGGTTAAAGTGTATCATTAAAAGAGTATCAGATGAGAAGATAGAGTTTAAAAATAGATTGATGATCTTTTTGCCAGTGTTGAAGACAACACAACAGCCAGCTGCACCCAAATCCAAACAACATTTCTATTTCATTTGAATAAGTAGGACAACTTGCAAGTTGTTAAGCAATTGTCACTATAATTTTGTAAGAGATATTTTATTTTCCTTAGAAAAATCCTATGAGTATTCTAGGATATTATGTATAACTTTTTGTATAAATACTTCACTCTT
This sequence comes from Pinus albicaulis, assembly GCA_034641835.2. NCBI lineage: Eukaryota > Viridiplantae > Streptophyta > Pinopsida > Pinales > Pinaceae > Pinus > Pinus albicaulis. Next base: position 663,707,424 of record CM076571.1, read on the forward strand.
TGAAGTATTATTGTGGAATAAATTGTTGAAGACTTCTATAGTCAATATTTTTGTATCTGAAGGGCTTTTGTACCATGTTTCAAGTCAGCAGGATGGATCAAATCAATAAATAATCATGTTTCGATATTCATGTGTTGGGCCAACTTAAGTGAAGTACTTTCTAATGCTATTTGTTAAATATTCTAATTTTTTCCATTCATACATAAATGTGTTCCAAATTTAAATGTGAAATCAGGAAGTGATATATCATAATTAATTAATAGCACTCTGTTATTTACTGGTTTTCATTTTGACGTTTTCTGCTGATTTCCAGGGTAGGAAACCCTTAATTTCTCCCTCTTTCGAATGAACTCTCTCCTCTTCACTCCTTATCTGGATCAAAGAATCCTTGATTTCTCTTTATCTCGATTAAACCATTTCACCAATCAGCCTCAAAGATCTTAAGTGACTCTGCTATCTTGCCCTGAAATATTTGACTTTAGACCTTGATCCTGACCTATATGCTTGACACATTGACTCCATTTTCCCAATGGTAAAACAAATCTATCACTATCCATCTCATTAAGTGATTTTTTCTCACCAAACCAAACCAAATATCAAAACCAATTTGTCCCATATAACTAGCCTAAAATCAAACATAAAAAACAAAGTTAAATCTTATAGAGAGAGCCCTCTCTGAGCCTTAGGAAGGCTAGATCCTAGAGCTTAAAAGTAGGTCTGTGGTTACCTCTAAAATTCTTAAAACTATAAAATCAAAATCTCACAACTTTGGGAATTATTAGAGTGATAACATACTGGTGACTCCGTTGGGGAACTAACCAATCCTCAGTTTTTAAATAGGTCTTAAAGGAAATATTTTTCATTATTCTTTCACCTTAAGACTGTTTTATAAGTTGTGAGTATAATTTCATAAAAATTTGTAATTCTGGCTTCCAGAAGAATCTACTATACCAGGTAAAATCCAGATCCACAACCTGCTGCTATAGTAGACAATCCCGACAGAATTAGAAAAAAGAATAAACAAGTAGAAGATTTGGGTAATAAATTTTCTTTAGTTAGAGAAAATTCCCTTCCAAAAAAGTTGATTAGTATACAAGACATAGAGTTTGACTTAAAGTTTGAACATTCTTTATTCAGAAATAAATGAGAAAGTGACTTAAATAATGTTGTTATAGATCTCGATTTTATTTCATTTCTTGAAACAAAGCAGGAAACTGTTTCAATAGATTATGAATCAAAGATATTTGAAGCTTACGATAAACTTGATGAAATAAATGCTACTATACTTAAGGAAATAGATGAAGCTCTTCTTCAGCATTCAGTTGAATTAGCTGCTTTATCAGCATATACACCTAAGCCCTCTACTTCTCAGTTAGATACAAACCTTTTAGAATCTGGAGGTTCATCTATTTTTACTACCACATCATCCATAATATCCACTACACTCCATTCCACAGATCCATTCATTCCTAAACAACCATTCCAACCTAGATTATTATTCCCTTCCTCCACCACCTCATCTCCATCCACTAGTTTTCTTTCTGCATTTTCCAATCCATCATTCTCATTCCCAATAATTTCTTCATATATCTCAGTTTCATCTTCAGGCATCCCAACTTCACCTTTTAGTTATTAAACCACATTTTCCAGTACATCATCTTACATTCCAATCTCATCAGCCACTTCTTTAACTGCATCAGCTAGTACTTCTATTTCTGCCCCAAATACTTCCAACTTACCTCCTAGCCAAGCTAGAATTCAAGCCATGGCTACTAAGTATGCTCCCTTGGTCCTTCCAGGACAGTTACATGACATGCGTCAAGATTACCAGAGTAAAATACCTCAATTTTATGTAACCACTCATTACACTGCCCAACATCATATTAAATAAACGACAGATTATTTTGAGCTTCATGAAATAGATGATTCTAATGTACAAATGAGACTCTTCACTCAAACATTAACTGGGGAAGTAAAAAAATGGTTTAAAGGTCTTAATCCTGGTAGTATTGCTGATTTAGCAGTTTTCATAGATTAATTTTGAATAAATGGGAAAAGAAGAAAAATCCACTTCAAATATTATCTGAATTTGATGCTATGAAAAGAGCTCCTAATGAAACAGTTCAAGATTATTGTACTAGATACAACAACGTTTACAATTCAATCCATGTTAATCTCAAACCCACTCTAGACTTTGTCCTACTCAAATTCCCTGATGTATTTGATACAAGCATGGCCTATCAAATGAGTGACAGAAATGCTGAAATGTTAGAGCGAATGAAAACTGACGTTGTTAGTGTAGAGATAAATATATTGGCTAGAAAAGCTAGATTAAGGAATGAGAGGAGAGTAATAATAAATGGGGGCATCTAGTTTAGATGGAAAAATAGATCAATTAGCCAAAACTTTAGAGAGAGTGATGGATAGATTAGACAATATAGAAAGGAGGCCACAATGGGATAACCAACAGCAAATCAGAAATCCCAACTTTAGGAAAAATACAAACACAGGAAAATCTAAAGAATCAACACCTGACCAGACAATAAGACCTCCTTTTCAAGAGAACTATGTTGAAAGTTATCATCAAGTTGAAAATGATGAGACACCATAAATATAATGGGTATAAATGATAATAACACTATCTTTCTCACACAGGAAGATCAAGAGTTATTTGAAATGCAACAACTTCAATTAGATTCAGGTGAATCATTTGATTACAAACAAGGTTATGATTTTGCTATCAATGAAGTACATAAACAATATAACCTTAGAAGTAAGAAAAACATAGAGCATTCTACTAAGAAATCTGCATAAACACAAACTAACAAAACAGTAGAAGTTCCCACTACCAAAGTTCTGCAAATTCTCCCTAGGGAAAATATGCAAAACTCCAACTCATCCCAGAAAATTTCACCCAGTCCCAAGATTGTTGATATAACAGATGAGGGTATCCAAACATCAACAGATTCAAAAAAATCTGTTGTTTTCAAAACAACTAATTCTGCTAAAACAACAATTTTAGATTCCAAAACACCCACTGCTGATCCAAAATCAGCTGATCCAAAAGCTACCACTGCTAAAACAACTTCTGATAATTCAAAATCTGAAAAAACATCTACTGCTTCTCAAATTTTCCCAGAAAAGAAAACTAAAAATGTTAAGACAATATAAATTCAAACTGAAAATGAGAAAACAGTTGTAGGAAAAGAAGATAAACCTACTCAAACTACAGTTACTAAAGAAGAGATAATTCAGCTTAGTAAATCACAACCTTCATTTAATATACAAGCCTAAATTGCAAAATTAAAAATACCAATTCCTTTGACATAATTAGTAAAACATGATTTGTACAAAACAACTATCACTGAAACCTTAAACATGAATGATAGAGAAGATTCAGTAAATCTAAATGATGATCAACCAGAGTTAATTTTTGGTCTTGATGTTAATGGAAAACACCAAGATGGAGCAGTTCCACTGTTTTACATTAGCTTAATTGTTCATGATCAAATATTACATAATGCAATGTCAGATTCAGGGGCTTCACACAATTTAATGCCAAAATCAATAATGGAAACCCTGAATTTAGATATCACTAGGCCTTACAAAGATATCTTTTCATTTTATTCAAGTAAAGTGAAATGTTTAGGTTTGATTAAAGATTTGTGTGTCACATTAGTTCAATATCCTGGTAAAAGCATACTCATGGACATTGTAGTAGCTGATATTCCACCCAAGTATGGAATGCTCTTATCTCGCTCATGGGGAGCTAAATTGCAGGGATCTCTACAATTGGATATGTCATATGCAACCATTTCCGTTTTTGGCCAACCAAAGAAACTCTATAGGGAAACATTGATGAAATATATGGTGAGTAGTGTAACAAGACCAAGAAATTACCCAATTTACACTACACCTACTAACTTGGATTCATTAATCTTATGCGACTTTGAAACTGATAGTTAAATCAAAACTGAACTAAAGGATAAAAACAAAACACCAGACAGTGAAAATATCTTTCATGAATCATTATGGCACCTAGATTTTGATGGTTCAGTCAATAAACTAGGAGCAGGAGCGGGAGTTTGGATAACTAATATGGAAAATAATCATGCAGAAGGCCATGCTTTCAAACTAAATTTCAAATGTACTAATAACATGGCTGAATATGAAGCTCTCATTTTAGGACTACATATTATCAGGAACTTAGGTGGTAAAAGAGTATCAATTATGGGAGACTCAGATTTGATTGTAAAATAGATAATTGGAGAATATTTTGTTTATAATCCAAGATTAAGCCAATATAGAGAAATTGTGTTAGATTTGATCAAAGAACTGTTAGAATGTAATTTTTCTGCAATACCAAGAAAACATAACATACAGGCTCACTCCCTAGCAACTTTTGCTAGTACCTGTAATCTGCCATTTCAGCCAAATCATAGATATACTGCAGAAGTCAAACACAGACCAATAATTCCAGATAACCTTAAATATTGGAAAATTTTCTCACAAGATCAATAGATTTACCATTTTATGAACAATGAAGGTGAATTTCAGAATTGTAAAATAGACACTGATTGTACAGTAGATCATAATTTAGATAGTGAAATTAATTTGAATAACATAGATGTAAATAATTTAAGTTTTACTAAACTTACCAAATTTAGCCAAGTTGATATAAATAATTTATAAAAAGTAGATTGATGAGCTAGTTGATGATGAATCTGATATTTTAAATCTTAAAGATAAATTTTTACCAAAAGGCTTAACCCATTTAGAAGATTTATTTGACTCAAATGATGTTGCAAGAAAACCTAAAATGGAGCCACTTAGATCTAATATTGTGGAATGTAACATAGGTACAGAATTAAAACCTAAGATGATTAAACGTTCCAAAGCTTTACCTGAGGAAGAAAAAGAAAAACACATTTCTTTTTTTAAGGAATTTCAAGATGTTTTTGCTTGGAGTTATGAAGACCTAAAATCCTACGACACTAGCATAATACAGCATAAAATTCCTATAAAAGAGGAACAAAAACCTTTTAAACAAAATTTAAGAAGGATCAATCATGTTTTGAGGCCCAAATAATTGCACCAATCAGATATTATGATTGGGTTTCTAATCTAGTACCCACTGTGAAAAAGACAGGGGAAATTAGATTATGTGTTGATTTTATAAATTTAAGTAAAGTATCCTTAAAAGATAATTACCCTTTACCAAAGATGGATCACATTTTATAGAGGATAGTTGGTTCTTCATGGATTTCACTTTTAGATGGATTTTCAGGGTATAACCAAATTTTAGTCCAACCAGAGGACCAAGCCAAAATTGTTTTTACTACTCCATGGGGCACTTTTATGTGTGTAAAAATGCCTTTTGGGTTAATTAAAGTAGGAGCCACTTTTCAAAGAGCTATGGATATAGCCTTTGCAAAAGAAATTCATGAATTCTTAGTGATTTATTTAGATGACATTACTGTATTTTCAAATACTGATTATGAACACTTGGATCATCTCAGGCAAGTATTTCTTAAATGCAGAAAGTTTGGCATCTCTCTAAACCCTAAGAAAACTTTATTTGGATTAGAAAAAGGTAAGTTACTTAGACACATAATATCTAAAGAGGGACTTAGAATAGACCCTGCCAGAATAGAGGCAATTCTTAACATTACTCCTCCTAGGAACATTAAAGAGTTACAAGCTTTTCTAGGTAAAAATAATTTCCTTAGAAGATTTATCTCAAATCTAGCTGAAATAATCAGAGAACTTAACAATATGCTTAAAAAGACTCAGTACTTAAATGGGCTATTGAAGCCAAGCAATATTTTGAATCAATTAAACAAGCTTTAACTAAAACACCAATCCTTATAAGTCCTGACTTTAAGAAATATTTCATTATTTTCTCGTTTGCTTCAGAACACACTAGTGCTACAGTTTTACTGTAGAAAAATGACCAGGGCTATGAGCAGCCCATTTCTTTCTTTATAAAATCACTCAGAGATGCCACTTTAAAGTACAATATCATGGAGAAATAGGCCCTAGCTTTGGTAAATTCCATTAAAGACGTTAGAGTGTACATTATTTATTCACACATCGTTGTTTATGTTCCAAATGCAGTTGTAAAGGCCGTTCTAACACAGAATGGTCCTGATGGTAAAAGAGGCAAGTGGATTGCCACAATTTTGGAATATGACATAGATATCAAACCCACTAAACTCATAAAAGGTCAAGGTTTAGCCAAACCCATGGTTGAATCAAATTGTCATGCTTTAGATATTAATTTTATTGCTCAAGTAGATGATCAGGAAGAGATGGTGACTCCAGAGATCAGTGAAGCCTTTTCAAACTCACCATGGTATGCAGATATCATATTTGTATTACTAAATTTACAAGCTCCTCCAGAATTATCAAGAAAAAAAGCTAGATTCTTAAAATTGAAGGCATTAAGATTTTGTATTATAGACAATGTACTATTTTGTAAAGATCATGGTGGAATTTTATTAAATTGTTTGCTTAAAGAAGAAGCTGAAAAAGTTTTAGAAGAATTTCATGCAGGTGACTGTGGAGGGCATCTCTACTGGAAGACTACTACAAACAAAATCCTGAGAGCTGGTTTTTATTGGCCTACTTTGTTTATAGATGTAAAAAAGTATGTGACCTCCTGTCACAATTGTCAAATATTTGAAGGAAAGAAAAATCTCTCACCCCTGCCCTTAAAACCCATCTCAACAGAAATTCCTTTTCAACAATGGGGTCTTGACTTCATTGGTGAAATTCATCCTCCATCCTCAGCTCAACATAAGTGGATTCTGACAGCCATTGACTATTTTACTAAGTGGATAGAAGCCATACCCTCCAAGCAAGCCACTGACACTGTCATTATCTCCTTTTTAGAAAACAACATACTTTCAAGATTTGGATGCCCCCAAATTATTATCACTGACAATACAGCTGCATTCAAATCCAAAAATATGATTGATTTCTGCCATAAATACCACATTACCCTAGTCCATTCTACTGCATATTACCCTCAAGGTAATGGCCTTGTTGAATCTTCCAATAAAAGCCTTGTGAACATCATCAATAAATTACTAGAAGATAACAAGAAAACTTGGAACAAGAGGTTAGTTAATGCCTTATGGGTAGATAGACTTACTACCAAAAAATCTATTGGTACATCCCCCTACCAGCTTGTTTATGGAATGGATGTTGTTTTTCCATCTTCCTTAGGAGTACCAGTGATGAAGATAATTCAAGAATTACAAGTTGAGACCAATGACATTCAAAGAAGGATTAATCAAACCATCCACTCGCAACAAACAAGAGAAGAGGTTTATCTTAAGTTTCAAGTTATCCAAGATAAGATTAAGAAATTTTTTGACAAAAAGAGTAAAGAAGATGATTTCTACATTGGTGACAAAGTTATAAAATGGGATTCAAGGAGAGAAGAGAAAGGTAAACATGAGAACTTTGATTTCCTATGGAAAGGACCTTATGTTATTTATGGTTACAAAGGTAACAATGCTTTCATTTTGAAAGGAATGGATGGATCAGATCTGCTAGGTGGACCTGTCAATGGTGGAATGTTGAAGCATTACTACTCTTCAGAAATAACCAGTAGTTAAATTTTT